>JARQOC010000013.1:12861345-13461345 GCA_033576535.1 Allobates femoralis
GACTGTAATCCAGAAGATCCCGATGTTCCTCCGGATGATCAGGTAGATGGAGAGAAGGGGTGATGAGATCTCCCTATGATGTGTAGATGGCTGTGAAGATCTTGTCTCAGTCTTGTTTTCTCCCCCACTATTAGATGTGTTATACTTGTGTAATGAGATGGGTGGAGATGGCAGATTACAGCTGATCATAGATGGGACTTCTCCATCTGTCTGTGACTTTTACAATCTTTGTTTCAGGGTGAAGATCTGCCCCATATTAATCCTCCAGAGACCTATGTGAGGGGTGATGAGCGGAGGACAGAGGAGATCCCTACAGATCACCGCCCAGGTTTAGTAGTGACCTCTACAGTGACTTATTCTCCGCTTGGTACAATGATGTGTTGGATTTTGTATCTTCTATGTAACCCGTTCCCTGTTCTGTGCTCCGACATCACAAGCTGCACTGCACTTCTCAGCCGTCTATTAAGCAGTTGGGGGGTCTCAGGCCCTGGACATCCCCCCACCTGCAGGCAATTAACCCCTTCACCACCTTAGATATACCCATAAGTCTTTGGTCGGTGGTACTTACCAACCTGGGATGTATAGGTACGTCATGGTTAAAATTCAGCACCATAGCTGCAGTAGTGGCAAATTGGGGTCTGGTTCCTACTGATCTATTATAATTATCTAATGTCTGGCATCCACTTCTGTTGGGATGTCTCACAATCCCACAATCCACCGCGCCAACCGGAAGTATGGTTGGCGCCTTATTGGGACAACGACTTGATGGGTCTCCCAATAAGGTGCTGGCTGCTGGGACACCCACACTGCACACCTGCGTGCATGCCTGCTCGCCAAATATCACCCACCATCTCCGCCTGACAGGCATGTCCGCCGCCCCCACCGCACCACTGCACTTGCATCCCACAGGGCTAGGAAAATCCTGAGGCTCTTTCTGCAGCCTACGCACAAGGAAATGGGGTGCGGGTGCCCTTTGGTGGCAGAGGGCGCTGCATCCCATCTGCTTCTGCATCGGTCGCAGTCTCAGATTTTCCAAGCAGCTTTGGGTGGCCAACGGTCTGGACGGACACATGCACACACATACATGCTCACATGTACACATACGGACCTATACACATGCACACACATACATACATACATACATACATGCACATATACATACATGCACATATATAGACACATATATGCACACCCATGCACACACATACGTACACATGCCCACACATACACATGTGACCGCCATATTTCGATACTTGGGTATACAGAGATGGAGGCGGTGTGACGCTTCACAACACCCCTACGCAAGATTACAGTGATTACAGGATTACATCTGAAGGGAACTTGGTGGTAGCTAATAAACTGGATAATGAGACGTCTGTCTACTTTGTATGTTATAAAAGATTTCTCTCTGTATTTTTTTTCTTTATCTTTACTGAAAGTATTGCTAATGACTGGCTGTCATATTGACAGCAGACATTAGCAATAGGGCTTGACGTCAGCTGTCAAAAAAAGCTGACATCAACCTCTTTATTACCCAGTCTGCCTTCGCTACCCTGCAGCAGGAACGTTGGGGAAACCACCAGTTTTGATGTCTCTCTCATTGAGGTGCCTATTCTGGGGTGGCTGCTGGCTACAATTTTCAGCATGGGAGCCCAGAACACTTGGGCCTCACCATGCTGGGAATTCCAGCTCTCTGGGTTACCTTGGCTGGCAGTAGAAAATACGGTGGAGCCCACGCCAATTTTTTTTTTTTTAGTTATTTATTTAAATAACAAAAAAATAGGGCTCCCCTGTATTTTTCATTGTCAGCGAAGCTAACACCAGGCAGTGGGGGTTGGCAGCCAGTAGCTGCTTGGTGTACTTACGCAGTCAATAGAAAACACAGCGAAGCCCTACACATTCTTTACCAAGAAATGAAACTATTAATAAAAGAAAAAAACAGACAGGATTTTGAGTAAAAATACATATATTCACATACATTGGGGGAGAGAGACAGCACGGGTGGGCATCCCAACACCACAGAGCCTGCCTGCCCCATCATCATGTCACCGCTCACATCTAGTTTTATATAAGTCTTTATTTGGACAAATTTAAGAAAAAGCTAAAACAGATAAACAAGAAAAGCCTATAAACATAGTGAGTTTTTAGCCCACAAGTAGCCGTAAAAAAAAGCTTTATTGATGGAAAAAATTAAAACCAATAAAAAGGAAATATACCATAAATAAACATCCCAAGGATCCTGAACGCACATAAATGCACTTGGACACAGAAAAAGAAATGAACATAAAAAATAATAGCAGTATAAGGAAATCTACATTTTTTGTTGCTGTGGGGAGTGGAGAGTTTTTACTGCACTAATACAAGAGAACATTTTCCATATATGTAGTACATAAGTGAGGCCACTGGGGTCCAACATATAGCACTTTACAGAAATAAAGATCATAATACGGCTATAAAATACAGCCAGCTATAGATGCACAGTAATTCACCCCTTCACCACCCGGGGATTTTTCATTTTCATCTTTCCCTCCCCTTCTTCCAAGAGACATAATTTTTTTATTTTTCCATCAATATAGACATATGACGGCTTGTTTTTTTCGGGACGGCTTGTACTTTCAGATGAAATCATTTATTTTACCATATAGTGTACAGGGAAATGGAAAAAGATCCAAGTGCGCTGAAATTGCAAAAAAAAAGTGAGATTACACGTTTTGTTTGTTTTTATTATTCACCATGTTCAATATACAGTATGGTAAAACTGACGTGTCGGTATGATGTCTGGGGTCAGTACTATATGGTAAAACTAAGTGTCGGTATGATGTCTGGGGTCAGTACTATATGGTAACACTGAGGTGTCGGTGTGATGTCTGGGGTCAGTACTATATGGTAACAACTGAGGTGTCGGTATGATGTCTGGAGTCAGTACTATATGGTAACACTGAGGTGTCGGTATGATGTCTGGGGTCAGTACTATATGGTAACACTGAGGTGTCGGTATGATGTCTGGGGTCAGTACTATATGGTAAAACTGATGCGTATCGGCATGATGCTTGGGTCAGTACTATATGGTAACACTGAGGTGTCGGTATGATGTCTGGGGTCAGTACTATATGGTAAAACTGACGTGTCGGTATGATGTCTGGGGTCAGTACAATATGGTAACACTGACGTGTCGGTATGATGTCTGGGGTCAGTACTATATGGTAACACTGAGGTGTCGGTATGATGTCTGGGGTCCGTACTATATGGTAAAACTGACGTGTCGGTATGATGTCTGGGGTCAGTACTATATGGTAACACTGAGGTGTCGGTGTGATGTCTGGGGTCAGTACTATATGGTAAAACTGACGTGTCGGTATGATGTCTGGAGTCAGTACTATATGGTAACACTGACGTGTTGGTATGATGTCTGGGGTCAGTACTATATGGCAACACTGAGGTGTCGGTATGATGTCTGGGGTCAGTACTATATGGTAAAACTGAGGTGTCGGTATGATGTCTGGGGTCAGTACTATATAGTAACACAGGTCTCGGTATGATGTCTGGGGTCAGTACTATATGGTAACACTGAGGTGTCGGTATGATGTCTGGGGTCAGTACTATATGGTAACACTGAGGTGTCGGTATGATGTCTTGGGTCAGTACTATATGGTAACACACTGAAATGTCGGTATGATGTCTCAGGTCAGTACTATATGGTAACACTGAGGTGTCGGTATGATGTCTCGGGTCAGTACTATATGGTAACACTGAGGTGTCGGTATGATGTCTCGGGTCAGCACTATATGGTAACACTGAGGTGTCAGTATGATGTCTGGGGTCAGTACTATATGGTAACACTGAGGTGTCAGTATGATGTCTGGGGTCAGTACTATATGGTAACACTGAGGTGTCGGTATGATGCCTCGGGTCAGTACTATATGGTAACACTGATGTGTCGGTATGATGTCTCAGGTCAGTACTATATGGTAACACTGACGTGTCGGTATGATGTCTGGGGTCAGTACTATATGGTAACACTGAGGTGTCAGTATGATGTCTGGAGTCAGTATTATATGGTAACACTGAGGTGTCGTTATGATGTCTGGGGTCAGTACTATATGGTAACACTGAGGTGTCTGTATAATGTCTGGGGTCAGTACTATATGGTAACATTGAGGTGTCGGTATGATGTCTGGGGTCAGTACTATATGGTAACACTGAGGTGTCGGTATGATGCCTCGGGTCAGTACTATATGGTAACACTGAGGTGTCGGTATGATGCCTCGGGTCCGTACTATATGGTAACACTGAGGTGTCGGTATGATGTCTGGGGTCAGTACTATATGGTAACACTGAGGTGTCGGTATGATGTCTGGGGTCAGTATATATGGTAACACTGAGGTGTCGGTATGATGTCTGGGGTCAGTACTATATGGAAACACTGAGGTGTCGGTATGATGTCTGGGGTCAGTACTATATGGTAACACTGAGGTGTCAGTATGATGTCTGGGGTCATTACTCTATGGTAACACTGAGGTGTCAGTATGATGTCTGGAGTCAGTACTATATGGTAACACTGAGGTGTCGGTATGATGTCTGGGGTCAGTACTATATGGTAACACTGAGGTGTCAGTATGATGTCTGGGGTCATTACTATATGGTAACACTGAGGTGTCGGTATGATGTCTGGGGTCAGTACTATATGGTAACACTGAGGTGTCGGTATGATGTCTGGGGTCAGTACTATATGGTAACACTGAGGTGTCAGTATGATGTCTGGGGTCATTACTATATGGTAACACTGAGGTGTCGGTATGATGTCTGGGGTCAGTACTATATGGTAACACTGAGATGTCGGTATGATGTCTGGGGTCAGTACTATATGGTAACACTGAGGTGTCGGTATGATGTCTGGGGTCAGTACTATATGGTAACACTGAGGCGTCGGTATGATGTCTGGGGTCAGTACTATATGGTAACACTGAGGTGTCGGTATGATGTCTGGGGTCAGTACTATATGGTAACACTGAGGTGTCGGTATGATGTCTGGGGTCAGTACTATATGGTAACACTGAGGTGTCGGTATGATGTCTGGGGTCAGTACTATATGGTAACACTGAGGTGTCGGTATGATGTCTGGGGTCAGTACTATATGGTAACACTGAGGTGTCAGTATGATGTCTGGGGTCAGTACTATATGTAACACTGAGGTGTCAGTATGATGTCTGGGGTCAGTACTATATGGTAACACTGAGGTGTCAGTATGATGCCTCGGGTCAGTACTATATGGTAACACTGACGTGTCGGCATGATGCCTCAGGTCGGTACGAGTTCGTAGATACCAAACGTTACTTTTACTGGTACCCAAGTGGTGAGAAAAATTCAGATGTTTGAAAAAAAAAAAAAAGACTTGCGCTTTTTGCTCCATGTTCTACGACCTGGAGTGTCCTCATTTTTCGGGATCTGGGGCTGTGATGGCTTTTTTTCTTGTGTCTTGAGCTGACATTTCTAATGATACCATTTGTTGGTAGATGATGTTTTGATTGCCTGTTATTGCATTTTATGCAATGTTGCGGCGACCAAAGTAACGTAATTTTGGCATTTGGACCTTTTTTTCCGTTACACAGTTTACAGCTCTGATTTAATTGATTTTATATCTTGTTAGATCGGGCATTTTTGAAGGCGGCGATACCAAATATGTGTATGTTTTTCATTTTTTTTAATACTTCTATTTTGAACTGGGCAAAA
Organism: Allobates femoralis; assembly: GCA_033576535.1. Lineage (NCBI taxonomy): Eukaryota > Metazoa > Chordata > Amphibia > Anura > Aromobatidae > Allobates > Allobates femoralis. The sequence goes on from JARQOC010000013.1 coordinate 12,867,076, forward strand.
GAGGGGTAATTTGAACTTTTGTGTGTTTTTTGTTTTTTTTTCATATTTTAAAATCTTTATATGTTAATTCTTGCTGCAGGGTCCGATCGCTTGTGCTATGTCCTGATGAGCTGCAGGACATCAGGACAGGGCACAAATGATCACTGTGTGTGATTTGCAGCGCGTGCCATCCACTCATAGTAAGAGAACCCTGCAGGACCCCGGGCTACCGTGTGATGGCCAGAGTTCCCGCGATATTATCGGGGATCTCAGTTCACGGTGCAGTCCCTGCCGCTGCAGTTTTGGATTGCTCTGTCAGTGAATGACAGCACGAACCAAAGGGTTAACAGCACCAATCAGATCGTGGATCCAATCGGTGCTGTTAGCCCCACATCATAGCTGATGAGATCTGCTGAAATGTCGAGTGAATGATGTCAACTCACATCAAAGTTTGGGACACGACCCATGACGTTCATTAATTCATAAGTAAACACTGTTGCACAGGGCCCATGTTAGAGATACAACAGACCAAAAGCAGAAATGTGCCTAGGAATCTTACCATACGTCACTGAGGGAGGTATGAAAAGAAAGGTGTCCAACAGCCAGCAAGAGAATAAAGACAAACATTCAGGCTGACATAAAGTGCAGGATTGTCACATGCTCAGGTTGCACTGACTTCGCATCTTCTGCTCGGTGTATTTGTGTTTGCATTTCTTCAGGAGCTGGGTGAGGTACAGATGTGAAGGTCTTGTGCTCAACTGCTGGTGATGTAGGTATAGATGTGAAGGTCTTGTGCTCAATAGCTGGTTGATGTGGAGTTGGGTGTGGCTCACCTGGAGTTCCCTTTCCCTGGCCTTTAAGTAGCCTTCCCTTTCCTTTTCCCTGTCGGCCACCATTGATAGTTATTTACTCTTGGTCACTGAGTCGTGAAGATGCCTTGCTGTTGAGCTGAAGTTTCTCCTGGAACTGCCTTGGATGTATGTGTATCACGTTATTTCCGGGTCAGGTGATGTCAGTACACCCACGCCGCTCGTTCGGCTTCAAGCACTGCATTGCGCATGCGTGCTTGAGGCAGGACAAAGCGGCGTGGGTGTACTGACGTCACCTGACCCGGAAATAACGTGATTACCGTCATTACATGGACAGCCAGCGTCGTGGAAAGTAGAGGGCCTACATAGAACATGAATAAAAGATCACACCCATTAGGGCATGATCTTATGATGAACTAGGCACCAAACAAACACGCCCTAAGGACTAAAGAATATAGTCCCAACTAATCATAGTGGCTAATGCGTATTAAAACGCTTTTATGAACTTTTACAGGAAGCATTTGGGAGACAAAAGGAGTGTGAGATTAGTGATAGGATGCTGCAGGGATGTGTTTTGTAGCTTAGGCGCATTTTTGGAGGTGACAGGATCCCTTTAATTAGTTTTAGACTCCAAAATCCATACAAAAAGCACATTTTATAGAGAATAAAGATGGAGGTTAATACTAGAAACACTCAGGAATAAATATGAAAGACTAATGTAAATAATAAACGCCTTGTTACATGTTTATTATTAACAGATTTTTGGCCTATGAAAGACGGTGAGGAGGGGAGAGATGGGTGCACTTACTACTTTTTGGAGTGGGATCATGTGGGTCACCATTTATCACATTTTTTTGTTGAAAAAATAAACAAAAACCGACGAAAACCGATGTATCACTGTAGATCCGCTGGTAGCACATGTGATGTCACGGTATATGAAGGGCCTGCTGGATCTGGATCCTTAGATTTTTCATGTCCACTACAATGGTCAATATTAGTTATCAAGATTATATAATCCCACTGGCGGCTCCTGTAGAGATGTCTGGGTGCAGGTGGTGGAGCCCGGGGTGTTAGTGTAATTGGAAATGACCCGACACAAGTGTGAACTTGCAGACATAATACTTCTTTAGGCTGGTTTCACTCTGCAAGCTGAGCACAGGCACCGCGCGTCCCTATGTTTAACATGGAGATGCAGGTGCCTGCGCTCTGATGCAGATTTGCGTGCGCACCCTTCGCGCACCCTTCGCGCACCCATTCACTGCAATGTATGATTTGTGCGCAAGTGGATGCCTGCGCACAAATCACACACTCTCGTCCGCACCCTGAACGCGACATGTCGTGTTCCTGGTGCGGACAAGACTGTGTGATTTGTGCGCAAGCATCCGCATGCACACAAATCGCATATTGCAGTCAATGGGTGCGCACGGCCATCTGCACCCGAGCGCAGGCACTTGCGTCCCCATGTTAAACATAGGGACGCGCGGTGCCTGCGCTCAGCTTATGCTTCCCCGTCGCAATACGCTGCGGCGGGGAGCGCAAGTCTGAAACCAGCCTTACTGAATGAAATAACATGTTACAGTCTCTTAAAGGCGCAGTACATGTAGTTCCAGCATAGGATATACTTAGTATTGTGTGTATAGAGGAGGTTCTGTCTCTTGTGAAGCCGCAGTTTCGGGGTCTCGGGGGAGCACAGATCACATCACTTACAATTGGAGACATTGCTATGTCCAGTCCAGGTAAAGCTTCTCTGATGGAGGCCCTTCAAGGATCAGCTCCTGTGGGGCCACATTAGTAGTATGGAGGGACCCACAGGTTTAGGCTCTAATGTTAATATTTATGGGGAAAGAAGGACAAAGTTTGTTACATGGAAATCACGTTGTCCTGGATCCTGCTGGAGGAGAATAAAGAAGCCAGTTTAGAGGAGAAACCTTGTTCAGCTTTATGTCTCCTGACTGTATGAAGCTTCACTCCTTTGTTGAGGCAATTATATGAAGAAAGATGTCTCCTCATCATAGACTGGAATAGATGCTGGGAGTAGTAGTGCTTCCTCCCTCTCCCTGAACTGGTTTGTAGCAGCTTACATGAAGTGTCAGCACTGAGTGCGGAGGCTTCTCCCACGATGTCTATGGCAGCTTGTGGTGAGGAGACGGAACACCTAATGTTCATATTTACACATCAACACAATGCACATATATCAGTCCTCAGTGTCCGCACATACAATGCATTATACATCTCCTCACTCCCAGCGCCCACAGGAATTCTGGAACAGATCTACGGCCGCACCACAACTATATCACTCAGCAGTAGGAGAATGGTACCAGGATACCACACTGGGCAATATCTGGAATGGACATTACTACAATTGATGGTTTATGCAATTTTTGCCCTAAGTAATCAGATAATAATATAGTTTTGCTATGCACCTTGCAGTTTGTGTATGATTTTTCTTTATTTTTTAATGTTAACTTTAGGTGTATACAATATTTCATGTTACATTATTAAAAAAATATCATTTTCATTCTTGGCAGATGACTGTACCGGGAGCTCCGCAGGACATCTGATATCTTCAGAATGTGAAGCAGATGATCATAGTATCACACAAAATACATGTGAACAGCATGATGATATCTCCGATATACCCCAGCCGATCACAGCAAAGATCTGTCATCTGATGATATTAATGACGTATTATCTCCAAAATCATCTCTGAACGTTAAACAAAATAAATAGGAAGAAGGAAGAAGCCACATTCATGTTCAGAATGTGGGAAATGTTTTACACAGAAATCGGATCTTGTTAAACATGGTAGCATTCACACAGGAGAAAAGCCATACTCATGTTCACAATGTGGGAAATGTTTTATATGGAAATCAGATCTAGTTACACATGAGAGAATTCACACAGGAGAGAAGCCATATTCATGTGCAGAATGTGGGAAATGTTTTACACAGAAATCAAATCTTGTTACACATGAGAGAATTCACACAGGAGAGAAGCCATATTCATGTTCAGCATGTGGGAAATCTTTCACAGACAAATCAGATCTTGTTAGACATGAGAAACTTCACACAGGAGAGAAGCCATATTCATGTTCAGAATGTGGGAAATGTTTTACACGGAAATCTGATCTAATTGCGCATGTGAGAATTCACACTGGCGAGAAGCCATATTTATGTACAGAATGTGGGAAATGTTTTACTAGGAAATCAAATCTTGCTAAACATGACAGAATTCACACCGATGTAAAGCCATATTCATGTTCAGAATGTGGGAAATGTTTCTCACAGAAATCAGTTCTTGTTACACACGAGAGAATTCACACAGGAGAAAGGCCATATTCATGTTCAGAATGTGGGAAACGGTTTACACAGAAATCAAGCCTTGCTGCACATGAGAGAACTCACACAGGAGTGAAGCCATATTCACGTGCAGAATGTGGGAAATGGTTTTGAATTACATCTAATCTTATTAGACATGAGATAACTTGGAGATACTATAAGATGAGATCATTCATGTTCAGAATTTGATAAATGTCCACAGTGAAGCCTTTTTATAGTTAGATTATACAAAACTATATTATGTTTCGGGATCTTTAGGTTTCTGTGGTTCTTTTACCTTCCTGGAGTGATTCTCTTGCTCTTAACGGGAAGGCATCGCGTTTTTATATTACTTACAGAAATAATGTTACATAACATGTTGTAACCAGTGGTGACTTGACTTGTTTTTCTTTTAATACCTTTGTAATGCAGCCCCCGCTGGCGGCCATCATCAGGTGCTTTCACGTCTGTGTTTTTGTTTTTTGTCTTCCGGATCCTGTTTCTTTTACTGCCCGCCCCCAGGCTATATAAAGACAGTGTTCTATTGTCTCCACACCTCGTTTTTTATGGATATTGGCTGCAGACTTCATTTCTCCTGTATTTAAGAATTCATTTTTCCTGGATTTAGCATTTCTGGATTTAAAACCAAATATTTCTCGGATTACAGCAAAATGACTCTGTCCTTTCGTCACCTGGATGTGCAACTTAAAATGGCTTTTCAGTTTGTGCAGTGTATAGAAATGGTGTATTATAATAAGTGCTGAAGACGCAGATTGGCCCAGAGACGTCACAGATTTTGGGTGCACCCAATCAACTCATGGCAAATGACTTGTATCTTCTCTACTTTATACCAAGAATTGCGGAACCACCCACACAAATTCATGGACTCAGGGGGCGGACCTACCGTGGTGCACCAGGGCCCCGACCAGGTAGGGGGCCCCTCAAGCAGGAGGAGAGGAGGTTAACTGAGTTATGACGACCTTCTTCAACAGGTCTGCAGATAAAGGGAACCAACCACCCCCAATGACCCCCCCGGACTATTAATATCAGTCCCTACACACAGCACATACATGTGCTGCACTGATTTTTGCTAAATAAACTGTTTTTTAAAACTAAAGAAAATGATTTTTAAAGTTTAAACCGAAACGACGGTTGGGCGGTACTTATCTGTGGAAACCGCCGAGATGTGATGCCAATCATCTTCCCTGTCTCCCCTCGCAGCATTGAAGTCCAGCCCTTTGTGCAGCGTCACAGCCCTGTGCACGGGCTCGCATGCCAATCATCTTCCCTGTCTCCCCTCGCAGCATTGAAGTCCAGCCCTTTGTGCAGCGTCACAGCCCTGTGCACGGGCTCGCATGCCCGTGCACACGTCATCATCTACAGCCGGGAAGCGAGCGCGCGCTCTGACTTCCTGCGCTCGGCTGTGGAAGACAGAGCGCGCGCTCGCTTCCCGGCTGTAGATGATGACGTGTGCACGGGCATGCGAGCCCGTGCACAGGGCTGTGACGCTGCACAAAGGGCTGGACTTCAATGCTGCGAGGGGAGACAGGGAAGATGATTGGCATCACATCTCGTCGTTTTCCACAGATAAGTACCGCCCAACCGTCGTTTCGGTTTAAACTTTAAAAATCATTTTCTTTAGTTTTAAAAAACAGTTTATTTAGCAAAAATCAGTGCAGCACATGTATGTGCTGTGTGTAGGGACTGATATTAATAGTCCGGGGGGGTCATTGGGGGTGGTTGGTTCCCTTTAATCACGAAGCCAGATACACATTTCTGTTGAGCTATTTCTGCTCTATTTCTGCTCTATTTCTGCTGAGGAGCGGCTAACGTTAACATTAAGGTAAAGGGCTGATTTCTCGTTATTTTAACATCTTGATAAAAAAAAAATGCTAGGACAATTCTGATACTGTGCTGATGTTTTGTTTTATTATTTTGCAGGTTTCTCGCTACAGGTGAAACATTTTCAGTTCCGCCTTGGAATATCTACAGTGTCTGGAATTGTGAAAGAAACCTGCCAGGCTTTATGGGAGGTTTTACCACCTGAATTGCTCCCCCATCCCACAGTGTAACAGCTGATTACAGTCGCTGCCTAGTTTAAAGAAATTTATAGATTTTCCAAACTGCCTGGGTGCTGTGGATGGAAAGCACATTCACATTATTAAACCTTCTAGAAGGAGCATCAAATATTTCAACTAAAAAAATAAATGTTTCCATCGTACTAAAGGTTATTGCAGATTCACAATATCGATTTCTTGCTGTTGACATTGGTTCCTATGGGGGATCAAATGACTCCCAGATTTTTAAACAGTGTAATGGGGCAGCGGATATACAGGGGGGCCATTTATATGGATGCACCTAAATGGGAATGGCTGGTGATAGCAACTGCCTGTTTCCTTCCGACTTTTCTGTGCCTGTATCCTCTCCTTCTCCGCTCTCTTCTTTCTTATATCCTTTCTTTTCCTACTTAATAATTATTTGTTTCTAGAGTGATAATATACATACCACTCTTAAGTATATTTACTGTAACCTGCTGTATTGTTTCTATTTACTTGTTTGAAACAAAATAGAAATATAATTGAGAAAGAACAGTACAATGTATACTGTTGTGCTCCCTACCTGAACTATGTGTACTGTTTGGCTCCCTACCTGAACTATGTGTACTGTTGTGCTCCCTACTTGAACTATGTGTACTGTTCTGCTCCCTACCTGAACTATCTGAACTATGTCAACTGTTGTGCTCCCTACTTGAACTATGTGTACTGTTCTGCTCCCTACCTGAACTATGTCAACTGTTGTGCTCCCTACCTGAACTATGTCAACTGTTGTGCTCCCTACCTGAACTATGTCAACTGTTGTGCTCCCTACTTGAACTATGTCAACTTTTGTGCTCCCTACCTGAACTATGTGAATTGTCCTGCTGTGCACCTGAACTCATAGTTCAGGTAGGGAGCACAACAGTTGACATAGTTCAGATAGGGAGCACAACAGTTGACATAGTTCAGATAGGGAGCACAACAGTTGACATAGTTCAAATAGGGAGCACAACAGTTGACATAGTTCAGGTAGGGAGCACAACAGTACACATAGTTCAGGTCGGGAGCACAACAGTACACATAGTTCAGGTCGGGAGCACAACAGTACACATAGTTCAGGTCGGGAGCACAACAGTACACATAGTTCAGGTAAGGAGCACAACAGTACACATAGTTCAGGTCGGGAGCACAACAGTACACATAGTTCAGGTAGGGAGCCACACAGTATAATGTGTACTGTTCTGCTCCCTACCTCAACTGTGTAGTGTAGTGTGCCCTACCTGAACTATGTACTGTAGTGCTCTCTACCTCAACTATGTGTACTCTAATGCACTGCCCCTCTACTCATAGTTCAGGTAGAGAACAGTACACACTGTCTTGTTGTGCTCTCTACCTGCCCATGTGTACTGTTGTACTCTCTACCTGATATGTGTATTGTTGTACCCTCTACCAGAGCTATTTGTACTGTTGTATTCTGTACCTGATCTCTAAACATTCTGAAATCTTTAACCTGATTACAATTATAACAAATTAAACCACAAGAAATTTGAGAAAACGAGCTTTGCATTTTTACTAAACATAAAAGAAAACACTGGGGGATATTTTCGTTTGGTTGTGGTGGGGCTGCTAGGACTGCTAAATGGACTAGTAGGAGGAGTGTTGGCGGGATGTATAATTGGACCCCTTGGATTAGGGATGGGCGACTGGAGTTGGCAGAAGCACCCCTTTGCCCGTGGGGGTGCCAAGCAGACTTCTCAGAAAGAAGGGATCTTGGTCAAGAGGCGTCTTTGTAAAGCCAGATACAAAAGTGGAATAGAATTCCATGCTCAGGATGTCACGGCGTGAAGCTTCGGGTAGTTGCTGGCTAGTATGCGGAGAGACCTGGGTAATGGTAGCCAATGGGGTAGACAAGTGTTTGCTGCATTACCTGCTGCCAATGTCTGGGGTCATCTCTCTTCTGCCAATGTTCGAGTTTCTCTCTTTGCCGCAGATGTCTGGGCTCGCCTCTCTGCTGCCAATATTCTGGCTCTTCTCTGAGCCGCCGATGTCCAGGCTCGTCTCTTGGCCACCAAAGCCCGGGCTCCTTAGCCGCCGTTGTCTGGGCTCATCCCTATGCCGCCAGTGTACGGGCTCGTCCCTCAGCCGCCGTCATCCGGGCTCGTCCCTAGCCTGCCAGTGTCCGGGCTCGTCCCTAGGCCGCCAGTGTCCGGGCTCGTCCCTAGGCCGCCAGTGTCCGGGCTCGTCCCTAGGCCGCCAGTGTCCGGGCTCGTCCCTAGGCCGCCAGTGTCCGGGCTCGTCCCTAGGCCGCCAGTGTCCGGGCTCGTCCCTAGGCCGCCAGTGTCCGGGCTCGTCCCTAGGCCGCCAGTGTCCGGGCTCGTCCCTAGGCCGCCAATGTCCGGGCTCGTCTCTGCCGCCGTCATCCGGGCTCATCCCTCAGCCGCCGATGTCTGGGCTCATCCCTAGCTTGCCAGTGTGCGGGCTCATCCCTAGCCTGCCAGTGTGCGGGCTCATCCCAGTGTCCGGGCTGGTCCATCTGTCGCCGATGTCCAAGCTCCTCTCTGCCGGGCAGGAGCCGTTATTCTGGCCTGTGTTAGACTGTTGCTGATCAGTGTTTAAAAAATGACTAAAAGTATACGCTGGTGCATCCTCCCACACCTGCATGACATACATCTGACCAGATCCGTGACATTTTTCTATCTGACGGGGGTGCTTATGGGAAATAAACATTCCTCATATACCGACTATTATGAAGGGTGAGTTTTTGTAATTGACTGCTCACCTTCTCAAAACCAGCTTCCATGTTTTTATTTAACCCCTTCATGTTAGTTGTTAAATTAGGTCGATCATTTTTGTGTTTCTGTTTGAAAAAAAAAAATGAAACTTGGCAAAAATTTTGCAAATTTTTCATTCTCATAGTGTTAAACCAGAAAGTTAAATCACACAAAATAGTTAATAAATAACTTTTCCCACATGTCTATTTTACATCAGTACAATTTTAGAAACAACATTTTCTTTGTTGGGAAGTTAGAAGGGTTCAAAATGTATCAGCAATTTCTCATTTTAACAACAAAATTTACAAAGCCGCTATTTTAGTGACCACATCACAATTGAAGTGGCTTTGAGGGGCGTACATGACAGAAGACACTGTGGCACCCTGGCACCTGTTGGGCACCACAGAAATCCTTAGGGCATGAATTGAGTTAACAGCACAGCAAAACCCACACAACACCACAACACTTAGAACACCTGGTTTCACCCCGAGCCTCTAGGGGGAGCTCGACTGGTCACTTTGAGCCAGTTCCCCCTATAAATAGAGTCTTGGAGGGAGAAACTTCAGAGTGTGGCAGACACTACAAGAGCTGCCAGGCACCAGAGAGTGTGGTAGACGCTACAAGAGCTGCCAGCCTGTGTGAAACCTCCACCCTATGAGAGCACACTAGGCCCAACCAGCCTGCTAGCAAGTGGACATCCCTGCAATTGGGATAAGAGGAAAAGGAGCACCTCACAGGGACACCAGAGTGATCACCACTCTCTCCCTTAATAACCGGTTACTGGAACCGAAGCTGTGGAAGCTACAAAGCCACTGCAGAGAACCAGCATACTTCACAGGGAGTCTAGCCCCCTGTTCCACCTGCCGCACCTACCAACGAGAGCCCAGGGAGGAAGGTAGAATTATCATCACCCTTTTACAGTGCCCTCAGTGCTGACAACCAGGTGAAATCCGTTCTATTGAACACACTGCCCGGTCCGGATGGATTCCACATCCACCCGACCTTAGCACCAGAAGTATAGAGACAAGGAAGCCTACACAACTGCTTGCTGTGAAACTCCAGGATTGCTAAACTTCACGAACCCGGTCTGGCGTACCTGAAAACCACCAGTAAAGGTACTAAAAAGACCCTGATGTGTCTGCGTTTACTTCCTGGGCCTAACAGCAGCATTACCGCAGCTGCCGCACAACATCTTGCGCAGCTCCAGGCTCCGGGGACTCCCGCTCATCCTGTGGGGAGCGTCCCATCTAGCTGCTTAACATCCCCCGGAGAACCTGCAGCGCTGGTAAAGTTACCAGAACACCCGCAGGTGGCGTCACGAAGACAAATCACCCCTACTGTTCCGCCATTTCCCCTTTTGATTCTGGACCACCGGGCCTACACAATCGCAGGCGCGGTTCCGTGACTGGAGGAGAAGCAACGCCCGCTCCGTGTACCCCCGGCTACGGTGAGTCAACACCCAAAAGTGACACCATTCCAAAAACTGCACCCCTCAAGCTACTCAATATTACATTCAAGAAGATTATTAACCCTTCAAGTGCTTCACAGGAACTAAAGCAACGACCCTAAAATGTGTTAATTTCTCCCGAGTATGCCGATACCCCATATGTGGTCAAAAATCACTGTTTGGGCGCACAGTACGGAAAGGATGGAGCACCATTTGACTTTTTGAATGTAAAATTAGCTGCAATTGTTAGCGGACACCATGTCATGTTTGCAGAGCCTCTGATGTTCCTAAACAGTAGAACCCCCCCCGAACAAGTGGCCCCATTATGGAAAATAGACCCCTAAAGGAATTTATCTAGATGTGCGGTGAGCACTTTTGACTGACAGGTGCTTCACAGAATTGCATAATATTGAGCCGTGAAAATAAAAAAATACTTATCTTCCTCAAAAATGTTCTTTTAGCCTCATTTTTTTTTTCAAAAGGGGAACAGGAGAAAATGGATCCTAAAATGTGGGTGTGCGGCAGGGCTGAGAAGGGAAGGAGCGACATTTGACGTTTCAAGCGGTAAATTAGCTGCAATTGTTAGCGGACACCATGTGTATTTGGAGAGCCCCTGTGTGCCTAAACAGTGGAGTTCCCCCACAAGTAACCTCATTTTGGAAATTAGACCCCCCCCCCAAGGAACTTATCCCCAGTAGATGCATGGTAAGCACTTTGAACCCCCAAGTGCTTCATACATTGAGCCGTGAAAGTGAAAAAGTACTTTGTTTTTCACTAAAATGTTCTTTTCCCATCGCCACGACAGCACCCACAGAGAGAGAGGGTGCTGGGTGGAGATACTCTGAGGAAGGGGACCGTTTAGTCCCAGAAATGCATCAGTAATCTGAGAGCACCAGTCCTGACTTTACACTGCCTGTGACCGATCAGACAGCTTAGCTTAGTGGACTCCACCCAGCATCAGCACAGCATTGCCTTGCTGACACATCAACAAGACACACCAGAAAGCAATAGCTCCGTCATGTCAGAGGAGCATACTGCATAGCAGAGCTGAAAAAGACGCTGACAGCAGAGCAAGGGTGAGTGGAGACGCTGGAGGAAAGGGCTCCCGCACATCTACCCTGGAGGAGACCCACAGAGCCAATAGAGAAGGAGACGCCGAATCTAGGGCACAGAGCAGGCGGACACACCACATAACAGGTGAGCCAAAACACACGGTGTTAACAGCAACTGTACCGAGAGGGGAATCAGAACAACGGGGGAGGGGGAATATAATGAATGTAGAGCAGGGGCCATATAACATATAGATGGCAAATGCATACTACATCTGAATAAGCTGAAAATTGGAGACACCTTAAATTAAAGTTTCCTAATACTATAGACATAGACTCAAAAGGAATATAGCAAGGCTGTATAATAATACTACCAAATTACACACATATATATTGTAGGTTCAAGGAACGAAATATAAAAAAGAAATATAGACACCACAGAATAGAACCAGAATATTGGGACACCACAGCCGCCCCTGCAAGAAAATACAGGTGAGCCCAAAAACACAGGGAGATTGTGATCCCCCATACAACAACATACTAATACAAATATTTCTATAAGGAAGCACTGCAAAAAAAAGGAGGAATTACACATCAAGCAATACATAGCCTGACAAGAAGATAGCATATAGAGCAATATATAGAGGTAAGAGAAATCATCCAAGCTTAATATACAATAATAGCCAATAGAAAGATATACATATATATACTGATACACTAAATGTATATAGATTCTGAGAGACATCACCCCACTAATGGAACAGAACCCTGTCCAGAAGAGTAATGAGATTATCATTGAATTATAGAAATAACTGTATATATATATTTACACAACAGGATTTTAATGTTTTTAAAGCATTTTATATAAAAACATTTTTTGCTAAAAATAATTTTAATAAATATCCGGTACACGGTAAAAAAACACATCTGTGATTTTATTTAAAATTTTCTAGTATACATATTGTTAGCTATATTGATATATAATAGACAAAAGCCATTGATATAAAGGAATTGCGCTGAGCCTACACACCCTTGACATATTGCCCTTTGTACAGGGGGATATTTGCACGGAAGATCCCCCGCAGGCTTTCAAGCAGCATATCCACAAGTAATGTAGTTTTTTCCAGTGTACACCTAACAATCCTGACATTCAGTGTTAATGCTGCTGTATTGCTGTGCGTTGCACTGCATGTGTAGGTGAAGGGGCAGGTGAGATCACTTAGTTGTCCACTCCCTCCCTTTACGTAGTTCCACTTCCTTCCACCGGGTGTCACAGATAGAGTGTACTCTACCTTGACGGTGTGTGCTGTTAGGATGTAGTGTAGTATATGCTGATGCATTCCTGCTGATACTCCCTGGAGTTTACCTTTCTCTGGCGAAATTGCTGTTTCTCGGTCTGTGGGTGGAGGTAGGGGCTCTTAGCCTAGGGCTTATCAGGAGTACAGGACAAGGGTGGTGACCCAGACCTCCTCACCTTTAGCGGTACCTCTGGGAGCAGGTTGAGCCAGGGACCCCAGTCTAAGGGTCAGACTAGCTCCCCTGAATGCCCTTAGCCCATCTTACCATCTTTCATCACTGTGCCACCCCGTAATACCTACTTCCTAACTACAAGAAGGAGAAAGGAGCAGGGTGGAGAGCAGTGACAGCCAAGAAAATAGCCCAAGCTAATCTCACTGACTGCCATAACAAACAACAGTAGGGCTGGAAACTCCAAGCAGGATCCACTTCAAAATATCACCAACAGGAAAGTCCAACAAAGGGAAGGTACAAACAGTATTGCTGGACCTCCAAGCAGGAACCACTTCATAATATCACCAGCAGGAAAGACCAGCAAAGGGAAGGTACAAATTGCCGCACATGAAATAAATAGACACACCTGCAAGCCAAAAAAGACTAAACCAAGAGCAACAGGAAATAAAAACCTTGGCAAAGTGCAAACCTGCAGTGGCTCAACAGGCAGGGAAGCCGACCACAAAACACTGGATCAAATCCTGGGGCAAGACAGTAACATTCAGAATCTGCCATTGGTTGAGGTTTGTTTTATATTCCACTGACACAATTTATACTTACTATTTCCCAACACATATCCTATAGTTGTATTGATGGCTCTTAGGCAACGTGTCCAGACCTGGCGAGTTCATACATCTATTGAACATCTATCTTTGTCGGATCACACCCTGTATCTCTTCACATCACTCCTATAAACAAATTTCATCATCCATGGACCTGACGTCTTAATGACAATCTACATAAAGATCAAAGTGAAACACATCTATTATATAGAGTCATTACACACAGAGGGATCTACACTGTGTGCAGAATCATTAGTCAAGTTGTATTTTAGAGGATTATTTTTATTATTGAACTCTGTTCTCAATCACCCAAAAGACTCAGAAATATCAAAGCTTAATACTTTTGGAGGTTGGAGGGTTTTTTAGATTTGGCTCTTAGGAGGATTCTGTGTGTGCAGGTCACTATTACTGTGCAGAATTATTAGGCAACTTAATAAAAACCAAATATATTCCCATCTCACTTGTTTATTTTCACCAGGTAATAACCAATATAACTGCACAAAATGTAGAAATAAACATCTCTGATATGCAAAAACAACACAAAAAAAATTATTGGTGAATCAGTTTTTATTAAGGTAGTCACAATACAAACAACTGAGGGGTCCAGGCCCCTAAATAAGCAAAGCAGCATATACATCTGGAAAAAACAAAACAAAAAGGAGTCTAAATGGTCTACTGTAAGCCTCACAGAAGCTAGAGGCATATGGGGATATCTCCCCCTTCCCCTATCTAAAATAATTAACCATATAAACAAAATATACTGTAGACCTGAATAAATCAATTCACAATGAAGTCCCCAAGATGCCAGATCCAATCTAAGGCCCCTTTCACATCAGCGGTTTGCACTGATCGGGGCAGTTGCGTTGAAAAAAACGCAACTGCTGCGATTACCGCATAACAGCCGCGATCACGGCAAACTTGCGGCAAGCCCCATGCATTGTCTGCCGCAAGTGCCGAAACCGCAACTGTACCGCACCTGCCGCAAGCCCCATAGACAATGCATGGGGCTTGCCGCAAGTGTGCAATGATCGCGGCCGTTATGCGGTAATCGCAGCAGTTGCGTTTTTTTCACCGCAACTGCCCCGATCAGCGCAAACCGCTGATGTGAAAGCAGTCTAAGGGACTCAAACCAAGAAAAAGTATTTTAGGAATGTAAAGTGTAAGAGGAAAGTAAAGGAACATTTTCTGGTTATACAGTTGTGGCCAAAAGTATTGACACCCCTGAAATTGTCAGATAATACTCAGTTTCTTCCTGAAAATGATTGTGTTAGGCCCCTGGCACCGCTTCCCAGCTCACCTCTCCCGGATCGGCATTTCCTGCTCCTCTGCCGACCGGGCGTCCGGCATCCAGGTGTACTGTGTCTCGGAGCCGTCGCCATGTTCCCTTCCTGTCAGCTGACCGCCGGTTTCGCACATGAGCAGGGGTGGATTAAGGGTAGCCAGGGCCCGGGGCTGTTCAGACTCTGTGGGCCCCCCCCCCCGGGTCATGTGACGGGGGTCATGTGACGGGGTCATGGGGGTCATGTGACGGGGTCATGTGACGGGGTCGCGGGAGTCATGTGACGGAGGTTATCATATACCTGAAATAGATTATTCCAGAAAAATAGTTGCTGAGTGAAACTCTAATCTGTCAAAATCCATTGATCTAGTCAATTTACCCTTCAGTTAGGAGGAAAAAAACAAACACTTTAAGCCATAGTATTGAGCAGTCCATTAGAAGGCGGCCATTATGCCCTGACTGCCCCTGTACTCAGAATAAATAACTTATAAATATCTCGAACGGCGTGCACCCTGAATGATAATCACCCGTTACCAGTCTGATGGACTTGCTTGCAGATTGGTCCGTCCCGCCTCCTCGCGGTCCGACAGCGTCTTCTTCTGAATGATGTAGATAACGCCTCCTGCCATCCGTGTTATCCACGTGACCACGTCCAATTTTCCCATTGCCTATGCTATGCCCATACCTCTCCGGCTTGTGCAGGTGCAATGTGCTCCATCATGGGATTATCCTACAAGTTTGAACTCTCAGTGATGTCACCATTCATTACACGCAGAAGACTGGGAGCCTGTAGCCGTGTGCAGAGACCCCTGCGGTTCGCGCATGAGTAGATGAGTTTTACATTGTAGCTGCAGTAGGGCAGAGCACGGTGCGTTTGCGCAAGCTGGAGAGGCATCTGCACAGACGTGAGATGGGAAAGTGGGACGTGGATAACAAAGGCGTGATCCATATCATTCAGAAGAAGAGGCTGTCAGACGGCGAGGAGAGGCTGAGTGGACCAATCTGCAAGCAAGAATTTCGGACCAGTAATAGGTTAGAATACAGGGCGCTAGATTTTTATAAGTTATTTATTCTGTGTACAGGGACATTCAGGGCATAATAGCCTGTTTCTTATAATGCAGTATCAGCGTGTGCACGAGGCCTTACAGATACTGAGGGAAAAAAAATCACCAAATACTCAGCGTGTGCACGAGGCCTTACAGATACTGAGGTAAAAACTCACCAAATACTCAGCGTGTGCACGAGGCCTTACAGATACTGAGAAAAAAACTCCCCAAATACTCAGCGTGTGCACGAGGCCTTACAGATACTGAGGAAAAAACTCACCAAATACTCAGCGTGTGCACGAGGCCTTACAGATACTGAGGTAACAACTCACCAAATACTCAGCATGTGCACGATGCCTTACAAATACTGAGGTAATAACCTCACCATATACTCAGCGTGTGCACGAGGCCTTACAGATACTGAGGTAAAAACCCACCAAATACTCAGCGTGTGCACGAGGCCTTACAGATACTGAGGTAACAACTCACCAAATACTCAGCGTGTACACGAGGCCTTACAGATACTGAGGAAAAAACTCCCCAAATACTCAGCGTGTGCACGAGGCCTTACAGATACTGAGGAAAAAACTCACCAAATACTCAGCGTGTGCACGAGGCCTTACAGATACTGAGGTAACAACTCACCAAATACTCAGCATGTGCACGATGCCTTACAAATACTGAGGTAATAACCTCACCATATACTCAGCATGTGCACGAGGCCTTACAGATACTGAGGTAAAAACCCACCAAATACTCAGCATGTGCAATAGGCTTTACAGATAGCGAAGAAAAAAATTACCAAATACTCAGCGTGTGCACGAGGCCTTACAGATACTGAGGTAAAAACTCACAAAATACACAATGTGCGCACCCCACTACCCCTCCACCTTGGATAGACATGTGAAATACCTCTACATGTTGTATGTGCCCCTCTATGTGGATATTTTTCTTGAATCATGAATGCATGGACTCCATACGTACATGATCCAAGCAAGATAGCCACTTATTAGAGGGGCACATGATACACCATGTATAGCCATTTCACATGTTTCTGTATTATCCAAGATGGTGGGGCACACCACTTCAGTGATTAAGGGGCCTTTCACATCAGCGGTTTTGCTGATGTGCGGCCGATTTGGCAGGTGGCGCCGGATCAGCTGCCTAACGGCCGGCTCGCGGTCCAGATGCGGCAAGCCCTATGCATTGTCTATGGGGCTTGCGGTCCGGTGCGGCAAGTGCCTGATCTGCCGCACTCAGCAGAACCGCACTTGTCATAGACAATGCATGGGGCTTGCCGCATCCGGGCCGCAAGTCGGCCGTTAGGCGGACGATCCGGCACATGCGGCGCCACCTGCTGGAACGGCCCAAACATCAGCTAAACACTGATGTGAAAGCAGCGTTCGTTAGGCCCCTTTCACATCACCGTGTCTTTCAAATTGCGGCAGATCCAGCAGATTTACCACATTTGCTGCCTAACAGCCGTTGCGACGATGGATGACAACGCGGTCAGCAGCGTTTTTTTTTTCCACCGCCGCAAATGCCGGACTTGCCGCACCCAGCAGAACCGCACTTGCCGCACCAAACCGCAAGCCCCATGAACAAGTCATGGGGCTTGCCGCAAGTGTGCCGCAAGTGCGGCCGTTAGTCGGCAGATGCGGTAAATCTGCCGGATCTGCCACAATCTGAAAAAAAAGCAGATGTGAAAGGGGCCTTAGTACACAAATCATTTAATTACTGCTTACATTCTTTCTTTACACTGACTGAGTCCTCCCTGCCATGCAGCACCACCTGTGGCTGGCAGTGCACACACAGAGCACAGCCACAGGCAGCAGCTGCAGCAGCAGGGCAGGAGTCAGGAGTGGACATATCACTCACCTCTCTGTCACATAGGCACGTCCTCTCTCTGCTCTGTGTCGGCATTAGGTGACGGTCCCTCTCCTCAGACTCCTTCTCTTCATGCAGGCGGCGACCCAGGAGGTGGTGGACGGCGGTCGGCGGGTGAGCCTGCTCACGGAGGAGCCTGCTCAGCCTCAGTCGAGATCAGCTGCCTGCCTGGGTCTGGGTCCTCCTAGAGTAGGAGGATTCAGCAAAGCCCGGTCGGGCCCGGCAAAATCAGCATAGCAGGGCGGACAGCGGCAGCCGGGACTCGGGAGAACAATGCTGCCAGCAGAGGCCGCTGGGACTATAGGAGTGGGAGCAACATCCGCAGGCAGCTACCACCGGTACGCACACCTTGTAAGCACACAGCTCCACATGCTTCATACATACATGGCTCCGCTCCGTACACCTAGTACACACTCAACTCTGCTCCATACACCTCGTACACATGGCTCAGCTCCGTACACCTCGTACACACTTGGCTTTGCTCTGTACACCTTGTACGCATGCGGCTTTGCTCCATACACCTCATACACACTCGGCTTTGCTCCGTACACCTCTTACGCACTCGGCTCTGCTCCGAACACCTCGTACACGCTCGGCTCCATACACATGCGGCTCCGCTCCATACACCTCGTACACACGCGGCTCCGCTCCATACACCTTGTACACATGCGGCTCGGCTCCGTACACCTCGTACACACATGGCTCTGCACACCTCGTACACATGCAACTCCACTCCGTATACCTTGTACACACACGGCTCTGCTCCGTACACACGCGGCTCTGCTCCGTAGACCTCAT
This sequence comes from Allobates femoralis, assembly GCA_033576535.1. Classification (NCBI taxonomy): domain Eukaryota; kingdom Metazoa; phylum Chordata; class Amphibia; order Anura; family Aromobatidae; genus Allobates; species Allobates femoralis. The sequence continues at coordinate 12,885,566 of JARQOC010000013.1, forward strand.
ACACATCTGGCTCCACTCCGTACACCTCATACACAAACGGCTCTGCTCCGAACACACTCCGCTCCGCTCCGCTCCGTACACCTCGTACACACGCGGCTCTGCTCCGTACACCTCATACACATGTGGCGCCACTCCGTACACCTTGTACACATGCGGCTCTGCTCCATACACCCTGTACACACTCGGCTCAGCTCCATACACCTCGTACACACGCGGCTCTGCTCGGTGCACCTCGTACACACACGACTCCGCTCCACACACCTTGTACACACATGGCTCCGCTCCATACACCGTGTACACACATAGCTCTGCTCCATACACTTCCTACACATGCGGCTTGGCTCTGTACACCCTGTACACACTTGGCTCCGCTCTGCGCTCCGTACACCTTGTACACACTCGGCTCTGCTCCGTACACCTCGTACACGTGGCTCTGCTCCGTACACACTCAGCTCTGCTCCATACACCTCATACACATGTGGCTCCGCTCCGTACACCTCGTTTACATGCGGCTCCGCTCCGTACACCTTGTACACACGCGGCTCTGCTCTGTACAACTCGTACACATGCGGCTCCACTCCGTACACCTCATACACACTCAGCTCTGTACACCTCGTACACACACGGCTCCGCTCCGTACACCTCGCACACACTCAGCTCTGTACACCTCGTGCACATGCGGCTCCGCTCAGTACACCTCGTACACACTCGGCTCCACTCCATTCACCTCGTACAAACATGGCTCCGCTCCGTACACCTCGTACACACTCGGCTCCGCTCTGTACACCTCGTACACACACGGCTCCGCTCCATACACCTCGCACACACTCAGCTCTGTACACCTCGTACACACACGGCTCCGCTCCATACACCTCGCACACACTCGGCTCTGCTACATCCACACTGTAAATCCCTCCTGAGTCCTGACATCACACATAACCTTCATCTCATCTTCTTCACCTCTCCAGCACCATGACAACCATCACAGAGTGGAGACCTGCATAACGAGGAGCCGATCATGTGATCCCTGACTCCTCCCCTCCATCACATCATCACAGGTCCTGTAAGCACAGGTCCTCCTGTGCCCTGTGCGGCTCTACAGGTGGGCTCACACTGCGGGGGGGGGAAGAGTGTAACACAGCGGTGGCGGGGGAAGAGTGTAACACAGCGGCAGCAGGGGGGACGGGACGGGGAAGAGTGTAACACAGCGGCAGCGGGGGGGGGGAGAGAGTGTAACACAGCGGTGGCGGGGAAGAGTGTAACACAGCGGCAGCGGCGGCCGGGACTGTAGGAGAGAGAGGCGGCATCAGCAGGGGGCCGCGCCACTATCAGGCCCCCTGCGGTTGCCGCTCCCTGTCAACTAGCGGGGCTCATTACCTCATGGATGCTGTGCCTGCGTGCACAGTGCTGTGTGGTGGCGCCGTGGCGGATTATAATGGGGCAATTTACCCCCTGGACTGCGGGCCCCTAGACACCATTGGGCCCGGGGCAAAAGCCCATATTGACCTCATTATAATCCGCCACTGCACATGAGCACATTACTATGGTCATTTTCATGAGCCTGCTCAGCGGCACGCTAGGTGCACTCCTTCCCTGTGACTCTAGGGGCCGGTAAGGTCCAACCTGACACTCCCCTTGACCAATAGCTGCTCTTCCCATGGTATATCAGGCCACCTCCTCTGATGGGAGGTGCCTGATTATAAAGTCAGTTTGCTTCTGCCTTGCTGACTGTTGGTCAAGCCTTCCTTGTGCTCTGTGTCCTGGAACCCTTGCTGTGCTCTTCCCCGGTAGCAGCATTCCTGTCCTCCAGCCTTGTGCCCTGTTATCTGGAATACTTCTCTATTCCTTAGTATAGACTAACCTTACGAGCCGCCCCCCTGGTACTAGCTGCTGTGGTATTTAGACCCCCTGGGCTTGCCCCTGACAATCCCTGTATAGGGGTTGGGTGAACTAGGATCAGCTCACCCAGGGGAGTTCGGTACCACGGCCCAGTGGGTCCACTCTAGGGCGCCTTCCCCGGAAGCGTGACAGATTGTAATTAGGGATGGGCGAATCTACTCGCTAGGACTCGTTACTCGGCGAGTAGTAAGGGACTCGCAGGACTCGATACTCTGCGATTTTCCCAGTGATTACTCGCACAGTAAACGAGTCCAATGCAAATCAATATCAATCCTAGTTTTGTCAGAGACTCTGATAAAACTAGGATTGCCTTTGACTTGCATTAGACTCGGCTACTGTGCCAGTGATAGCAGGGAAACTCGCAAAGTAACTGCTGTTACTTTGCGAGCCGAGTCCATCTGTCTTCTCTGTGTGCAGGCTGCCAGCTCCAGGGTCCTAGAGCCCGCCTGCTCACAGAGATGATGTAGCAGTGCTGAGATTGTTCTCAGTCTGCTCATTCCCTGTGCATAGACATCTATATCTATACACAGGGGATGTAGCAGAGAGGACATCGCGTTTTGGATTACGTTGGACAGAAGAGGATTTTTTTCATTAAAGATGGAGTCCCTAATGGCTTTTTTTTTTATTTCTAATAAAAAAATTTCTCTGTGTTGTGTTTTTTTAACCCTTTATTGGAGATTCTTAGTGGCTGGGTCAAACGTGGCCTGACATTAAGAATCTCGGGCTTAATACCAGCTTGTATAACAAAGCTGGTATTAACCCCTTTATTACCCAGCGTGCCACCGCCACCAGGGCCGCTGGAAGAGCGGGGTTCAGCGCCAGAGGATGGCGCTTCAATGAACGCGCCATCTTCTGGGGTGGCTGCGGGCTGCAATTTGCAGCGGGGGGTGCCCAGAAAGCTTGGGCATCCCTGCGCTGCGGATTCCAGCCCCCAGCTGCTTAGCTGTACCTGGCTAGACATAGAAATTGCGCGGAGCCCCACGCATTTTTTTTATTATGTCATGAAATTCATGAAATAATAAAAAAAAGGGCTCCCCTATATTCTTGTGTCCAGCCAGGTACAAATAGGCACCTGGGGGTTGGGGGCAGCCCGTCGCTGCCTGCTGGATCCGGCTGGTTCCAGAAATATGGCGAAGCCCACGTGAAATTTTTTTCTGACAAATCCATAAAACAATGTAAATAAAAGGGACTGCATCTTTATTAATCCCTGGACCATGGGCGAGGGGTTAATAAAGATGCAGTCCCTTTTTTAGGATTGTTTTATTGATTTTTCAGAAAAAAAAATTACATGGTCTTCGCCGTATTTCTGGAACCAGCCGGATCCAGCAGGCAGCGATGGGCTGCCCCCAACCCCCAGGTGCCTATTTGCACCTGGCCAGACACAATAATATAGAGGAGCCCTTTTTTTATTATTTCATGAATTTCATGAAATAATAAAAAAAAAATGCGTGGGGCTCCGCGCAATTTCTATGTCTAGCCTGGTACAGCTAAGCAGCTGGGGGCTGGAATCCGCAGCGCAGGGATGCCCAAGCTTTCTGGGCACCCCTCGCTGCAAATTGCAGCCCGCAGCCGCCCCAGAAGATGGCGCGTTCATTGAAGCGCCATCCTCTGGCGCTGAACCCCGCTCTTAATAATAATAATAATAATAATAATAATGCTTTATTTATATAGCGCCAACATATTCCGCAGCGCTTTACAATGTAGGGTTAGAGTACAGAAAATATAATACAGTAAGTAATTACAGTAGAGAACAAATACAGTAGAATAATTGGATACAAAACAATAGGCATAGAATCAATGTAAAAAAGAAAATACAATAAATAAAGCAAGAAATGAAGGTGACCCTGCTCAAAAGAGCTTACAATCTAAAACAGGATAGGGGTTGCACAAGGTACAGGGGCTTATTGCACTGATGGTCCAGGCATCTTGAGGAAGTGGGGCATAGGACTAAGCTTACATGGATGGTCATTATACAATCTGTGTAGACCTTTTTGGTTTGGTGGAGTTTGTAGAGGAGTAATGTCCAGAGGGATAGCCCTTTCACTGTCTACAGTACAATGGACTTCTATTAGGGAGTATGATAGGCCGCCTTAAAAAGATGCGTTTTTAGGGATCGCCTGAAGCCATGCAAGTTGTGGATAGTCCTGATTTCTTGGGGTAAAGCATTCCAGAGTTTTGGTGCAGCTCTGGAGAAGTCTTGGAGTCGGGAGTGGAAGGATCGGATTAGTACGGATGTTAGTCGAAGGTCATTTGAGGAACGTAGAGAGCGGGTGGGGTGATAGACAGAGATGAGGGAGGAGAGGTAGGGGGGTGCTGCACTGTGAAGAGCTTTGTGGGTGAGAACAAGCAATTTGAATTTGATCCTGTAGTATACGGGCAGCCAGTGCAATGACTGGCACAGAGCAGAGGCATCTGAGTAACGATTGGCCAGATGGGTGATCCTGGCTGCTGCATTAAGGATGGACTGGAGAGGAGAAAGTCTGGTGAGGGGGAGGCCGCTTAATAGAGAATAGCAATAGTCAAGGCGGGAATGGATTAGGGCCACGGTGAGGGTTTTTGTTGTTTCCATAGTGAGAAAGGGGCGGACTCTAGAGATATTCTTCAGGTGTAAGCGACAGGAGCGGACGAGACATTGTGTGTGGGAGGAGAAGGAGAGATCGGTGTCAAACATAACACCCAGACAACGAGCCTGCTGCCTAGGCGTTATCGTGGTGCCGCAAACTGAGAGAGAGATGTCTGATTTAGGGAGATTAGTGGATGGGGGGAGCAGAAGAAGTTCAGTTTTGGAAAGGTTTAGTTTCAAATAGAGAGTGGACATGATATTGGAAACTGCAGCTAGACAGTCATTGGTGTTCTTTAATACCGCAGGGGTAAGGTCAGGGGCTGAAGTGTATAGTTGTGTGTCATCAGCATAAAGATGGTACTGAAAGCCAAATCTGCTGATGGTCTGTCCAATCGGGGCCGTGTAGAGAGAGAAGAGGAGGGGGCCAAGGACTGAACCCTGAGGGACCCCAATAGTGAGGGGAAGAGGGGAAGAAGTGGAGCCAGCAAAAGATACACTGAAAGAGCGGTCAGAAAGATAGGAGGAGAGCCAGGAGAGAGCCGTGTCCTTTATGCCAATGGAATGCAGCATAGAGAGTAGGAGCTGATGGTCAACAGTGTCAAAAGCTGCAGAGAGATCAAGGAGAATAAGCAGAGAGTGGTTACCATTACGTTTTGCTGTCAGAAGGTCATTGGTCACTTTGATAAGGGCGGTTTCTGTAGAGTGAAGGGGGCGGAAACCAGACTGTAATGGATCTAGAAGAGAGTGAGCGGAGAGGTAACGGGCAAGGCGGGAATAGACCAGGCGCTCCAAGAGTTTAGAGATGAAGGGGAGATTGGAGACTGGTCTGTAGTTATTTGTGCAGGTTGGGTCGAGAGTGGTTTTCTTTAATAATGGAGTAATGATCGAGTGTTTGAAGGAGGAGGGGAAGATGCCAGAAGAGAGGGAGAGATTGAAGATTTTGGTTAGATGAGTGGTGACGACAGGAGAGAGGGATTGGAGCAGGTGTGAGGGAATGGGGTCAGTAGTGCATGTGGTGGGACGAGAGGAAGAAAGGAGCCTGGAGACTTCTTCTTCTGTGACTGGGTCGAATGTGGAGAGTGAACCGGAGGAGATGTGGGGAAGAATGGGGGTGGCAGCGCTTGGAGGCTGAGAGCTGATTTCCTGGCGGATGTTGTCTATTTTCTCCATGAAGTAGGAAGCCAAGTCATCAGCACAGAGGTCAGTGATGGGGGCCTGCACTTTAGGACTGAGGAGAGAGTGAAAGGTGTCAAAGAGTTTTTTTGGATTGTTGGATAGTGAGGAGACCAGGGTGGTGAAGTAGGTCTGTTTGGCAAGGTGAAGGGCAGAGTTGTAGGTTTTTAGCATGAATTTATAATGGATAAAGTCTCCTGGTGAGCGAGTTTTCCTCCATAGACGTTCGGCACTCCTAGAGCATCGCTGGAGGAATCGAGTTTGTGGTGTGAGCCAGGGCTGTTTTGTTCTCTGTTTGGAGGTTCTGAGGGTGAGGGGCGCTACTTGGTCCAGGGAGCTTCTGAGAGATTCATTGTAGTGATTTACTGCCTGATCTGGACAGGAGATTGAAGAGATTGGGGACAGAGATGAGATGAGGGAGTCTGTGAGTGCCTGAGGGTTAATGGCCTGTAGATTTCTGGATGTGTGATAGGTAGGATTGGGCTGTGTTGGCCGAGGGTTAGTGAGTGAGAAGGAGAGAATGTTGTGGTCAGAGAGTAGAGGTGAGTTATCCAAGGGGGAGGATGAGCAGAGCCGGGTAAAGACCAGGTCAAGGGTGTTACCGTTTTCGTGCGTCTCAAAGGTTGAGAGCTGTGATAGGCCAAGAGAGGTAGTTAGAGATAGGAGCTGGGATGCAGATGGGGAGATGGGGCTGTTTATGGGAATGTTAAAGTCTCCCAGAATAAGGGTTGGTAAATCTGAGGACATGAAATGCGGGAGCCAAGCGGAGAAATGGTCGAGGAACAGGGTGGGTGACCCTGGGGGGCGGTATACCACTGCTACTTTGAGGTGGAGGGGATGGAATAGCCTAATGGTGTGGACCTCAAAAGAAGGGAATGAGAGTGATGGGGCTGGAGGGATGACCTGGAAAGTACATTGTGGGGACAGGAGGAGGCCAACTCCACCGCCACGTCTGATCCCAGGTCTAGGGGAGTGAGAGAAGTGTAGGCCGCTGTGAGAAATAGCAGCCGGGGAAGCAGTGTCTGAATCCTGGATCCAGGTTTCTGTGAGGGCCAGCAGGTTTAGAGAGTTGGAAAGGAAGTAATTGTGAATGAAGGGAAGTTTGTTGCATACAGACCGTGGATTCCAGAGAGCGCAGTTAAAAGAGGGAGATGAAGGAGCGCAAGTGATGGTAATGAGGTTAGTGGGGTTTCTATGTGTGGTGGGAGAGGAGTTGAAGTTAGAGGGCGGACCTGGGTTGGGGGAGATATCACCTGACAGAAGAAGCAGCAAAAAGAGGAAGAGCAGATAGTTTTTAGATTTTGGACTTGGTTTATTATGACAAATGTTAGAATATGGTGGGCTGAGAATACTCAGTAAACTGAAGATGGCATGGGAGCTGTACATAGGGTGGGGCAGGAGAGAGGGGCTGATGTGGATGAGTGGTGCTGGAGGGGGGATGGGGTGATACAAGTTGGTGGTGATGGCACATAGAAACACAAACAGTGCAGTTAAAGACATGGTAGTGATTAGTAGAGGATAGAGTAATAGACATTGTTTGAATGGCTATCTTCCAGTACCTTCCAGTCTATCCCAGTCAATTCCGGTCAATTTCAGGTCTATTTCATTTCAGTGCACTTTTACAACATGCACTTTCGCAGCAGACACGTCAGCATGCCCTGGTGGCGGTGGCACACTGGGTAATAAAGGGGTTAGGGCCAGCTTTGTATTATCAGCTGGCCCTAAGCCCGAAATTTATGGCGGTCACGCCAATATTAGACATGACCGCCATGAATTTCTATTAAATTGTTTTAAAAAAAACACAACACAGAGAAAATTTTTTATTAGAAATAAAAAAAAAAGCCATTAGGGACTCCATCTTTAATTAAAAAAATCCTCTTCCGTCCGACGCAGTCCAAAACGCGATGTCCTCTCTGCTACATTCCCTGTGCATAGATATAGATGTCTATGCACAGGGAGTGAGCAGACTGAGAACAATCTCAGCACTGCTGCATCAGGCAGCAGGCGGGCTCTAGGACCCTGGAGCTGCGGCAGCCTGCACACAGAGGAGACAGCCGGACTCTTATCTGTGCGAGTTTCCCAGGGATTACTTGCACAGTAAACGAGTCCAATGCAAATCAATGGCAAACTAGGATTGCTTCAGGCTGAAGCTTCCGAGTCACATCTGTGATTTGTAAATCGCACACTACTCACTATTACTCGCTTCCCCATTCAATAACATTGGACTCGCTAGAATCGCAACGAGTAGCGAGTCCCGGGCTCGGACTCGCTAGAGTCAAGCGATTCCGAGTAATTTAGGATTCGCCCATCACTAATTGTAATCACAAATTCTTTGGTATTATCTTCATTTAATTTGTCTTCAATGAAAAAACACAAAAAGAATTGTCCTAAAGCCAAATTGGATCTAATTCCACCAAACATAAAAAAGGGGGTGGACAAAAGTAATGTCACTGTTAGAAAAATCATGTGATGCTTCTCTAATTTGTGTAATTAACCGCACCTGTAACTTACCTGTGGCACCTAACAGGTGTTGGCAATAACTAAATCACACTTGCAGCCAGTTGACATGGATTAAAGTTGACTCAACCTCTGTCCTGTGTCCTTGTGTGTACCACATTGAGCATGGAGAAAAGAAAGAAGACCAAAGAACTGTCTGAGCAATTGAGAAACCAAATTGTGAGGAAGCATGAGCAATCTCAAGGCTACAAGTCCATCTCCAAAGACCTGAATGTTCCTGTGTCTACCATGCGCAGTGTCATCAAGAAGTGTAAAGCCCATGGCACTGTGGCTAACCTCCCTAGATGTGGACGGAAAAGAAAAATTGACGAGAGATTTCAACGCAAGATTGTGCGGATGGTGGGTAAAGAACCTCGACTGACATCCAAACAAGTTCAAGCTGCCCTGCAGTCCGAGGGTACAACTGTGTCAACCCGAACTATCCGTCAGCGTCTGAATGAAAAGGGACTGTATGGTAGGATACCAAGGAAGACCTCACTTCTTACCCCGAGACATAAAAAAGCCAGGCTGGAGTTTGCCAAAACTTACCTGAGAAAGCCTAAAACATTTTGTAAGAATGTTCTCTGGTCAGATGAGACAAAAGTAGAGATTTATGGGCAAAGGCATCAACATAGAGTTTACAGGAGAAAAAAAGAGGCATTCAAAGAAAAGAACACGCTCCCTACAGTCAGACATGGCGGAGGTTCCTGATGTTTTGGGGTTGCTTTACTGCCTCTGGCACTGGACTGCTTGACCGTGTGCATGGCATTATGAAGTCTGAAGACTACCAACACATTGTGCAGCATAATGTAGGGCCCAGTGTGAGAAAGCTGGGTCTCCCTCAGAGGTCATGGGTCTTCCAGCAGGACAATGACCCAAAACACACTTCAAAAAGCTCTAGAAAATGGTTTGAGAGAAAGCACTGGAGACTTGTAAAGTGGCCAGCAATGAGTCCAGACCTGAATCCCATAGATCACCTGTGGAGAGATCTAACAATGGCAGTTTGGAGAAGGCACCCTTCACATATCAGGGACCTGGAGCAGTTTGCCAAAGAAGAATGGTGTAAAATTCCAGCAGAGCATTGTAAGAAACTCATTGATGGTTACCGGAAGCGGTTGATCGCAGTTATTTTGGGTAAAGGTTGTGCAACCAAGTATTAGGCTGAGGGTGCCAATACTTTTGTTTGGCCCATTTTTGGAGTTTTGTGTGAAATGATCAATGTTTTGCTTTTTGCTTCATTCTCTTTTGTGTTTTTTCATTGAAGACAAATTAAATGAAGATAATAATAGCAAAGAATTTGTGATTGCAATCATTTTCAGGAAGAAACGGAGGATTATCTCGTGGACAGGGTCCCTGCCCCTCCTGTACCTGTACGTCCTGATCGCCTAGATTTAGTGTACTTGTTCTTGTCTCCCTCATCCTCATGTAAAGCGCCATGGAACCTAATGGCGCTATATAAATAAATAATAATAATAATAATAATTATCTGACAGAATTGCAGGGGTGTCAATACTTTTGGCCTCAACTGTAGATGTATACACCGAGCACACACACACAGACACACACATCCATTCCCATCATTGTCTGTGTCACACAGCCCGGCTCCTCCAGGGAGAGTCGCTCTTTCTAACCTCTCATCCTCTGACCACGAGATGGGGATTGTGAACACAGGACTCCTTATAGTGATTACACATTACCTACAAGTGTTTAATAAAGTAGGATTTACAAACTGGAGAGTCAGTGAGGAGAATGTTTCCATAGGATCATCTAATTAAGTGTCATCTTTAACAAAGATCTGCTATATTCTTCATATTATAAAACAAATACATTTGAATTAAGCCCCATCCTGGTGTCTTGTGTGGTTCTGGGGTCACTAATGGGAATATTGACCTTAAAGGAATTCTATAAACATGACAGATTTCTTTCAGAAACAGCGCCACCCCTGTCTACAGGTTGTATGTGATATTGCAGCTCAGCTTAATTGAAGGTAATGGGCCTATGCTGTAATACCACATGCCACCTGTACACAGGGGTGGCGCTGTTTTTGAAAGAATGTAGTAAAGTTTTATTAATATTGGACATCCCCTTTAATGTCTTGTAAGTTCTGCTTGATAACTGGCTACAAATGTAGGAATTAAGGAGGTCCCCTAACTCTACTCCCATCATTTTTTGTTCCCCCCCCACCTTCTTCCAAGAGCCAGAACTTTTTTTATTTGTCTTCCACACCGCTGTACGACGGCTTGTTGTTTGCGGGATGAGTTGTACTATTGAATGACGACATTCATTCTATCACAAAATGTCCTGGAGAATGAGAGAAACATTCCAAGTGCTTTGAAATTGCAAATAAAAGTGCAATTTCACAATGGTTTTTTAAGTGTTTTATTTATCATGGTAACTATATGGTAAAAGTGAGTTCATAAGTCGATTATCTGGGTCAGAATAAGAAGATACTGAACATGTTTTATTATTTCAATGATTAAATAAAACTAGAAATTTGTAAAAAAAAGATAAATAATAATAAAAATTTGCTTTATTCACCATTTTTCAATACCCATGTGGTTTTAATTTTTGAAGATACAGGGCTACGTGAGGCTTATTTTTTACGCCCTGAGCTGACGTTTTTATTCATACCATATTGAGTCAGATACAACATTTTGATCGCCTATTATTGCATTTTATTGTAACAATTTGGTGGCCCAAAAAACATAATTCTGGCATTTTTATATTTTTCCTGTTACGCCATTTACCAATTGGATTAAATTACTTCATATATTGAGAGCTTAGATTCTTACGAACGCAGCGATACCAAATATGTGTATTTTTATATTTTTACTGTTTTAATGCTATTTTCAGTTCAGCTCCTTTGGGGGCCCCAAGAGAGTGTGGGCCCTGGTCAACTGCCCAGTCTGCCCCCCTTAACACCAGCCCTGAGCAGGACCCATCTCCAGGGGACAGGAAGATCGGGTCCCACCTTGCAGCAGGCACCCCCCTGTTCCCCACACACTTACCTGATCCGCGCTCCCACAATGTCCCTCCAGACTGCAGCTCCCTCCTGATGTGTCTCCTCTGCCTCCTCTAAAAATAATATCAGAATAGCCTCGGCACACTCATATAGAAAAAATGAGAGAGAAAATATTTCTTAGTGTTGTTGATTTTATTTAACAAATAAATCTTCCCACGTTTCGGCTCAAGCATGAGCCTTCCTCAGGGATTGAGCTTATAACTCTGTCAATGGAGTACGTGAAAAAGGAAATGACCCAAGTAGTTATGAAAATCTCTGTTACTGGTATACAGAAGGAAGAGAACGGATTGCTATAGAGGACTCAAACAGTCTCTTAGTCAACTCTCCTTAAGAAAGGAAACTGTCAGTGCAGAGAACTACTAAATGGGTTGCCTTAGACTGTAAGAAGGTACATGACTCCTGTCCTTGTGTCCATAGTATGTGCAGCAGTCCAGTGCCAGAGGCAGCAAAGCAACCCCAAAACGTCCTCTATAGCAATCCGTTCTCTTCCTTCTGTATACCAGTAACAGAGATTTTCATAACTACTTGGGTCATTTCCTTTTTCACGTACTCCATTGACAGAGTTATAAGCTCAATCCCTGAGGAAGGCTCATGCTTGAGCCGAAACGTGGGAAGATTTATTTGTTAAATAAAATCAACAACACTAAGAAATATTTTCTCTCTCATTTTTTCTATATGAGTGTGCCGAGGCTATTCTGATATTATCTGTGGTATTTTTTCCTCTGAGCACCTCGCACTAGGTTGAGCCAGGGCATACCCTATTATAATCCTCTGCCTCCTCTGACTTCCCGGTTGAGGGAGAACGTGCTTAGGGAGCAAGCCGCTGTCAAAAATAATTTAAAGGGCCAGCACACCCTTTTTAGTAATCACCTCTCAGCCAATCCCTGAGAGGCTTTTGTGTATTTTAAGGCCCTCACTTCCTTAGGGAGGTGCCTGGGCAACTTAGTACTGTTTTCATAAGTTGCTGTGCTCAGGTCCTAGGATTGGCGTTTGCTCGCTTCTGCCTTGCTTCAGTTCTGTTATTAATTTCTGGTGTTTTCCTTGTAGTGGCGGTGTCCTCATCCTGGTCTAAGGAGGCAGGAGGAAATAAAGTATTTCGTGGAAGTTCCATCTTCACGTGTTTTCTTTGGAGTGGATGATCGTGGCAGCGCGGACTGTGACACACCATTTTTTCCCTATCATCTCATCCTGGTCTAATGGCTGTCTGGAGTCTCGCCATCCTAACCACCTACCCTGCAGACTCGATTTGTCCCCTCTGAACCCCTCTGGACTATCTATCGGTGACACAGCCTCATACCTTCCCTGGACTCTCCTGGCCACCCAATTCTTCTCTGGTTCGATCCATCAAGACCCTGGAATCTCTGCCGTCCCTCTCTGTGACTCTGTTCCTCTTGGGTCTGACCCTCTGGTCTCGGAGTTGTTGCACTCAGAGCCTTTGTGGCTGTACTTTGTCAACCCCTGTCCAGGGGTTCACTCGCTGGTGCTCCCTCGGAGTATTTCAGTGCCTCAGCCTCCTCCCTTGTGGGTTCTGGTTTTGTGCTGTAATATATTCTTGCATTTATCTGACATCCTAGTCCAGCTGGTTTCTTGGGTTCAGCTTCCACAGAAAGCCCTGTGGTCTAGTGCGTTCAATATCCACGTTTCCGCCTCCTCTGGCATGATAGAAGAGAAGACAGTTCTCTCCAAGGAGAACATCAAGGACAGACTGACATTCTGAAGGAAGTACAGGGACTGGGCTGCAGATGACGGGGCCCAAGAGAGAGGACTCGATCAAAATTGTGCCCGTGACTAAAGTGGTGATGATGCTTTTCCAGCATGATAGAGACAACATCACAAGTGAAGAGCGATAACTAAGAGGCTCGATGAACAAAACATTTAGATTTTAGGTTCATTGTTAGTAAATTCTCCAGATAGAGTCACTGAAATAGGACATAAAATCACAAACAAAAACTCCCCAAAATAGTGCCCGGTAAATATCCATTGCACTTATCAGCAGGCTGATAGCTCCCCTGAGAGGCAACACAGGTGTCCGTATACCGGTGCTCAGTCACCTACAACCCACAGATGAGGGCGGTTGTAGCACCAGCGTCCAGCCATACTGTCAGGGAGGCGACTGGTGGCATTTATAGACACAAGGTTACCATAGGGCTCAGCCACTCAGGTGCACGTGAAGCATAGTGTCAGAGCAGCCTATTGGTCACACCGTGCTATTAGATCAGGCGGGCTGCTCCGCACTGATTACATGCCTCACAAGTGACAGACGCCTCCCAGAGGGCCCAGCCTCAAACTGCAGATAAAAAAATGCAACAAAACACTAAAGATGAAACTGTGAGGTGTTAGTAGATATTTTGGGGCAAAATACGTAAACTCGTAACCCACCATCAAGGGCCCTCACACTAACGAGTCCTAACCATATGTTTGCTGCCATAACAATGAAGGTGAAACTTTATGAATACAAAAATGCCCTCAAAACGTTTGACAATAAATGAAGAGGAAATCTTCCAGAATATTTGCTAAACACTTATTAATAGCTTTACCATGTACAATAACATATGGCATGTCCCACCCTACAAGATTGTCACATTAGATCAATAAATCACAATTTACTTAGTTGTTACTTCCTTAGTTTGTTTTTCTCAGCAGTTTTATTGTCTCCTTATCATTTATTTGCTTAATGTAAAGTCTTATGTTGCAGACGTCCAACATTTTGCTGGTGTTGCAGAGAATATCAAGCTGAAGCCCCTGCATGAAGCGTGACCCTAAAAGAAGAATGAACCTACAAAAAGCATGAACATACATAAAGCGATGACCCTACAAGAAGCATGGCCTTACATGAAGCATAATGTGGCACCCCAGGGGTTAATGTGCCACAGTAACATCACACGGGTTCCCTCCCCACAACACACTGACAAACACTAGCACCTCTGGGCCAGGAGGGGGAGCACAACCTGCTCTCTTATATACTCCAGGTCCACAGGAAGTAGTTAGTTCAGTTCCTGGGAGAACTGAGAGAAGGAGATTGTGGTGTAAAGAAGCTGCATCAGGCTTCTCCACATTCTGCAACTCGATTCCAGGCCTAGCTAGGGTCTGAGGGAAGGAGAACTGAAAGACAGAAGAACACATCTGGGAGCTAGAGTGCGACTATCACTCGCCCCAGAGAAGCGCACAGAACGGACACCGGATCCGGCACTGTGACGGACACATGCAGCACAGTGAATCCAGGAGTAGTGGAATCTCTAGACCACCACAGTACCAGAGCAAAGCAACACGGAGGGGTCAGCACAGCATAGAGGACTCAAGTTGCCTTGCCAAGTGGTACCAGCAGAACAGAGAGAGAGTGAGACAGTCCCAGCAGTTCAGCTAGACGCAGCAGCCAGGACACACACACAGCGCAGCACGAGGGAGCTGAGGACCCGGACAGGGTGGGAGGAAAACCCGGCCCCGTACAGACTCCGTGGACGATCTGCAATAACATCGCAGTAAAGCTTTGGAAACTACAAAACGTGAGGGTATGTTCCTTAACCCGTCTCCACTATTCACCTCCATCATAGACTTTACCAACACTGCCCCAGGGAACTCAGTTCTGCCCACGGAGAACTATCCCATCTTAGCTGCCATAACATCATCCCCGGAGGTTCTGCGGCAGCGGTGGCCCCACTACTGGCCACACACTGTGGGTGGCGTCACGATAAACTATTCTCCCCTGTAAATACACCCTTATTATTTGCCAGGGCCCGGGACACGGTCCGGACCAGGACCCGGTGACATTCCCCAGAAGCAGACACAGTCCGGCACCGAGTACCCTCGTCCCAGTGGGCTCGACAAACCTGGCGTCACAAACAGGATCTACCTAGCCCGTTAAAACGGGCATTGTGTGCCGTGATTGACGCGAAAACTGTTTTTGAACTGCGCGATCTGAACTGTATTTTTGAGAATACGCCATTTTGGAGCGCGCGGCGCGCGGGAAAGAAAGGGGGCGGTACCCTGCTGTGGCGCGAACTCAGACTCCTCCCTTGGTGCTGACGACATCCGGCGGGGAATAAGATCCCTGGTGCACCGCGGAACCTCCAATAGACATCCGGACGGAAGCGGAAGACGGAGGGCGAATATTAACTAAGGGGGCCCAAGATGTCGCAGCCCGATGCAGAAGACGGCGACGGAGCAGTCGGTGGAGCTGTAACGCCGGACCCAGCGATAGCACCCGGCGGTGCAGCGGCGCAAGGAAGAGCACCAATCATGCCATTCCTGATGCCGTATACTCCAGGGGCAATGTGGCTGCCCCAGTACTCCGGTGAGCCTAATACACTAACTGACTTTATGCTAGAGATTAAAGAGTATTATGTGATGTATCCCCTCACTGAAGCCCAGCGTGTAAGAATGATAATGGGACATTTAACGGGCAATGCACGGCGAGAGTTTGCGTCCTGGCTGGACACAGACAAGGACACTGTAGAACATCTAGTAGCTAGACTGAAAGCAACGTTTGAATAATGCTGCTGATACCCAGGCTAAGATGAGGTTCTCTGCATGCCACCAGAAACCTAAACAGAGTGTCAGAGACTTTGCCTTGAATCTGCAGGAAGCACTCAAAGCCCTTAAGCTGGCAGAACCTGCTTTGGCCCCGGGAGCTGATAAAATGCTACTTGACCAATTTATAGAGGGCCTCCATTCCCCGTCCCACAGAGGGCAGCTGAGCATGATACTTCTGCAGAACCCTGACATGACATTTGCTGAGCTGAAAGATAGAGTTATCCGTCTGCAGCAGCTAGAAGAGCCCCGAGAATTAACATCTGTACCGGACACTGCAGCAGCACCTCAGCAGCCGGCAGCGCCAGCGACATCTGCAATGTCAGCAACTGCTGCTGAAACAGGAGAACTGATTTCTAATGCCGCCCTCAATCAAAAGCAAGATGCCCTGACAGACACTGTGATCTCTATGGCCAAGGTCATCAAGGAACTGTGAGAGTCAAAGCCTGCACCCAAGATCCAGTTGGCTACCAGCAGAGAGGATGTTCCGTGGATGAGGCCCAGAAGATACCCAGCAGCAAGAGGACGACCCAGTGATCGCTATCAACCGGATGGACAGCCCATTTGCCGCCGTTGCCAGAAACCAGGTCATCTTGCCCGAGAGTGTCCTTTAAACGACGATTCCCTGGGCAGGCGGGCCACCCCTTCAGCCTGGTTTGACAGATTTGTGGGAGGAAAGCCGGTGATCCCTATTGTGTTGGATGGCATCCCCTTTAGTGCCTTGCTGGATACCGGATCCCAAATAACATCCATCCCACATGTTCTATATAAAAGGTACTGGGCTGATTCAGACATTACTAGTGCGCCAGATGACTTTAACTTTGATGTATGGGCTAGTAATGGACAGGTAATACCAAAGGTTGGATTTAGAGAGATGAATATTCAGGTTGGGAAGGTAGAATTGCAGAACCAGGGTGTTATAATCATAGATGTTAACCGGCGAGAACGTGAACCCGTGATGCTGATAGGAATGAATGTAATTGAGAAATGTTTTTCCGAAGTGTTAAGTGTTTTGCAGCAGATCGCCGAGACTGCCAGAACCGGACAATAGAGGCTTCTGCACAAAGAGATCAAAGCCCTGATGTTGAAGCAGCAGGTAGGAATCTCCGGAGGTGAGATCGGCAGTGTACGAGTAAGTGATCCAATACCCATTGTAATTCCTCCCAAAACTGAAATGTTGGTATGGTGTAGAGCCGCAATAGGCATCAGAGGGCGAGGCTATCAAGCCCTGGTAGAACCCGTGTACTCAGACAGCAGACCCACTATACTCACAGCGAGAGGAGTAGTTGAGGTACACAGGGGAAGAGTGCCAGTACGCCTATTGAACTGCAGAGAAGATGAGGTCACATTACCTAAGTATGCTACCATGGCTAAGTTGTACACGGTTGATAATAATAACATTACAGCTGCCGAGCCCTTGAACCCGTCATGTCAGGCGGATGACAATGGCTCAGAGGAGAAGCTGGAGGACTGGTGCCAAAAGTTGCATGTAGGTACCAGTTCTACACCTCCCCGTCACAAGCATGGAGTATGCCGGGTAGTGAAAGAATATGAGCAAATATTCAGTAAACACCCGTTAGACTTTGGGCAGATCAAAGGAGTAGAGCACACTATACCCACAGGTAACCATCAGCCTATAAAAGAGAGGTATAGACCATTACCACCAGCTCACTACCAAACCACCAAAGACATGCTCAAAGAGATGAAATCTGCAGGGGTAATAAGAGACAGTTGTAGCCCCTGGGCAGCGCCTCTAGTGTTAGTTAAAAAGAAGGATATATTTTTTCTTATTTTTTATAGGATGTCACCATTTTTTATTCATTTGTACTTTTTGTCCTTACAGTATGGTTTCCTTTTTTTGATATCTTTTCCTATTGATTTCGGTGTACAAGAGGACGGGATGCATTACTTAGAACAAACGGAGAAAATGGAAGGCATGATGCCCTGGTTTAGGATTGTGCTTTTTGGAGATGGAACAATTTTGTTCCCTCTCCTTATGTGTATTTATTGTCTGTTTGCCCTTCCCTCTATATTAGTTTTCATTTATTTATTCATTTTTTCCTTTTTGTCCTGATTCTCCTTTTGTTTGATTTTCTGTCATTTTTTTGGATGGATATCTGGAATGGTTCTTTTCTATTCTATGATAACTATGGAATTACTTTAGAATGCAATGTCTGTATATACAATGCTGAGCACATTATCACTTTGAATATTAATCTTTTTGTATATGTATTATTAACGAGCATAATTGTGGATATGAACACTGTCATAATTTGTCAAATATGCACATTATCACTTTATATATATTTATGCTTTTCATATCTCTGTATGTCTATATTGCATGAGGTATCGTGTAAAGATGATTACTTATGTGGTTGTAGAATAGTAAATTAGGACACTTATATCCCCTGCCATTCACAACAGCGTTTTCCTTCCCATCGGCTTGATTCTGCCATAAAGTATGAAGTTCCCCGGGAGACCTTGTGCGCATGCGCGGAGCGGCGCCGTACGAGAGGATCGTCCGTGCGTCAATCACCGCGAGCGCCGGGAGTGCGATGACAGCTTCCGCCCGAGTAGGCGGATGTTTGGCCTCGTATCCATGGCGCCCGCTATGACGCATTAGGGCGATCTGATCTAAGCGCCGGACTTAGCGCATGCGCCGCACTGCGGTTTCCATGGTGAGTGGAAACATTACATGGAGGCGGCCATGGAACCAGAATTCCTTATATGGTCCGGGAGAGGAATGTAATTGAGGTAGATGTTAGACAGCTGGGTATAGGTCAGGTGGCGAGTGACTGGCTGGGGATAGGTTACTTCACATGATATAATGGTGAACTTTATGAGCTGTATTCACTCCTGGATGAAGGCGTGAGCCGAAACGTGCATGTAGAGTGCAGCTATACTTGTATACACACCAGGTAATTAGCCCCTCTTGATCTTTATTTTTTTGAGTTTCACTTTCTATGGTCTTATCTATGATTAGTCACCTATGTGTGAGATAGGTGTCAGCTAGCAGAATCACTGGGATTTTATTTAACACATAGATTTGTCCTAATAGGATCACTGGAATAGAGATCACTTCACAGTGTTTAGGGTTGTGTATACAGTCTTTATTAGTTTTTCTTTTCTTGTATGTAATTAGAATTTCTGTGGTCATTTGATTATGTTTATGTACTTCTTGATTAAAAACTCACTGTAATTATTGTAATTTTTATTTGTTTAAACTTTTTTAAGTATTCATAATAAAATTTTGATCTTTTTAAAACATCACCTTATTTTTTCTGATTGTTTAATATCTATGGGTGAGCACATTTTCCATGATATAGAGGGGTGATTTATTTGTGTTGGAATCATCTTCTGTATGCCTAATTTTTATATGTGAGTTCAGAGGGAGTAGCACCAGATCCTGATAAAGTCACAGTGATAAGGGATTTGCCAAGACCTACAAGCGTGAAAGAAGTGAGGCAATTCCTGGGCCTGGTAGGCTATTATAGAAGATTTATCAGTGGATTCACGAAGCTAGTAGCTCCCTTGCAAGATATCCTGGTAGGACAGTCGAGAAAGTCTGCAACCCGTAATCCTCCTTTCCAGTGGAGTGAAGAGAAAGAAGACTCCTTCAACAAGCTGAAATGAGCACTGACAGGAGAAGAGATCCTGGCATATCTGGATTACCATCAACCCTTCATTCTATACACGGATGCCAGCAACGTTGGACTGGGAGCAGTATTGTCGCAGAAGCAAGGAGGCAAAGAAAGAGTTATTGCCTTTGCAAGTAGGAAGCTCCGGCCTACAGAAAGAAATCCCGAGAACTACAGCTCCTTCAAGTTAGAGCTACTGGCAGTAGTTTGGGCTGTGACTGAACGTTTTAAGCATTACTTGGCAGGTGCAGAATTCACCATCTACACGGATAACAACCCGTTGACTCACCTGGATACAGCAAAATTAGGAGCTTTGGAGCAGTGATGGATAGCCCGGCTATCTAATTATAACTTTGTCATCAAATACAGGGCAGGCCGCAAGAACGGGAACGCAATTGCCTTATCCCGGATGCCGCACCTGAAAGACGTGGAAGAGGAACCGGAAGAGTTGGAAGAGATTGAACTACCAGCCTTTCATCGTTCAAAGGAAGAGAAGTATGAACCCAGCATCTACCAAAGAGAACAAAAGGCAAATCTTAACCCGTTAAGACACTACAGATGGGCTGACACCCAAGATTCTGATCCAGCTGTGAAGCTAGTGAAAGAACTGCTTACGCGACAAGGTGCATACCCGGATCAGAATGCCCCAGCTGAGACTATACAGCTCTGGAAGGACAGAGGCAAGTTGTTCCGGTATCAAGGGAAGCTCTGCAGAAGGCTGTTTTGCCAATTGTTTCGACAAACAGGCTCGGATACGACTTTAAAGAATTTAATCAAGTAATTTTATTACAAAGGCTAATTTAGAATACAAAACTATAAAAACAACAGTATGCTACTGCATACACTATTTGTATAATCAGCACATAATACAAAACTATAAAAACATTAGGATATTGCATACACTATTTGTATAATCAACACATAAAGGTTATGCATTTACTTACATCACATCACCACGGAGTTGCACATCATCTTGTCTTGTAACATCAATCGGAGAAGCACGATGACGACAGGAGAGCTCAGTGGGAAACACAACACTGTATTCAGGTAACAAAATGACTTCTTCATCATGGAGCTATGAGCATCATCTGTCCAATTGACAGAGAACTCCTGAGAAGTCACCACCAAAAATGCTTCTGTCTGTATCATGATTCCAGAGACTTTTATAAGGCTTAAGCCTGGTTAATGTTTATAAGCTTTGACTTGTCGATCAAACCGAATTGGCCAAGTTCCGTTATCTTGAGAAGTTTACTTACAAACATTATTCTAGACAATTAATCTGTGTATTTCTCATAATGGTCAGTGAACTTATTATTTAAACACAGTATTTTGGTTACAATAACACTTGTTTGTCAAAGCAAATATCAAAGTGGTCATTTGTGTAGAAGACACACAACTTCAAAGACCATAGAACAATTAACATTGTCTTACTGTATCAACACAGAGCAAACACTCACTTTGTGGATAGCAGACAACCAAGACAGTTCATTTGAATGAACTAGTTTCTCAATATTAAAGTATATCAATACACTGCAATATATTGCAATATATAGTGCTTGGATTCAAACAACCATATTTCATATTTGCAATACATTCCACCCTTGGTCTGTTGACCACACTTTATCAAAGCATATAAACAATATGTTACATAATGTA
Source organism: Allobates femoralis (assembly GCA_033576535.1). Classification (NCBI taxonomy): domain Eukaryota; kingdom Metazoa; phylum Chordata; class Amphibia; order Anura; family Aromobatidae; genus Allobates; species Allobates femoralis. The sequence goes on from JARQOC010000013.1 coordinate 12,906,540, forward strand.
GGCTATAAGATATCCATATTTTTATTAGCAATACAAAGGCATACCAATCCCAAAACACAAGAACTGGTATGGCAGATAATCGTACCCAAGCAAGACATTAGAATGGTCTTAGAAGCCTACCATGACGGTGCAGGTCATTTTGGATGGAAGAAGTTAGAAGCAATCCTGAGAGAAAGATTTTATTGGGTTGGCATGAGAAGATCCATTGAACTTTGGTGTAGAAGATGTGCCGCATGCAACCTCAGAAGGAAAGATCCACAGAAAGCTCCACTTCAGTCAATAGTAACTAAGCAGCCACTTGAGCTAGTCACGTTAGACCACGTTCAAGTTGTCACCAAGCCGGTCAGGCTATGTCTATGCCTTAACCATCGTGGACCATTACTTACGCTTCTTAGTGGTAGTACCAGTCAAAGATCTAACAGCGAAGACGGTAGCAAAAGCATTCCAGACACATTTCTGTAGACCGCATGGTTACCCAGAGCAAGTCCTTGCAGACCAAGGTCCAGCTTTTGAATCAGAACTATTCAAGGAATTCTGCAATATGTATGGTTGTAAGAAAATCCACTCAACAACATACCATCCCCAAACAAATGGGTGATTAAACTGTTAAAGACCTTACCAGAATCAGAAAGAAACCAGTGGCCAGATAAATTACCTGATTTGGTAGACTTATACAACCATGTTCCAGTGAGTTCTACAAACTGCACTCCAGCATACCTTATGCGTGCAAGACCCGGTAAGCTACCAATTGATCTAGAAATGAGAATCGTAAAACCAGATACAGAAGTGGAAGAATCAGATTGGGATACCAACCGTCAGAAGCAGTATCAACAAGTGCAAGAATGTGTAGAGAGAAACCTACAACAAGCAAGAGCAAGACAAGAGAAGACCTTTAACAAACATGCTCAAGCAATGCCATTACAAGAAGGTGACCAAGTTCTCAAGAGAAAGAGACGTTCAAATAAACTGGATAATCAGTGGGAAACCGTCCCATACACAGTCTTACCATCTAACCTAGACAATGTTAAAAACTGTTTGATAAGCAAAGATAAAGGAAGAACTTCAGCAGTCGTATCTCGAGATCAACTCAAATTGTGTCCTGAAACCCTGAAGACACCTGAAGTAACAGAACCCGTACAGGTCCAACCTATTCAAGAGAAGGAAAAGAAGAAGATGAAGTTTTCCATACGGTACTAGGAGATTTCCCCAAAACATGGTCAAATTACCATGGAGCAGTTGTCGTACCAATGATTGCATTCCCTTCAATGGTGGAACCAACACCAGAACCCGTGTTACCAGATCCCGTGTTACCAGAACCCGTGTTACCAGAAGAAGACCAAAGACTTGAAGAACTGGAAGTAGAATCTGAAGAGGAAGACCCAATTCCTGGTCCTAGTGAACTTGCCAGTCCTACAGTCAAATACCCATCTGCCATAATACCAAACACCCCAAATAGGTACACGTCCACTCACACTATCAGACTAAGTCCATCAACATTGCGCAGATCAGAGCGTAGTACCCAAGGGCACCTACCAGTTAGGTACAGAGAGTAAAATGCAGAATTAAATGTGTAAAGTGTAAATACTGTATGTTTGTTTGAATATAAATTGAACTCAGTAGACTGTGTCCAAGAGGGTGGAGGAACTGGATTGACCCCCATGTACATTAAGTTAGGGAAAGAAAGTACCTGGGGGTGGTGTAGTGAATCCAGGCCTCCTAAGCAGAAACGCCCGTGGACAGATGTACATAGTTATTGCTTTGTTAAAAAAGCCCAGTACTTACAGAGACTATCCTGTATGAACTTTGAACTTTTCTCATTCTCTTATGGACCATATATACCACGGACTGGTTGTGGTAAGAACTCTCTTGTATATATTGATCAGCCCGGAGGCAATAGACTAAACCCCCGGAAAGACTGCTTTTTGACTTTGTGGACTCTTTTTGCAATTTTTAGTGATTTTTGTACTTTTTCCTTTTCAGTCTATGTAAATATTAATTGTGATAATTGTTGTTTACTTGTTTTTCCACAGTCCCGGAGTACTGTATTTAACTAAGGGGGAATGTGGCACCCCGGGGGTTAATGTGCCACAGTAACATCACACGGGTTCCCTCCCCACAACACACTGACTTACACTAGCACCTCTGGGCCAGGAGGGGAAGCACAACCTGCTCTCTTATATACTCCAGGTCCACAGGAAGTAGTTAGTTCAGTTCCTGGGAGAACTGAGAGAAGGAGATTGTGGTGTAAAGAAGCTGCGTCAGGCTTCTCCACAATCTGCAACTCGATTTCAGGCCTAGCTAGGGTCTGAGGGAAGGAGAACTGAAAGACAGAGGAACACATCTGGGAGCTAGAGTGCGACTATCACTCGCCCCAGAGAAGCGCACAGAACGAACACCGGATCCGGCACTGTGACTGACACACACAGCACAGTGAATCCAGGAGTGGTGGAGTCTCTAGACCACCACAGTACCAGAGCAAAGCAACAAGGAGGGATCAGCACAGCACAGAGGACTCAAGTTGCCTAGCCAAGTGGTACCAGCAGAACAGAGAGAGAGAGTGAGACAGTCCCAGCAGCTCAGCTATTCGCAGCAGCCAAGACAAACGCACAGCGCAGCACGAGGAAGCTGATGACCGGGACAGAGTGGGAGGAAAACCTGGCCTCATACAGACTCCGTGGACGATCTGCAATAACATCGCAGTAAAGCTTTGGAAACTACAAAACGTGAGGGTGTGTTCCTTAACCCGTCTCCACTATTCACCTCCATCATAGACTTTACCAACACTGCCCCGGGGAACTCAGTTCTGCCCACGGAGGACTATCCCATCTTAGCTGCCAGCCCATCATCCCCGGAGGTTCTGCAGCAGCGGTGGCCCCACTACTGGCCACACACTGTAGGTGGCGTCACGATAAACTATTCTCCCCTGTAAATACACCCTTATTATTTGCCAGGGCCCGGGACACGGTCCGGACCAGGACCCCGTGACATTCCCCAGAAGCAGACACGGTCCAGCACCGAGTACCCTCGTCCCAGTAGGCTCGACAATAAACCTACATGAAACAATATAATAATAATAATACATTTTTATTTATACAGCGCCAACATATTCCGCAGCGCGTTACAATACAGAGGATCATAAACGAGAAATATACAATACAGTAAGTAATTCCAGTAGAGAAAGAATACAGCACAATAATTGGATACAATACAATAAGCATAGAATCAATGTAAAAAATACAATACAATAAATAAAACAAAAAATAAGAGTGACCCAGCTCAAGAGCTTACAATCTACATCGGGATAGGGGTTATACAGAGTACAGGGGCTTATTACACTGATGGTCCAGGCATATTGAGTAAATGGGGGATAGAGATAAAGTTACATGAATGGTCACCAGACACCTGTGTAGAGGCTTTTGGGTTTGGTGCAGTTTGCAGAAGAGTTATGTCCAGAGAGATAGTGAATGGGCTATGTACAGTACAAAGGAATTTTATTAGGGAGCATGATAGGCTGCCTTAAAAAAATGTGTTTTTAGGGAGTGTCTTAAGCCTTGCAAGTTGTGGATAGTCCTGATTTCTTGGGGTAGAGCATTCCAGAGAACTGGTGCAGCTCGGGAGAAGTCATGGAGCCGGGAGTGGAAGGATGGGATTAGTGCAGATGTTAGTCAAAGGTCATTTGTAGAATGTAGAGAACGGGTGGGGTGATAGACAGAGATGAGGGAGGAGATGTAGGGGGGTGCTGCACTGTGAAGAGCTTGGTGGGTGAGAACAAGCAGTTTGAATTTGATCCTGCAGTGTACGGGCAGCCAGTGCAATGACCTGCAGAGAGCGGAGGCATCTGAGTAACGATTGGCCAGGTAAGTGATCCTGGCTGCTGCATTAAGGATGGACAGTAGAGGGGAAAGTTTAGAGAGGGGGAGGCCAATTAATAGAGAATTGCTGTAATCAAGGCAGGAATGGATCAGAGACACATTGAGGGTTTTCATTGTTTCCATGGTAAGAAAGGGGCGGACTCTAGAGATTTTCTTCAGGTGCAAGTGACATGAGCGAACGAGAGATTGTGTATGGGAGGAGAAGGAGAGATCGGTGTCAAACATAACACCCAGACAGCGAGCCTGCTGACAAGGAGTTATCATAGTGCCGCAAACTGAGAGAGAGATGTCAGATTTAGGGAGGTTAGTGAAGTTCAGTTTTGGAAAGGTTGAGTTTCAAATAGAGAGTGGACATGATATTGGAGACTGCGGCTAGACAGTCATTGGTGTTCTGTAAAACTGCAGGGGAAAGTTCAGGGGCTGAAGTGTATAGTTGTGTGTCATCAGCATAAAGATGGTACTGGAAGCCAAATCTGCTGATGGTGTGTCCGATCGGGGCCGTGTAGAGAGATGCCCCATTATTAAAGCAATGATCCTGCATGAAGCATACCCTTTCAAAAAGCATGACCCTGCAAGAAACAATGACCCTACAAGAAGCAATGACCCTACAAAAAGCAAGACCTTACATGAAGCATTACCTTACATGAAGCATGACCCTACATGAAGCATGACCCAAACAGAAGCATTACCCAAGATGAAGCCCGACCCAACAAGAAGCATGACCTTACATGAAGCATGACCTACAAGAAGCATGACCTTACATGAAGCATAACTCTACAAGAAGCATCACCTTACATGAAGCCTGACTCCATAAGAAGCATGACCCAACAAGAAATGTGACCCTACAAGAAGCATGACCCTACATGAAGCATGACCCTACATGAAGCATGACCCAACAAGAAGCATCACCTTACATGAAACATGACCCTGCAAGAAGTATGACCTTACATGAAGCATTACCCCATATGAAGCATTACCCTACATGAAGCTTGACCCAACAAGAAGCATGACCTTACAAAAAGCCTGACCAAACAAGAAGCATAACCTTACATGAAGCGTGATCCTACATGAAGCAATTACCCTACATAAAACATTGCCTTATTCTGGAAGCAATGGCCCTACTGAAGCATGACCCTACAAGAAGCATGGCCCTACAAAAAGCAATGACCCTACATGAAGCAATGCCCCTGCATGAAACAATGCCCCATTCTTGAAGCAATGGCCATGCATGAAGCATGACTCTACATGTAGCATGACCTTACATGAAGCATGACTCTACAAGAAGCATGACCTTACATGAAGCATGACCCTACATGAAGAATGACCTTACATGAAGTATTACCTTACATGAAGCATGAGCCAACAAGAAGCATTACCCTACATGACGCCTGAAGCAAGAAGCATGACCTTACATGAAACATTACCTTACATGAAGCATGACCTTACATGAAACATTACCTTACATGAAGCATGACCTTACATGTAGCAATGACCCTACATGAAGCAATGACCCAACATGAAGCATGACCTTACATGAAGCGTTACCCCATATGAAGCATGACACTACAAAAAGCAAGACCTTACATGAAGAATGACCGTACATGAAGCGTGACACTACATGAAGCATGACTATACATGAAACAATGCCCCATTCTAGAAGTGACAGCCCTGCATGAAGCATTACCCCACATGAAGCATGACCTTACAAGTAGCATTACCCTACATGAAGCCTGACACCACAAGAAGCATGACCATACATGAAACATTACCCTACATGAAGCCTAACCCTGCAGGAAGCATGACCCTTCAAGAACCATAACACTGCATGATGCAAGGCCTCACATGAAGCATGACCTAACAAGAAGCATGATCTTACATGATGCATGACCCTGCAAGAATCATGACCTTACAGAAGGCATAAATCTGCAAGAGGCGTGACACTAGTAGTACATGAAGCATTGACCTTGCAGCCGCAGCTGCTGATTTTTCAAGATCGCGGCTAGCAGAGAGCTAGCCGCGGTCCTGAAACAACAGCGGCGTGCAGCCGCCGTTATCCGGTTCCCGGATTCCCCTTGACCGGGGCAATCTGGCCCCATAGGCTCCCATGTTAGGGAGAACCGGACTGACCCGGATCCGGGAGAATCCGGGACAATCCGGGAGAATTCGGGATCCGGCTTTTTGGGGTGAATTTTCAAGCAACATTTTTGTGTCCGGTGAGAATAATCCGAATTCTCCGGATTCATCTGCAGAGATGAAAGCGGATGGCAGAGAGCTGCCATCCGGCTCCATCCAGCCCCATAGGCTACTATGGGGCCAAAAACCAGTCCGGGGCTGCCTGGTTTACACCGGACAGTCCCGGACCGGATCACATCGTGGTGTGAAGCCAGCCGAAGTTTTTTATTTATCATGGTAACTTTTTAACTATATGGTAAAAGTGATCTTGTAAGTCGATTATCTGGGTCAGAATAGGAAGATACTGAACATGTTTTTTTATTTCAATGATTAAATAAAACTAGAAATTTGTAAACAAAATAAATGAATAAAAATAAAAATTTGCTTTATTCGCCATTTTCCAATACCCATGAGGTTTTAATTTCTGAAGTTACAGGGCTACGTGAGGAATATTTTTTACCCCCTGAGATGACATTTTTACTGATATCATTTTGAGTCAGATACATTTTGATCGCTTTTTATTGAATTTTATTGTAACAATTTGGTGGCCCAAAAACATAATTCTGGCATTTTTATATTTTTCCTGTTACGCCATTTACCAATTGGATTAAATTACTTCATATATTTAGAGCTTAGATTCTTACGAACGCAGCGATACGAAATATGTGTATTTTTATTTTTTTACTGTTTTAATACTATTTCAGTTCAGCTCCTTTGGGGGCCCCAAGAGAGTGGGGGCCCTGGGCAACTGTCCAGTCTGCCCCCCCCTAACGCCGGCCCTGAGCGGGACTCATCTCCAGGGGACAGGAAGATCAGGTCCCACCTTGGCGCAGGCATCCCCCTGTTCCCCACACACTTACCCGGTCCGCGCTCTCGTGATGTCCCTCCAGGCTGCAGCTCCCTCCTGACGTGTCTCCTCTTCCTCCTCTGATGTCCGGGTTGAGGGAGAGCGCACTTAGGGAGCAAGCCGCTGTCAAAAATAATTTAAAGGGCCAGCGCACCCTTTTTAGTAATCACCTCTCAGCCAATACCTGAGAGGCTTTTGTATATTTAAGGCCCTCACTTCCTTAATACTGTTTGTCATAAGTTGCTGTGCTCAGGTCCTAGGATCGGCGCTTGCTCGCTTCTGCTTTGCTTCAGTTCTGTTATTAATTTCTGGTGTTTTCCTTGTAGTGCTGGTGCCTCATCCTGGTCTAATGGCTGCCTGGAGTCTCGCCATCCTATCCTCTTACCCTGCAGACTCAGTCTGTGCCCTCTGAACCCCTTTGGACTATTATCGGGTGACACAGCCTCATACTTCCCTGGAGTCTCCTGGCCACCCCATTTCTTCTCTGGTTTGACCTCTCCAGACCCTGTAACCTCTGCCCTCCCTCTCTTTGACTCTGCACCTCTTGGGTCTGACCCTCTGGTCTCGAGTTTTGCACTCAGAGCCTTCGTGGCTGTACTTTGTCAACCCCTGTCCAGGGTTCACTCGCTAGTGCTCCCTCGGGAGATTTCAGTGCCTCAGCTCCTCCCTTGTGGTTCTCGTTTTGTGCTGTAATAAATTCTTGCATTTATCTGACATCCTATTCCAGCTGGTTTCTTCAGCTTCTACAGAATCCTGTGGTCCACTGGGTTCACTATCCATGTTTCTGCCTCCTCTGGCGTGATAGAAAAGAAGCAGTTCTCTCCAAGGAGAACATCAAGGACAGACTGACATCTGAAGGAAGTACAGGGATTGGGCTGCAGATGACGGGGCCCAAAGGGAGAGGACTCGATCAAATAGTGAGCCCGGAATAAAGTGGTGATGATGCTTTTCCAGCATGATAGAGACAACGTCACAAGTGAAGAGCGATAACTAAGTGGCTCGATGAAGAAAACATTCAGATTTTAGGTTCATTGTTAGTAAATCTCCAATAGAGTCACTGAAATAGGAGATAAAATCACAAACAAAAACTCCCAAAATAGTGCCCGTAAATATCCATTGCACTTATCAGCAGACTGATAGCTCCCCTGAGAGGTAACACAGGTGTCCGTGATACCGGTGCTCAGTCACCTACAACCCACAGATGGGGGCGTTGTAGCACCAGCATCCAGCCATACTGTCAGGGAGGTGCCCTGGTGGCATTTGTAGACAAAGGTCACCATAGAGCTCTCCTGCACATTCATAGTGTCAGAGCAGCCTATTGGTCACACCCTGCTATTAGATCAGGCGGGCCTGCCCGCACTGATTACATGCCTCACAAGTGACAGACGCCCCCCAGAGGGCCCAGCCCAAACTGCAGATAAAAAAATGCAACAAAACACTAAAGATGAAACTGTGAGGTGTTAGTAGATATTTTGGGGCAAAATACGTAAACTCGTAACCCACCGTCAAGGGCCCTCACGCTTACGAGTCCTAACCATATGTTTGCTGCCATAACAATGAAGGTGAAACTTTATGAATACAAAAATGTCTCAAAACGTTTGACAATAAAGGAAGAGGAAATCTTCCAGCAATATTTGCTAAACACTTATTAATAGCTTTACCATGTACAATAACATATGGCATGTCCCACCCTACAAGATTGTCACATTAGATCAAATAAATTCACAATTTACTTAGTGTTTCCTTAGTTTGTTTTTCTCAGCAGTTTTATTGTCTCCTTATCATTTATTTGCTTAATGTAAACGCAGATGTCCAACATTTTGCAGGTGTTGCAGAGAATATCAAGCTGAAGCCCCTGCATGAAGCAGTGACCTACAAGCATGAACATACATAAAGCGATGACCCTACAAGAAGCATGGCCTTACATGAAGCATAACCCTACATGAAACAATATAATAATAATAATACATTTTTATTTATATAGCGCCAACATATTCGCAGCGCTTTACAATACAGTAGTTCATAAATGAGAAATATACAATACAGTAAGTAATTCCAGTAGAGAAAGAATACAGCACAATAATTGGATACAATCAATAAGCAGAGAATCAATGTAAAAAATACAATACAATAAATAAAGCAAAAAATAAAGGTGACCCTGCTCAAAAGAGCTTACAATCTACAACGGGATAGGGGTTATACAGAGCTTATTACACTGATGGTCCAGGCATCTTGAGGAAATGGGGGATAGAGATAAAGTTACATGAATGGTCACCAGACATCTGTGTAGAGCTTTTGGGTTTGGTGCAGTTTGCAGAAGAGTTATGTCCAGAGAGATAGTGAATGGGCTATGTACAGTACAAAGAAATTTTATTAGGGAGTATGATAGGCTGCCTTAAAAATAATGTGTTTTTAGGGAGTGTCTGAAGCCTGAAGTTGTGGATAGTCCTGATTTCTTGGGGTAAAGCATTCCAGAGAACTGGTGCAGCTCTGGAGAAGTCTGGAGCCTGGAGTGGGAGGATCGGATTAGTGCAGATGTTAGTCGAAGGTCATTTGTAGAACGTAGAGAACGGTGGGGTGATAGACAGAGATGAGGAGGAGAGGTAGGGAGGTGCTGCACTGTGAAGAGCTTTGTGGGTGAGAACAAGCAATTTGAATTTGATCCTGTAGTATACGGGCAGCCAGTGCAATGACTGGCACAGAGCGGAGGCATCTGAGTAACGATTGGCCAGATGGGTGATCCTGGCTGCTGCATTAAGGATGGACTGAAGAGGGGGAAGTTTAGAGAGCGGGACGCTGATTTATAGAGAATTGCAGTAATCAAGGCGGGAGTGGATTAGGGCCAGGTTAGGGTTTTAGTTGTTTCCATGGTGAAGAAGGAGCAGACTCTAGAGATATTCTTCAGGTGTAAGCGACAAGAGCGGACGAGACATTGTGTGTGGGAGGAGAAGGAGAGATCGGTGTCAAACGTACACCCAGACAGCGAGCCTGCTGACTAGGCGTTATCGTGGTGACCGCAAACTGAGAGAGAGATGCCCAGATTTAGGGAGGTAGTGGAGGGCGGGAGCAAAAGAAATTCAGTTTTGGAAAGGTTTGAGTTTTAAATAGAGAGTGGACATGATATTGGAAACTGCAGCCAGACAGTCATTGGTGTTCTGTAAAACCGGGGATAAGGTCAGGGGCTGAAGTGTATAATTGTGTGTCATCAGCATAGAGATGGTACTGAAAGCCAAATCTGCTGATGGTGTGTCCGATCGGGCCGTGTAGAGAGATGCCCCATTATTAAAGCAATGATCCTGCATGAAGCATACCCTTTCATAAAGCATGACCCTACAAGAACAATGACCCTACAAAAAGCATGACCTTACATGAAGCATTACCTTACATGAAGCATGACACTACATGAAGTATGACCCAAACGAAGCATTACCCAAGATGAAGCCCGACCCAACAGAAGCATGACCTTACATGAAGCATGACCTACAAGAAGCATCACTTACATGAAGCCTGACTCCATAAGAAGCATGACCCAACAAGAAATGACCTTACAAGAAGCATGACTCAAAAGAAGCAGGATCCTACAAGAAGCATGACCCTACATGAAGCATGACCTACATAAAGCATGACCTTACATGAAGCATGACCTTACATGAAGCATGACCTTACATGAAGCATGACCTAAAGAAGCATAACTCTACAAGAAGCATCACCTTACATGAAGCCTGACTCATAAGAAGCATGGCCAACAAGAAGTATGACCTTACATGAAGCATGATCAAAAAGAAGCATTACCCTACAAGAAGCAAAGACCTACATGAAGCATGACGTTACATGAAGCATGACCCTACGTCAAGTATTACCTGACATGAAGCATGACCCTACAAGAAGCATGACCCAACAAGAAGCATCACCTTACATGAAACATGACCCTACATGAAACATGACCCTACAAGAAGTATGACCTTACATGAAGTATTACCCCATATGAAGCATTACCCTACATGAAGCTTGACCCAACAAGAAGCATGACCTTACAAAAAGCCTGACCAAACAAGAAGCATAACCTTGCATGAAGCAATGGCCCTACTGAAGCATGACCCTACAAGAAGCATGACCCTACAAAAAGCAATGATCCAACATGAAGCAATGACCCTGCATGAAACAATGCCCCATTCTTGAAGCAATGGCCGTGTATGACTCTACAAGAAGCATGACCTTACATGAAGAATGACCTTACATGAAGAATGACCTTACATGAAGAATGACCTTACATGAAGTATTACCCTACATGAAGCATGAGCCAACAAGAAGCATTACCCTACATGACGCCTAACCAAACAAGAAGCATGACCTTAAATGAAGCATGACCCTACATGAAGCAATGACCCACCAAGAAGCATGACCGTACATGAAACATTACCTTACATGATGCATGAACTACATGAAGCATTACCCCACATGAAGCATGACACTACAAGAAGCATGACCTACATGAAGCATGACCTTACATGAAGCATGACATACATGAAACAATGCCCCATTCTTGAAGTGACAGCCCTGCATGAAGCATTACCCCACATGAAGCATGACCTTACAAGTAGCATTACCCTATATGAAGCCTGACACCACAAGAAGCATGACCGTACATGAAACATTACCTTACCTGAAGCATTACCCTGAAAGAAGCCTAACCCTTCAAGAACCATAACACTACATGATGAAAGGCCTTACATGAAGCATGACCTAACAAGAAGCATGATCTTACATGATCCTGCAAGAATCATGACCTTACAGAAGGCATGAATCTGCAAGAGACGTGACACTAGTACTACATGAAGCATTAACTTTACATAAAGCATGACTCTTAATTAAGTAATGACCCCACATGAAGCATGACCTACATGAAGCATAACCCAACAAGAAGCATGACCCTACATAAAGCATGCTTTTTACATCCCTCCAGTGTGCAGGTGTGGCACCCTGTGCCAGGTCACCACAGACTCCTTGGGACATGGAGGGATTTCTTACAGCGAGCAGACCCCACTAACACACAACACCCATTCACCACAGGCCTGTAGGGGGAGCTCCACTGGTTGCCTTAAGCCAGTTCCCCTATAAATCGGGTTCTGGAGGGAAAACAGCAGAGTGTGCAGTCACTACAGAACTGTGAAGAGCTGAGTGAGCTGAGCTGGTACTGGAGCCGCACTAGGCCCATACCAGCACCAACTGAGACAGTGGTAGACCCGCAGAGTAGGGGTCGAAGGCAGAGGAGAGAAACTGCTACAAGAAGGGGGCAGGGAGTCATACGGACTCACCCCATCAGAGTTCCGGTCACTGGGTCCGAGCTACAGGGACATAGAGAATAGCCCCCGCAGAGAATCTAGCACCCCAAGGAGGTTTAGCTTCCAGGACACCCGAAGCACCAACAAGTGAGAGCCAGGGACCGAGTGTCAGGGCCCTGACGACAGGAGAGCCCATAGAGCGCCCTCAGTGCAGCAAGCCTGGGTGTGGAGAGTCACACAGAGAGAGAGAAGTAACGGTCCAGGTCGGGTTCCAAGCCTGCCAGACTCAAAGCAGACTAACTAAGACAAGGAGGCCACAACCCTACTCGCTGTGGAGATCCTAAAGTGTTTCCCTCACCTCCGGACGAGTGTACCAGTACAGAACACCAGTAAAGGTACCAAAAGACTTTTATGTGTGCGTGTCCCTCCTTCCATCTGCACCACACTGACCGCGCTACCCTATTACCCTCACTACAACTTATAGCCCCGGGGACCCCCCTCGTCCTGTAGGGAGCGGTTCCACCTTGCTGCTGCACATCATCCTGGAGGCCCAAGCAGCGCCGGTGCCATCACCGGAACCCTACAGGTGGCGTCACGACAGACATTTTTATTATTTTCTTCCCACTCATTCTTTTCATCTGCATCCCCCGGGCCCACGGCCTAAGGCACCGCTACCCGTGACTTCCCCCAGAGACCGCGCCTGAGTGATCTGAGTACCCCCAGGACCTGGGCTGGACAGAATCTGGTGACACGAACATGATCCCGTGCCCGGTGTAACCGGGTACTGTGCGCCATTTATTGACTGTGTTTGTGAACTGTAAATTTGAACCCCCGCAGAGCGGGAAAAGAAGGGGCGTTACTGTGCAAGGGCGCGAAGATAGGCCCCTCCCCACGCTCTGACGAAATCCGCAGGACGCAGCAGTCGGATCCGGAAACTCCCGAGGTGCTCCACTCCCTGCCCGCCGAGCCGACTACTTCCGTTGATTTGAAAGAGACTGGCAGCGATTAACTAGGGGGGAGCGAGAATGAGTGCCCCGGACCCCAGCAACGCAGTAGCTCAGATTGTGAACCCGCCTGCCGCCGCAGCAGGGGCCCCAAACGGACAGCTCGCAGTCGTCAATCCGCCCGGCGGCGTCATGCTGCCACCGGCACCTGCACCAGTAGTTTTGCTCATGCCGATATCTCTGGTGTATGTCCCCAATGCAGCCTGGTTACCCAAGTACGACGGCAAGCCAGGCGCCCTGGATGCTTCCAGAGGAAGATATGCACCGTGCTGCACATGTACGCGATAACCGGTAAGCAGAGAGCATCAGTAGTAATGGGACAGTTAACAGGTGCCGCAGAGCTGGAAACCCAAACTGGTCTGCGGAAGATCAGGAGTCTGTTGAACAGATATTTGCAAAGTTAAAGAGAGTTTTTGATCATCATCACTGAATCTGAATTGAGACTGTTGTTTTATCATTGCAAACAAGGGGCACAGGAAAGTGTCCTAGATTATTCCCTACGCCTGCAAGAGGCACTGAGGCTCCTTAAACAAGCCGATCCCGGTGGCGTTCGTGATGAAAACAAAACGCTTATTGAACAGTTTGTAATAGGCCTCAAGTTACCTGATGACAGGAAACAAGCGCGCTGGTGGGCTCTTCAAAACCCTGATGCAGAGTTTGCTACGCTAAAAGAGTTAACTGTTAGGGGACAGCAGCTCCCAGCATTGCCAGATTAACCCCACAGCCGCAATGGACTATACTCCTTCTGTGCCGGAAGCACCTCCTTTATCCCCCGTAGCTCAATCCAGTGCACAGACTGTGACACCCGACCGGTTTGACAGTCTGTGCTCAGAGGTGCGCCAGCTGACCAAAGAGGTGGCTAAGCTCTGAGGTGCTAGGCAACCCAAGACAGAAGCAAGGCCATCAGACAAGATTCAGCTCGCTGACAGCCCCGACGACGTTCCATGGATTAAGAGAACACCACCGCTTCGAGGGAGGACCACAGATCGCTACAGTGCCGATGGACAGCCCATCTGTCGCAAGTACAACAAACAAGGACACATCTACCGGTTCTGTCCTTTAAACGAGCAGCCCCTGGGAACGGAGGGCCAACCCCAGGAGTAGACAGTCCAGGCCCGTCCAGCTGGGAGCGTAGTTACGTGGGAGATTGTCCGTACCTGTCCATCATCATCGACAGCACCGCTGCCACTGCATTGGTAGATACAGGATCCCAGGTGACCACCATCTGAGTATCCTTTACAAACGGTTCTGGTTCGACATAAAACTGGAACCCCCAAACCCTGACTTGAACATTGTAGCGACTAACGGGTTGCCCGTAATAATAGAGGGGCAGTGGGAGGCAACAGTAAAGGTGGGAGGGTCAGTTAAAGAACCAGGGACTTATAGTGGTTCAGGACAAACCAAATGAGCGGGATCCACATGTGATATTGGGTACCAATGTAATGGTTAACTGCCTAGATGAAGTGCTGTTTTTGCTCCAGCAGAGTGCAGATACCGCTAATCCAGCGCGAGGGAGGGTTCTTCAGAAGGAGATCCGAGTTCTTGTGTATCAGCAGCAGGTAACAATGTCTAATGGTGAAATTGGCTAGTGTAGTGTAACAGACCCAATTCCTATTGTAGTCCACCAAGAAGTGAAATGATGATCTGGTGTTGGGCAGCAGTAGGCCTCAGAGGGCAGGACTACCAGGCAGTAGTAAGCCGGTGGGGTCTGACAGTAGTCCTACACTCCTGACAGCCAGGGGGGTTGTTGATGTACGAAAAGGAAGGGTCCCTGTACGTGTATTAAACTATGGTGATGATGAAATAAAGCTGCCAAGGTACTCCACTGTTGCAAAACTGTACCATGTAGATAACAATGCAATACATGAAGCTGAATCACTAGCTCAGACAGTGTCCGACGAACCCCATGATTCCAAGAACCAGCTAGAGAAATGGTGTCAGGAGCTCAGTATAGGAACTGACAACACATCTTCTCATCAGAAAAATGGAGTCATCGGGTAGTTCGAGAGTATGAACAGGTGTTTAGCAAGCATCCACTTGATTTTGGGAGGATTAAGGGGGTACAACATCATATACCCACAGGTAACCATCCACCCATTAAGGAAAGATACAGGCCTATACCACCAGCACACTACCAGAAAGCAAAAGAAATGCTACAGGACATGAAGAATGCAGGGGTCATCAGAGATAGTTGTAGCCCCTGGGCAGCACCACTGGTCCTGGTTAAAAAGAAAGATGGTAGCATGAGGATGTGCGTAGATTATAGGCAAATCAACAAAGTAACACACAAGGATGCATACCCATTACCACGCATAGAAAAGTCGCTAGCTGCATTAAAGTCTGCCAATTACTTTTCAACTTTGGATCTTACTAGTGGGTACTGGCAGGTCTCCATTGCAGAAGAAGATCGTGAGGAGACAGCCTTCACGACGCCGATGGGGTTATGCGAGTTCAACAGTATGCATTCGGGTTATGCAACGCACCAGGAACATTTCAGAGGCTGATGGAGTGTTGCCCAGGCCACAGAAACTTCGAGACTGTACTGCTATACCTGGACGATGTCATAGTATACTCACAGACCTATGAAGATCACCTGCAACACCTGAGCGAAGTGTTTGAATCGTTGTCTAAGTATGGTATGAAGTTAAAACCATCAAAGTGTCACTTGTTAAAACCCAAAGTCCAGTACTTGGGACATGTGGTCAGTGCAGAAGGTGTAGCACCCGACCCGGACAAGGTTACCGTCATCCAGAACTGGCCAGCGCCAACCACCTCCAAAGAGGTACGTCAATTCTTGGGACTGGTCGGGTACTACAGGAGGTTTATCAAGGGCTACACGAAGATGGCAGCTCCCATGCAAGATCTCCTGGTGGGTCAATCCAAGAAAGGCAAGATCAGAGGCCCTCCATTCCGGTGGGGACCAGAGCAAGAACAGTCTTTCCAGAAGCTGAAAGATGCCCTAACTGGCGAAGAGATCTTGACCTACCCTGATTATAATCTACCGTTCCTGTTATACACGGATGCAAGCAATGAGGGCTTAGGAGCAGTCTTAGCGCAGAAACAGCAGAAAGGCAAAGAAAAAGTGATACCCTACGCCAGCAGAAACTCTGTTCAGCAGAGAGGAACCCGGAGAATTACAGCTCTTTTAAGTTGGAATTCCTAGCCTTAGTCTGGGCGATCACAGAACGGTTCAAGCATTACCTGGCGTCCTCCAAGTTCACGGCTTTCACCGACAACAACCCTCTAACCCATTTAGAAACTGCAAAGTTGGGAGCCATGGACAACGTTGGATGGCAAGATTGTCAAACTACGACTTCACTGTCAAGTACCGGGCAGGTCACAAGAATGGCAACGCTGATGCCCTATCCAGAATGCCTAATCTCCCAGAAGAAGGAGAAGACATAGATGAACTGGAAGAAGTGGAATTACCAGCTTTCCACCGTCCAAGTACAGCCTCATGTCATCAGGCAATTCAAAGGCGTAAACAGTGAACCCGTTATCTCATCATAATTGGAAAGAGACCCAAGACAGTGACCCGGATGTTAGTTTAATCAAAGAGCTAATAACCAAAGAGCACTCCTGTCTGAGTCAGATGCTACGCCAGATGCCAAACGCCTATGGAAAGATAAAAAACTGTTCGTCTATCAAGGGAAACTATGCAGATGTCACCTTAACCCCAGAACCCATGACTTTCTGGCAAATAGTTGTCCCAAAAAGAGAGATCCAGATGATACTAGAAGCTTATCACAATGATGCAGGGCACTTTGGTTGGAAGAAACTGGAGATGCTGTTAAAAGACCGTTTCCACTGGGTTGGCATGAGAGGTTCCATTGAAAGATGGTGTAAGAACTGTGGACCGTGTCACCTTAGAGGAAAAGACCAGCAAAGTCAGAAGGCTCCGCTACAGCCAATCATTACCAAGAAACCTCTTGAAATCGTGGCTCTAGATCATGTGAAGTTAACACCTAGCAGAACAGGGTACACCTACGCTCTTACAATGGTTGATCACTACTCAAGGTTCCTAGTAGTCGTACCAGTTAAAGATTTAACTGCAGAAGTCGCAGCCAAGACCTTCCAGTGTTACTTTTGTCGACCGCACGGGTATCCAGATCAAGTATGACGGATGAAGGTCCAGCGTTTGAATCAGAACTATTCCACGCATTCTTAGGATTGTATGGGTATAAGAAGATAAGGACCACACCGTATCATCCGCAAATAAATGGTCTGTGCGAGAAAATGAACAACATTGTCATCGATATGTTGAAGACCTTACCACTTGACGAGAGAAATCAGTGGCCAGAAAAGATACCTGACTTAGTGGATATCTACAATCACATCCCTGTCAGTTCTACTAGCTACGCACCAGCATACCTAATGCGAGCAAGACCTGGAAAACTCCCAAATGACTTGGAGATGGGAACAGTAGAACAACCCAAGATACTTCAAATGAAGATTGGAACTATCACCGCCAAGAACAGTACAAGAGAGTTGAGGAAAGTGTTGAGAAGAACTTAGATCAAAGTAGAAGTAAGCAAGAACATGACTTCAACAAACACCCTCAGCGGAACTCTTAATACCAGGTGAACTAGTTCTCAAAAGAAAAAGAAGAACAAACTCGATGATCATTGGGAATCAGAACCATATACGGTTATGCAATCCAATTTTTATATTTCAAAGACTTGCGTAATTAGCAGAGATGAAGGAAGAACAACTGCAACAGTATCAAGAGATTATCTAAGGAGATGCCCTGATCAGTTGAAACCACAACAGGTATCTTATCCCTTATCAGCAGCTGAAGAACCAAAAGAAAGAGTAATTCATACTGAGATCTACCAGAAGACTGACCTCAATACAATGGAGCAGTTATCATACCAGACATTTCATTATATCAACCTATAGAAAATCAAGTCCCAATTCAACCTGTTGAAGAACCAGAAGCAAGAAGACCAGAAGAACCTGTTCAAGTGCAAGAAGTGCAGCCTGTTGTACCGGAACCAGAGATTCCTGCAATCGGTGAACCTGTCAGTCCATTAGAAAGACTACACGCATACTACGGTATTCCAGAATCACGTAGGTCCAATAGACAAAGAGAGAGTGCATGCACCACACCAGAAATAGACACTAGTGACACACCAATACTGCGCAGATCAACACGTGTTACCTTTGGTCAGTTACCACTGAGATTTAGAGAATAAACTGTAGAGTGTCAAAATGAAGAGATGTAAATAATGACTTTAGTCCGCCAGTGTGAAAAGTAGTATATAGAAGGGTGGAGGAACTGGGCACAGCCCCAAGCATATCAAGTTGGGAATAGAAAGTGCCAGGGGTAGAGAGAGAAGGTGACACCCGGACTCCTAAGCAGAGACACCCATAGGGAATTTGTGTAAAGTGTAAAGTATAAAGTGCGTTAACCCGTAAATGTGTTTTAAGCCATCAGAGACTTTGCTGCTGGACTTTTTTCCCGTTTGTTTGAACCCGGACTACGGTCACAGGACTAGTGAGGCTAAAAACTCCTGCTTTTCCTTTTTCCAGCCTGCGGCAGATGGACTAGTGCCGTACGGACTGCTTACTCTCTTTTTCTATTTTTCAGTGATTTTTGTATATTTTCAGTTTAAGACTCTGTAAATACCCGTTATTATATATGTGTGTTGTAACAAAAACTTTTGCTCAGTCCGGGAGAACTGAGGTTAACTAGGGGGAGATGTGGCACCCTGTGCCAGGTCACCACATACTCCCTTGGGACATGGAGGGATTTCTTACAGTGAGTAACCCACTAACACACAACACCCTTTCACCCCAGGCCTGTAGGGGGAGCTCCACTGGTTGCCTTAAGCCAGTTCCCCTAATAAATATCGGGTCCTGGAGGGAAAACACCGGAGTGTGCAGTCACTACAGAACTGTGAAGAGCTGAGTGAGCTAAGCTGGTACTGGAGCCGTGCTAGGCCCATACCAGCAACCACCTGAGACAGTGGTAGACCCGCAGAGTAGGGGTCGAAGGCAGAGGAGAGAAACTTGCTACAAGAAGGGGGCAGAGGAGTCATACCGACTCACCCCATCAGAGTTCCGGTCACTGGGTCCGAGCTACAGGGACACAGAGAATAGGCCCCGCAGAGAATCCAGCACCACAAGGAGGTTTAGCTTCCAGGACGCCCGCAGCACCAACAGTTGAGAGCCAGGGATCGAGTGTCAGGGCCCTGATGACAGGAATCCCATAGAGAGCCCTCAGTGCAGCAACCCGGGTGAGAAGAGTCACACAGAGAGAGAAGTAACGGTCTGGTCAGGTTCCAAGCCTGCCAGACTCAAAGCAGATTAACCCAAGGAGGCCTACAACCCTACTCGCTTTGGAGATCCTAAAGTGTTTCCCTCAATTCCGGACGAGTGTACCAGCACAGAACACCAGTAAAGGTACCAAAAGACTTTTATGTGTGCGTGTCCCTCCTTCCATCTGCACCACACTGGCTGCACTTCCCTACTCCCACCTTACACAGAAACGACTGTGCTACCCTATTACCTCATTACAACTTACAGCCCCGGGGACCCCGCTCGTCCTGTAGGGAGCGGTTCCACCTTGCTGCCGCCCATCACCCTGGAGGCCCAAGCAGCGCCGGTGTGTGGCGCCCCTGCGACCAGGAGGCCACATAGGGAACTGCAGCCAGGTAAGGTAGGAAGACAGTTGCACCACAACACCCTCACAGATAGCCCACACAACCACTCGAGAGCAGCACCCAACCCGGAGCCCGGGAACTCTAGGCGGGCAAGGGGTGGTGGGTTTAGAGACAGTGGGTGGGACAGCAAGAAGGTCAGGTGACAGAGGGTAGATATAGAGAAGGGGAGGAGGAAGGAGTCAGTAGGCCAGGGTGTCGAGCAGCCAAGACACAGACCAGCAGCAGGCTGAGGAGCACAGACCAGACTGAAAGACAGCAGTAGGCCGAGGTAGGCTGAGCAGAACAGACAAGAAGCACACGTCCTGGAGGAGTGGGGTATAAGGAGGGCAGAATCTGGAGAGCCAGTGCGAGCCACAGAGAGAAAGCCCATCCGGAGCCAGCACCCCAGGATGAGAGGGACGAGAGGACCAGTGATACTGGGTCCTAGAAATACAGCTGAGATGACTGATTGCAGGTGGAGTAGCCTTCCTATGGAACCTGAATCACACATAGAAGGGAGCCTGATAGAGCCTAGCACAGCAGGACTATTGGAGGCTAGGCTAGCAGCAGAGTGTCGGCTCTGAAGGGGACCGACGATCTACCCGGTTTCCCCCAGATTAACTGACGGGGAACTCCAGCTTCACGTTGGAGTTCCTACCTCAAAGGACAGGCAGTTCAGTGCCAATCAGGAGGGCCCACAGGGGTCCGAGCCACCGCCATACTGTCTGGAGACGCACACCAAGTGGGAAAGAGAGAGTAAAAGCCTGGAAAGGACAGAGAAAGAGTGAGGGGTCACAGAGAGAAACAACCTGGCTGCAGGGAGTAAAGGGACCCGGAGGGGAGAGTTGTGCCCATGTAAAGACTTGTACTGTGAGCTGTTATGCTGAACAACCTGCTAAGTAAACACGGTGAACCCTGCTTCTGACTCCCTTGCATGATTCCCCACTGCCTGCATATGATTCCCTCCAACAGGACTGCAGAGAGACCCAGCCTGGAGAGCCACAGCTTGTCAGCTCTGGACGCTGGAGAAAGGAAAGCTGCAGCATCAGGACAGTAAGTGTATTGCATCCACTACAAGCTTACACTACACCATAGACTTAACATTACTGCCCCGGGGAACCCAGTTCTACCCGCGGAGAACTATTCCATCCCTAGCTGCTATAACATCATCCCCGGAGGTTCTGCAGCAGCGGTGGTCCCACTATTGACCACAAGGCGTGGGTGGCGTCACGACAAACTATTATCCCCTGTAACTATTCCCCTTTTATTTGCCAGGAGTAAAAAAAATCCCTGGTCTGTGGAGCGCTAGGACTGGAGATAAATGGCACTAGGGTTATTTTAGAAAAGGTTTCTTTATTAACCTCTTACAGGCCACTACGCGTTTCTGCAGCAGAACCTTTTATTTGCCAGGGCCCGAGACACAGTCCGGACCAGGACCTCCATGACATCCCCAGTAGCAAACCCAGTCCGGTACCGAGTACCCCCGTCCCAGTGGGCTCGACATATGCCATCACCGGAACCCTACAGGTGGCGTCACGACAGACATTTTTATTATTTTCTTTCCACTCAATTTACATCTGCATCCCCCGGGCCCACGGCCTCAGGCACCGCTACTCGTGACTTCCCCCAGATACCGCGCCTGAGTGATCTGTGTACCCCCAGGGCCTGGGCAGTACACTCACAGCCTCCTCCATCCCCACAGCCTCCTCAATCCCCACAGCCTCCTCCATCCTCACAGCCTCCTCCATCCTCACAGCCTCCCCATCCTCATAGCCTCCTCCATCCTCCCAGGCTCCTCCATCCTCACAGCCTCCTCCATACCCTCAGCCTCCTCCATCCTCACAGCCTCATCCATCCTCACAGCCTCCCCATCCTCACAGCCCCCTCCATCCTCACAGCCCCTCCATCCTCACAGCCTCCTCCATCCTCACAGCCTCCTCCATCCCCACAGCCTCCTCCATCCTCACAGCCTCCTCCATCCTCACAGCCTCCCCATCCTCACAGCCTCCCCATCCTCACAGCTTCCTCTATCCTCACAGGCTCCTCCATCCTCACAGCCTCCTCCATCCTCACAGCCTCATCAAATCCTCACAGCCTCCCCATCCTCACAGCCTCCTCCTTCCTCACAGCCCCTCCATCCTCACAGCCTCCTCCATCCTAACAGCCTCCTCCATCCTCACAGCCTTCCCATCCTCACAGCCTCCTCCTCCTTCCTCACAGCCTCCTCCATCCTCACACCCTCCCCATCTTCACAGCCTCCTCCATCCTCACAGCCTCCTCCATCCTCACAGGCTCCTCCATCCTCACAGGCTCCTCCATCCCCTCAGCCTCCTCCATACTCACAGCCTCATCCATCCTCACAGCCTCCCCATCCTCACAGCCTCCTCCATCCTTACAGCCTCCTCCATCCTCACAGCCCCTCCATCCTCACAGCCTCCTCCATCCTCACAGCCTCCTCCATCCCCACAGCCTCCTCCATCCTCACAGCCTCCCCATCCTCACAGCCTCCTCCATCCTCACAGGCTCCTCCATCCTCACAGCCTCCTCCATCCCCTCAGCCTCTTCTTTCCTCACAGCCTCATCAAATCCTCCCAGCCTTCCCATCTTCACAGCCTCCTCCATCCTCACAGCCTGATCCATTCTCACAGCCTCCTCCTCCTTCCTCACAGGCTCCTCCATCCTCACAGGCTCCTCCATCCTCACAGGCTCCTCCATCCCCTCAGCCTCCTCCATACTCACAGCCTCATCCATCCTCACAGCCTCCCCATCCTCACAGCCTCCTCCATCCTTACAGCCTCCTCCATCCTCACAGCCCCTCCATCCTCACAGCCTCCTCCATCCTCACAGCCTCCTCCATCCCCACAGCCTCCACCATCCTAACAGCCTCCTCCATCCTCACAGCCTCCCCATCCTCACAGCCTCCTCCATCCTCACAGGCTCCTCCATCCTCACAGCCTCCTCCATCCTCACAGCCTCCTCCATCCCCACAGCCTCCACCATCCTAACAGCCTCCTCCATCCTCACAGCCTCCCCATCCTCACAGCCTCCTCCATCCTCACAGCCTCCTCCATCCTCACAGCCTCATCAAATCCTCACAGCCTCCCCATCTTCACAGCCTCCTCCTTCCTCACAGCCCCTCCATCCTCACAGCCACCTCCATCCTCACAGCCTCCTCCATCCTCACAGCCTCCCCATCCTCACAGCCTCCTCCTCCTTCCTCACAGCCTCCTCCATCCTCACAACCTTCCCATCTTCACAGCCTCCTCCATCCTCACAGCCTCCTCCATCCTCACAGGCTCCTCCATCCTCACAGGCTCCTCCATCCCCTCAGCCTCCTCCATACTCACAGCCTCATCCATCCTCACAGCCTCCTCATCCTCACAGCCTCCTCCATCCTTACAGCCTCCTCCATCCTCACAGCCCCTCCATCCTCACAGCCTTCTCCATCCTCACAGCCTCCTCCATCCCCACAGCCTCCTACATCCTCACAGCCTCCCCATCCTCACAGCCTCCTCCATCCTCACAGCCTCCTCCATCCCCACAGCCTCCTCCATCCCATCAGCCTCCTCCATCCTCACAGCCTCATCAAATCCTCACAGCCTCCCCATCCTCACAGCCTCCTGTGGCGCCCCTGCGTCCAGGAGGCCACAAAGGGAACTGCAGCCAGGCAGGTAGGACATTGTTAAACACTAACACCCTCACAGCCCACACAACCCACGTGTCAGAGAAGGTTACATCCAGCCCTGAGATTAGAAGCTATATGAGATCAGAGGGGTGGTGGATGAGAGGAGTGGGTTGGGCACACCAGAGGTCAGGTGACTGACAGTATATAGTGAGGGGGAGGAGTGAAGGAGTTGAGTAGGTCACAGTAGGCTGAGCTGTAAAGACCAAGAGCAGCAGAGTGAGCTGAGAAGTAAAGGCAACAGAACAGCAGGAGGTTGAGCTGAAGCTGAGCAGGAGAGAGCCACACTGCCCGGAAGAGTGTAAGGCCGAGGAGTGCAGACCCGGACAGAGCCAGTGCGAGCCAGATGGGGGGGAAAGCCCGTCCGACGCTGAAGCCACCAGGAGTGTGAGAGAGCCGAGAGGGACGGTGTAACCCGGGGCCCTAGAACTACAGCTAAAGCAACCAACTGCAGGCGGAGTAGCCCTCATATATACAGAAAGGAACAGAGAGAGAAGGAGCCTGGTATCCTAGTGCTGAGGATTACTAGAGGCTGGGCTAAAGTAGAGTGTCGGCTCTAAAGGGGACCGTAGTTAACCCGGCATCCCCAGACAATACGACGAGGGGTCTGAGTTCCAGATTGAGATCCCTAACCCAAAGGACAGGCAGCTAAGTGACACACTAGGACTCACAGAAGCCCGAGTCACCGCCATACTGTCCAGTGTCGCACAATATAGAGAAAGAGAATGCAACAGCCCGGAAAGGGACACTAACAGACTGTGTGAGGGGTCACGGGGAGAGAGAGGCCTGGCTGCAGGAGTAGAGAGAACCTGTGTACTTGAATTGTGTACCAACTGCAAATGACTTGTAAACTGCTTGAAAGAAACAACAAGTAAAGCCTTGGAAAACCCTGCATTGCCTCTCTTGCCTGCTTCTATCT
Organism: Allobates femoralis; assembly: GCA_033576535.1. Classification (NCBI taxonomy): domain Eukaryota; kingdom Metazoa; phylum Chordata; class Amphibia; order Anura; family Aromobatidae; genus Allobates; species Allobates femoralis. Next base: position 12,930,962 of record JARQOC010000013.1, read on the forward strand.
GCAGAACATTCCTCCCTACAGATCCAGCCTGCCAGCACCAGCCAGGAGGAGAGATCCCTGCAGCTTGCAAGTAAGTGTGTTACATCTACACACAAGAGACTTAACCCTTACTGCCCGGGGATACAGTTCTCCCCACTGGAACTATACCATCTCCGCTGCCATTCCATCACCCCGGAGGTTCTGCAGCAGCGGCGGCCCCATCACTGGCCGCACCAAGTGGGTGGCGTCACCCGTGACATTTCCCCTGTAAATAATTCCCCTTTTATTGTGCGGGCCCAGGGACACGGTCCGGACCAAGCCACCTGTGACATCCCCGGCACCGTCCGGTCCGGTACCGAGTACCCCCGTCCCGTGGGGGCTCCACAACCTGGCGTCACGAACAGGATCTACCCGGTCCAAAAGAATTGGACCTTGTGCGCCAAAAGAACTGTTTCTAGACTTTTCCCGCCAAAATCTGACCTTAATGGCGGCCATAAGGGACTAGCGCCATGTGCAGAGGAGGCGTTCCCAAGACTCCCATCGTGGGCCGGTCCAAGGCGCGAAATGAAGGTCCCGCCCTGGCTCTCCTTAACTCCGGGAGAGCCAGCTGTTACTCTCAAGGAAGAGCCGCTGCCCCTAGACCCTCCTACCAAGAAGCTGGCGCGAACCGAGAAGAAGGAAATCGTCATCAGGAGGGGGCGGAGCGAGCAACCGGAAGAGAAGCAGTCGCCATTCAGAGACACGAGGACGGAAGCGGAGGACTCCCAGAAGAACCCTGTGTATGAGAGACCACTTGTGATCCCGGAGGGCCCACAAGACGACCCAGTGGAGGAACCCGGCCAGGGAAAGACCAGTTGTGATCACGCAGAGATGGCAGAAGGCGGCGAGGAGCGTCCCTATTTCCTAGACACCCGGAGGGGTGTATTGCGGCTGCTGCTCCCAAGGATGACACGGGCCCAAGAAGAGAATCGGACCCGGATTCACATAGACATTGACCACCGTCAAGGCTGTGAAGCCCAGTCTAAGCAACCCGGCTGGGTCAGAGAAACACGTGAACAGGCGGACAGCGAGGCCAAGGGCCGTACCGCGATATTGGTAGACGTAACCACACCACCAGCCGTCACGCAGACACCAGAAAGCTACTTGTTGATCGACGCATTACAGCACTTGGAAATGTTTCCCAGAAAGACGACACCGACCCATCTGTTGCCATGGAAGCAAGTAAAGAAGGAATGAACACGGGTCCTTTAACAGATGAAGAAAAGAAGAAACTGTAAGTGTGAATGTACATTGTTCCTTATTGATCCCCTACCTTACCTGAGTGAATGCTAGCATTCCCCTGTTTGTGTCATATATGTTTCAAATGAACATGAATATCACGGACGATGATGTGATAAGAACTCCCTCTGTAAATAGTTGGGCACCGTAGTGTGCTCCCCTTTGGTTTTAAGACCAGATGCACATGAGACGTAGTGCATGAGACTCTGACTGTTTTGAAGCTGCTTTTTGAAACATTTTGCACTTTTTGAAAGAAGGACTTTTATACTTTTGATACAAAGTAGTATTTATAATGTGTGTTTTATAGTTAACTTAAAGTAACGTTTGAAGAATCGTGCCTCCCGGATGGGAAGAAACCAAGAATACTTAATGTTTACTGTTATATAAAATGAAAATGTTTTCAGGGTAATCCATGTCGAGTCGCGCGAGGACGCGCTGTTTAACTCCGGGAGAATGTGGCGCCCCTGCGTCCAGGAGGCCACAAAGGGAACTGCAGCCAGGCAGGTAGGACATTGTTAAACACTAACACCCTCACAGCCCACACAACCCACGTGTCAGAGAAGGTTACATCCAGCCCTGAGATTAGAAGCTATTTGAGATCAGAGGGGTGGTGGATGAGAGGAGTGGGTTGGGCACACCAGAGGTCAGGTGACTGACAGTATATAGTGAGGGGGAGGAGTGAAGGAGTTGAGTAGGCCACAGTAGGCTGAGCTGTAAAGACCAAGAGCAGCAGAGTGAGCTGAGAAGTAAAGGCAACAGAACAGCAGGAGGTTGAGCTGAAGCTGAGCAGGAGAGAGCCACACTGCCCGGAAGAGTGTAAGGCCAAGGAGTGCAGACCCGGACTGAGCCAGTGCGAGCCAGATGGGGGGGAAAGCCCGTCCGACGCTGAAGCCACCAGGAGTGTGAGAGAGCCGAGAGGGACGGTGTAACCCGGGGCCCTAGAACTACAGCTAAAGCAACCAACTGCAGGCGGAGTAGCCCTCATATATACAGAAAGGAACAGAGAGAGAAGGAGCCTGGTATCCTAGTGCTGAGGATTACTAGAGGCTGGGCTAAAGTAGAGTGTTGGCTCTAAAGGGGACCGTAGTTAACCCGGTATCCCCAGACAATACGACGAGGGGTCTGAGTTGCAGATTGAGATCCCTAACCCAAAGGACAGGCAGCTAAGTGACACACTAGGACTCACAGAAGCCCGAGTCACCGCCATACTGTCCAGTGTCGCACAACACAGAGAAAGAGAATGCAACAGCCCGGAAAGGGACACTAACAGACTGTGTGAGGGGTCACAGGGAGAGAGAGGCCTGGCTGCAGGAGTAGAAAGAACCCGTGTACTTGAATTGTGTACCAACTGCAAATGACTTGTAAACTGCTTGAAAGAAACAACAAGTAAAGCCTTGGAAAACCCTGCATTGCCTCTCTTGCCTGCTTCTATCTGCAGAACATTCCTCCCTACAGATCCAGCCTGCCAGCACCAGCCAGGAGGAGAGATCCCTGCAGCTTGCAAGTAAGTGTGTTACATCTACACACAAGAGACTTAACCCTTACTGCCCCGGGGGATACAGTTCTCCCCACTGGAACTATACCATCTCCGCTGCCATTCCATCACCCCCGGAGGTTCTGCAGCAGCGGCGGCCCCATCACTGGCCGCACCAAGTGGGTGGCGTCACCCGTGACATTTCCCCTGTAAATAATTCCCCTTTTATTGTGCGGGCCCAGGGACACGGTCCGGACCAAGCCACCTCCGGTACCGAGTACCCCCGTCCCGTGGGGGCTCCACACTCCTCCTTCCTCACAGCCCCTCCATCCTCACAGCCTCCTCCATCCTCACAGCCTCCTCCATCCTCACAGCCTCCCCATCCTCACAGTCTCCTCCTCCTTCCTCATAGCCTCCTCCATCCTCACAGCCTCCCCATCTTCACAGCCTCCTCCATCCTCACAGCCTCCTCCATCCTCACAGGATCCTCCATCCTCACAGGCTCCTCCATCCCCTTAGCCTCCTCCATACTCACAGCCTCATCCATCCTCACAGCCTCCCCATCCTCACAGCCTCCTCCATCCTTACAGCCTCCTCCATCCTCACAGCCCCTCCATCCTCACAGCCTCCTCCATCCTCACAGCCTCCTCCATCCACACAGCCTCCTCCATCCTCACAGCCTCCCCATCCTCACAGCCTCCTCCATCCTCACAGCCTCCTCCATCCCTCAGCCTCCTCCATCCTCACAGCCTCATCAAATCCTCACAGCCTCCTCCATCCTCACAGCCTCCTCCATCCTCACAGCCTCCTCCATCCTCACAGCCTCCCCATCCTCACAGCCTCCTCCTCCCTCACAGCCCTCCTACCACCTCCACCTCACAGCCTCCTCCATACCCTCAGCCTCCTCCATACTCACACCCTCCTTATCCCCCAGCCTCCCCATCCTCACAGCCTCCTCCATCCCCTCAGCCTCCTCCATCCCCTCAGCCTCCTCCATCCTCACAGCCTCCTCCATCCTCACAGCCTCCTCCATCCTCACAGTCCCCCCCCCCCCCCCCCCCCCCCCCCCCCCCCCCCCCCCCCACAGCCTCCTCCATCCTCACAGCCTCCTCCATCCCCTCACAGCCTCCTCATCCTCACAGCCTCCTCCATCTCACTCAGCCTCCTCATCCACACAGCCTCCTCCATCCTCACAGCTCTCCTCCATCCTCACAGCTCCTCCATCTCACAGCCTCCTCCATCCCTCAGCCTCCTCCATCCCCTCAGCCCTCATCCCCTCAGCCTCATCCATCCTCACAGCCTCCCCATACTCACAGCCTTCCCATCCTCACAGCCTCCTGTCCCCTAAGCCTCCTCTGTCCTCACAGCCTCCTTCATCCTCACAGCCTCCTCATACCATCAGCTCCTCCATCCTCCGCTCCTTATCCCCTCAGCCTCCCCATCCTCACAGCCTAACCATCCTCCAGCCTCCTCCATCCCCTCAGCTCCTCCCCATCCTCACAATCTCCTCCATCCTCACAGCTTCCTCTTTCCTCACAGTCTCCCCATCCTCACAGCCTCCTCCATCCTCACAACCTCCTCCATCCCCTCAGCCTCCTCCATCCTCACAGCCTCTCCATCCTCACAGTCCTCCCCATCCTCACAGCCTCCTCCATCCTCACAGCCTCCTCCATCCTCACAGCCTCCTCCATACCCTCAGCCTCCTCCATACTCACACACCTCCTTATCCCCCAGCCTCCCCATCCTCACAGCCTCCTCCATCCCCTCAGCCTCCTCCATCCCCTCAGCCTCCTCCATCCTCACAGCCTCCTCCATCCTCACAGTCTCCTCCATCCTCAAGTCCTCTCCATCCTCACAGCCTCCTCATCCTCACAGCCTCTTCCTTCCCACAGCCTCCTCCTTTCCCATCTGCCTCCTCCATCCTCACAGCCTCCTCCATCCCCCTCAGCCCTCCTCCATCCCCACAGCCTCCCTCCATCCCTCAGCCTCCTCCATCCCACAGCCTCCCTCCATCCCTCAGCCTCCTCCATCCTCACAGCCTCTCCATCCTCACAGCCTCCTCCATCCCTCAGCCTCCTCCATCCTCACAGCACTCCCCATATCCCAGCCTCCCTATCCTCACAGCCTCCTCCATCCCCTCAGCCTCCTCCGTCCCTTCAGCCTCCTCCATCCTCACAGCCTCCCTATATTCCCATCCCACAGCTCCTCCCTCACAGCCTCCTCCATCCAGCCTCCTCCATCCTCACAGCCTCTCCATCCTCAACACAGCCTCCCCATCCTCACAGTCTCTCCCTCAGCCTCCTCCATCCTCACAGCCCTCCTCCATCCTCACAGCCTCCTCCATCCCTCAGCCTCCTCCATCCTCACAGTCTCCCCATACTCACAGCCTCTCCCATCTTCACAGCCTCCTCCGTCCCTCTCAGCCTCCTCCGTCCTTCAGCCTCCTCCATCCTCACAGTCTCCCTATTCTCACAGCCTCCTCATCCTCACAGCCTCCGCATCTCACACCTCCTCATCCCACAGCCTCCCCATCCTCACAGTCTCTCACCTCCTCCATCCTCACAGCCTCCTCCATCTCACAGCCTCCCCATCCTCCATCTCACCTCCTCATCCCCTCAGCCTCCTCCTCCTCACACCCCATCCTCCCAGCCTCCTCCATCCCCTCAGCCTCCTCCATCCTCACAGCCTCCTCCATCCTCTCAGCCCTCCACCATCCTCACAGCCTCCTCTACCTCACAGTCCTCCCATCACTCACATCCATCTCCTCTCCAGCCCTTCCATCCCTCACACCTCCCTCATCCTCAAGCTTCCTACCTCACAGCCTCCTCCATCCTCACAGCCTCCTCCATCCCACGCCTCCTCCATCCCCTCATCCTCCCCATCCTCCCATCCCACCAGCCTCCTCCTCACTCCTCCATCCTCACAGCCTCCTCTCCTCACAGCCTCCCGCTCACCTCCCTCACAGCCTCCGCACCTCACAGCCTCCCCTCCCTCACAGCTTCACCTCTCCCTCTGCCTCCTCCATCCTCACAGCCTCCCTCCCATCACTCTCACAGCCTCCCATCCACTCTCCATCAGCCTCCCCATCCTCACAGCCTCCTATCATCCACAGCCTCCTCATCCTCACCTCCCGCTCCATCTCAAGCCTCCATCCACTCCTCCACTCACCAGTCTACCAGCTCCCACCCACCTCCTCATCCACCTCTCATCCACACCTCCATCCTCACAGCCCCTTCCTCAGCTCTCATCTCCAGCTCTCCATCCCACAGCTCTCATTCTCAGCCTCCTCCATCCTCACCTCCCCATCCACAGCCCTCCATCCTCACAGCCCTCCTCCACACAGCTCTCCCACAGCTCCCCTCTCACAGCCCCCATCTCTCAGCCTCCTCCTCCCCAGCTCACACTCCTGCCTCCTCATCCTCACAGCTCCTCTCCATCCTCCGCCTCCATCCACATCTCCTACCCTTATCTCCAGCCTCTCAGTCTCTACAGCCTCCCATCTCACTCTCCATCCACAGCCTTATCCACAGCCTCCTCCTCCTAGCTCACCTCACACTCCTTATCCCACCTCCATCCTCTCAGCCTCCTACTCACCTCCTATCCTCACACCTCCTTATCCTCACAGCTCCCCATCTCAGCCTCCTATCCTCACAGCCCCTCCTCACAGCCCCTCCATCCTCCAGCCCTCCTCACAGTTCCTACACCTCCTCCATCACAGCCTCCATCTCGCCTCTCCATCTCACAGCCTCCTCCATCTCACAGCTCCTTATCTCACAGCTCTACCTCAGCTCTCATCTCACAGCTCTCCATCTCACAGCCTCCTCCATCCTCACAGCCTCCTCCATTCTCACAGCCTCTCCATCCCTCAGCCTTCTCATCCCCAGCCTCTCCATACCTCACTCCTCCATCTCACAGCCTCCCCATCCTCACAGCCTCTCCGTCCTCACAGCCTCCTCATCTTCACAGCCTCTCATCCTCAAGCTCCTCCATCCACAGCCTGCTCCATCCCTCAGCCTCCTCCATCCTCACAGCCTCTCTATCCCTTCAGCTTCCTCCATCTCACAGCCTCCTCCTCCAGCTCTCATCACACAGCCTCTCCATCATCACAGCCTCCTCTATCTCTCCTCACAGCCTTCCCATCCTCACAGCCGCCTCATCCTCACTACTTACTCCTGTCTATAAGGCTGTCAGTCAGTGTGACACGTTTACTCCTGTATAAGGTCTGTCAGTCAGTGTGACGCAGTTACTCCTGTCTATAAGGCTGTCAGTCAGTGTGTGACGCACTTCACTCCTGTCTATAAGGTCTGTCAGTCAGTGTGACACAGTTTACTCCTGTCTACAAGGACTTTCAGTCAGTGTCATCGAACTTCACTCCTGTCTACAAGGCTGTCAGTCAGTGTCACAAACTTTACTCCTGTTTGCAAGGCTGTCAGTCAGTGTGATGCGCTTCACTCCTGTCTGCAAGGCTGTCAGTCAGTGTGACGCACTTCACTCCTGTCTACAAGGCTGTCAGTCAGTGTGACGCAGTTCAATCCTTTCTACAAGGCTGTCAGTCAGTGTGATTTCCTTCACTCCTGTCTACAAGGCTGTCAGTCAGTGTGACATCCTTCACTCCTGTCTACAAGGCTGTCAGTCAGTGTGACACACTTCACTCCTGTCTAAAAGGCTGTTAGTCAGTGTGACGCACTTCACTCCTGTCTACAAGGCTGTCAGTCAGTGTGACGCACTTCACTCCTGTCTACAAGGCTGTCAGTCAGTGTGATGTCCTTCACTCTTGTCTACAAGGCTGTTAGTCAGTGTGACGCACTTCACTCCTGTCTACAAGGCTGTTAGTCAGTGTGACGCAGTTCACTCCTGTCTACAAGGCTGTCACCCATAGTGTGACGCACTTCACTCTTGTCTACAAGGCTGTCAGTCAGTGTGACGCACTTCACTCCTGTCTACAAGGCTGTCAGTCAGTGTGACGCACTTCACTCCTGTCTACAAGGCTGTCAGTCAGTGTGATGCACTTTACTCCTGTCTACAAGGCTGTCAGTCAGTGTGATGCAGTTTACTCCTGTCTACAAGGTATTCTAGAATACCCGATGTGTTAGAATCGGCCCACCATCTAGTTATTTTATAAAAGGTTGAATTTCTTTTATGATAAGTAACTGTTAATTATAAGGATGATAGATGGACAATGAATCTGACATATGCCCTAGCCAAGTCTCCTGACTGTATGTTTTTTTTAAGAACAGATCTTGACAGTTAGTAATAGTTCAATGTGAATTAAACATGGAATAGATTATTGACATTGTCCGATCACATGTTTACGTCTGGGTTCGTATTCTTGTGTTGCTCTTTTATAATTGGTAAAGAAACATCTGAAGAGTCAACCCCTAGAGGGATATGAACAATTGGACTTTCAAGTAAGAAGAAATAGTCCCATTGAACAACTGCAATATGTCCGATATACACTCATCGTTTTAAATGCTGTGTAACCATTGTTATGTAATATTTTTTTTGTTCTTTTGTTTTTATTTGTTTTTTTTTTTTTTTAAAAACTTTAATAAAATTAAATTGAACGAAGAATACATAGCTCTGTTCTGGAATGAGGGTGTTTGACCATGAGCAGAATACATGGAATTTCAATTAGATTGTGGAATATTACATTGCCTTATTTTACATATTTTTTACTAACCGTTTATTTGACTTTGGATCATATAGAAGGCAGCTGTCCGGTGTATTCCCACTTCTGATTGCCATCTGTACACACTTTACTTTTACTTTTATTACAACTTTGTCAACTCAGAATTCTAAGAGAAATTTGCATGAGTCCTAAGAACATCCAGGGTGAGGTAACACCTCGAACAGTATAAATGTGTGGAGTCATCACTTTACCTTTACCCCAATAGTCTGAGCAGACTGAAGACAGGTGAGTCCAGAATGTCCTCCATGCTTTATATTATAGACCATTATACCACTATATCCTGTCTGCTGTTTGTCAATATATTTCACTTTTCTTAACATTATGTTTTTGTCTTGCAAATTTTTCTTTTTAGAAAAATCATATTTCTATAACTTTTTTAATTGTTTACTTTTTTTAGTGAAAGTGCCAAAAATTATTTTTTGTTATTATCATTATTATAACAGTTACACACAGCAAATAAGATCATTATGCTGAATTTTGTATTAAATCTCTAGCCGGACACTTCCCAAGCGTCTAGGACTGCGTGATATATCAGTGAATGATGCGTGCAGAGCCCAGTACGGGCCTTCTGCCTTTTGCAACTGACAGATTGTTATTTTGTCAACTCCAATTGTTTTCAAGTGCTGGCCAAGGTGTTTAGGCCGTCACTGAGCACCCAGTGTGCCGATTACCACCGGGATCACCGTCACTGAACGCCCAGTGTGCCGATTATCACTGGGATCACCGTCACTGAACGCTCAGTGTGCCGATTACCACTGAGACCACCCTCACTGAGCACCCAGTGTGCCGATTACCACTGGGACCACCTTCACTGAGCTCCCTGTGTGCCGATTACCACTGGGATCACCTTCACTGAGCACCCAGTGTGCCAATTACCACTGGGATCACCATCACTTAGCACCCAGTGTGCTAATTACCACTGGGACCACCTTCACTAAGCTCCCAGTGTGCCAATTACCACTGGGACCACCTTCACTGGGCTCCCAGTGTGCCGATTACCACTGGACCACCTTCACTGAGCACCCAGTGTGCCGATTACCACTGGGACCACCATCACTGAGCACCCAGTGTGCTGATTACCACTGGGACCACCGTCACTTAGCACCCAGTGAGCCGATTACCACTGGGACCACCTTCACTGAGCTCCCAGTGTGCCAATTACCACTGGGACCACCTTCACTGAGCACCCAGTGTGCCGATTACCACTGGGACCACCTTCACTGAGCTCCCAATGTGCCAATTACCACTGGGACCACCGTCACTTAGCACCCAGTGTGCCGATTACCACTGGGACCACCTTCACTGAGCTCCCAGTGTGCCAATTACCACTGGGACCGACCACCTTCACTGAGCACCCAGTGTGCCAATTACCACTGGGACCACCTTCACTGAGCTCCCAGTGTGCCAATTACCACTGGGACCACTGTCACTGAGCTCCCAGTGTGCCAATTACCACTGGGACCACCTTCACTGAGCACCCAGTGTGCCGATTACCACTGGGACCACCATCACTGAGCACCCAGTGTGCTGATTACCACTGGGACCACCGTCACTTAGCACCCAGTGTGCCGATTACCACTGGACCACCTTCACTGAGCTCCCAGTGTGCCAATTACCACTGGGACTACCTTCACTGAGCACCCAGTGTGCCGATTACCACTGGGACCACCTTCACTGAGCACCCAGTGTGCTGATTACCACTGGGACCACCTCACTGAGCTCCCAGTGTGCCAATTACCACTGGGACCACCGTCACTGAGCTCCCAGTGTGCCAATTACCACTGGACCACCTTCACTGAGCACCCAATGGGCCGATTACCACTGGGACCACCATCACTGAGCACCCAGTGTGCTAATTACCACTGGGACCACCGTCACTTAGTACCCAGTGTGACGATTACCACTGGGACCACCTTCACTGAGCTCCCAGTGTGCCAATTACCACTGGACCACCTTCACTGAGCACCCAGTGTGCCGATTACCACTGGGACCACCTTCGCTGAGCTCCCAGTGTGCCAATTACCACTGGGACCACCTTCACTGAGCTCCCAGTGTGCCAATTACCACTGGGACCACCTTCACTGAGCACCCAGTGTGCCAATTACCACTGGGACCACCTCACTGAGCTCCCAGTGTGTCGATTACCACTGGGACCACCTTCACTGAGCTCCCAGTGTGCCAATTACCACTGGGACCACCTTCACTGAGCTCCCAGTGTGCCGATTACCACTGGAACCGCCTTCACTGATCACCCAGTGCGCTGATTACCACTGGGACCACCTTCACTGAGCTCCCAGTGTGCCAATTACCACTGGGACCACCTTCACTGAGCACCCAGTGGGCCGATTACCACTGGGACCACCATCACTGAGCACTCAGTGTGCTGATTACTACTGGGACCACCGTCACTTAGCACCCAGTGTGACGATTACCACTGGGACCACCTTCACTGAGTTCCCAGTGTGCCAATTAACACTGGGACCACCTTCACTGAGCTCCCAGTGTGCCAATTGCCACTGGGACCACCTTCACTGAGCACCCAGTGTGCCAATTACCACTGGGACCACCTTCACTGAGCTCCCAGTGTGTCGATTACCACTGGGACCACCTTCACTGAGCTCCCAGTGTGCCAATTACCACTAGGATCACCTTCACTGAGCACCCAGTGTGCCGATTACCACTGGGACCACCTTCACTGAGCACCCAGTGTGCAAATTACCACTGGGATCACCGTCACTGAGCTCCCAGTGTGTCGATTACCACTGGAACCGCCTTCACTGATCACCCAGTGTGCTGATTACCACTGGGACCACCTTCACTGAGCTCCCAGTGTGCCAATTACCACTGGGACCACCTTCACTGAGCACCCAGTGTGCTGATTACTACTGGGACCACTGTCACTTAGCACCCAGTGTGACGATTACCACTGGGACCACCTTCACTGAGCTCCCAGTGTGCCAATTACCACTGGGACCACCTTCACTGAGCTCCCAGTGTGTCGATTACCACTGGGACCACCTTCACGAGCTCTCCAGTGTGACCAATTACCACTGGGTCACCTCACTGAGCACCCATCGTGCGAACTGACCACATGGAAACCAGACTATCATCGTTGGTCACCCGCTGGCGTACCACATCTGGGACCAAGACAACAATCACGAGCTCGCCATGTCCGATTCCCACGGCACCACGCTGGACACTGGTAACTAGGATAGACATGGATACACTAAGGCACAGCGCTTGCACTTAGCCGTGCATGCGTCCTCTGGTTCGGCTTTAAGTCCTCGTATCATGTAAAGGGGTACACGCTACGACATCGCATCAGATAATGATTGCAACGTCGACGGTTTGTCGGTGTCGCAGGGGCCCATCAGTAGCGAACCCGGCCTGCGGTCTGTTCACTTTGTACCAATAATGCACTCAGCGAGCTGATCGCTGATCAGTGGGTAAAATGGCAGAGACCATTATTTCGAAACATTACATGTTCTGCAGTCAGCGCTGGCACGAAGGTTTCTCCTTGCCTGCCGCTCTGTGCCTCCTCGCTCTCCTCGGTGCCACTCCTCGCCCATTAATGCTTGAGGCCATGACGTAAGCCGCCGGCTACGTCCTCGCTGTGCGCCTGCGTGAGAATAGAAGATTAGACGTCGGCGCAGGTGAGGAGGGGGTTGGACACTCTAAGGAGGAGAAATAGAGCAGCAGGAGGAGGCACAGAGCGGCCGGGAGGCAGGAGAAACCTCTGTGCCAGCGCTGACTGCAGAACATGTAATGCCCTCCTGACTCCTTTAATGTAAGATTAATAAAGTCTATATTTCAGTCATAGGTAGGTAGAGACATGGGGGAGACCTTTCCTGAATGCAGCAGGCATGCTGCATTCAGTGGTGCATTTAGATTGGCCTGCACCAGGGGGGTGACAGGATCCTCTTTAAGTTTTTCCAGTTGCTTCTCCTCCATCCTACTGTCTCTTGGTATTGCCACATTGACGATCCACATTTCCTTTTTTGCTCCAATGGTAAGGTCCGGAGAATTGTGTTCCAAGACTTTATCAGTCTGAATTCGGACGTCCCATAGTAGTTTTGTTCGTTTTCAATAACCTTTTCAGGTTTATGATCCACCAGTTCTTTGTGACTGGAAGATGGTAATTGTGGCACAGGATCCAGTGAATCATCTGAGCGGCCGGATTCTGCTTTTGCTTGTAGTCTGTCTGCACGATCGTCCTGCAGCAGCTCAGTATATGATCCATTGTCTCATCTGCTTATCACTATTATCTCAATGAATTAGAATATCATCAAAGAGTAAATTTATTTCAGTAATTCGAATACATAAAGTGACACCATATATATATAGAGTCATTACACACAGAGGGAGCTATGTCATGTGTTTATTTCTGTTAATGTTGATGATTATGGCTTACAGCCAATGAAAACCAAAATCTTTAAAATAGGGAGGATGAAGGGTTCAACACCGCGCTGCGTATTCCAGCAGACATCAAAGGTGAATATAATATTGCTTTATTAGTCATTGCGTTTCAGGTCTCTTTGGTCCCTTCATCAGGACAAATCAATATCATATCGCCATGTTTGTGGGAGCCCTGAAACGGTTGACTAATGAAATCAATATTCTATTCACCTTTGATGTCTGGTGTTATACGGCAGCACAGTGTTTAACCCTTCATCCTCCCTACTCTATATGCACCACGCTAGGGACTGCAGCAGCCATGATCTGCTTTTATAGTGGTTGTGACTCTCACAACCACACAAGGTGAAGCCTCTGATACCTATTTAGGTCATATTTTATCTCTCAGACCCTTCATCCTCCCTACTTTAATTTTCTAAGATAATGACCTTTGGGTTTTCATTGGTTGTAAGCCATAATCATCAACATTAACAGAAATAAACACTTGAAGTAGATCACTCTGCTTGTAATGACTCTATATAATATACTACATGTGGTTCTTCAAAACTCCTCTTTGTCACCAGTTATGAATATGCTGTTATGGAGTGGCTCATATGGGGACTAGTGTAGCATTCATGTCTAATGAAAGGTCAGTTGTTAATGATCATTTGTGTAAATATATTTATACTAGATATGGGCCTGATGCTATCACATCGGGAGGGTGGTGACATCACGATAGGGGCAGGCTCTCTGGCGCTAGGGGCAGCGGCTGTCTCTCCTCCTGTGTCCCCTCCATGGTCTCTCCCAATATATATAGATAAATGTATTTTTAGTTAAAAACCTGTTTCTGCGTTTTCTTTTAATTAATAAGGTGTTTAATTTCCTGGTAAAAATGTGTAGGGCTTCGCTGTATTTTCTATTGCCAGCGCAAGTAAACCAAGCAGCTACTGGCTGCCAATCCCCGCTGCCTGGTGTTACCTTTACTGGCAATGAAAAATTCAGGACAGCCCTATATTTTTAGTTATTTAAATAAATAACTTAAAAAAAAATTGTTGTGGGCTTCGCCATACTTTCTAATGCCAGCCAAGGTAATCCAGGCAGCTGGGGGCTGGAATTCTCAGCGTTCTGGGGCCCCCCACACTGAAAACTGCAGCCACCCCAGAGTTGGCACCCTATGAGACACCAAAACTGTTACTGAGCAGTTACCCCGCTCTTCCAGCTGCCATATAGTGGTGGCAGACTGGGTAATAAAGGGGTTGATGTCAGCTTTTTGGGCAGCTGACATCAAGCAGTATAACAGCCGGCCATTAGCAATACTGTCAGTAAAGATAAAAAAAATCACAACACGAAGAGAAATTGTGTGTGTATGTATGTTTATGTGGGGGTGTTAACTGCATGTGTATGTGTATGTACATGTATGTGTGTATATGTATTTTATGTGTGTATGCATGTGTGTGTACATGTATGTGTATATGCATGTGTATGTGTGTGTATATGTGTGTACATGTATATCAATGTGTGTGTGTACATTTATGTATGTGTGTGTATGTATGTGTGTAGCCACTTGCACCCACCACTGCCCAGTCACACCCAGTAAGAAATTCCTCGGCTTGTGCTGAATGATGTGGTGTGTGGCGCCCTCTGTAGCCATCAGAGGGTGGCCGCCCCCCATCTCCTGCACAGGCCGCAAGCTGCAGACTTTCCTGCCAGATGTGGTTGGCTGGCAGTGGGTGCAGCTGGTCGTGATGTCCGGCGGGGCGAGCATGTGGACGTGCGGTGGGGCAGGCGGGGGTGCATTGTGCGGATGTGGAGCACACTGGGACGGGGTACTCGGTCTTGGTCCGAACCGTGTCCCAGGTTTCGCAAGTAATGGGGGAATATTTACAGGGGAGTTTGTCGTGACGCCACCCACCGGTTGTGGTCAGGGTGACCACCGCTGCTGCAGAACCTCCGGGGATGATGTTTGGCAGCTGGAGATGTAACGACTCTCCGCAGGTAGAGCCTGGTTCCCCGGGGCAGTGATAGTTAAAGTCTATGATGGATGCTATGGATGTTGCAGGATAGGGATGATAGTGGAGAAGGTGGCTGCTTGTGAGGGAAAGTAGGGCTTGAGTACAAGGATCATACACACTCACGGTTTTTTGAAGTTTTCCAAGGCTTTACTGCAGATATTCTTTAGCAGAGTACTGTTCACAGAGTCTGTACCGGGGCCGGGTTGCTCCCACCCTGACCGGGTCCTCAGCTTCCCACTGCTGCGCTGTGTGTGTGGCCCTGCTGCTGCTTTAGCTGAGCTGCTGGCCTTGTCTCTCCTCACAGGTACCCCCTTTGCTAGGCAATTTGAGTATTTCCGTGTGCTTCTGACCCCGCCATGTTGCTTTGCTGAGGTACAATGTAGATCTATAACCTCCACTATCCCGGTGTTTTCTGTGCTGCGTGTTTCAGTCACAGTTTCGGATCCAGTATCCGGTCTGTACGCTCCTCCGGGGCGAGTTATGAGGTAACTCAGTCTCCCGGATGTGTTCTACTGTTTCTCTTACTCCTTCCCTCAGACCCTGGCTAGGCCTGGAATCGAGTAGCAGACTGTAGAGAAGCCTAATGCAGCCCCTTTACACCACAGTCTCTCTTCCTCAGTTCTCCCAGGAACTGAACTAACTACTTCCTCTTGACATCAGAATATATAAGGGAGCTGCTTTAGCTACCCCTTCTGGCCTAGAGGTGCTAGTGCAGTGTCAGGTGTTGTGTGGGTAGTTAACCCTTTCTGTTGTTTCTGTGGCACTTAACCCCTGGGGTGCCACACGGATATGCGGCGGTGTCCTACAGGTGGTTCCGCGCAAGTGGCTGGTACCACCAGCGGGTGCCATATTAGGACATCCATCGCTTGGCTGCCCCAATAAGGCTTCCGGTGTACTTCCTATCAGTGCGGTGGATTGTGGGATTTGGCCTCATCCTTACAGAAATGGATGACAGGTGAGTATTATAATATATGCGTTTCACTTTATGTATTGAATTACTGAAATAAATTAATTTTTTGATGATATTCTAATTAATTGATATGATCCTGTAGCTGTTTGGTGTCTCCGTAATCATTCTCACCCAGAAAATCATGTTGCCAACTTAATTTTTTTTAACCCAAAATAAATATCATAAAAATAAAATCTCCTCGAAAGGAATATTTTTTAACAGTTTTGGTTTTGGGATTAATGTTGTCATTCAAGAAAAGAAAAAAAAGCCATGATACAGATGTCGACTGGAAAATAAAAAAGTTATGGCTTTAAAAGAGAAGATAAGAGCAATGATGAAAAATCTCCCATTTTCAAGGGGTTAATGGCGGCACAATTTAACAATGTGAAGACGGCTAGTTTTTGTTTTCAGGTTGTAGGATTTATTGTTGAAGAGATTCAGTGGAGGAGTGTGCCGGCTCCGGGAGGTGGTAAGGTGTAGAGGAGAGTGCCGGCTCTGGGAGGTGGAAAGGTGTAGAGGAGAGTGCCGGCTCTGGGAGGTGGAAAGGTGTAGAGGAGAGTGCCGGCCCCAGGAAGGGGTAAGATTCCTATTTCACCGGTGACAGCTGGCTCCGGGAGGGGGTAAGGCTCCTGATACACTGGTGACAGCCGGCTCCGGGATGGGGTAAGGCTCCTGATACACTGGTGACAGATGGCTCTGGGAGGGGGAAAGGCTCCTGAAACACCGTTGACAGCCGACTCCAGGAGGAGGTAAGGCTCCTGATACACCGGTGACAGCCGGCTCCGGGAGGGGGAAAGGCTCCTGATACACTTGTGACAGCCGGCTCTGGGGTAAGGCTCCTGAAACACTGGTGACAGCCGACTCCGGGAGAGGGTAAGGTTCCTGATACACTGATGACAACCGGCTCTGGGAGAGGGTAAGGTTCCTGATACACCGTTGAAAGCTGGCTCCGGGAGGAGGTAAGGCTCCTGATACACCGGTGACAGCCAGCTCTGGGAGGGGGTAAGGCTCCTGATACACCGGTGACACCCAGCTCCGGAAGGGGGAAAGGCTCCAGATACACTGGTGACAGCCGGCTCTGGGAGGGGGTAAGGCTCCTGATACACCGGTGACAGCCGGCTCTGGGAGAGGGTAAGGCTCCTGATACACCGGTGACAGCCAGCTCTGGGAGGGGGTAAGGCTCCTGTAATGTATTTTTCTTGTTTTCCAGTTTGGCGGAATAATCATGTTCTTACTCAACGTCATCCTCTTGTTCCTTTCCGTGTCAAGCGGCACAGCTCAATGTGAGTAATATAATTTTGTTGTAGAACTTTGTTGATAAGAATACATACTGTTATATAGTTGAGGTAGAACACGTAGGATTTCAGGAGTCTATATTTATTGAGGTGATGTGAACTTGATAAAAACTATAATACAAAGTGATAAAAACTATAATACAAGGAATAAACAGTCTGAATCAGTACTGACATTTCGCAAAAACAGCAGTATGATACAGAAATACAATTACTACCAGTATTGGGGAATTACAGAAACTGCACAGTAACAGTATAACACAGAATGCAGAATGCATGGCTATCTAGGGCAAAGTTCATGCTGCTAGCACTGTTGTACAATCTGCCTGCATGTACTGCTGGAGCCTTAACTTAGGTAGAGAACCACAGTACAACTATACAATGGCTGCAGCCTACACCTGCTTACATAGATCCCAGTATAAACATGTAACTGCATTTTACTCTTACTGGAATCATCTAACAAGAGGATGAAAGTTGTAGAAGAAGGGACAGGAGCCAGGATAAGTCTGATCCCTCAGAAGTTCAGGAATATGTCTGTCATCTCCTTCATCCAGAGAAGCAGAGGGGCGGTCCTTTTTAAATGACTCATCTTAAAGGAGACATTCTTATTTGAGCAGAAACAACATAAATGGGTATTTGGTGACCTCTAAAGGTTAAAACTGGTATAAAACTATGAATGTTTATTTTTCTGCTCAGAATGGGCAGAACACTCCCCACTTGGCATCAATGGATGCCACTATTAGACTCTTGTGGGGAAAAACAAGTTCAGTTACTGATCTGAAGAACAGTTTGTTCTCCTCAAGCTTGCACACGTTGAGTTTGAACTTGTGCACTTTCCCATACTAGCTTGGGAAGGTTTGGGTGACAAGATCAAATAGCCACTCCTTTTGGCGTGACTGGATGTCTTTAGTGGATATGACATCATGAGGTTTGATGTCTGGCCGGTCTTTTGCCACTTTGTCCTGGTTTGTAGGGTTGAGGGGTACCATTTTCTCCATCTGTCCCAAAAACGTTGAAGATACTTTGTATTTACTCCCTTTGCTGTTTGTAGAGGTCTCTCTCACTGACTTCTGTCAGTGGCACACTTGGAAGGCAGGTTTTCTGCGTAGGTAACATGGCAGAGGTGGGAACTGTCGGGACTCCAGAACCACTGTAAAATGCTGTCTTGTAAGGCTGACCCACATGAAGTAGGCAAGCGATGGCCCGAACAAGTGACTTCTGGGTTGAGAACCTGTTGAACCGATGAGATTCGAGGTGATGAACTGAACTCACTGTATGCAGAACATACACTTGAGGACAAAGCTCTTTGTCAGCATTGGGATCCACCAGTTCGAAAGTATCAGGCTTGCTGATGGGGGGCGTCAAATTGCACAAGGGTGCAGGGACTGTGAACCACATAGTGTCCTTAAGATGACTGGATGCGACAGATCTAGTCGCAGGGTCAGCAGGATTGTGGAGAGCAGACATGTAGTGCCACTGATTAGGGCAAGTGGATCTTCTCATCCTCAGTACCCGATTACGGATGTAGACGTAGAAGTGTCGCGTCTTGTTGCAAAGGTATATGAGCGACATGGTGGCTCAGTGGTTAGCACTGCAGCCTTGCAGCACTGAGGTCCTGAGGTCTTGGGTTCAATATCCACCAAGGACAGCATCTGCAAGGAGTTATTATGTTCTCCCCGTGTTTGCGTGGGTTTCCTCCGGACACTCTGGTTTCCTCCCACATTGCAAAGACATACTTTTAGGATATTAGATTCTGAGACTCAATGGGGATTGCATTACTGATGTATGTCAAGTGCTATGGAATTAATAGCGCTGAATAAATATTATTATATTATTATCCTAGTAACACCTTGCTATCAGTGTAGAACTTGGCATCTTTGATCTCAGGATTCAACCCATCTGAGATAAGTTCAGCCAACTGCACAGCGAGGAAGGCAGCACAGAGTTCCACTCTGGGTATCGTGTGTTCACATAGTGGCGCCAGTTTTGTCCGGCTCATAATGAACCCGATATGACTCTGTTCATTCACGGCTTCGCGTTGTGACTTCTGTGGATGGCACGGGAGCATAAGGTCGTTTCACACGAAGGTCGGTCAAGGTTTTGAGAGACTTCCTCCACTCAGCCCACAGGTCTTTTTCTGCTAGAAGTGGATTGTCCCAATCAGATGTCTCTTGGGTGAAGTTCCTTAGCATCATTTTGCTTTGGATGGCTACTGGAGCTACGAACCCCAAAGGGTCGTACAAGCTATTCACAAAAGAAAGAACTCCTCTGCGCTGCTGCACATATAGGAGAATCCCTGACCACAGACTAGATGAGTACTGCTTTGGCCTCGAGAGTGTCGAGCCCCAGGCTTTGGGGTACTCGGGTATCAGGCTCCAAGGGGTTAACGCTCCTGTCTTATCCTGTGTCCTGGGGGACTTCTTTGAAAAGGGGTATATTTACAGGGAATTATCTATGTACAGTTGTCGTTACGCCACCTGTAGTTTATGGTGAGGAGTCACCAGCGCTGCTACAGTCCGCCGGAGGTAGATGGTAATGCGGCTAGTTTGTAAAGTCCCATACAGGTAGGCTGGACCTCCGGGGCATCGTTCCTGGAAAGGGAACAAGTTCATGCAGAAAGGAAACACAGGCAGAGGCAAAGTCACTTTTCTTCCGGGTACTTTACTGTTGGTTGTAGCAGTAGCGGTTAGGGTTAACAGTTCAGCACTTTAGGTGTTACAAGAACAGGTAGCTTAACGGGTGGCTTCAAGTGGATCCCTGGTGGTGTGGTGGAAGCCTTGGTGTACCTTTGTTAACTAACTCGTGTCCATTCTTCCCCGCTTTGGATAGATCTATACCCAGTAGCTCCGTACAGGTAGTACCGGGAGTCCCCTCCCTCGTTGGTGAGGAAGCAGGCAGACCTCTCCGATGGCAGGGTGCTGCGGCTGATAAACAAGCCACAGCAGCCGATTGCAGACTGCAGGCTAAACTCTGGCCGGTTTCTAGGGCCCAGCGTTCCCCTGGTGGACTGGAGTATCCCCTCCTCTCCACGCTCCACTCTGAGGATCTCCCTTTCTTGCTAGGGCCCAGACTTCCCCATCGGGCGCCCTCTTTCAGGACCTTCTCAAGGTCCCTTTTTCTTTCCTCGGTTCGGCTTGTAACCGACCCGGTGTGACCTTCCGCCTCGTTCCACACTCTTTCTACCTTTCCTTCTTCTTCGACTGTTCCAAACCCTATCCTCCTCTTGCCCATAGAGGGAGACTATTCTTGCTCCTAGGTTGCCATTCTGCTGAAAGACCTCCTTGTTCCCCCTAGAGGTGAATGTATTCCCTCCCGGGTAACCTCCCACTGCTCAGCTAATGTGGGAGTGCTGGGAATGGATCCCACCCACCATCCTAGGGTACACCTGCAGCTGGAGCATTTACACCTCTTTTACGGGAGCAGTACTCCTCTGTGACGCCTGCATTTGCGGGGTGCCACAAGAGTTTCACGTACCTCCTAAGGAATCAGGGGAGAGGTTGCCAAGTGAAGGAGGGCAAGCATACAGAGACAGGCAATACCAACGTGACAGTGTAGATGCAAAGAGAGAGTAAAACTGAGCTGTCCCTCCAGCTAGGAAACTATAGACTATGCCTGGGTCTCTTACTCTTCTAGGCTCCTGGATTGGACTCACCTTTATGTCCCCTCTTCCCCTCGAAAGGGAGTGCAGGGGCTGGAGAGCAGGGACACACACAGAGAAACCAGAAAGGGCAACAGGTACAGCATGGTTCCAGAAGATCTCCAAATAAAGGTTCACTACCACCAAAGCAACGACATCACAGCTTCACAACAGACAACTACACATGTTCTATTACCAGCATGGAGTGAGAACAGATGGAGGTAGATATAGCAGAAGGGGAGGGTAATAAGAATCCAGAGCTGAAGGCTAAGGGATTACTTAATCCAGCAGTGAAAAGGTCTTCAACCCCTTCAGCAAAACAAAGCAAGCACATAGGTAAAACTGTCAAGTGAGCTCTGCAAAAAGCCTGCGATTAATCAAGTGCTGAGACCTTCTGACCTCAGGTTCCCCATACTGCAGCACACTCATGACACAAGCTCTGCATAGACAATTCAGGAGTGCAGAATGCCGGGAGAGTTTAGCTCAGATGCAGCTAAGATTATTATTATTATTATTTATTTATATAGCGCCATTAGGTTCCATAGCGCTTTACATGAGGATGAGGGAGACAAGAACAAGTACAAAAAGGCGTACAGGTACAGTAGGAGGGGAGGGGACCCTGTCCACGAGGGCTCACAGTCTATGAGGGGTGGGTTGGGATACAGTAGGATGGGGGAATGTCAGGTATGGGGCGGTCGCCTGGGTCTCATGGCACGTTGTAGGCTTGATAGAACAGGTGAGTCTTCAGGTGACACTTGAAGCTCTCAGGGTAGGAGAGTGTATGACGTGTTCAGGAGGGAGTTCCAGAGTAAGGCAGATGCCCAGAGAAGTCCTCGACTCGGTTGTGCGAAGAGGTGATGAGGGGGGAGCAGAGGAGGAGTTCTTGGGAGGAGCAGGAGGTTGCGTGAGGGTAGGTATCGGGAGACCAGGTCAGAGTTGTATGGTGGGGCCAGGTTGTGTATGGCTTTGTATGCCATGGTTAGTGTTTTGAATTGGGATCTCTTGGAGACGGGAGCCAGTGAAGGGCTTGGCAGAGGGGGGAGACAGGGGAGTAGCGGGAGGACATATAGATGAGTCGGGCAGCGGAGTTGAGATAGACTGGAGAGGTGTGAGGGAGTTAGCCGGGAGGCCATTGAGAAGGAGGTTGCAGTAGTCAAGGCGGGAGATGATAAGAGCATGGATGAGTGTTTTAGCGGTGTCGTGGGTGAGGAAGGAGCGGATCCGTGAGATGTTCTTGAGCTGGAGCCGGAGGGATGTGGTGAGGGCCTCGATGTGGGGCTTGAAGGATAGGGAGGAGTCAAGGATTACCCCGAGGCACTTGGCTTGGGGGACTGGGGAGAGGGCACAGTCGTTGATGCAGATGGATAGGTTGGGAGGTGGAGTGGAATTTCTTGGGGGGAAGACTATGAATTCAGTTTTGTCCATGTTGAGTTTAAGGAAGCGAGCAGAGAAGAAGGATGATGCGAAAGGCGTTGTGGGATTTTCGAGAGTAGGGAGGTGATGTCAGGGTCGGACAGGTAGATTTGGGTGTCGTCGGCGTAGAGGTGGTACTGGAGGCCATGGGACTCGATGAGTTGCCCTAGGCCGAGAGTGTAAATGGAGAAAAGTAGGGGTCCCAGGACCGAACCTTGGGGGACTCCGACAGAAAGGGGGTAGGGTGAGGAGGAGGTGTGGGAGTGCGAGACGCTAAAGATCTTCCCATATAGAAAGCAGTTATGGCGCAAAGGTGTTTTTCAATTTTGGAAACCCCCATCCCTGGCTGCACTTTGTTTAAAAGGAAAAATGTGTGCTTTTCTCCCCTCCCCAGGTCCAGCACTGAGTCTTCTTTGCTGGTCTTGATCTTTCTTATTGTCTGCAGAGCTGAAGCAATTTGGACAGTGCTGCAGGCGATCAGTGAGCCGGCGGCTCTATCAAGCTGACAGTCTGAATAGCTGAGCTCAGTGATTGGCTGCAGAGCGTCTATGTGATGTTTGTAGACACCTGGAGAAGCGACAAAGATAAAGCGCTGGAGTTAAGGAATTTATTGAGGTTTTTTAAGCAAACTGCGGCCAGAAAACTAAATTCCCTTTAAGATGCAATGGTTTTTCATTGTGATGTTGGCTGTGTACAGATATTGGTTTATTCCGCTCAATGTTCCAGTTTCATCTTCTCTTTATAGATCGGAACCTCGCACTTCAGGGTCGAGCGACTCAATCCTCAATTTTAGATAATCCAAAAGAAGGGTTTAGGTCACAGGCAATAAATGCAATAGATGGAAACCTGAACTCCAATTTCTATCACGGATCCTGTTCTCACACTCACTATGACTTGTCTGCCTGGTGGAGGGTGGACCTGCTGAACTATTACAGAATTAGCCACATAACCATCACTAACAGAGGAGAATGCTGTGCAGAACGGCTGAACGGTGCAGAAATCCTGGTTGGAGACTCGTTGTCCGACAATGGGAACAAAATTCAAGGTGAAGAACAAGCGGGTACAGACTCTGATATACCAGTAAATGTTCTATATCTCACAAAAACATAAATATGTAGCATTCACCACATCAACTTAAAATTCGTGATATTTATTTTCTTTTGTATATGTAACAGTTGGGGAATAAATGGTGAAAATGGCGAGAGTCACAAGTCTATCTATCCACCTCTGGTTCCAGACTCCTCTGTCCTCCAGACTCTGTTTCTCCAGACCTCTGTCTCCAGACCTTGTGTTTCCAGATCCTCACGTATCCAACTCGTTCTCAGACTCTTCTTCTGTAGACTCTTTTTTTTCCCTTGATTCCCTCCAAACTACTGTGTTATCTCCATTCACCTCTGTCCTCTGTAGACCCCTCTATGCCCCCGAAAACTCCCTGTCTTTGCCAGACTCATCTGTCCTGTCCAGACCCCTTTGTCCCCCAGATGTCTAATTTTGTTCCAGACTTCTCTGTCTCCTCCAAAGGGCCCTTTCTGTCTATGGATTTCTCTATCCTCTCCAGATTCTTCTTTATCCATACACAGACTCCTTTATCCTCTCCACTATCTTGTAACTAGTGTTCCCATCCAGAGACTCCCTTTATACCTTTGCCCAGCCTGCACTGTTTTGATGATCGATAGTGTGGAATGATGAACTAGCCACTGCAGAGTGTATCCCTCCTGTCACTCAGATCAGAGTCGGTGTGATACATGAACTGTGAAACCCGTCTTCGACTTTTGGGATGTGCCCATCAAAGATACCGATTGTCCGTTTGAAACTACAAAATATACAGATACTACGTTTGGACTGACCAATACCCCCTTTTTGATTTGATATTCCTCTACCAGAGGACTAGAACCATAAGTCCTGACCTCAGGCCCACGCACATATTTTTTTGGCGGGAAGTGTGCAAACATTTGTCAATTTTGGTGCCAAACCAATTTAGATAGGCTAAAGCTATTTAGACAGGACAGAACTTGTTCACATAGAAAACTACAGTGATTGTGAAAGCCCAGCGCCTGGGTAGCCTGTTGCTGTGAGTGGGGGTACAGGTGAAGGGGAAGTTAGCATTATAATTAAGTTTGTAAGGCATTGTGCTGATGCAGCGACAGGTCCTTCTGCACACCCAGTGATTCTTACCTCTCACATAAGCTATATATTGCCCTCGTGTACTAGTCAGGAGCGCCCGTTAGGTAGTTTTGTCCGTGATTGAATCTCTGGATACATTTGGGAATAGTGTTAGTCTCGAACCTAGGTGCCCACAAGTTGTTCATAAAAACTTTGTCCCCTGACATTGCCTGGTCTCATTCCTGATCTGTGACCTGCTGTATTCTGATAGACTTCTTTGTTCTCTCCAGGCCTTTCTATCCATCAGAATTCTCAGTCATCTTTCCATACCATGTCCTCCTCCACATCCTCTGTCCTCTCCAGACCCTTCTTTCCTCCAGACTAGTCAGTAATCTCCTGTGTCTTTTTTTGTCTCCTCTGGTCCCACTACCAGCTCCATCCTCCCTCCTCTAGTTCATATTCTTCTCTCACTATGGCTAGGGTCACATTAGTGCCATGCATGCGCTAACAGCCAGCGTTTTTACATGTTCAAATGTTGGAAAACCTAGCATTAACACATCCATAGGCTCCAATGTAAAAAAAACGCGCTGCAAAAGTGCAATGCGTTTGACGCTATGCGTTTTTGCAAATGCAGCGTTTTTTGGTGCGTTTATACAAAAACGCTAGCTTTTTTTAACATGGGGGTCTATGGGAAACGCTTGCGTTAACGCATGGTACATATATGTACCATACATTAACGCTAGCGCTAAAAATGAAAAAAATGCCATGAAAATGGCAAGGGGAAAAGCAGCATCCTTTAAAGCATCCTTCCAACGGACAAGGTCCCAAATTAAACCCTAGCCTATCAGATCCTTATATCTCCTCCAGTATTTTCTCCCATCTTCACTCCATACTCCTCTCGTCTGTGGAATTTTCTTCCTAGGAATTCAAGGGTTTGAATTCCTCTGTTGGGATTCATGTGCCGCTGACTTTCACTAACCTCGGGGGGCGGTCTACCAATGGGCGAAGATTCCTCCATGGCGCTGCCAAAACCTCCTAACAGCCTGTCTTGTGCCCTCTTCTATATGTAGATATGAATGTATGGAAGGACTCTAACCTGTCATGGTTCCCATTACAGATGTGCAGTGGTGACGTCAATTCCACTTGGACAATCTCAGACCTTCCAGTGCAACAATATGATCGGGAAATATGTCAACATCATTGTGCGCGGAAGAAAGGAATATCTTTCACTGTGTGAAGTTGAGGTTTTTGGAGTGTAGAAATTGTGTTGAAAATCGGATACAGTAATAATCTACGAGAAATATATGTACAAATGCAAAATATCAGAAAATAAAGGCATTCACACTATATTGCGTGATGTCCAATTCTTTATCTTCCTGGAGGACGGGTTCAGGATACTTTGGTTCATGTCTAAGGGTACCTTTACACGCCGCGACGGCAGGCTGGAAACATCGCGCGACAAGCTACAATTGTAGCTTGCAGCGTCAATATCGCCTGTAGTAGCGGCGTCTGAAGAGGCGACGCTACAGCCGGCGACAGATACATTTGTTTATGGTCTCTGCTCATAAACTTAAGGCAACATCGCCGATTGTAGCAAGCTGTATCGGCGTGTAAATAAGCAACGGAAGGGAACTCTGGACACCCGGGGCTGTAGCTGCAATGTAGCTAAGGCGTGACCTAGGCTCCGGGATACCGCGCCCCATCAGCGATCATTGGAGGAAGCTCCTGCATGACGATTGGTAGTCGCTGCCTAGGGCGGCATATTTAAGGAGCTGACCAGTCACACTACACAATCGCTCGAGCGTGCTGTATTTCTCAGCCTCCTGCGATGCCTGGCCAATCAGGATGATATTGCGCCGTCCTATCATCGTACGGACGGCTCGTAATCCAAGATTGTGGCACGCCTATGTGCTGTCTCTGCTGTACCAGGTCCGCCCATAGTAGCTTGTTGTAGCGCTGTGTAAATGTGGTACGCTAAGCTACAGATACACCCGGCGATGTATCTAGCTACAGATGTAGCATAGCGTAGCGCACCTTATGGCGGCGTGTAAAGAGGGTGCGTTGACCGTTTGTAGCCGTTCGGCCGTGCTCGTGCACGCGAAGTAGCGCGATGTTTCCAGCCTGCCGTCGCGGCGTGTAAAGGTACCCTAAGGGTACCTTTACACGCCGCGACGGCAGGCTGGAAACATCGCGCGACAAGCTACAATTGTAGCTTGTAGCGTCCATATCGCCTGTAGTAGCGGCGTCTGAAGAGGCGACGCTACAGCCGGCGACAGATACATTTGTTTATGGTCTCTGCTCATAAACTTAAGGCAACATCGCCGATTGCAGCGAGCTGTATCGGCGTGTAAAGAAGCGACGGAAGGCAACTCTGGACACCCGGCGATGTGGCTGCCATGTATCTAAGGCGTGACATAGTCGCCATGTTACCGCGCCCCATCTGCGATCATTGGAGGTCGCTCCTGCTTTATGATTGGTAGTCGCAGCATAGGGCGGGATATTTAAGGAGCTGACGAGTCACACTACACAATTACTCGAGCGTGCTGTATTAATCAGCCTCCTGCGATGCCTGGCCAATCCTGATGATATTGCGCTGTCCTATCATCGTACGGACGGCTCGTAATCCAAGATTGTTGCACGCCTATGTGCTATCCCTGCTGCACCGGGTCCGCCCATAGTAGCTTGTTGGAGCGGTGTGTAAACATGGTACGCTACGCTACAGCTGGCTACTTGAGACACCCGGCGATGTAGCTAGCTATAGATGTAGCGTAGCGTAGCGCACCTTATGGCGGCGTGTAAAGAGGGTGCGTTGACCGTTTGTAGCCGTTCGGGCGTGCTCGTGCACGCGAAGTAGCGCGATGTTTCCAGCCTGCCGTCGCGGCGTGTAAAGGTACCCTAAGGGTTTGTTATAAAGGAAAGTGCGTGCAACACCTGTCACTGCAGCCAAAGCTGGAGGAAGCACAATAGCATATCACACCGGGAGGTGAAGGAGGAGCAGAAGCGCTATCTAAGGGTTACCAGGCATCATTTTCACCGGGCAGGGATTGTACACACGTCCTATTGTAATTAATAGACCAGATTGAAGGTACATGTAAATGAGACCTTTATTATATCATTTCTAGTTACTAAAATCTCTGACCATTACTTTTTACATTGTAGTGGTTTATTGCTACATTACACCGCCTGACAGTGCACCTTTACAGTAACTATACAATATCACTGGTTATATGCCAATGTCAGGCGGTAGGTTTATTGAGCTACTCTCTGTACATTGTATATGATTTTAATCAGCCATGTAAGGAATGAGTTAGGGCTTCATGTCGAAGAAAACCATAAAAGTGTTATGTCCAAAGAGAAACCTATTCTATGACTAAGGGCAAGGGACGTGCCAGACACTCGTCAGATTTCATACATCACTGCAGAACAATTTAATCTTGTAAGAATAAAGAATTGGATTCTATTTTACCTCCAGTTGACTGGGCAGCTTCAAACTCATATTGGTTCATAAAAGTATTACCATTCTGTATAAAGTATAACATATTATTAAATAATTAATGTTAATACATGTCACATACCCACTTCTCAGCACGTGACTTGGGGTTGCACCTGCAAGAGTTAATTTGTCTCACCTCACTCAATCGAATACTTAACCCCTGTGCTAGGCTGAAATGTGAGCATAAGTCACACCCCGACCCAGACCACGCACCCCAGCCCAGACCACGCACCCCAGCTTCACAACACGCTGCCACCACTCACTGAGCACACAGGGCGATGAGTCCCTGAACTAATATTGTCAGCCAATCAACAGGATCACACACTTCTTAAGGCTATGGATTCTTTTAGAGCATACAAGGGTATAACTTTTTTAAGTTTTAAGCCTTAATATAAATTTACAGTGCTTACAATAAAAGATAAAAAAAAATGAACATACAGACATGCACAACAGTTATAAAATAAAAGGGAGAAAATTACAGACACCTAAACATTCCAGTGTTTATGTGATTCCTTGGGGAACGAGGCTGAATAATGGATCACAGCAGTATTTCAATTGCCCCAACTGCGAACAAAGACCTCATGGCTTGCAAGATGTTTTATAGGTTTGACGTTAAGGTCAAATTTCTAGCACAGCCATTCAATTTTAACATCCTAATTCCCGGCCTGTAACTGGACCGTGGCTAATTTAGGAATGAATACGTTACATTTCCAAATGCTCTTTGTCTTAAAGTATTTTTTTTCCCACAGCCAATATGGAATGCAAGACCCTGTCATGGTTGACTATTTATTGATTCCCTTTGAAGCCTTCCAGAGGTGTGAGGCATTGTGTTCTCAGAAAGACCACCGGGGTCTTAGAAACTGAACTAGGATGACCTCTGGTCAATGACACAGAATTAAAACAAACACATCAAATGATTATCCAGCGAGTGCAGGAACTTGGCTCTCAGAGTTCTTCATAAAATCTCCATTTATTAGAAACTAGCTGTGAGCCCGATGCGATTGCATCGGGATTCTAGAATCTGTGTATAGGGCATTGCTCGGGCTGCTGCGAACAAAGCCACGGAAGTAGCGCCGTGTGCGAGGGAAGTCGCTACGGCAATTATATAATAGATTATCAGTATCTATTATATAATTGCCGTAGCGACTTCTGTCGCACACGGCGCTACTTTTGTGGCTTTGTTCGTGGGCGCGCAGCGCCCACGCGACTCACTCGCAATGGCCGCGAAGCGGGCGTTGCGAGTCTTTGCAGAATAGGTGTCACTGACTCACAATGGCTCACTCGCAATACCCGCGAAGCGGCCGTTGCGGGTCCTTGCAGAATAGGCGCCACTGACTCGCAATGCCTCACTCGCAATGCCCGCGAAGCGGCCGTTGCGAGTCCCTGCAGAATAGGCGCGACTCACTCGCAATGCCTCACTCGCAATGGCCGCCAAGCGGCGGTTGCGAGTCCTTGCAGAATAGGCGCGACTCACTAATTCATACATAATCACATAGATAATACTGATAATCTAATATATAATTCCCCTAACGCATTTCCGTAAGTTTCGGCGCAGCTTCCGTCGTTGTGGCCGTGGGTGCGCAGCGCCCACGCGACCTGTGAAGCATTGCCCGCGCAGCGGGCATTGCGAGCCGTTGCGAGTCCTTACAGAATAGGCGCCACTGACTCGCAAAGCCTCACTCGCAATGGCCGCGAAGCGGCCGTTGCGAGTCCTGACTCACAAAGCCTCACTCGCAATGGCGTTGTGAGTCCTTGCAGAATAGGCGCAACTCACTAATTCATACATAATTACATAGATAATACTGATAATTCCTATATAATAACATCTAATATATAATTCCCCTAACGCACTTCCATACGTTTCGGCGCTACTTCCGTCGTTGTGTCCGCGCGTGACGCGCACGCGACTGACTCGCAAAGCCTAACCTTGCAGAATAGGCGCCACTGACTCGCAAAGCCTCACTCGCAATGGCGTTGCGAGTCCTTGCAGAATAGGCGCGACTCACTAATTCATACATAATCACATAGATAATACTGATAATTCCTATATAATCACATACATAATACTGATAATTCCTATATAATCACATATATAATACTGATAATTCATATATAATCACATATTAGTATTATATATACAGTTAGGGCCAGAAATATTTGGACAGTGACACAAGTTTTGTTATTTTAGCTGTTTACAAAAACATGTTCAGAAATACAATTATATATATAATATGGGCTGAAAGTGCACACTCCCAGCTGCAATATGAGAGTTTCCACATCCAAATCGGAGAAAGGGTTTAGGAATTATAGCTCTGTAATGCATAGCCTCCTCTTTTTCAAGGGACCAAAAGTAATTGGACAATGGACTCTAAGGGCTGCAATTAACTCTGAAGGCGTCTCCCTCGTTAACCTGTAATCAATGAAGTAGTTAAAAGGTCAGGGGTGGATTCCAGGTGTGTGGTTTTGCATTTGGAAGCTGTTGCTGTGACCAGACAACATGCGGTCAAAGGAACTCTCAATTGAGGTGAAGCAGAACATCCTGAGGCTGAAAAAAAAGAAAAAATCCATCAGAGAGATAGCAGACATGCTTGGAGTAGCAAAATCAACAGTTGGGTACATTCTGAGAAAAAAGGAATTGACTGGTGAGCTTGGGAACTGTAAAAGGCCTGGGCGTCCACGGATGACAACAGTGGTGGATGATCGCCGCATACTTTATTTGGTGAAGAAGAACCCGTTCACAACATCAACTGAAGTCCAGAACACTCTCAGTGAAGTAGGTGTAAAGAGAAGACTCCATGACAGTAAATACAAAGGGTTCACATCTAGATGCAAACCGTTCATCAATTCCAAAAATAGACAGGCCAGAGTTAAATTTGCTGAAAAACACCTCAAGAAGCCAGCTCAGTTCTGGAAAAGTATTCTATGGACAGATGAGACAAAGATCAACCTGTACCAGAATGATGGGAAGAAAAAGTTTGGAGAAGAAAGGGAACGGCACATGATCCAAGGCACACCACATCCTCTGTAAAACATGGTGGAGGCAACGTGATGGCATGGGCATGCATGGCTTTCAATGGCACTGGGTCACTTGTGTTTATTGATGACATAACAGCAGACAAGAGTAGCCGGATGAATTCTGAAGTGTACCGGGATATACTTTCAGCCCAGATTCAGCCAAATGCTGCAAAGTTGATTGGACGGCGCTTCACAGTACAGATGGACAATGACCCCAAGCATACAGCCAAAGCTACCCAGGAGTTCATGAGTGCAAAAAAGTGGAACATTCTGCAATGGCCAAGTCAATCACCAGATCTTAACCCAATTGAGCATGCATTTCACTTGCTGAAATCCAGACTTAAGACGGAAAGACCCACAAACAAGCAAGACCTGAAGGCTGCGGCTGTAAAGGCCTGGCAAAGCATTAAGAAGGAGGAAACACAGCGTTTGGTGATGTCCATGGGTTCCAGACTTAAGGCAGTGATTGCCTCCAAAGGATTCGCAACAAAATATTGAAAATAAAAATATTTTGTTTGGGTTATGTTTATTTGTCCAATTACTTTTGACCTCCTAAAATGTGGAGTGTTTGTAAAGAAATGTGTACAATTCCTACATTTTCTATCAGATATTTTTGTTCAACCCTTCAAATTAAACGTTACAATCTGCACTTGAATTCTGTTGTAGAGGTTTCATTTCAAATCCAATGTGGTGGCATGCAGAGCCCAACTCGCCAAAATTGTGTCACTGTCCAAATATTTCTGGCCCTAACTGTATATGTGATTATATAGGAATTATCAGTATTATCTATGTGATTATGTATGAATTAGTGAGTCGCGCCTATTCTGCAAGGACTCGCAACGCCATTGCGAGTGAGGCTTTGCGAGTCAGTCGCGTGCGCGTCCGCGCGCCCGCGGACACAATGACGGAAGTAGCGCCGAAACTTACGGAAGTGCGTTAGGGGAATTATATATTAGATGGGTTAAGAACAATTTATTGCACATAAAATTCCAAAAGGTCAATGTATCATGGTCTTTAGGCAACGCGTTTCGGCTACTGAGTAGCCTTACTCATGATCAACTGCTGTGGTCGTCATTTCCCTAGAAATACATATTTTCCTCTACATACAGTGGGTACGGAAAGTATTCACACCCCTTTAAATTTTTCACTCTTTGCTTCATTGCAGCCATTTGGTAAATTCAATAAAGTTTATTTTTTTCTCATTAATTTCACTCTGCACCCCATCCTGACTGGAAAAAAGAGAAATGTAGATATTTGTGCAAATTCATTAAAAAAGTAAAACTAAAATCTCCCATGGTGATAAGTATTCAGCCCCTTTGCTCAGTATTGATGATAAGTATTCAGCCCCTTTGCTCAGTATTGATAAGTATTCAGCCCCTTTGCTCAGTATTGATAAGTATTCAGCCCCTTTGCTCAGTACTGATGATAAGTATTCAGCCCCTTTGCTCAGTATTGATGATAAGTATTCAGCCCCTTTGCTCAGTATTGATGATAAGTATTCAGCCCCTTTGCTCAGTATTGAGGATAAGTATTCAGCCCCTTTGCTCAGTATTGAGGATAAGTATTCAGCCCCTTTGCTCAGTGTTGATGATAAGTATTCAGCCTCTTTGCTCAGTATTGAGGATAAGTATTCAGCCCCTTTGCTCAGTATTGATGATAAGTATTCAGCCCCTTTGCTCACTATTGATGATAAGTATTCAGCCCCTTTGCTCAGTATTGGTGATAAGTATTCAGCCCCTTTGCTCAGTATTGATGATAAGTATTCAGCCCCTTTGCTCAGTATTGATAAGTATTCAGCCCCTTTGCTCAGTATTGAGGATAAGTATTCAGCCCCTTTGCTCAGTATTGATGATAAGTATTCAGCCCCTTTGCTCTCTATTGATGATAAGTATTCAGCCTCTTTGCTCACTATTGATGATAAGTATTCAGCCCCTTTGCTCACTATTGATGATAAGTATTCAGCCCCTTTGCTCAGTATTGATGATAAGTATTCAGCCCCTTTGCTCACTATTGATGATAAGTATTCAGCCCCTTTGCTCAGTATTGATGATAAGTATTCAGCCCCTTTGCTCACTATTGATGATAAGTATTCTGCCCCTTTGCTCAGTATTGATGATAAGTATTCAGCCCCTTTGCTCAGTATGGATGATAAGTATTCAGCCCCTTTGCTCAGTATTGATGATAAGTATTCAGCCCCTTTGCTCAGTATTGATGATAAGTATTCAGCCCCTTTGCTCAGTATTGATAAGTATTCAGCCCCTTTGCTCAGTATTGGTGATAAGTATTCAGCCCCTTTGCTCAGTATTGATGATAAGTATGCAGCCTCTTTGCTCAGTATTGATGATAAGTATTCAGCTAATTTGCTCAGTATTGATGATAAGTATTCAGCCCCTTTGCTCAGTATTGATGATAAGTATTCAGCTCCTTTGCTCAGTATTGATGATAAGTATTCAGCCCCTTTGCTCAGTATTGATGATAAGTATTCAGCTCCTTTGCTCAGTATTGATGATAAGTATTCAGCCCCTTTGCTCAGTATTGAGTATTTGCACCTTTTGAGCTCGTACAGCCATGAGTCTTCTTGGGAATGATGCAGTTTCCCCCTGGATTTGGGGATCCTCTCATTCTTCCTTGCAGATCCTCTCCAGTTCCGTCAGGTTGGATGGTGAACGTTGGTGGAGCCATTTTCAGGTCTCTCAGAGATACTCCATTGGGTTTAGGTCCGGGCTGTGGCTGGGCCGGTCAGGAATGGTCACGAGTTGTGGTGAAGCCGCTGCTTTGATATTTAGCTGTGGCTTAGGGTCATTGTCTTGTTGGAAGATGAAGCTTCGGCCAGTCTGAGGTCCAGAGCTCTGGAAGAGGTTTTCATCCAGGAGTATCTCTGTACTTGGCCTGCATTCATGTTTCCTTCAATTGCAAACTGTCGTCCTGTCCCTGTAGCTGAAAAACACCCCCATAGCATAGATGCTGCCTCCACCATGTCTCACTGTTGGGATTGTGTTGGCAGTGATGAGCAGAGACTGGTTTTCTCCACCGCTTAGAATTATCGCTAAAAGTTCTATCTTCATCTCATCAGACCGGAGAATCTTATTCTCATAGTCTGGAGTCCTTCATGTGTTTTTTGTAATCTATATGCGGCTTTCTATGTCTTGCACTGAGGAGAGGCTTCTGGGCCACTCCGCCATAAAGGCCCGACTGGTGGAGCTGCAGTGATCGGTGACTTTGTGGACCTTTCTCCATCTCCCTCCTGCTCTCTGCAGCTCATCCACAGTGATCTTGAGGTTCTTCTTTATCTCTCACCAAGGCTCTTCTGCTCATGATTGCTCAGCTTGGCTGGACGGCCAGGTCTAGGAAGACTTCTGGTCGTCCCAAACTTCTTCCATTTAAGGATTATGGAGGCCACTGGCTCTTAGGAACTTTGGGTTCTGCAGAAATTATTTTGTAACTTTGCCAGATCTGTGCCTTGCCACAATTCTGTCTCTGAGTCCTTGGGCAGTTCCTTTGACCTCATGATTCTCATTTGGTCTGACATGCACTGTGAACTGTGAGGTCTTATATAGACAGGTGTCGCCTTTCCAAATCAAGTCCTATCAGTTTAATTAAACACAGCTGGACTCCAATGAAGGAGCAGAACCATCTCAAGAAGGATCACAAGGAAATGGACAGAATGTGACTTAAATATAGTGTCTGAGCAAAGGGGCTGAATACTTAAGACTATTAATATTTCAGTTTTTCATTTTTCATACATTTGCAAACTATCTACATTTCTGTTTTTTTCTAGATGGGGTGCAGAGTGAACATTAATGGGAAAAAATGAACTTTTTTGAATTTACAAATGGCTGCAATGAAACAAAGAGTGAAAAATTTAAAGGGGTCTGAATACTTTACAGAGACCCCCTCCATGGTGCAGCCCCTCAGTCCTGTGTATACAGAGCCTTCATCCATGGTAGGGCCCCTCATGCTGTGTATACAGAGACCTCCTCCATGGTGCAGCTCCTCAGTCCTGTGTATACAGAGCCTCTCCATGGTGCAGTCCCTCATGCTGTGTATATAGAGCCTCCTCCATGGTGCGGCCCACTCAGTCCTGTGTATACAGAGCTCCTCCATGGTGTGGCCCCTCATGCTGTGTATACAGAGCCTCCATCCATGGTGCAGCCCCTCAGTCCTGTGTATACAGAGCCTCCTCCATGGTGTGGCCCCTCAGTGCTGTGTATACAGAGCCTCCTCCATGGTGCAGTCCCTCAGTGCTGTGTATATAGAGCCTCCTCCATGGTGCGGCCCCTCAGTCCTGTGTATACAGAGCCTCCTCCATGGTGCAGCCCCTCAGTCCTGTGTATACAGAGCCTCCTCCATGGAGCAGCCCCTCAGTCCTGTGTATACAGAGACCTCCTCCATGGTGCGGCCCCTCATCCGTGTATACAGAGCCTCCTCCATTGGGCAGCCCTGTGTCCTGTGTATACAGAGCCTCCTCCATCTGTGCGACCATCAGTAGCTGTGTATACAGAGCCTCCTCCTCACAGGGGACGGACCCCCTCCAGTGCTGTGTATACAGAGCCTCCTCCATGGTGCGTCCCATCAGTCACTGTGTATACAGAGCCTCCTCCATGTGCGACCTCTCAGTCCTGTGTATACAGAGCCTCCTCATGGTGCGGCCCTCAGTCCTGTGTATACAGAGCCTCCTCCATGGTGGGCCCATCATGCTGTGTATACAGAGCCTCCTCCATGGATGCGGCCCCTCAGTCCTGTGGATACAGAGCCTCCCCCCATTGTGCGGACCCCTCAGTCCTGTGTATACAGAGCCTCCTCCATGGTGCGGCCCCTCAGTCCTGTGTATACAGAGACTCCTCCATGGTGCGGCCCCTCAGTCCTGTGTATACAGAGCCTCCTCCATGGTGCAGCACCTCAGTCCTGTGTATACAGAGCCTCCTCCATGTGCGACCCCTCAGTCCTGTGTATACAGAGCCTCCTCCATGGTGCAGCCCCTCAGTCCTGTGTATACAGAGCCTCCTCCATGGTGCGACCCCTCAGTCCTGTGTATACAGAGCTCCTCCAGCAGCAGCGCCCTCAGTGCTGTGTATACAGAGCCTCCTGCCACAGTGCGACCCCTCAGTCCTGTGTATACAGAGCCTCCTCCATGGTGCGGCCCCTCAGTGCTGTGTATACAGAGACTCCTCCATGGGCAGCCCCTCAGTCCTGTGTATACAGAGCCTCCTCCATGGTGTGGCCCCTAGTCCTGTGTATACAGAGCCTCCTCCATGGTGCAGGCCCCTCAGTCCTGTGTATACAGAGCCTCCTCCATGGTGCCCCTCATGCTGTGTATACAGAGCCTCCTCCATGGTGGGCCCCTCAGTGCTGTGTATACAGAGCTTCCTCCACAGTGCGACCCCTCAGTCCGTGTATACAGAGCCTCCTCCATGGTGCGGCCCCTCAGTGCTGTGTATACAGAGACTCCTCCATGGTGCGGCCCCTCAGTCCTGTGTATACAGAGCCTCCTCCATGGTGCGGCCCCTCATGCTGTGTATACAGAGCCTCCTCCATGGTGCCCTAACCCTCAGTCTGTGTATACAGAGCCTTCTCCATGGTGCGACCCCTCAGTGCTGTGTATACAGAGCCTCCTCCATGTTGCGACCTCTCAGTGCTGTGTATACAGAGCCTCCTCCATGGTGCGCCCCTCAGTGCTGTGTATACAGAGCCTCCTCCATGGTGCAGCCCTCAGTCCTGTGTATACAGAGCCTCCTCCATGGTGCAGCACCTCATTCCTGTGTATACAGAGCCTCTCCATGGTGCGACCCCTCAGTGCTGTGTATACAGAGCCTCCTCCATGGTGCGGCCCTCAGTGCTGTGTATACAGAGCCTCTCCATGGTGCAGCCCTCAGTCTGTGTATACAGAGTCCCCCTCCATGGTGCGCCCCTCAGTGCTGTGTATACAGAGCCTTCTCCATGGTGCAGCCCCTCAGTCCTGTGTATACAAGCCTACTCCAGTGGTGCAGCACCTCAGTCCTGTGTATACAGAGCCTCCTCCATGTGCGGCCCCTCAGTGCTGT
Organism: Allobates femoralis; assembly: GCA_033576535.1. Classification (NCBI taxonomy): domain Eukaryota; kingdom Metazoa; phylum Chordata; class Amphibia; order Anura; family Aromobatidae; genus Allobates; species Allobates femoralis. The sequence goes on from JARQOC010000013.1 coordinate 12,967,729, forward strand.
GTATACAGAGCCTCCTCCATGGTGCAGGCCCCTCAGTCCTGTGTATACAGATCTCCTCCTCCATGGTGCGGCCCTCAGTGCTGTGTATACAGAAGCCTCCTCCATGGTGCGGCACCTCAGTCCTGTGTATACAGAGCCTACTCCTGGTGTGCAGCCCCTCAGTCCTGTGTATACAGAGCCTTCTCCATGGTGTGGCCCCTCAGTGCTGTGTATACAGAGCCTCCTCCACAGTGCGACCCCTCAGTGCTGTGTATACAGAGCCTCCTCCATGGTGCAGCCCCTCAGTCCTGTGTATACAGAACCTCCTCCATGGTGCAGCCCCTCAGTCCTGTGTATACAGAGCCTCCTCCATGGTGCAGCACCTCAGTCCTGTGTATACAGAGCCTCCTCCATGGTGCGGCCCCTCAGTGCTGTGTATACAGAGCCTCCTCCATGGTGCGGCCCCTCAGTGCTGTGTATACAGAGCCTCCTCCATGGTACGGCCCCTCAGTCCTGTGTATACAGAGCCTCCTCCATGGTGCGGCCCCTCAGTCCTGTGTATACAGAGCCTCCATGGTGCAGACCCTCAGTCCTGTGTATACAGAGCCTCCTCCATGGTGCAGACCCTCAGTCCTGTGTATACAGAGCCTCCTCCATGGTGCGGCCCCTCAGTCCTGTGTATACAGAGCCTCCATGGTGCAGACCCTCAGTCCTGTGTATACAGTAGAGTCATCCCTCAGACCCATTTTATACAGCAATAATGGAGATTTATAGACTCTGTGAATAACGTAGAGGTGGGACAACCTGGCCGGTTCACTCATTGATAAGGGACATATTCTAGAATGCTGTCCCATATCTCATCTGTAATCCCATCCACGTCTTCTACCCATTTATTCCGTGCCCGGATTGGGTGATTAAGTAAGAAGGAGTGCATTAGATCCCTATACGTATTTGAGATTACTCCTCTTGCAAAACCCCCGCCACAGACCTAATCCAATACTATGTCCAACTGTAATTTCAAATCACTCTTGGCATTTTGTGCCAACATTGCATGTAACATCTGTCCATAGCAGAACCATCCCGAGGGAGACAATCCAAACTCATCTTGTAATTGTGTGAAAGGCTTTAGTCCCTGCTGATGATCTGACCCCTATAAATGATGCCCTTTTGAGCCCATTCCCACCTTATGTATCTCTGAGAGGTTGCTGGTCCCCCACACCGGCGGGTATTTGGTTAGTGTAGTAATCCCTCACATCTTTTTGATTTTACACCAAACTTTCTGCATGAGGTCCAATGTAGGGTATGTTCTTCCCATCCGACTAAGGGACCCATCCTCCAGCTCCAACACTAAGGGACACCTATGTAGTATATTTCGTAATCATTTATGAATTGAGTTCCCCTCATCACTATCTGCCCATCCCCGAAGGTGCTGACTCTGGGCTGCCAGAAAGTAGATACCCGAATTTGGCAACGCTAGTCCCCCGTCATCTTTGGGCCTCTGTAATATTTCTAGTTTGAGTCTGGGCTGTTTCCTGCCCCAAATCAGGTCTCAAAAGACAGAGTTTATCCCATTAAAGTGTCTCTGGGAGATCCACAGAGGGGCGTTATGGATCACATAAAGGATAGGGATGAGCGAGTATGCTTGTCACTACTCGGTACTCGCACGAATATCTCGGTACTCGGGGTACTCGGTGAGTACCAAGTAATCTCGCGATACTCTTGCTATGCTCAGCGTCCACCTCACTGCATGTTGGCACTCTTTTCAGAGACAGCCCGCATGCAGGGATTGGCTGACAGACACTGTAATGCCACAGCCATGTTGGTTGTGGCATTACAGTGATTGGCTGGCCGCACAGTGTCTTTATAAGACCTGACCTCGCTGTGCTCGTCACTCTGCGCCATTAGACAGTCAGTGTAGGGAGAGCTGCTGCTGATTGAGGGACAGATTTGTGGCCTTTCAGCTAGTGTAGGTGCAGGGCTGCCAGTCTAATTACCACAACAGTCCTTCTGAGGACTAATAGAGCTGTATACAGGCAGGCAGGGAGGCAGGGTATATAGCAAACTTCGCTGTGCCAGTTTACCAGTCTGCATCACATCTGGGGCTGGTGTACAGGCTGGAAATCTCATCCATCCATCCCAAAACAGTGCTTTTAGGGATTAATTTAGCTCTCTATAGGCAGGAGTAGGTTTCAGCGCAAATTAGGATATACCAAAAGACTCGCTATTCTCGTTAGCGTTTGTGTCTGACCGGTCCACCTGCAGGGCCTTAATCTCAAATCTCAGTGTCCAGCTAAAAACCAACTCTTGTCTGCACTCATCTAACATTTGTGTGCGCCAGGAGTAGGTTGTAGCATTAATTAGGATACGCCAAAAGACTCGCTATTCTCGTCAGCGTTTGTGTCTGACTAGTCCACCTGCAGGGCCTTAATCACTAATCTCAGTGTCGTGCTAAAAACCAACTCTTGTCTGCATTCGTCTAACATTTGTGTTCGCCAGGAGTAGGTTGTAAAATTAGGATACGCCAAAAGACTCTGTATTCTCGTCAGCATTTGTGTCTGACCAGTCCACCTGCAGGGCCTTAATCTGTAATCTCAGTGTGCTGCTAAAAATCATTTCTTGGACGCCTTCATTTAGCTGTATACAGTCAGCGCAACATTGAAAATGCGCAAGTCCGGTGGCAAGGGACAAGGAAGTGGACGTGATGGTGGTGCAGGCAGAGGCTGAGGCCATGTGCAAGCTCGAATTGCGCCACGACAAACGGACACATCATCTCGCTCGACCTTCCTGTCCCAATTTCTAGGGGACCGCAGCAGTACTCCACTATTAAACCAAGACCAGTGTCAACAGGTTGTTAGTTGGATAGCGGATAATGCTTCGAGTCAGTTTGGCACCACCACAAATACCCTGTCTTCCACACGGTCAAGTGTCAGTAGCCGTGAGACTGGACCGCACATTCCACACCCTGATCCTCTTCCTCCCACCATGCCGAGTGCCCGGACCCGGACATAACTGATCCCACACTTGGACACTCTGAAGAGCTGTTCTCTTATCCATTCGTAGATTATGGCCTCTCGCCAGCTCCAGTTGAAGTGGGTCATGAGGAGATCGTATGTACCGATGCCCAAATATTTGAGCAGCCATGGTCTCACGAAGGCAACGGTGGGAACGTGTCTCAACAAGAGGTGGACGATGATGAGACACAATTGCCAGAAAGTCAGGAGGAGGATCAGGGTGTGGAAGTGGAAGACGACGTGGTGGATGATCCAGTAACTGACTCAACCTGGCAGGAGGACATGCAGAGTGAGGACAGCAGTGCACAGGGGGAGTTAGGCGTAGCATCACAACAGGCCGGAAGAAGCAGGGTGGTGTCCGCAGGCAGAAGGCAGGCAACCGAGTGAAGTTGCCAATACAACTGTTAGGTCTTCCCGAGTCTGGCTGTTTTTTAAGGTGTCTGCAGATAATTCGAAAAAGGCCATTTGCAACACCTGCCATGCCAGCATCAGCAGGGGTAGCAAAACTAGCAGCCTGACCACCACCAGTCTGATCAAGGCAGATGGCAGCAATGCACCCGACTTTGTGGGATGTACAGCAGAGTCCAGGAGCATTGTCTGCGGGTGACACCGCTGCGTCTTCCACTGTTGTGCGTGCAAGCCAATCCCCTGTCCATACTGCAGGCGAAGATGCCTCCTGTCCTTCACCTGTACTTGCAAAAGCAGAAGTAGCACCATCATCAGCCACGTCCTTGTCCCAGCGCAGCGTTCAGTTATCCATACCCCAATCTTTGGAACGCAGGCACAAATACGCTGCCAACGCCCCACATGCCACAGTTCTAAATGCACACATTTCGCGACTGCTTGTGCTGGAAATGTTGCCTTTTAGGCTGGTGGAGACGGAAGCATTCCGCAACCTGATGGCGGCGGCTGTCCCACGTTACTCGGTCCCCAGCCGCCACTATTTTTCCCGTTGTGCCGTCCCCGCATTACATAAGCACGTGTCACAAAACATCACACGGGCCCTTAGCAGCGCAGTTTCCAGCAAAGTCCACCTAACCAAGGACATGTGGACAAGTTCTTGCGGGCAGAGCCGGTACATCTCACTGACGGCACACTGGGTTAATATTGTAGAAGCCGGGACCCAGTCTGAGCTTGGGACAGAACACGTCCTTCCGACACCAAGGATTGCAGGCCCTAACTCTGTCAGGGTTTCACCCACAGTGTACAGCTCTGGCACATCATGCTCCTCAGCCTCCTCCTCTTCCTCCACTTCACCCTCCACACCAGTCCCAGCTGGAAGCACTGCAGCACTGCCTCGGCTAAGGGGCAACAGGCTGTGCTGACGCTAATATGCGTAGGTGACAAACCCCACAATGCTGAAGAGGTGTGGACAGCTCTGAAACAGCAGGCAGATCACTGACTCACACCGCTGAACCTACAGCCAGGCATGGTCATGTGTGACAATGGCCGGAACCTGGTGGCGGCTCTGAGGCGAGGAGAGCTGACACATGTTCCATGCGTGGCCCATGTGCTCAACCTTGTGGTTCAGTGGTTTATTAAATCCTACCCAGAGCTGTCGGATCTGCTCGTCAAAGTACGCCGCCTGTGTGCCCATTTTAGAAAGTGACCTACTGCTTCTGCCGGCCTTGCCGGCTTTCAGCGCCGTTTGCAGCTTCCGGCTCACAGACTGGTGTGTGATGTCCCCACGCGTTGGAATTCCACACTGCACATCTTGGTCAGGATTTGTGAGCAGAAGAGGGCAGTTGTTGAGTACCAGCATCAACTAGGCCGTCAGTATACTGTTCAAACTCCACACATAAGACCTCAGGAGTGGACATGGATGTCTGACATATGTACCATCCTCCAAAACTTTGAGGACTCCACCAAGATGGTGAGCGGCGATGACGCCATCATTAACGTCATCATCCCGCTTCTCTGTCTTCTAAAACGCTCTCTGCTCAAAATCAAAGACGATGCATTGCAGGCGGAGCAGGATGAGTTGCAGCAAGAAACCGTACTGGGTGATTACACACAGCCCAGACTCATCTCATCCCAACGTGCATTAGAGGACTATGACGAGGAGGAGGATGAAGAAATGGAGCTACTTTCATGCAGAATTGACGGTAATACATGCACAACCGTCAAACCGTCGGTTGAGCATGGATGGCCAGAGGACAGAGGAGAGGAGGAGGAGGAGGAGGATGATGAGGCCAGCGTGGTCAGTCATGCTGTTGGTGAGGACCCTGAAGTCTTGCCTGTTAACAGTCTGGCGCACATGGCGGACTTTATGTTATGCTGCCTGTGTCGTGACCCTCGCGTTATCAACATCTTGGCGGACACTCATTACTGGTTGGTGACACTTTTAGACCCACACTACAAGGAGAACTTCATTTCTCTTATTCCCGAGGCGGAGAGGTCTACAAAAATGCTGCAGTACCAGAAGGCCATAGTCGCGGAATTAGTCAAAAAATTCCCTTCTGAAAACGCTAGCGGCAGAGGTCACGATTCAGTGGACAACCAAGGCGTCCGGCCGAGAGAGGCACAAGTCCAATGCAGCAGAGGTAGGGGAACACTCTCAAAGATCTGGGACACTTTTCTCAGCACCTCCCGTACCACAGGCCCTGAGGTGCGGGGTAGTGTCACAAGGACTGCAAAGTTTGCCAAGATGCTGAGGGAGTACCTTGCCGATCATACAAAAGTGCTCCTAGACTCCTCTGTGCCTTATAATTATTGAGTGTCCAAGGTGGACACGTGGCAGGAATTGGCTCTCTACGCCTTGGAAGTCCTGGCCTGCCCTGCCACTAGCGTTTTGTCAGAGCGTGTTTTTAGTGCCGCAGGTGGAATCATTACAGATAAACGCACCCGCCTGTCAACTGAAAATGCTGACAGGCTGACTCTGATCAAGATGAACAAGGGTTGGATTGGGCCTGACTTCACCACACCACCACCAAATGATAGCGTAATTTAAATTTTGTGCCGGTAGATTGCCATGCACCTCCGCACACCCACACATCGGTACACACTTCATGTGTGTGGCTACTTGCTGTACTGCTCCTCCTTCTCCTCATCCGCCACCATCATATAATCAGTGTGACCGTGGTTCATGATGCCACAAAACCATAATTTTTTTACATCATATTTATGATGATGACTCTAACCGTTCAAAAGTTAGGCATTAGTTTCATCTATACCCCCCAGGGGTAAATGTTTTAGTCCATGCTTCCAGAATGGGCATTATAAGTACAGGAGACCCGCTCCTTTGTAATGGGAACAATCATTAGAGGCTCTCCTCCATGTTTCTTCCCAGGGGCATCGCAATGCCTCCCAATTTTTGGCTTCCCTTCCTAGGGCAATCCTACAAAAGACCCACTTTCTTAAAATGGGCACATTATTTAAAGAGGCCCTCATGCACGCCTCTATCCAGGGGCATTGGGGTGCCTCCCAATGTTTAGCAGCCCTGCCTAGGGCAATCCTACAAAAGACCCACTTCCTTATAATGGGCACATTATTTAAAGAGGCCTTCATTTACGTCTCTTCCCAGGCACATGAGAGGCCACACAATTTAAAAAAAAAAAATCTTTCATATAATCCAAAAAACTAACATCCACCAACTCTGTCTCACCAGTGGGTCTGAGCCTTAATATTTTCTCCATGAAAATCCGTTTTGGTTTCATTTTGTAACGTTTTCTTGACAGTCCGTAAAAGTGGCGTAATAGTCTGACAACATTGTTCACAGCAGTGACCTTGGGGTCTGAAATGCTTCTAGGGGTCTTCCCCATGCTGTTCCCATGTCATTTCAGCACTGTTATGATACTTTTGTGACATTTTTAGGGTTTTTCCATGCTGCCGGGGGTAGTGATGGGCGAGTCCTAAATTACTCGGAATCGCTTGACTCTAGCGAGTCCGAGCCCGGGACTCGCTACTCGTTGCGAGTCTAGCGAGTCCAATGTTAATGAATGGGGAAGCGAGTAATAGCGAGTAGTGTGAGATTTACAAATCGCAGATGTGTCTCGGAAGCTTCAGCCTGAAGCAATCCTAGTTTTTTCAGAGACTCTGACAAAACTAGGATTGGCATTGACTTGCATTGGACTCGTTTACTGTGCAAGTAATCGCTGGGAAACTCGCACAGTAAGGAGTCAGGCTGTCTGCTCTGTGCTGGCTGCCGCAGCTCCAGGGTCCTAGAGCCTGCCTGCTCTTCCTGTGTGTAGTAGAGCTGAGATTGTTCTCAGTCTGCTCATCCCTGTGCATAGACATCTATATCTATGCACAGGGATGTAGTAGTGTGGACATCGCGTTTTGGACTACGTCGGACGGAAGAGGATTTTTTTAATTAAAGATGGAGTCCCTAATGGCTTTTTTTTTATTTCTGTGTTGTGTTTTTTTTAAAACAATTTAATAGAAATTCATGTCTAATATTGGCGTGACCGCCATAAATTTCGGGCTTAGGGCCAGCTGATAATACAAAGCTGGCCCTAACCTCTTTATTACCCAGCGTGCCACCGCCACCAGGGCCGCTGGAAGAGCGGGGTTCAGCACCAGAGGATGGCGCCCGCATGGCCTGGTCCAATGATGTTGTTGGATCCCCTAAAAACTGCAGAATATTGTCCGCGTATAGAGCGATCTTTTCCTCTAAGTTTCCATATTTAAAGCCAACGATCTCTTTGGTTTGCGGGATGGTGGATGCTAATGGTTCGACCACCAGAGCAAAAAGAAGAGGCGAGAGTGAGCAACCCTGACGCGTACCCCGCTGTAACGGAATGTTTTGTGACAGCAGTCCATTGGCTTTTATCTTAGCTGATGGTTGTGTATAAAGCCATCTCACCCATTCTATGAACCTGGAACCAAATCCCATGCATTTCAGGACCCCCCATAAGTACTCCCACTCCACACTATCGAATGCCTTATGCGCATCCAAGGACGCAATCACCCTTTGTCCAATATTATCTGCTGGCACTTGTAAATTTAGATACAGTCTTCGAATGTTGGTTGCTGTGGACCGACTGGGCATAAAGCCTGATTGGTCCGGGTGGATTAGATTAGATATTACCCCAGATAGCCTATTCAAGAACACCTTGGCTAGAATTTTGATATCCGTTGTTAATAACAAAATGGGCCTATATGAACCACGTAGAGTTGGATCCTTATCATCCTTGGGAATTACAATTATTATTGCTTCCCTCATAGAAGTTGGAAGAGTCGCCCGCTCTCTAGCCTCCTCAAAGACTTTTAATAGGTTGGGCAGTAAAGTGTCCTCTAGGACTTCATAGAACTCCACCGGCAAACCATCAGCCCCAGGGGCCTCCTCATTAGCCATGCAGAGCCACCTCCAGTTCCTCCAGAGTAATAGGAGCATCCAGACTATTCCTTTCATCCTCTTTCAGCTTGGGAGGCGATGCTGCCCCCAAAAAGTCATCAAGGTCTTGCCTCGGTATCTCACCATTAGAAGAATACAATTTTCTGTAGAACTCTGCAAAGGATCCCACTATATCCCCACCCTTAGTGAGCCGATCTCCTGTATCAGAGAGAAGACAGTGTACGAATGGGCTCTTCCTCTGAGCTGCCACTACCACCGACAGTAGATGTCCCACTTTTTCTCCTTCCTCAAAGAATTCCACCTTCCTAAACGCCTGCTGCCTGTCTACTTTCCCCATCAAGACTCTATTGACCTCCTCTTGGGCAGTTCTTAAACTTTGTCTAGTGGTCGGAGTGGATTGTGAGATCATTTCAATCTCCGCCCTCCTTAACGTCTCTAAGCTTTCCCTTTCTCTTTTTTGTTTTTTTTTGTTTTGCATCTGCATATGGCTCGAAATAACACACCTCTAAGATAGGCCTTCATAGCCTCCCAGACAGTTAAGGGGTCAAAACTACCCTCGTTGAAGGCAAAGTATTCAACAACCTCTCGAGACACATTCCCCATATCAATATTACGTAACCACACCGGATGCAACTTCCACTCCCGTCCCAGCCCCTCTTGTCCCAGCATTGGACTATAGTCGGAAATTATTCTAGTCAGGTAGTCAATTTCCTTAACCCCAGCATCCATCAATTCATTCCCCAGGGCCAGATCGATACGGGACAACGCATCATGAGATGCCGAGTAGTACGAGAAGCATGTTTTCCCAGAATTTCTCACCCTCCATAAATCGATCAAACCCAGTTCTTGAATATAGGTGCCAAAAGGTGTAATGCTACCACTCTGCATCCCCTGCTGCCTCCTGCTCCTATCCCAAAATGCGGCAATGACATTGTTGAAGTCCCCAATCAAAAGGAGTGGTATCCCGTCCCACTTTGCCGACATTCTCCTCACCTCTCTTATCTTAGATCCTGAGTATGGTGGCGGGATATATATAGCAGCAGTGGTATCCTGTCCCACTTTGCCGATATTCTCCTCACCTCTCTTATCTAATGGCCGCTTTACACGTCCCGATATCGTCGTCCAACTTCGATAAAAAGTCACGTGGTTCGTGCGTTGGCCACGATATCGTTCCCTGCGTTGTGTGGTGTAAATGCCCAATACGATCAGGAACGATGCCAAAACGATATCGGGGAGAAATGAGCAGGCTCTCCAACTACCCGATATTGGATGGACGATCTGGCAGGATCGTGCTGTGTGACAGCCCAACACCGACTTGGAGAGCAACTTCCCCTATTCTCTCCCATGTTAAATGGTCGTTCCTGGGTCGCTCATACAAAGGGGGCGTACACATCGCAGTTGTGTTGCCTGCCGATATCGCGCCTGTGTAACATCTCCTATGCGATCTTGGATTTCATCCAAAAAATGCGTGCTCCCGTGCTGTTGTATCCAATATCGAAATGATGTTGGGACGTTTAAAGTGGCCATTAGCTCCCGAGTATGGGTGGCGGGATATATATGACAACATCAAGTGTCCGAACAATTTACATAATACAACATTGTATTGTCCCTCTGTGTCCACATACTTCTTACTCTCCATATTGGGCAGAGCTATGTATCCGCATAGACACCCCTCTGGCATAGTTAGGAGAAAGTTGAATGATACGATTTTTGCACCCACCGTCTAATAAGGACGCCCACCGTCTCATTAGTAAGATGTGTCTCTAGGAGACAGACCACCGAGGGCCTCTGATCGAGTATGTATTTTATCATGGCGGCTCGTCTATTTTTGTCAGATAGACCCCGTACATTCAAACATATCAGTTTAATCTCCCCACTCATAGTGGACAAAATAAAGAGGACTAGCCCAGTTAGCCGCTCTAGATGTACTCTGTTCTTTGTCTCCCACCCACACCCCACAAGAACTCCCCAATCCCCAATGAAAACTTTCCCCCTCTCTTATGATACACATTGCTCTCTCAAAGAGAGCGGGTTCCGTGAATCCTGGACCCATCTTCATGCCTCTTATCCAGTGGCGGACCTTGAGCCCAGAGGGCCCTGGTGCAGCCTTGGTGATGAGCGGGGGGTGGGACCGGGGGGTGCTGGCGGCCATCGGTGGGCGGGGATGCTGGTGGCCGTTGGTGAGGAGCGGGGGGGGGGGGCTGGCGGCCTTCGGGGGGGGAGGAGAGGGCTGGCGGCCATCGGCGAGGTGCGGGGGGGGGGCGTTTGTTAGTGATGCGGCTCTCCTACCTGCTGAGCCGCGCTGAGTGCATTCCTGGGAGCCGGGGCCAGCGTGGGGCAGAGAGAGGAGGAGCAGGATCAGGCAAGGGAAGCAGGAAGCTTCCTGCTTCCCTTGCCTGACCCACCTCTCCTCTGACATCGGGTTATGGGGGTCGGCTGGGGGCCCCCCTGCAGGCTTGAGGGGCCCCCTAGCCGGTCGGGGCCCTGGTGCAGCTGAACTAGCTGCATCCACGGTAGGTAGCCCCTGCTCTTATCATCCCCCTCCTTCTCCTACACTCAGAAGAGTGAGTCTCAACTATACCCCCCCATCTTGTGAGTCTCAGACACTACTCCCCCTCCCCGCTTAGATAGGATAATCGTTCTTCTATAAATCCCAACATAGACAGTAAACAAAAATTCAATAAAGAAAAACTAAAATATATCGCCGCTGCACAGTCTAATACATTCCCATAACCTCCTTCCAATTATTACTTCCAAAACAAGATTAAATATCCCAGTAATTGTCCAGAGGCCGATCCATGAGAAAAAGGCCAAAGGCACAGATAATAAAACAGAAGAATTATGTCTCTATAAAGTAAAGGGATTTCAAGCACCCAAATAAGAGCTTAAAATTACAGCTGACACCAGGCCTGAGGACCATCAGTCTCGGAGCCTCCGAGCATTAACATCAATCCACTTAGTGGCCTCCTCCGGTGAACCTTGTCCAGTGCTGCCACCCGCAGTTTTGCAGCAAAAATCATGGAAGTATTTACCCCCCAATTCTCGGAGGCGTCTTTTGACTCCAGAAAACTGCATCCTTTGCCTCTGCACTGTTATGGAGTAGTCCGGGTAAATGGCCACCGGCTGTCCATCTATTGTCAGGCTCTCCAGCTCCCTCGCTTTGCGTAAAATAATGTCCCGATCTCGATAATTAAGACGTTTCGCCAGCGTTGTGCGAGGCCCCCTGCCAGGCAGTTGAGGTTGCATTGGGACTCTATGCGCCCTCTCCACAGCGTACAGTCTGGTCAGGTTATCAGGGCCGATTTTCCCTTTAAGCCAGGTTTCTATATAGTCAGTGAGATTCCCCCCTTCTGCTTTTTCAGGGATACCAACAATTCTAATATTGTTCCTTCTGGAACGATTTTCCAAATCCTCCGTTTTGGCAGTGATTTCAGACAACTGTTGATGAAATGTTTTCTCAGCTTTTTGCAGTGTATTTATATGATCCTCCGCCGTCCCCACTCTCTCCTCCACTGCACTGGTTCTAATGTCTGTTTTCTTCAGATCTTTTTTAATGTTGGCAACTTCCCCCTGGATCCCCAACACTTGCTTCGTCAGGGTTGTGAGGGCCTGCTTACAGAAAGTGACCACTGCGAAGACATCCTTAATGGTGGGGTTCTCCTGTATACCCTCAGCTGCCCTTTCCACCACCGGGCTCACACTGGTGCCTTCCGTCTCTGGTTCCTCCATAGTCTCCTCCTCACCTCCCGGTGTCTCCTCGTCTTCCCCCTCAGCCCCTTCACTCTTACCAGTCTCCTCCTGGGCTTCTCTGGGGTTTCTGGCATACTGTACCAGCTTGGCAGCTATCGCCATGCGGCGCTGGCAGTCAGCATTCACTCTCGCTGCCTCCTCTCTGGCCTCAGCGCCATCTTGGGAGTAGTGTGTCTCTCCTGCACCCACTTCTTTCTGCCGCCGCCGGGTCATGCCGAGGCGCAGAGGGTCAGGAATGCTTTTGTCCGGTGTCGGAGGTCCGGGCTGTCGGCGGGTTCACTCACTGATAACGGCTGTGCAGCGATACCGAGTAATCAGCGGTGAGTCAGAGGGAGAGCTCCGGAGCACGTCCGCTCACATACCCTCCCAGGCCACGCCCCCCTGTTTGCTGTATTTACATAGTGAATGTTTAAGGTTGAGATGGGCTTATTTTCATTTTCAGCACTGACTCCAACCTCACTAAGGGTGAGGGGGCCACAGATTTGGAGCCTGTAGTTGAGCAGGTTGATGATGATGATGGTGGTGCTGCTTCTGGCCAGGAAGACGGGTAGGTCAAGACCATCTCCTTCGGCTGCTTTGAATGAGCCACGTACAGCTGCAGATGTGGAAGGCAGCAGTTCGGCTGCTTCACCAGAGACTCTGCAAGATTCGACGGTTCAACAACCTCCACGTCACGTCAGCCCCGAAATACATGTGCCGTTAAGCATATAACAAAGAGCATGGCATAGGAGGGAACTCCCCAGCACCACTGCAAGGCGCGAGATAACGACTGGAGTTCTCCAGTACCTATCTTGTACCGTCAATGATGATGGGGAGGAGGCTTACGGGCGCAGTATCTCAGGGACATTCCACGACCTTTGCGTTTACGTTGCCGCAATTGTTTTACCATTTTGATAGATTGATAGACAGGTCCAAACAACCCCATGACCATCTTTAATTTTCTATAGAGATGGCAGATGTCTGCAGAAAATCAGCTGCAGAGACCCAGCAGGGAAGTGGCCGCCACTGACCCGCTACCTCAGCCTCCCCCATCACATGCCGAGCGTCCAGCTCCAGCTTACAAGTTCTGGAGGCAGGCTGCTGAAAGTCACCTTAGCACAGCTAGGCTAGATTGGCCGATCAACTACCCAACAACATCGGTTTGCTTCAAAGCCATTGCCTGAAGGGCAACATGGAGGGCAGTTTTCATTTTGCCAAATGCTACAGGATGTTGGTGGAAACATGCCACAAGCTGTTCCCAGTTGTCCAGACACCCTGGCAACAACTAACCCCCCTTTGGGAACCCACTGGGTCATTCCATGGGCAAAAACCAAAGTCAGCCACACGACAGGAACATGTTGCCTCCACAGCAATGTGGTCAGACAAACATTGGAGCATCAGTTCCTGCCTCCCCGGCTACTGAAAGGAGACATGTTTTCCCAAATTTCTCAGACCAGCAGACACAAAATGCTAACAGATAATGTGGCACCATCTTGTGAAGCAAAATAATCACTCAATATATTGCGCACACAAGTACCAGTCAGTGGGGGCCCACGAGTGGACCATGAGGACATTACTATGTCACGATGCATCTGGAGACATTCCACCAAATCCCTCTGGTGTGCGGGTCAGGTTATGAAAAATGACGACCGCCTCAAGTACATGTTTCACATTTTCCCTACTTAATTGAATTGGAGTAAGCAGGATCCTCCACTTAGCACAAAGTAAGCCAAAGGCACTCAACAAAACGCCTGGCACGTGCGAGATGAAAATAGAACACACGCCTAATGTCATTCAAAGTGCGTCTAGGGAAAGGGCCGCATCATATGTGGGCTCAGCTGGTAGTCCTGGTGCACAACCCAAAAAAAAAAAGTTAGGGCACAGATGTTGTGGCAGGAATGGGTCTAGTTGGGGGCACAGATGTTGTGGCAGGAATGGGTCTGGGTTGGGGCACAGATGTTGTGGCAGGAATGGGTCTGGGTGGGGGCACAGATGTGGCAGGAATGGGTCTGGGTGGGGGCACAAATGTGGCAGGAATGGGTCTGGGTGGGGGCACAGATGTTGTGGCAGGAATGGGTCTGGGTGGGGGCACAGATGTTGTGGCAGGAATGGGTCTGGGTGGGGGCACAGATGTTGTGGCAGGAATGGGTCTGGTTGGGGGCACAGATGTTGTGGCAGGAATGGGTCTAGTTGGGGGCACAGATGTTGTGGCAGGAATGGGTCTGGGTGGGGCACAGATGTTGTGGCAGGAATGGGTCTGGTTGGGGGCACAGATGTGGCAGGAATGGGTCTGGTTGGGGCACAGATGTTGTGTGCAGGAATGGGTCTGGGTGGGGCACAGATGTTGTGGCAGGAATGGGTCTGTGGGGGGCACAGATGTTGTGCAGGAATGGGTCTAGTGGGGGCACAGATGTTGTGGCAGGAATGGGTCTGGGTGGGGGCACAGATGTTGTGGCAGGAATGGGTCTGGTTGGGGGCACAGATGTGTGGCAGGAATGGGTCTGGTGGGGCACAGATGTTGTGGCAGGAATGGGTCTAGTTGGGGGCACAGATGTTGTGGCAGGAATGGGTCTAGTTGGGGGCACAGATGTTGTGGCAGGAATGGGTCTAGTTGGGGCACAGATGTTTGTGCAGGAATGGGTCTAGTTGGGGGCACAGATGTTGTGGCAGGAATGGGTCTTGGTGGGGCACAGATGTTGTGGCAGGAATGGGTCTGAGTTGGGGCACAGATGTTGTGGCAGGAATGGGTCTAGTTGGGGGCACAGATGTTGTGGCAGGAATGGGTCTAGTTGGGGGCACAGATGTTGTGGCAGGAATGGGTCTGTTGGGGGCACAGATGTTGTGGCAGGAATGGGTCTGAGTGGGGGCACAGATGTTGTGGCAGGAATGGGTCCTAGTTGGGGGCACAGATGTTGTGGCAGGAATGGGTCTGGGTGGGGCACAGATGTTGTGGCAGGAATGGGTCTGGTGGGGCACAGATTTGTGGCAGGAATGGGTCTAGTTGGGGGCACAGATGTTGTGGCAGGAATGGTCTGGTGGGGGCACAGATGTTTGTGCAGGAATGGTCTGGTTGTCTGGTGGGGCACAGATGTTGGCAGGAATGGGTCTAGTTGGGGGCACAGAGGGACAGTCAATTCGCAATTAGAGGCTGGGCACATTGCAAATGTCTGTGGGCACAGTGGCAGAATGTCTGTGGGCACATTTGGCAATGTCTGGGCCAAGTTGAATGTCTTACGATTGGAGAATGTCTGTGCACAGATCAATGTCTGTGGGCACAGTTCAGAAGCTGGGCACAATGTGGCAGAATGTCTTGGCACAATTTGTGCAATGGGCAGGGCAAGATTGTGGCAGATGGCTGTGGGCACAGAGGCAGAATGGTCTGGGGGCACAGATGTGTGCAGGAATGGGTCTGGGGGCACAGTTGTGCGGAATGGGTCTGTGGCACAGATGTGGCAGGAATGGTTGTGGGCACAGATTGTGGCAGATGGGTCTTGGGCACAATGTGTGCAGGATGGTCTGTGGGCAAGATTGGCAGGAATGGGTCTGTGGGCCAGATTGTGCAGATGGGTAGGGGGCACAGATGTGTGCAGATGGTCTGTGGGCACAGATGGGCAGAATGGTCTGTGGGCAAGATTTGTGGCAGAAGGTCTTGGGCACAGATGTGGCGAATGTCTGTGGGCACAGATGTGCAGAGGTGTGGGCAGGAATGGGTCTGGTTGGGGGCACAGATGTTGCAGGAATGGGTCTGGTGGGGGCACAGATGTTGTGGCAGAATGGTCTGTTGGGGCACAGATGTTGTGGCAGGAATGGGTCTGGTGGGGGCACAGATGTTGTGGCAGTGGCAGTGGGCCAGATGTTGTGGCAGATGGGTCTAGTGGGCAAGATGTTGTTGGCAGATGGTCGGGTGGGCGGTTGGGCAGATGGTCTGTGGGGGCACAAGTTGTGGCAGGAATGGGTTGTGGGGGCCAAGTTTGGGCAGGAATGGGTCTAGTTGGGGGCACAGATGTTGGCAGGAATGGGTCTGGGTGGGGCACAGATGTTGTGGCAGAATGGGTCTGGTGGGGCACAGATGTTGTGGAGAATGGGTCGTGTGGGGCACAGATTGTGGCAGGAATGGGTCTGTGGGGGCACAGATTTTGTGGCAGGAATGGTCTGTGGGGCACAGATGTTGTGGCAGGAATGGGTCTAGTTGGGGCACAGATGTTGTGGCAGGAATGGGTCTGGTGGGGGCACAGATGTTGTGGCAGGAATGGTCTGGTGGGGGCACAGATGTTGTGGCAGGAATGGGTCTGGGTGGGGGCACAGATGTGGCAGGAATGGGTCTAGTTGGGGGCACAGATGTTGTGGCAGGAATGGGTCTAGTTGGGGGCACAGATGTTGTGGCAGGAATGGGTCTGGGTGGGGCACAGATGTTGTGGCAGGAATGGGTCTAGTTGGGGGCACAGATGTTGTGGCAGGAATGGGTCTAGTTGGGGGCACAGATGTTGTGGCAGGAATGGGTCTGGGTGGGGGCACAGATGTTGTGGCAGGAATGGGTCTGGTTGGGGGCACAGATGTTGTGGCAGGAATGGGTCTAGTTGGGGGCACAGATGTTGTGGCAGGAATGGGTCTGGGTGGGGGCACAGATGTTGTGGCAGGAATGGGTCTGGTTGGGGGCACAGATGTTGTGGCAGGAATGGGTCTAGTTGGGGGCACAGATGTTGTGGCAGGAATGGGTCTGGGTGGGGGCACAGATGTTGTGGCAGGAATGGGTCTGGGTGGGGGCACAGATGTTGTGGCAGGAATGGGTCTAGTTGGGGGCACAGATGTTGTGGCAGGAATGGGTCTAGTTGGGGGCACAGATGTTGTGGCAGGAATGGGTCTGGGTGGGGGCACAGATGTTGTGGCAGGAATGGGTCTAGTTGGGGGCACAGATGTTGTGGCAGGAATGGGTCTGGGTGGGGGCACAGATGTTGTGGCAGGAATGGGTCTGGTTGGGGGTACAGATGTTGTGGCAGGAATGGGTCTAGTTGGGGGCACAGATGTTGTGGCAGGAATGGGTCTGGGTGGGGGCACAGATGTTGTGGCAGGAATGGGTCTGGTTGGGGGCACAGATGTGACAGGAATGGGTCTGGTTGGGGGCACAGATGTTGTGGCAGGAATGGGTCTAGTTGGGGGCACAGATGTTGTGGCAGGAATGGTCTAGTTGGGGGCACAGATGTTGTGGCAGGAATGGGTCTGGGTGGGGGCACAGATGTTGTGGCAGGAATGGGTCTGAGTGGGGGCACAGATGTTGTGGCAGGAATGGGTCTGGGTGGGGGCACAGATGTTGTGGCAGGAATGGGTCTAGTTGGGGGCACAGATGTTGTGGCAGGAATGGGTCTAGTTGGGGGCACAGATGTTGTGGCAGGAATGGGTCTGGTGGGGGCACAGATGTTGTGGCAGGAATGGGTCTGGGTGGGGGCACAGATGTTGTGGCAGGAATGGGTCTGGGTGGGGGCACAGATGTTGTGGCAGGAATGGGTCTGGGTGGGGGCACAGATGTAACAGGAATGGGTCTGGGTGGGGGCACAGATGTTGTGGCAGGAATGGGTCTGGGTGGGGGCACAGATGTAACAGGAATGGGTCTGGGTGGGGGCACAGATGTTGTGGCAGGAATGGGTCTGGGGTGGGGCACAGATGTAACAGGAATGGGTCTGGGTGGGGGCACAGATGTGGCAGGAATGGGTCTGGGTGGGGGCACATTGATCTGATTATTCCGCATCCTCCGACCCATGGTGGAGGAGTTGTAGATTTCGGAATCTCCTCGACTGCCATACGCCCCAACATCAATTAGCACAAAGCGATACAAGTGCTCTGCAACCGCCGCGGAATCAGGGGTTGGATTTCAGCCAGAAGAAAATCAAAAGTATCAAGGCTCATACAGCAATAGGCAAAACATTTGTCAGGGTTGTTTCTAAAGGGACCATAAAGATGATTGAAATGCCCTTTGGTAGGGCATCTTTGGTTCACAGGATGAACCAACAATCTACGGCGCACACGACTTGACACAACTGGGCAGGGCTCCCCAAATCGACTGTAAACTACCCAGTGTAGTGCGCCTTCAGCCTTTAATGTTGATCATTAATGAAAACCCAAAGGTCAGTATCTCAGAAAATTAAAGTAGGAAGGATGAAGGGTTAAAAACTGCGCTGCCGTATTCCACCAGACATCAAAGGGTAAATAGAATGTTGATTTATTAGTCAACAAGTTCAGGGCTCTCTATGGCAATGTGATATTGATTTGTCCTGAGGAAGAGGTCGGGGAGCCCTGAAACACGTTCACCAATAAGTCAATATTATATTCACCCTTTGATGTCCGGTGGAATACGGCAGTGCGGTTTTTAACCCTTCATTCTTTAATTTTCCGAGATAATGTCCTTTTGGGTTTTCGTTAATCATCAACATTAACAGAATTAAACACATGAAATAGATGTCTGATCAGCTTCTTCCATTGAAGCTGCTGTCTATGGTGTAACAAACTGCAGAATAAAAGCAGTCAAAACCGGAAGGTGGGATTCTGATGAGTTTTTTAGAAAAGCTGAAAACGTGAGAAAAACTGATCAGAAAAAAACGGATCAAAAACGCACTGTGTGAATATAAGCTAACATTCATCTCCAAGATCTCCTATAGGAGTTTCATTCATTACACTGTGACAGATCTATCTCACTACTACTGCTGGACCTGTAGTTATGTGTGGCTCTGCTGCCATCTAGTGGCCATAATTAGTATTGCATGTATATTTTCTTTTCTTCCTGGTGTTATTTCAGCCTCTACCTCAGTATATGTGACTTTACTTTTTAACTAAAATTATGTTATTTTATCATTATGATTTTTTCTTTTTATATCTTACACTACCAGAATCTCTTTAGTAATTATTCTGCATTGTTCCTCCATATCTCCAGGTCGGTGATGGCTCTTTCCTCAGTCCATGTCTCTATAACAGTGGTACTTTGCGGGTTCTTCTTACTATAGATGATCTTCACTCCGGCGTCTTCTAGCTGTCACAGTCCTCACAGGTGACTGGAGACGTCTTTGATCCTCCTGGAGCTGAGTCTTTCCATTCTGTATATTCTTCCCTCCATTCAATGTTCATCTTCTGTTCTCTTCCCCGTCTCTCTGGTTTTCCATTATAAAGCATTGGAGATCATTGTAGCCAAACAGCCGATCAGGGACGGACCTACCGTAGTGCAGCTGGTTCAGCTGCACCAGGGCCCCGACCGGGTAGGGGACCCCCAGCCGACCCCCATGTCCCTGTGTCAGAGGAGAGGGGGTTAACTGAGGGAAGCTGCCTGCTTCCCTCGGCTGATCCCACCCCTCCTCTCCAGCCCCGACACCCAGATCTACAATGCGGCGCAAGTAAGAGCCGCACGCACGCTCCCACCTGCCAGCAAAAGCCCCCCTGGTCCTCGCCCGACTCTGCCAGCACCCACCCCCCAAAGCCCCCCCGCCCGGTCCTCACCCGACTCAGCCAGCACCCTCCCCCCAAACCCCCGGCCCGGTCCTCGCACGACTCAGCCACCAGCAACCCCCCCCCGGTCCTCACCTAAGGCTGCCGGCACCAGGGCCCAGCAGGCTGTAGGTCCGCCACTGCAGCCGATCATTGTCTGCTCTTCTCTATAAGTTCTACGATCAACATTTTGATCAAAGCCCGCTGTTCTGACAATGTCTCGAACGACCCATATTTCTCAGGCTTTCCACGAGAAATGCACATACAACATGTGGTGGTTTCACCCATAAATAATGACTGCCTGATTCACACCTGTTTCTTCACATAATGATTGACCTCATTAGTTGAACTCCACACTGCGATTATTTTGAACACGCCGCCTTTCTATTATTCAAATACAAAGACTAAAAACCCTGCAGATCCTGAATGCTGAATCTACGGCACCACCTGATTCACACCTGTCTCTACAGGATGATTGACTGCACTAATTCAACTCCACACTGCTATTATTCTGAACAATTAATTATTCAAATACACAGACTCCAAAACAGATGATGAGGCTGAGTCTGGAGGCTTTCTACCACGATTTCGGAGTTTCAGAGTGTATCCGTGCAAAGCGGATACACTCGGATGCGATTTTGCCTCCCATGTATTGCTATGGGGCACGGATTGTGCTCGGATGTGTCCTTGTTGCCATCCAATTTATGCACAATCCGAGCCCCATAGCAATACATGGGAGGCAAAATCGCATCCGAGTGTGTCCGCTTTGCACGGATACACTCGGAAACTCCGAAATCGTGGTGTGAAGCCGGCCTAAGAATCTACGGCACCAACTGGTAAATCGTTTGAGATGTGGT
The DNA here is from genome assembly GCA_033576535.1 of Allobates femoralis. Taxonomy (NCBI): domain Eukaryota; kingdom Metazoa; phylum Chordata; class Amphibia; order Anura; family Aromobatidae; genus Allobates; species Allobates femoralis. Next base: position 12,988,068 of record JARQOC010000013.1, read on the forward strand.
GATATCATCTATACCAACAACAGGGACTAATCTGGTTACTCGTATTGGACTGCTATTATTTTGAACACTGCTGTACGGCAGCTAAATCAATTAGCTCAGCATAACCGTAGATCTCAGACACAAGATATAGATAGATTTGGTTGTGAAGTGTAATAATCTGAAGGAACATGTTACATACACGTCACAAATCTCTCGGGAAAGTTTGTTTAGTCTTTAGATCGCAGCAGCCGTGCCACGTTTCAATTTTACATGAATTTCTTTAGCCTTCAAATAGTTGTGATAAAAGTGTAAACTTAGTTTAAATCATATTGGAAAGCTGTCATGCGTCCAATATACCCCCAATGCTCCCTTATAACCCCACACACTCATCCAAGGGGCAACCAATTCAGCTTTACGGGTTTCTCTCTCTGCATCTTCTCTCTCCCATTGCCGGAGACACCTCTGCAGATACTGGTCCCGGGTCAACACCTCCACCGGGCCCACTCCGGAATCAGGATCCAAAGGGAAGCCCATCAGATCTTCCTCCTGCCCGCTACGCTCCCACCAGCAATGGAGTTGTTCTCCGCTTACCTCCATGGACGCGGGGGCCGGGATCAGTGGCTCTGGTAACTGAAGGCGTCCCTCCTCCAAGGCTCCGAGAGGATCGGACACCTTAACTGCACTCCAGTGCACACCTTCAGACTGTTGGACATCTGCCAGATCGTCAGGCATCCGATTCTCCCTGCTCCGGGTTGTATCGGGGGCATGGACTCCACTGGACTGCACCGTCAGAAGCTGGTGGTACTGGACACAGTCTATTTGGATCTGGGTTCTTAACTCAGCGCAAACCCGTGTTGGCTGAGGGGGTAACAGCCTCAATACACCCCGCCGGGTGTCTTGGACCTCCGGGATCCTTCTGGCGCCTTCTGCCATGGTTCTTCGGTCACCGGGTTTCTCTCCCTTCCTGGGTTCCTCCACCATTAATTCCTGTGGACCTGTCGGGATCAACTCGGGTCTTCCTATAGCACCACTCAGCCTGGCGTCCTGCTCTTCCATCCGGATGTCTTGCAATCGCTGCCGCACTCCATTCTGTTGCTCGCCCCGCCTTTTTTGGGCGTTCTCTTCAGCTCCCGCCATATCATCATTGGTCACTGCAGTTTGGGGCGGAGGTTCTTTTGGATTCATGGCTGGCTCCACTAGAGTTAAGGGGAGCAAGGACAGGCCTTTCTTTTCCCGCTTTTGACCGCATTGCCCCACAACGGGGGGTCTGGGCACGCCTCCTCCTTTGCACATGGCCTCAGGCTCCTATGGCCGCCATTAAGCACAAATTCACCAGAACAGTCCAGATTTCAAATTTTAGGCACATGGAGTCCGGTTCTGTTGGACCGGGTCCATCCTGCTCGTGATGCCAAGTTGTGGAGCCCACTGGGTCGGGGTACTCGGCACTGGACCGGGGTATCACGGGGGTTATCATGGCAGTCTTGGTCCAGACCGTGTCCCGAGCCCACAAGTAAAAGGGGTTATTTACAAGGATAGTCGTGACGCCACCCATGGGTTGTGGTCAATGGGGACCACCGCTGCTTGCTTCTGCCAGGAGGATGGATGGTGCTGCAGCCGGATGGATGAGCCCGTCGTGGGTTGGGCAGCTCCTGACAGGGTAAATAACAGTTTATCATGCAGGTAATCAAACACTGGAGACTCTGGCAGGGTTCACCGCGTTTTACTTAAGTTCTTCACAGTACAGTTCACAATTCAGCCAGTGCACAAAGCTGTTCCACACAGTTAACTCCACGCAGTCAATTAACCCTTCTGCAGCCAGGTTTCCTTCTTCGGACCCTTCTCCTTCCTGATACTATTCAGGCCTTTCTTCCTCTAATTCTTCCTACGTGCTGTATGACAGGCAGCACGGGCTCTTTTACTGTGACCCTATCACCGGGTGTAGTTGAGCCCTATTACGCTGCTGTGTCTCATAGCACTGTGTTAAGAAAGCAGACTTGGAATCTGTGTCTCCCCACCGGAATGTCTGTGATCCTGCCTATAGCTACTGTCACCTCAGAGCCGACTCTCTGGTCCCAGCCTAGCCTTCCAGTGTCCCTATGTTTCAGGGGATCATCAGGCTCTTTCCTACCCATGTAACTGCGGCGTACATCGGGGATCCCTTACTTCAGTCGTCCTCTGGCACCGTTGCCGTTTTCCTCGGACCCAGCTGCACTGGTCCGGTGCTCAGCTCCTCTTGGTCTTTACTGCTCAGCACCCTCTGGCCTACTTGGTCTTAACTTCTCGGGACACTCTGGCCTACTGCTGTTACTTCCTGATTTTCCCCTTATGTACCTGGTCCGTCACCTTGCCTACGTCCCACCCACTGTGACTGGCCCTACCACCCCTTGCCCACCTAGAGACATGGGCTCCGGGTTGGGTCTTGTGTCTGTGGGTGTGTTTGTGAAGGTGTTTGTAGAAAACTGTCTCCACCTCCCTGGCTGCAGTTCTTAACTGTGGCCACCCTAGTCGCAGAGGCGCCACACTCCGCCGGAGTTAAACCGACGTGTCCCCACGCCGACCGGCATGGTTTCCCCTGAAAACATTTTTTTTTTACAATAACATCAATGAGTACTTTTTCTTCCGGTTAAGGAGGCACGGTTCTTAAACGTTGCATAAATTAACTATATACATTTCAAAACACAGGCTTCCACTTTTCCACTGGCTATAAGTGCTAAGGCCTCCAGGCCCTCGGGTCACCAATTTGTGGTCAAGGTGTTGCTCTCCGTGCCGGCATCTTATGCCACACTTTATTTAACCCTTTCTGGACACGGGTTACACAATTATTAAAGTCACAAGAGTCCTGTAGTATAGATATACCGGGTCTCTAACTTCTGAGCACACTTTTCAAATGCAAAAACTTCAAAATGTTCAAACATTACTTTCTTAAAAGTATAAAAGATTCTAAAAGTGGACACAAGAGTTTCAAAAGCCCTTAAAAAATAAATGTAGCAGCCTCAGTTCAAGGTTCATTTTTCCAAAAAGGTGCTCAAGTCTCACAGTTCTGACTGGTTATAAAACCAGTAGAGAGTACACAAAGCACTCTAAACTATTTACACGGAATGTTCATATCATTCACTGTTCATGATATCAATGTCTTTTCTATAAAACACACAAAAGACAAACAGGGAAAAGGCTATTCATTCATTCAGGGATGGGATGGGGTCACTAAGGAACACATTACATTCTCACTTACAGTGCTGGCGAATCCGGGTTTCTTCTTAGGTGGATCCGTGTTGCTTTATTTCTTCCATGGTAGTACTTCTGATACTCCTCTTGAAACTGGCGCAATTAGCTGCGATGAATACTCCAACAGATGAGTATAGGCGGTCTGCGTTCCTGTCGTTACCATGGTCTTTGCAGTGTCATCCAACACAATCGCCTCCGGAAATTCTTCCTGTTGTATCTCTGGGTTGACTTCAGATCCAGTTGTAGAATCCGGGTCTGTGGTCTCAGAAGGCTCTGCATTAGCTCCGGGTCTAAGGGCTAATCTCCTTACTCTGATGCCGTATGGACCCCTTTCTCCGGGTACAGCAATGTAGGATATCCATTCTCCCACTTCTACTTCCCTGTCCGGGTGGTGTCCAGGGAGATACTCCTCCACATCTCTTCTATTTATGAAAATGTCTCTGTCTGTCCCTTGTTCTCGGGCAAAAGCGTACCCTCGCTTGGGTTTCACTTTCACGACTTGACCCACACGGCGCGGTGATCTGTTAATACTGGAATCCCGCCGGGCGACAACTTTAGCACTTAGGGTACGGGCAACCAATTCAGCTTTACGGGTTTCTCTCTCTGCATCTAAATATGACGCTGTGGCACGCCCTGGGGAAATCACTAGGCGACGCTGATTCCATCCCTGTCCCCTGTTTACACGCCACTACCATGGCAATTGTGCCTTTGTGTTGCTTTGGATTTTTGAGCACGACTCGGAAACAGGTATCCGAAGCAACTGCGAGACACCCGATCACTTTCCTAAATTACATGCCGCCACTTTGTAGCAATTTCAATGCAACAGGCACAAAAATCCCCATTGTCAGGCAGTTGGTACCACGCAGTGGCGGCATGTAAAGGTACCTTTATAACTTATCAATACCTGTCCCTGCAGCCTTATGGTACATTTACACGCGGCAACAGGAAGATAGAAACCGGCAGGTGTCGGAGACAATTGTACCTTTTACCTTCAAAACACCTTGAAGTGGCTGCGCGTAATTCAGGTATCTGCAAGGTGTTTCGAAGGTAAAAGGTACAATTGTCTCCGACACCTGCCGGTTTCTATCTTCCTGTTGCCGCGTGTAAATGTACCATTACAATACATTCTAACACATCCCTGTCTCACCTTTTGTAGTAATCTACAAGTACAATAATGTAGTTTGCAAAGTTACGAAAATCTTGTCAGAGGGGCGCTCCTGCAAGGCATTTTGACCGGTAGCTGGGTCCCCTTGTGCCGCTCTACCCCTGCCTCGCTGCTCTAATACGGCCTATTGGGCGTCACTGTACAAATGCAGAGCGCGGGCACGATTTCAATATCGCGCCCGCAATGTCACCGCTGCGACACGGTCATGTGACGCCGGGATCGCGCGTCACTTCCGGTCGCACACAGGCAGACTTCAGCATGCAATGTGCGCATGCTCAAAGTCTGCCTGTGAGCCCCACGACCAGAAGTGACGCATCCCGGCGTCACATGACCGTGTCGCAGCGGTGACGTTGCGGGCACGATATTGGAATTGTGCCCGCGCTCTGCATTTGTACAATGACGCCCATTAGGGCATATTAGAGCAACGAGGCAGGGGTAGCGCGGCACAAGGGGACCCACCTACTGGTCAAATGCCTTGCAGGAACGCCCCTCTGGCAAGATTTTCGTAAGTTTGCAAACTACATTATTGTACTTGTAGATTACTACAAAAGGTGAGACAGGGATGTGTTAGAATGTATTGTAAGGCTGCAGGGACAGGTATTAATAGGTTATAAGGGTTATAAGGGTTATTTGGGGTGACAGGTTCCCTTTAAAGGGGAAAGCAGCATTATCAATCACATGCATTCAGGATAAGGATGGGGACAACAAGGGAAAATCCACACTAAGGCCAGTTTCACATTTGCGTAGGAAATCACAGCGTACCGAACGCAGCCAAACGCATGCACACTGCGTTCCTATGATTAACATGTACTTGTGTTTGGCTTCGTTCGGTTGCGGTTGCGTTTGGATGCGCATAATTTGTTTGCTCTCCTCCGCCCTCCGAATGCAGCCTGTTGCATTTTTGTTGTGCGGTCGCTTGTTTTATCAGCAAGCACCCTCAAGCGCACAAACAATGCATGTAAGTCAATGGATACGCAGTGTCCTCCGCATGACAGCGCAGGAGAACTCTGCGGATCACATTGAAATCTCTCCCGGTAGCCGCCGCTGGAGCAGCCGGACATCTCCTCCTCCCGGCTGCCGCTAATCTTCCCCCAGTGGTGTCGGCGCGGGAGATTTGAAGAAAAAGCTGATCTGACAGCTGTTTAAAAGTCCAGCGCCGACATCACCTCTTCGGTGTCGACGCGGGAGATTTAAACAGCTGTCTGACTTGCATTTCGCATGAATTGGGTGTGAATGCGGTGGCCTACTTTTTGGACAAACGGTCCTCTAATACCCGTTTACATGACTCTTTTTTATTGGATCTGCTTAAAATTGTGCTAGAACAGAATGACTTTGTTTTTGACAGAGTGTTCTATAACCAGGCCTCCGGGACTGCTATGGGTGCACGTTGTGCACCTTCATATGCAAATATTTTTCTTGGCTGGTGGGAAGAGACCCATGTTTATAAGACTCCCTTGTTTAGAACATATGTGAGGAAATGGTATCGATTCATTGATGACGTTGTTTTTCTCTGGTCAGGGTCGGTTGCTGACTGTCAAGAGTTCATACAACAACTTAACCGAAACGATTGGAACATCAAACTTACAACGGAGATCTCTGACAGAAGGGTGAGTTTCTTGGATTTAAAGCTGACAATTGCAAATAATAGGATAACATCAACGTTATATAGGAAACCCACAGCGACTAATAATATGCTGCATTACAACGGCTCCCATCCATCACATTTGCGACGAGGGATTCCGAAGGGGCAATTTTTGCGAGTCACACGTAATTGCAGCAGTACGCCTGATTTCCACCGTGAGGCAAAAGATCTAACGAACCGGTTTATCGCTAGGGGTTATCCACATAAGGTGGTCTAAGAACATCTCCAGGGAGGATGCTCTAAGAACTAAGCCACGACCTTTGAGGGACACTATTAGCATTGTAACTCCATATAATAATCAATGGGGTGATATTCGAAGGATACTTGCGAATAACTGGGATCTTCTCACAAGGGATGAGAGATTGAAGCCGTTTTTAACCCAGGGGCCTGGTCTTACGGCTATGAGAGCAGCAAATTTGAGGGATCTAATGACACATAGCCACTTTACTAGGACGAGCACACGTACGGGTAGGGGCATTCGCTTAAAAGGGACATTTGCTTGTGGGAATTGTACGGTTTGTCCTTTTATGATCTCGAATGAGAGTATAGCCTTACCGCAGTTTCCGTTTAAACTAGAGTCTAAAGCTTACTTTAATTGTCGGTCAAAAAATCTGGTCTATGGTATAATATGTGGCTGCATATATGCATATGTTGGTCAGACTACGCAGGAGTTGCGCAAGCGTATACAGCAGCATATTTCCACTATTAATACTGCAAAGAAGGAAGTGGAGAAAGGGAATGCTATTTCTTCTATTGCGAATCATTTCTTGATGTCGCATAATAGCAATCCCAGTAGTATGAGGGTTTAGGTTTTGCAGGGCCTTAATGTTAATATCAGGGGAGGCAATAAAACACAGAAACTGTTAAAGCTGGAATCGAGGTGGATTTTTGAGACAAGGAGTCTATCACCGCACGGGCTAAATGAAGAGCTTTTGTATTCTGGCTTCTACAAGCAGACGTGATGGTTTTGAGCTATTTACCTATTTATTTGGTTTATGTGCATTTAATGTGGTTTTTTTCTTTTATTATTTTTTAGTAAATGGTTTTCGACTCCATCTCTTGTAGAAATTTTGCCTCTTGGGACCTTGATTTAGGATGCATTCCAAGAACCAGCCTTCCATTTTGCTGTATTACGATCTTGTGGACTCTGTCTAATTGGAGATGCGGCGATTAAGGTTAAAGCTTGTCTGGCTGGAGAAAATATGTTACAGTGGATTTGACTTTTTCTTTCCATATGGAATCATTCTCCGTGTAACTCTGGCTCTTGGGTTTTGCCCTTACTCTTAATACAAGAAGCGATACTTCGACATTGCCCATGGATGGGTGAAAAACGCTGCTGTGCCAGTTGGATCTGCCTGGTAGTCCGTCACCTTTCATGCTCCTCGTCTTTTGCCTACACTTTTATGAAAAGCTTCACTTGTTAAATAATCTTAGTGCCTTATGCTTTGAAAATATCTGATTTATTCTTGCTTTGTTTGACTTGTAGCATGTCTGTGTTTTCTTTGGAACTAGTATAATATATGTTATTCGGGTTCCCTAGATAGGGGTGCTTTTTTTTTTTTTTTTTTTTTTTTTGGGGGGGTGTCTATACTGTACATTTTGGTTAGTGATTTATTATTTTTTGGATAAGAGTTAGAAATATAAAGTGATGGGATTTGTAACAGCAAGTTTTTGGCACTTAATCCGTGCCTGCCAAGTTTATGCAAAATCTTGGATGGATCTGGTGGGTTTGCTGGATCCTTCATATCTGTACAGGTGGCATAATGTGTGTAGTTTATAGTTTTTGAATAGTTATGTTTTTTATTATTTGTTGATTTTTCTTTAGTAATAATTGGCTGTTGACTGATTAGCAGTCAACTTGGTACAGCAACAGCAAATGGCTGTTACAATAATTGTAAGTCAATAATAATGCTGCTATTGTTAACCTTGTTTTTCTTTTTTGTTTTTGTTCTAAAATAAAGCAGAATACTATATTACAGATAAAGTATCTTGCAGGATCCTGCTTAGTGTGAGTTGTCTTGGTTGACGGCTGCACTATATTTTCTATGTATTCTATGTCTATTGACATTTCATAGCCTCTTTGAAATAGACGCACGCATGCGCCGCCGCCATATTAGTACTCCTTACTTCTACCTTCTTCCTTAGCGCATGCGCTGCTGTGGCCGCGCTGGGAATTATGGGATTTCACTCCGATGCTATTGGCTTCCGGTTCAGCGAATCCGGAACTGCTGGAGCGCACACCGCGCTCTCAGCAAAGGATTCATGGATTGCTTTGAATCAACAATCTACTTTGAGGTATTTATAGAGGCAAACAGTGCCCAGACTTGGACTCACCCTGACGAAGTCACCTTTGTGACGATACGCGTGGGGTTTCGCTTGAGTCCTTCCTCACTGCACACATTGTAGGTATGCTTTTTTGACAGAGATTATGTGTTTATTTACATAGATTTACATAGGTTTCCCTAGTATTTGTGGCTACTACTTTCTCTATCTGGCTGTGCAGGGGTTATTATGCCCTTCGCCCAGGAGGTTTTCATTGGACACCTACTGCCTGACGCTGCAATTGATATCTAGTATGTATTGGCAGGTTGAGTTCTGCCTTTTCTTATAACAGCATTTGATCAATTGTACTTGTTGTATTGGTGTATCTTTTGAACGCTTTATCTATTTCTGCCTTCCTGGACTTATGTCTAATAAAATTTATTTGCTATATTTTCTATAATTTTGAGTGATCGCCCTTTTTGTACATGTCAGCTTTTCTTCTTTCCCTTTTCTGTCTGATCAGCTGTTTCTTCAAATTTCCCATAAGGCGCTTCACACGCCGCAAGCTCAAAGGCAATGTGGACGTACAAGAGATAGGCGTGCCGCAGTGGTTTACACCACGCCCCATACCCGCTCATTGGACAACGCAACAGCATCACGATTGGGCAGCCTGCTCTGGAAGGCTGGCTAATATATGACGCCATTGTCTGTCGGAATTTGGCACAAATACAGCTCGAGTCGTCCATTGTGGCTCCTGCAACACATTTTCGAGCCGCAAAAGTGTCGCACAGGAGCGGTCTTGTGCATTACAGTGGATTACAGTAACAATGGCTAGGTGTGCGTCTGTAGTAGTAGAAAGTAGTCTGTACTTTCTGGAGTAGGGCCCGCTGAATCCTCCTCAGGATGTGCTGCTTGCGCAGCCTTGGGTGGCGGTGCCGCTGGTGGCACCAGTAGTCATGTTGGTCACACAAGTCTATGAGGATGATGAGTTCTGCCATCCCCCATGTGGCAGCGCGCTGTGCGACCGCCATGACTCTAGTATCATGTGCTGGGGAGGGGCAGGCACCCGGCAGGCAGGGATGAACGAACAGAAACGTGATGACATCACCACGCACACTGGGGCCGCTAAACAAGGTTGAGGGCGCTAACAAGTTAGACGTCCGCGGAGTTGGAGCCATCAGCGTCACCAAAAATCACACACGTAGGGTGATTGTTGTGGGTGGCCCATGGCACCCATCTATGATGTATAGGCCAACATCTGAGCTGGCATGTGGCACTATTCTTGACACAGCGCAGATTAATACACGCGGCCGACATAGCTTGCGCTCTTCAATGGCACGCATAAATGCACTGTGCTTGCGTACGGTTGTGTAGCAGAAGATGTGTGTGGTGCTGAACGGACAGCTCTTCAAATATGGCGTGGTGTCAAGTGACAGCCAATGGGAATACAGTAGCCCACACCAATCATTTCTGACGGGGCGCGAGCTACAGCACGCTATGGCACGCCTACGGGAAATCATAGTTGATGCTCTTTCCATCACTATCGTCCGATCACACGCCACAACACGGAAATATCACCTTCACAACTGCGGCTGGTTACTGAGCACTGTTCAGAAATCAGGTGACGGGCGAGAGGCGATTTATTGCCGCGAAATTCCCCAATCACATGCCGTCACCGTGAGGCAATGTCACGAGGATTGCTCCGGGGCGACATATTGCCTTATAGATTGCCAGGCGAGATTGCGACGTGTGACGGTACCGTCACTGGGTTCAAATCTGTCCGGACTTACTCCAGCTTCTCTTTTTATTCTGGAGGTCCCCGAAGGGGGTTGGTATCCAGCTGGTTCCGCCTCTATCGGTTCCTACGGATCTTCTGGAAGAAATCGGTCCCCCTGAGTCCAGGTTCTTAGGCGTTCCATCTCGACCATTTCAGGGGTCATCCAGAACTCCAGGATCTGTTCATGAAGGGCGTGCTGGGACGGGGCAGCCGATGAGCCTGCGGCTCCTGAAGGGGCACAGAAGCGCAGAGGATGCTCATCTGAAGCATCTTGGGCTCGTGAATGGGGGCACCGCTGCCGAGTCGGGATCACATGGCATACCGGGATCCAGCGTTCTCCCCACAGTCCCTGTACAGTGCAGTACTCAACAAGGATTGGGGTGCCCATCGCTGCACCCCGGGATTGAGGGTCACTTGCGGTGGCACCCTCAAGATCTCCCTGTGGGGACTGGGCCGGATCCTTCTCCACTGGGTCCGGAGGCCTTTCACCTAGGAAGGATAAATCGATCCCCAGAACCCAACAGCCTCCCACGGGACCAAACGGCTCTCTCCAGTCCTCAACTTCTCTCCAGATATAGGCGGGATCCTTTTTGAACATCTGCCATCCTGGTGCGGGCCCGGAGCTACTCTTTTCTTCTTCGCTTTCCCTACCATGCCTCCTGGGCTCGATTCTCGGCCTCTCTCCGCCTTCCGCCATGATCAGGTTGATTCGGGGTCCCACTGGGCCGTTGCTAACTCCCTCCGGGTAGTCACCATGCACCAGTCTCTTGGTGCGCACTTCTTTTTTGCTCCGCTTTCGTGGGCGTCGCCGATTATCGCTGTTGTCGGCCAACTCACCCCTAGGAGGGGAGTTTCATTCTCTTGAATGGCAGTGCGCTCACCCAGAACGAAGGATAGCAGGGGTAGGACTTTCCTTTCCCATTCTTCACTGGCCCGCCCACGACAAGGATCTCTGGCACGCCTTATAGCCAGCACATGGCGTCAGTCTTTTTGGGCCGCCATTATTGAGGCCTTGCAAACAAAGTCCAAAACAGTGTTCTGCAGGGACACGAGGCCCAGTTTTACCGGGCCGGTTATCCTGTTCATGATGCCAGGATGTCGCACCCCAGATGGGACCGGGGTACTCGAGACTGGGCTGGTTGTCCTTCAGGCAGGTGTAGAAAGGGGTTCATGTGCTCTGGATGCTGCACTTATCTCTCCCCGCAGCTCTTCCAGCCAACACACAGGGACAGCTAACAGGTGGCTCGGCAGGTGGAGGTTCTGCGGTGGTTCAAGAATAACAGTCTCAGGCACTTTTGAGCTGACCGGGTACTTTACTTGGAATACCGTAGCAGTTCTTATGACAACACAGTTCCTTACACACTTTACAGGTCGGTCCACCACACTGCTCTGGGCTCGGGCTCTCACTGCAGCTGAGATGGTTCCTCTGCATCACTCCCCTCAGTGTACCTTTCAGGCCCAGCTGTTCTGTCTCTGTTCTCACCTACGGGTTCAGTCCGGCCGTCGCGGGCTCTGTAGTGATGCTTCCCCCTCTTTGGGTCACTAGCCCTAGTATGATGACTTTGTCCTACTCCGTAGCGGTAGTTAGGTTGTGGGTCATAGAGCTCCCACACCCCACCGGGGTGTCTCGTGGTTAGGGTCATGTAAGTTTCCCCCGCCACATCTACAGGGCTGGCTCTCTGGCTGTCCTGGCCTAGCCACCAGTGACCTGTGTTAGTTGGGCTCACCTGGCTCCTTCAATCTCTCTCCAGTTTTCAGCCTGGGTCTCTGGCCATTAGTGGTAGCCGTCGGGCCCCGTTGTTCTTTCTGTCTGAGCACCCAGTATTCTGCTGAAGGGTGTCTCGGCTTGGGGAGGTCACCCTATGACTCCACCCTCCGGGGATTCATTTGATTGATTTGCCCAACTTAGTGTTCCAGTGTTTCACTACTGTTCCTCCACCCCTTTGTTCAGGTTCTCTTTCTTCCCACCCACACATCTCTATACTCTCGCCACCCCTTGCCTGTGACCCACTCCAAGGATTGAGATACTCGGATCCCGGGCATTGGATACTGGGGATGTCACAGGCGGTCATTGCCCGAGACCATGCCCTGGGGGTCACTTTAAAAAGGGGGGAATATTTACAGGGATTTGATTGCAGATGTCGTGACGCCATTTGCGGCGCCTGGTGATGGCACCAGCGATGCAGCAGACCTCCGGGGATGTTGGATGAGCAGCCTGATGCTATAGTTCCCCGTAGGCGGAGTGGGCCCCGGGGCAGTGATATAGGGATAGGAGTTGACACAGGGATGAGGCTCTGCAGGCGGGAGGTAACTACAGTCTCTGTGTTGGACAGGACCAGGGCTGCAAGAACTGACAAACACACTGGGAGTAGTTTTCTGCATCTTTACTGATGACAAACCGGAACTGTCCAGGATACACTCCAGGTGGTCGGGATGCACTTCAGGATTTCGATTACCACAGTGAGTGATTTGTAATGCCTCGTTGTCCCTTCTCTTACTTGTGGTGAAGCCCTGACCTGTATAGATCCTGGCCTAGCCTCCTGCAGGTTTCTCTTCTTCTGTAACTCTGAACTTGTGTAAGAACCTTCTCCGGATTGCCGGTACCTCTGGGGATTTTATGTGGGTTCTGGCTCTTTGTTTGGTTTTCCTGGTTTTGAGGCGACCGGGGGAAACCGAAGTCTCATTGATCGGACCGGTGTTCTTCTGCTGGGCTAAATGCTCCTTAGCAGACTCTGACTCCGATGTCCGGGTTGCTTCCATGGGGTGAGCCGGTATGGCTCCTCTTCCCCCAATTCTACTTAGTTGTCTCTAGCCTTGCCTCCGAACCTCACTCTGGCTAGACTGTCCTCTGGTTCGGGCCTAGCATGGCTCTGGCACCAGGTTATCTTCCTCAGTGCTGCTCCGCACTGAACTGCTTAACTCCGCCCCCAGCACCGGTATTTATAGAGGGTCTTGCTTAAAGGGATCCTGTCACCTCCAAAACGCATCCTAAGCTATCAAAACATGTCCCTGCACCATCCTATCACTAATCTCACACTCCTTTTGTCTCCTAAAAGCATCCTGTGAAAGTGCATAAAAACGTTTTAATACTCACTCATTAGTGATTATAATTAGCAGGGGCTATATTCTTTAGCCCTTAGGACATGTTGTTTTGAAGGCTCCAGGATCCACCCTCTCTCTGTCTGTGCTGCTCTGCTTGTGCAGGCTTTGCCCTCTCCCCTCTCTATCACTCACAGAAAGCAAATCATTAGTCCTGCCTTCAGCTCCACATCACAGCAGCACAGACAGAGAGAGGGTAGATCATTCAGGCTGCAAAACAACATGCCCTGGTGACTAAAGAGTATAGTCCCTGCTAATTATAATCACTTATGAGGGAGTATTAAAATGTTTTTATGCACTTTCACAGGATGCTTTTAAGAGACAAAAGGAGTGTGATATTAGTGATGGGATGCTGCAGGGACATGTTTTGCTAGCTTAGGTGGCATTTTGGAGGTGACAGGATCCCTTTAAGAACCATATTAACCATTTATTTGACTTTGGATCATGTAGAAGGAAACAGTCCGGTGTACCCTGGCTTCTGATTACCATTTGTGCACACAGTTTACTTTTATTACAACTTTGTCAACTCAGAATTTCAAAAGAATTTCACAAGAATCCTGAGTGACCCGAGATCATCCGGGGTGAGATGACGCCTAGGACAGTATAAATGTGTGGAGTCGTCACTTTACCTTTACCCCAAAACCCTGAGCAGACTGAAGACAGGTGAGTCCAGAGTGTCCTCCATGCTTTATATTATAGACCATTATACCGCTGTATCTTGTCTGCTGTTTGCCAATTTCCTATCTTCTTTACATGAGTTTTTTGTTTTGCAAATTATTCATTAAAAAAATCATATTTTGATAACTTTTTTTAATACTTTACTTTTTTTAGTGGACTCCAAAAATGCTTAATTATTATTATTTATTCTTTTCTTATTTTTAATGGTGGGAAAAGGGGTGATTGTGATTTAAAAAGTCATATTTTTATAACTTTTTTTTAATACTTTACTTTTTTAGTGAAGATGGCAAAAATTATTATTATTTTATTTATTTTTTTTCCTAATTCTGTCTTTATTTGTAACTAGCTGTAGTCCCCGGAATTATTCAGGATAGTAACTAACTCTTCATAACTAGAACAAAATAGAATGGTTTTAAAAAAATGTATTTTGCACGTAAAAGTCACAAAGTAAAAAAGGCCTCCTGCTATATAGTGATAGGTATCTGCGGCCTCCTGTATACTGGGGACTGGGTGCAGCCTCCTTCTGTATAGTGATGGCTGTGTGCAGCCTCCTGTATACTGGGGGCTGTGTGCAGCCTCCTGCTGTATAGTGATGGCTGTGTGCGGCTTCCTGAGTACTCGGGACTGGGTGCGGCCTCCTGCTGTATACTGGGGACTGGGTGCGGCCTCCGGCTGTATACTGGGGACTGTATGTGGCCTCCTGCTGTATAGTGAGGGCTCTGTGCGGCCTCCTGTATACTGGAAAGTGTGTGCGGCCTCCTGCTGTATAGTAAGTAAAAGAAAGTGTCCGAAACATAAAAATATCTATTTTAAGCTTTCCGGCAAGGTCCTGTGCTTATAGGACCTGTGGTGACGTCATGTTCTCGCGGGAACTCCGGTCACGTGACCTGAGTTCCCGCGAGAACATGACGTCACCACAGGTCCTATTAGCAATAGGACCTTGCCGGAAAGCTTAAAATAGATATTTTTATGTTTCGGACACTTTCTTTTACTTAAAGAAAGGGTCCGAAACATAAAAATATCTATTTTAAGCTTTCCGGCAAGGTCCTGTGCTTCTAGGACCTGTGGTGACGTCATGTTCTCGCGGAACTCTGGTCATGTGACCGAGTTCCCGCGAGAACATGACGTCACCACAGGTCCTAGAAGCCACAGGACCTTGTCGGAGGCTTCGGTGGACCGCGGACAGGTGAGCATTGATTATTTTTTCATTTTTAACACTTTCTTTCACTTTTTTTCACTTCCACAATGTATGTATATACATTGTGGAAGTGAAAAAGCCCCACAAGCCCGGTTTGTTCGTTTTCCGGGGTGTTCGACGGTGTTCGTCGAGCATTCGGCGAACATTCGTCGAACACCCCGTCGATTCGACGAATCGAATTCGAACACCGGGGTGGTGGCTCATCTCTACCCAAGAGTGGGGTCTAAGGCGAGACGTAGGAACAACAGAGAAGCAGCAGCCTGGGGACCGAGGAGCCGTCTTGGTTCACCCCAGAAAGCACCCTAGACACCGGAGTCCGAGTCTAGCCCAGCAGAGAGCACCTAGCCCAGCAGAGAATACTGGTTTTCCGTGGAGACTTCTCGGGTATTTGTGCAGCCACCAACAAGGGAGCCAGGCACCGCAAGAGAGTATACAGCGGCAGGCCAGCAAGGGTTACCCAACACAGCACAGGTGATAGGAGAGCAGAGGTGGCCAGCCAAGTTACAAACAGGGCAGGGGCTTCACATAAGGGATTCCTGAACACCCGGCAGTGCACTGGACTTTTACCTGCAATTCCACCAGTAAAAGGTAAAGAAACAATATCCAGTGTGTGTGTCCATACCTCTGACCATGCCATGTATAACGACTATTCCAACTGCCGGCCAGCAAGGCCAATTCCCTGCTTCCACCCCTAACCATCTACTACAAGAGCCCCGGGGATCCAGCTCTGCCTGTGGGGAGATTCAACACCTAGCTGCCCGTACACCAGAAGCCACAGGTGGCGTCACGTGAACTTTATTATTTTCTGCCCCTTTTTAGTTGACCACCAAGGCCACGGGTACGGGCAGGCCACCAGTGACATCCCAACCACCACGAGGCCCGGATACCTGAGTCCCCATACAACCCTGCCTGAGTCATGTGCTGTATACTGGGGCTTGTGTGCGGCCTCCTGCTGTGTACTTGGGGCTGTGTGCAGCCTCCAGCTGTATACTGGGGGTTAGATGGCTACGTGCTACTATTGTTCTTCTTTTGCCCCTACAGATCTGTGCCTGTGTGCTAGTCCCGCGACCTATCACAAGATCTTTCAAAAGTTGATCATGTGACATCTCACATAATACTTGGGGTTGGAGGGCCGTCATCTTCTAAACAGCCCGGGGCCCTGACTACTCTTAATTTGCCCCTGGTCCTTACTGAGATCAGTTTTGTAGTTTGTCCAAATGTCCAGGGATGTGAAATGTTGCAGGTTGTTAGTAGAAAAGCAAAGAGGTGAGTTAGTGGCTTTGGGGTTTGTGTAGCTGCTGCTTCACTGACAGTCATGTCCCAGGGTCGCCATTCTCCAGACGTCCTTGTCTTTAGCAGCTTCAATGAGTGTTTTACAGACATGCAAAACCTGTCTTATACTATGAATGTCTCTTGTTACCTATGGCAACCAATCAGAAACTGAGCTGTGATTGGTTGCTATCAGCCACCTGATAAAATATCCAGGCCAACTGTCAAAACAGCCAAGTCAGTATCTGTTATCTCACACTTACAAACAGCAAATAAACCTTTTTATGCAAATGACTGTAAAGCGCGGGGTTAATATTTCCCCTCAAAACATCGTCTATGATGTTCCCTGAGTTATATGGGGTGTGGTGCAAAATTCCGTGACTGTAGATGCGACGGTGCGGATTCCTTTAGTGGACATAGATACACACAAACACACACACACACACACACATACAAACACACATGCACACATATATACATACACACATACATACACATACATACATACATACATACACACACACACACACACACACACACACACACACATACATACACTCAGCTTTATATATTAAAGAGTGTAAATAGCTGGTTATTGTAGGTTTACAAAATATTCATTTTTGGCATCTTCACTAAAAAAGAAGTAAAGAATTTTAAAAAGTTTTAAAAATATCATTTTTTATAACTAAAATCACCCTCTTTTCCCTCCAATAAAAATCAAGAAATAAATAAACAATAATAATGAAGCATTTTGTGACATTGTAACTAAAAAAAGTTTAAAATAAAAAATTTCAAAATATGTTTTTTGTTAAACTAGAATCACCCCTATTTCCACCATTAAAAATAAAGAATAGAAAAGAATAATAAGAATAATAACAATAATCATTTTTACCATCTTCACTAAAAAATAGTAGATAGTTTTAAAAATATGATTATTATTAAGTTAAAATCACTCTTTTCACCTCCATTAAAATAAAGAAATAATAATAATCATAACAATAAAAAACATTTTTGGCATCATCACTAAAAAAAATAGAAAAGAATAAAAAAAAATGATTTCAGAATGTGACTTTTTGAAAACTAGAATCGGCTGCTTTTCCTACAAATAAAAATAAAGAAAGACTAAATAATAATAATAATAATAATAATAATAATAAATAAGTACGGTATTTTTGGCATTGTCACATCTGTAACTTTGATTTATGAGCATAATCTGTTCCGGGAATGTGCTTGTAATTCAAATCACTTGTATATCAAAGCAAATTTTCCCATAAGAAATAGTTGAAACACAGACGACTCAACCCAAATACGTATATCTACTGTATTCATATATATGTACATACAGAACTGTAAATTATTACAGTAATACAAAATACTGTACAGTAAACACAAAAACATACTCTTGCCCTTGCAGCCCCGATCATCCCCATGTAGCCCCCAATATCCCCTTTCGGCCCCCAATATCCCCATCATCCCTTGCAGCCCCCATCATTACTATGTAGCCCCCAATATCCCCATCATCCCCTTGCAGCCCCCAATATCCCCATGCAGCCCCCAATATCCCCTTGCAGCCCCCAATATCCCCATCATCCTCTTGCAGCCCCCATCATTACTATGTAGCCCCAAATACACACACACATTCTCCCTGATCTGCTGCGCTGTGCTGCTATATTCCGGGCCGCTGGGCACCGCACTGAGCTCTCAGCTGCCGTACATGTACAGGAAGCCAGCGGCTGCTGGCGTATGATTTGCCAGTGGCTGCTGGCATCTGATTGGCTGCCAGCCTCCAATAGATATATGTTGCAGCGCAGCGGATCGGTGAGAGTGTGTGAGAGTTAGAGCGTGAGAGTGTGTGTATGTGTGTGTGTGCATGCAGCGGTGGACACCGGAGGGCGGACAGTAGTGCTCTGAGCTCTCTCTGCTGCTGGTGGCTTCTCATTCATGTACTAAGGCTGAGAGAGATCAGAGCGGGAGAGGACACCGGAGGGCAGACAGCGGCGAACTGAGCTCTATCTGCTGCCGGCAGCTTCCCGTACATGTACTGCGGCTGAGAGAACTCAGAGCGGCGGAGGACACCGGAGTGCGGACAGCGGCGCTCTGAGCTCTCTCTGCTGCCGGCGGCTTCCCGTACATGTACTGCGGCTGAGAGAGCTCAGAGCGGTTCTGGATTAAATACAGCGGCGGACAGCGGCGGTGGGCGGACGGCCACTAAATACCTAGAATCAGCAGCATTACACATGCACAGTATGCGCAGTGCGGACGGCCCAGTGCTCTTAATCCAAATCTTTGCTCACCCAGAAAATCATTTTGCAGGTTATTTTTTTAGCACAAAATAAACATCATATACCGTAAATAAAATTTCCCCAAAAGAAATTTTTCTTAGCAGTTTTGGTTTTGAAATTAATGTTGTCATTCACAACTACGACCCGCAAAAAACAGGAAGAGAAAAAAAAGCCTCATACAGATGTCAAGTGGAAAATAAAAACATTATGGCTTTAAGAGAAGAAAACAAAGAGCAGAGAAAAATTTCTCGTTTTGAAAGGGTTAATGGCAGAAAAATTTAACAATGTGGAGGCGGCTAGCTTTGGTTTTCTGGTTGAAGGATTTATAAGTTGTAGAGATTTAGTGGCGGAGTGTGCCAACTCCGGGAGGGGGTAAGGTTCCTGATACACCGGTGACAGCCGGCTCCGGGAGGGGGTAAGGCAACTGATATACCAGTGACAGCCAGCTCCGGGAGGGGGTAAGGCAACTGATATACCAGTGACAGCCGGCTCCCGGAGGGGGTAAGGCTCCTGATATACCGGTGACAGCCGGCTCCCGGAGGGGGTAAGGCTCCTGATATACCGGTGACAGCTGGCTTCGGGAGGTCGTAAGGCTCCTGATACACCGGTGATAGCCGGCTTCGGGAGGGAGTAAGGCTCCTGATACAGTGGTGACAGCCAGCTCTGGGAGGGAGTAAGGCTCCTGATACAGTGGTGGCTGCCAGCTCCGGGAGGGAGTAAGACTCCTGTAATGTATTTTTCTTGTTTTCCAGTTTGGCGGAATAATCATGTTCTTACTCACCATCGTCCTCGTGTGGCTTTCCGTGTCCAGCGGCACAGCTCAATGTGAGTGATATCATTTTGTTGTAGAACTTTGTTGATAACAATATATAATGTAGTTACATAGTTAATATAGTTGGAAAAAGACACATGTCCATTAAAGGGAACCTGTCTGCTAGTTTCTGCCCCCCTAACCTATCAGTAACTGTCCCTGCAGCTTCCTACTACATCCCTAACCATCCCTGTCTGACCTAAATGTGAATTATATATCTTACATGTTTCCCCCATTCTGAGGGCGTTCCTAGACCTGTGGGGACATGTCGGCGGTCTCCGGGTCCATTCTCCCCTCGCTGCTGGTATCATGACCCGGTGGGTGTGATAATTTAGTCAGAAGCACGCTCCGATTTAAAATTCATGGCTCCTACTTCCGGTTATGATGCACCAGCTGCCCGTCATGTCCGATCCGGGGTTAGTGTGGGGAATTATTGCCTGTGCAGGCCGGCCTCATAACATGCACTGTGCACACTCCGAAGCTGGCATGTACAGCCAATAATTCCCCACACTGCCCCGGACCGGAAATGACGGGCGGCCAACACATCATAACCAAAGTAGGAGCCATGAATTTTAAATCGGGAGCGTGCTTCTGAATTAATTATCACGCCCATCTGGGCATGATACCAGTAGTGAGGGGGTAGAATGGACCTAGAGACCGTCCACAGGTCTAGGAACGCCGTCAGAACGGGGGAAACATGTAAGATATAAATCACTATTTTTCCATATTTATAATTCACATTTAGGTCAGACAGGGATAGTTAGGGATGTACTAGGAAGCTGCAGGGACAGGTAGTGATAGGTTACGGGGGCTAAACTAGCTGACAGGTTCCCTTTAAGTTCAACCTAGGTATGGGAGGAGTTAAGGGGAAGGGGTAGAGGCACAACCATATCCATTGGACTAAAGTTTCAGAAAATAACTTCGTACATTAACACAATTAGGGAGGACAAGGAGGACTTGGGTGTCAGCGATAGGACTCATCAGACCTGAAGTCACTTTGTCGCAGTTGATGAGCAAGCAGACATTGGCCAATGTGTGTACCAAGAACTTCAGAAAACAAAAGATAAGAATTTTGAGTTTCTTGAAAAAAACGTAAGTTTTTAAACTTTTTTTCTCATATACGACACCTAGCACCCCTGACAGTCAGCTGTTCTAGGTGTCAACTGGAACTGCTGCCTTACCGAGCTGCTCCGTCTACTATTTAGCGGCCATGGCCATCTACTGCACATTTGCCCCCCTATTCAAATCCGTAAAAGTGACATGTGCAGTACGGTCTGCAGCCGCTACAGTAGACAAGAGCAGCAACTGTATAACAGAGGAGATCCGGCTTCTTTTCTTTTCTTTTCAAAATTCTTTTTATTAAGAGAAAATGAACATTACATAGTATATTATCACATATGAAATACATATAAAATACATGCCGTACAATCGTAGCCAAAAGAAAGACGTAGTTAAATGGGCTCTTCTGTCAGATGGAACATATCTTCTGTTCTGACATTTCAGGCTAGTTTAATAAGCAATGGGTTAAGGTAGTTGTTCCCAGTAAAGTACGGACAGTGCGTAATGTTAACAACAAGAAAATAAACTAAGATAGTGTAGAGTTAGGGTATACTTAGTGGAGGTAGGGGCAGTTGGATATGGAATGTGAGGGGAGGGGTAATAAAGGGGGGGGAGGGTGGGCACAAGCAAGCGTGTATTACAATGTTCATAGAATAGCATGTATTCCGGGTTGAAGTTCTATAGTTGACCCATGGTTGCCAGACATCCAAGAAGGTGGTTCGGGTATGTTTCACCAGGGATACCGTTTCAGCTACATGGTAAAATGAGTGTACTTTGTCTTTTAGTTGCATCAGTGTCGGGAGACCAGTAGTTTTCCAGTGTGTCGGTATTAGTAGTTTAGCTGCATTGAGTATATGTTGGGCCAAATGAGATGCTTTTTGGTGGTCTGGCCAGATCCAGAAGTTCAGTAAGGCTGTCTCTGGTTTTAATTTTAAATCCTTTCGTATTATAGTGCTGATAAGGTTCTCAACTTGCTGCCAGAATACAGCGATGGCTGGACATTGCCACCAAATATGGATGTAGTTGCCAGGGCTCGCTCCACATCGCCAACACAGCGTGTTATTATCCTCGCACCAGCCAGAGCTCCGTATTGGCGTGTGGTACCATCTTGTTATTATTTTGAATGTGTTTTCTTGTGCACGGACACACTGGGAGGGACCATGGGATTGCTTATATATGTGTAGAATCTGGGTCGGTGTGAATTCGTAACCCAAGTCTCTTTCCCAATGTGAGACATATGCTCTTTTTAGACCTTTGTCCGAGGTTACTAAAGCTTGATAGATGGTGGAATATATTTTCTTGGGTCTGGAGGCCTTGGCACAGAGTATTTCGTAGGTTGTTAAAGTTCTAGATAGGTTAGTATTTTTAATATGACGTTTTAGGAGTGCATTGATGGAGCCATAATGTATAAAATTTAAAGACGATAAGTCTGGAGTTTGATGTAGTTCAGAGAGTGGGAGAAGTGTTCCCTCCTGAATTAGCTGGTCTACTGAAATGTTGGAATATTTTAGTTCCCCCTCTGACTGTCCTGGGTGTGGCAGTGAATGAGCGAGAATGTCTGAGAGCTTAAGTAGGGGAGATAGAGGTGGGGCTAAAATGTTTATGGAATCTTGCCATATTTTGAGTGTAATTTTAGTGTGGGAGTTTAATATACAAACTTCAGAGTTAAGGCGCATCTGGACTAAGAAGAGATATCTAAGAGAGAGAGGGACGAGCGCTTCCTCTACCTCGAGCCATTGCTTATCCTTGGAGCTACGAATTATATCTACTGTTCTAGTTAGAATGGCCGCTCTATAGTAGCATCTGATGTCTGGCGCACCCATTCCTCCATCCCTCCTTGAGAGTGACAGTAGACGATAGGATATGCGCGGTTTCTTATTCTTCCAAATATACGTAGAGAAGAGGGAATTCACTTTTTGAAGATAAGACGACGGTATTTTTATGGGTAGCATCTGGAATAAGTAGGTGAATTTAG
The DNA here is from genome assembly GCA_033576535.1 of Allobates femoralis. NCBI lineage: Eukaryota > Metazoa > Chordata > Amphibia > Anura > Aromobatidae > Allobates > Allobates femoralis. The sequence goes on from JARQOC010000013.1 coordinate 13,010,489, forward strand.
GCAAGACCAGACTTTTTATTATATTTTTCCTACCCATCCATGACAAATAGGAGTCTCTCCACCCTTTGATAAGGGTTGCTACAGAGTCGAATAGTTGGGGAAAATTCAATCTAAACAATTCTGTATCTGATCTGCCTATCTTCACTCCTAGGTAAGTAATATGGGACTTAGGCCAAGTAAACGGGTATAGTTTTTTCAGTTTTGTCAATGTGTGTGTAGGTGTATGTAGGTCTAGAGCTTCGGATTTAGATATGTTAATCTTGAAACCAGAGAGGCTGCCGTACGTCTCCATCAGGGTTACCAAGGCTGGGAGACCCTTTAGTGGATTGGTCAAAAGGACTAGTAGGTCATCAGCAAAGGCTGCCGTTTTAAATTGTGATTTGTTTATTTTGATACCCTCTATATTTTGATTTTCCTGTATAGAAATCAATAGGGGTTCTAGCGCCAGAATAAACAGCAGTGGAGACAACGGGCAGCCCTGCCTGGTTCCATTATGGATAGTAAATCTTTGCGTTAATGCATCATTGATCTTAATACGTGCAGTTGGGTCCTGGTACATTGCCATAATGGCTGTAACTATCATGTGTGGGAAGCCGAAGTGTAATAATGTTTCCTCCAGGTAAGCCCAGTCCACCCTGTCGAAGGCCTTTTCAGCATGTGTGCCCAGCAATACTAGTGGCAGTTTATGAGCTTTGGTATATTGGAGGAGGTGTAGGATTTTGTGAACGTTATCTTTTCTCTCTCTCCCCGCCCACGAAACCCGTTTGGTTTAGTGATATCAAATCTGGCAAAAACTCGGCGACCCTTCTTGCAAACATACTAGCTAATAGTTTCAGATCTACATTTAGTAGTGATATCGGTCTGTAACTGCTACAGGAGGTCGGGTCTTTGCCTTCTTTGTGTATTAGGGAGATTTTTGCCTCCAACATTTGTTGTGGGAGTGGACGTCCCTCCAACGTGTCATTACATATCCTAAGGAGACGGGGCAGGAGGAGCGAAGCGAAGGTTTTGTAATATTGCGCCGAAAACCCATCAGGACCAGGGGCTTTACCTTTGGGGCACTTCGACGGGGCGGACTGGAGCTCACCCAGCGTGAAGGGCTTAGTTAGCTTCTGTTGTTGAAGTTGTGTTAGTGTAGGGAGGTTCAATTTCTGCAAGAAGGAAACAGTATCTAATTTTCTCTGAAGTTTAGTAGCTTCAGTGTCGCCTGGGCGTAAATTATACAACTGTTTGTAGTATTCTAAGAAGGCTGTCTCTATATGTGTGGGGTTCTGCGCTGTCACCCCATGAGTATTCTTGATAGAATGTATTTGTGTGCGAGCTTGCCTTTTACGGAGCTGTGTGAGGAGGAATTTAGAGGCCCTATCTCCATGTACAAACATCCTATTCTTCCATGACGCGTACCATTTTGCAGAGCTGGCATTTATGATGTCTTTCAATTTTTGTCTCTTATCAATCAGAGATTCCAGAGTAGCCTGGTCTGTGTTTGTTTTGTGTAGCATCTCTAGCTCAGCTATGTCGTCATATAAGCTCTGAACTTTCTGGTGTCTCTTTTTGTTGTAATAGGAAGCTATGGAGATAAGTTCGCCTCTCAGTACTGTTTTATGTGCCTCCCAAAGAGTTTGGGGTGAAATCTCCTCTGTTTCATTTTGTTGGAAATATTGTTGAAGTTTTTTGTTAAGTCGTGTTCGCACCTCGGGTAAGTCTAGTAGTGATTCATTAATCTGCCAGGATCTAGCTCCTGTGTGTGATTTGGATATATTTATAGACAGTAATGAGATCCGGCTTCTGTCAGCAATGAGAACAGCTGATCAGTAAGATACCAGGTGTCTCACTCTTACTAATCAAGAAGAGCGAGGGCCCTGTTCAGAAGAGCTGACAATCTCAGGAAACAATAATGCTAAAAACAGACTTTACTGATTCATTAGATACATACAAAGGTGTAGAATGAGGTCCTCACTGTACAGGGGAGGTTCTGTATTCATCACAGTGTGTACTGCTTCACTAGATACATACAGAGGTGTAGAATGAGGAGACACTGTACAGGGGAGGGTCTGTATACATCACAGTGTATACTGCATCACTAGATACATACAGAGGTGTAGAATGAGGTCCTCACTGTACAGGGGAGGGTCTGTATACATCACAGTGTGTACTGCTTCACTAGATACATACAGAGGTGTAGAATGAGGAGACACTGTACAGGGGAGGGTCTGTATACATCACAGTGTATACTGCATCACTAGATACATACAGAGGTGTAGAATGAGGAGACACTGTACAGGGGAGGGTCTGTATACATCACAGTGTGTACTGCTTCACTAGATACATACAGAGGTGTAGAATGAGCTCCTCACTGTACAGGGGAGGTTCTGTATTCATCACAGTGTATACTGCATCATTAGATACATACAAAGGTGTAGAATGAGGTTCTCGCTGTACAGGGGAGGGTCTGTATACATCACAGGGTGGAGCATAGGATTATTTTAAAAAAGAGCCATTTTTTTGAGCCGAAAGAGCCGGACTGCCCATCAGTCCTCGCCTGCTGCATGCCAAGCAGGACGCAGGCGCAGTGCGAGGGAGCGTTTTGTGACGATGCTGTCTGTCTGCTCCACCTCCTTCAATGACGTCACCACCTTTCCCAGCCTTGCTTCGTGATAACATAAAGCAGGGCGGGTAAAGGAGTTCACATCACCGCAGGAGGTGGGGCAGATGGACAGCATCATCACAAAGCGCTCCCTCGCACTGCGCCTGCGTCCTGCTTGGCATGCAGCAGGCGAGGGAGACTATGACTGACAGGGAGGATGTGGTGAAGGGAGGATACATCACCGGGCCAGGGGAAACCATCCCCCGGGGCTGAGATATGCAGCGGCAGTCACATCTGGCCGCATACCACGGGTGGCGTCACAGTGACAAACTTATTTTTTTTTTTTCCTTTTCATATTTTTTCTTTTTTTTTTTTTTTGTTGCGGTCCCTCCAAGGCAACGGAATCGGTCCGAAGCCACTACCGTGACATTCCCCTGTGACCAGACAGCAAGGATCGGTCCCACCGCCCTGGTGGGACGCGTTCACCCGGCTTTGGCATGAGATGGAGCAGACGATGACGTGGGTGTGCCGGCAGTGGAGGGCGGAGCGGACCTACGAGCTGTCAGCAAAAAGGACAGCCCGCAAGGGGCGGGAGGCAGAGCTTGCGGCAAAAGCTGTGGAGCAGTACCGCACCTCCCTTCCACCACCAGCAGAGACCCGAGACGAGTGGACGCAGACGGAGCCCCGAACACCACCACCGTCCCAGGCCAGCAGCAGTCCCCGGCTGGAGACTGCCTCTACGCCTGCACCTACGCCTGCACCAGAGCCCACTCTACCGGACGTGGACATTGAGGAGCTCTACGAGGAGCCCGACGACTTCTATGACGACTATGAGGAACCGGCTGGAGCCTCAGGAGGAAGCACCCCGGAAGCGGCATGGTGGACCGCCTGGCAGCAGCACTGCCAAGGACCTCCCGGCTCAATGTGTCGGCTCGTTCGCGAATGACACATCACTACAGGCGAGGGAGACCATGACTGATAGGGAGGAGGCGGCGAAGGGAGAATACGTTATACAGGGAACGTGAGATTCCGCTGTGAGGAGAGGTGGCTCCAGCCACTAGACTCCTCCTATCCGGCTCCTGTTTGTAAGTTTTCTAAATCAATTATCTCGGGGTACAGAGGGGATCAAGGGATGGGGGACCCCTTGCCTGAATGCAGCAGACATACTTCATTCAGTGCTGCTATTAAATCAGCATGTATTGGGGGGTGACAGGTCCTCTTTAATGATGTAGTTCAGGCATTGCCGGGTACTGATTGTAGATGTTTATGGGGTCCAGAGCTTGGAGGCAAAATAGGGCTTTCCACACCAGGCAAGTCCTGAGGCTTTCCCATTGAATTGTGTTCGGTGGGCCCTGCCTGCATAAAGCGGTGCTTTGACCCTATCTATTCTGTACTAGAAGTGTGACAGGCAGCGTGAACCCTTCTTCTGGCCGTACCTTTGTTTAACTCTCCTGGGCTCTGTAGTGCGGCTGTGTCTCCTAGGCTCTGTAGTGAATGGAGAGTATAAAATAATTCGCTCTCCGGATTTGGTCGCTGGGTATGGAATCCCTGACGACCTCAGTCTCTGGTGACCGTACTTCGCTTGATCCTGGGCTTGCTGGCACTCCTAACACTCCCTACATCTTCTTCATCTCCTCCTCAGACCCTCGCTACGGACTTAACACACTGTCAGTTCCCTAGAATGGGCCTAACACGGCTGCAGTCCCTAGGTTGCCTCTACAGTCCTCTCTTCAACTTAACTGTCACCTGAGCTCTCCTGACTGGAACTAACTAGCTCCGCCCCCTGCACCTGTATTAATAGGGGACCTCAGCTGATGTCAGCAGCTAACCTGACATCAGCTTTTAAAGCTCCCCCTACAGGCCCAGGGTGGGATATGTTATATGTGTGTTTTACCTGGTGTATGTCTTGCCTCACCTCCAAGCTTGTAGTGTGATTACCGGACCCCAGGGCGCCACACAAGCACTGTTAAACTGTTAAGCGAGATCTGCAGCTAAGATCTCCCCATATAGAAAGCAGTTATGGCGCAAAGGTGGTTTCCAGTTATGGCAAACCCCCATCCCTGGCTGCACTTTGTTTAAAAGAAAATAATATGACGCTACTCCCCTCCCCAGGTCCAGCACTGAGTCTTCTTTGCTGGTCTTGATCTTTGTTATTGTCTGCAGAGCTGGAGCAATTTGGACAGCGCTGCAGGCGATCGGTGAGTGCGGCGGCTCTACCCAGGTGGACAGTCTGAATAGCCGAGCTCAGGGGTTGTCTGCAGAGCTGGAGCAATTTGGACAGCGCTGCAGGCGATCGGTGAGCGCGGCGGCTCTATCCAGGTGGACAGTCTGAATAGCCGAGCTGAGGGGTTGTCTGCAGAGCTGGAGCAATTTGGACAGCGCTGCAGGCGATCGGTGAGCGCGGCGGCTCTACCCAGGTGGACAGTCTGAATAGCCGAGCTCAGGGGTTGTCTGCAGAGCTGGAGCAATTTGGACAGCGCTGCAGGCGATCGGTGAGCGCGGCGGCTCTATCCAGGTGGACAGTCTGAATAGCCGAGCTCAGTGGTTGGTTGCAGAGCCGTCTGTGATGTTTGTAGACACCTGGAGAAGCGACAAAGATAAAGCGCTGGAGTTAAGGAAACTGCGGCCAGAAGACCCTAAATTCTTCCCTTTAAGAAGCAATTGGTTGTCCATTATGATGTTGGCTGTGTTCAGATTATTGGTTTATTCCGCTCAATGTTCCACGTTTCACCTTCTCTTTATAGATCTGAACCTCGCACTTCAGGGTGGAGCTACTCAATCTTCAACTCTCAACCATCTGTCAATGGCAATAAATGCAGTAGATGGAAACCAAGACTCAGATTTCACTCAAGGATCCTGTACTCACACAGACAAAGAGTCGTCTCCCTGGTGGAGGGCGGACCTGGTGACCTCTCGCAGGATTAACCACATAACCATCACTAATAGAGGGGACTGCTGTCCAGAGCGGCTGAACGGAGCAGAAATCCGGGTTGGAGACTCGTTGTCCAACAACGGAAACGATAATCCAAGGTGAGAACGAGCGGCTACAGACTCTGATTTACCAGTAAATGTTCTATATCTCACAAAACATAAATATGCAATGTTCACCACATCAGCTTAAAATTCATATTTATTTTCTGTTTGTATATGTAACAGTTGGAGGATAAATGGTGAAAATGGTGAGCAGGTCGCCAAGACTCCTCTGTCCTCTCCAGACCTCTGTGTCCCCCAGACTCCTCTGTCCTCTCCAGACCTCTGTGTCCCCCAGACTCCTCTGTCCTCTCCAGACCTCTGTGTTCTCCAGACTCCTATGTTTGTTTCTGATTTCTCCGTCCTCTCCAGATTCTTCTTTCTCCTCCAGACTCCTTTGTCCTCTCCAGAATCTTCTGTTTCCTCCAGATTTCTCTGTCCTCTCCAGCCTCCTGTTTCTGATGTGAGAGTGTGGAGGTGATGCCTGCATTGTCTCCTCCGGTCACCAGAGAGGTCTGTGAACACACTGGGAAAAAGTCTGTGTGGTTATGGACAGGACGGTGTGTGACCCAGGCCCGCAGAGTGCACATGTGACGTGGCCCAGAGCAGGGTACTCAGGGCTCGGGCTCAGTTATGGTCTGGGGTGTCACAGGTGGCTCCCGAGGCCTGGGCCCTAGGGGTCAGTGAAAAAAGGGAGTATTTACAGGGGATTATTTACAGTTTGTCTTGTCATGACGCCACCTGCTGAGTCTGGTGAGGGGTCACCAGCGCTGCTACAGTCCTCTGGAGGTCGGTGGAATTGCGGCTGAGATGGGATAGTCCCCGCAGGCAGGACTGGGACCTCCAGGGCAGAGTGGTATTAGGAATGGGCAGGATGCAGCAGAGCTGAGACAGTTTGGGGAAGATAGGAAGAGTCTATGCAGAGTGGTGAGGAATGGGCAGGATGCAGCAGAGCTGAGACGGTTGTGGGGATAGGGAGAGTCTATGCAGGGGCACGGTGAGGGAGCAGAAAGAAGGCAAACACGCAGCAGAAGTCTCTTTACCTTTTACTGATGGTATCCAGGCAAATGGTCCCAAGCACTGACGGGTAGCTGGCTGTACAGTGGGCTCCCACAGCAAGTGGGGGTAAGGCCTCCTTCCCTTTTGGATTCTCTGAAGCACAGTCTATTAAATCAGGACTTGCCTCCACTCATTTCTCTGTTTGTGTCTCCTTCCCTCCTGTGTGGTCTCTGGGACAACCTTCTCTTGGTATCTGCAGCTGCCTGTCACGTCCTACTGACGGACCCCACACGTGGACCCACTGGACCGCGTAGAGCGGATGCTGATACCGGGTGATAGAGAGGCGGACCAGTACAGTAGAGTCAACAGGTTTATTTGAACAACAATAAAACAAGAACCCACGCCCCTGGGGAGAGCCACAAGGTCGCAGCACCGGAATACCACCGAAGGAGGCCCCGGAGCGCTTAACCCCTATACAGGGATACCGCCGGTACCAACCTCGGGGGGGCCAATGAAGCGGACACGAGTGTTAAACCGACCCCAGGCGACGTGGTAACAAAACAGCAACCGGGTATAACATAGGACACGGGAAACCGGGAACACTGAGAATCCGGAGCAGGACTGGAGACAGCACTTCAGCAGGGAAGAGGTCCGGGAAGCAGACCGAGACCACTGGAGTCAGCGAGGAGCCGGCACGGGAGGAATCTGCGGGAAGGAACACAGAGTAATCAGATATCAAGCCAATAAAGGAACAACCTGACCAGACCAGGATTAGCAAGTTCACTACATAGAAATTGCCCTGGCAAAGACTGACTGGAAACAGGAAGTTTATATCACAGCAGGGCAGTCCTGATTGGCAGGACACAGAAGCATGGTGATTGGCTGAGGGGAGGAGCATGCTCCCTGCAGTTTCTCCAGCAGAAACAGCTTTGGAGATGTAGTTTCATGTGCTCAAGCAGTAGCCCCGGAAGTGAGGAGATGAGTGGCGCTATTCAGGCAGAGGGCGCTGGAACGTGGGTGCCAGGCGGGGAGTCCTTCTCTCCTTGGTCCTTCTCTCGTCTGGGCAGTCAGCCGAAGGGACGCTGAGGGTGCAGGAAGAAGAGGTCGCTGGAACGCTGCGGCAGACCCCCGGGTGGTTACAGTACCCCCCACTCCACGCCCCCCCCGGACGGAAACCGGCCAGGAACCTGAGCAGAAGGCGCGGGGCCTTGACATCCGCCTCCATGGTCCTGAGGGCACCGGCAAGGGCAGAAGGGGCCCGAGGGCAGTCGCTTGGACGTCTTGCGTCGAGCACAGGAGGAACAGGCGGAGACATAGTCGGAGATGTCCAAACGCATCCGCGGCCACCAGTAGTACAGACCAATCACGCACAGGGCCTTCGTCACCCCCGCATGGCCTGCGAGTCCGGATGAATGGCCCCAGCGAAGGACGCGCCTCCGATCAGCCTCGGATACCAGCGTCTTACCTGGAGGAGGTAGGGACAGATGGAGGGGTGCCGCCATGCAGACGTTGGACGGATCGATGATGGAGCGTGGCTCCTCCTCTTGACATTCGGACATTGGAGCCCCCGGCACCAGATCAATGGGACAGTCATAGGGTCTGTGCGGAGGCAACGTCTCGGCCTCCTTCTCGTCGAAGACGTTGGCATATGACCAAGAGGCCGAGGGCAGCCCGGGCAGCGCTGCCAGTGAAGGTGGCAGCCGGACGGGAGAAACGGGAGGAAGGCATCGGCTATGGCACGCCTGCCCCCACCGCAAGACCTCACCTGTTCGCCATTCTAGTACTGGTTCATGGATGCGGAGCCATGGAAGACCGAGCAGAAACGGAGGAGACAGGACCGGCAGGACATAGAAGGTGAGGCGCTCAGTGTGACGAGGACCGACTTGTATTTCCACCTCTCCGGGGACACCCGTCACAGCGTCTTGTAAGGGCCTCCCATCGACCGAGGTGAAGACACGGGGATGCTGCAGGGGGTATATGGGAATACCGTAGCGTTGCGCCGCATCCAGTTGCACGAAGTTACCTGCGGACCCGGAATCCAGGCAAGCCACCTCCGAATGGCGTTTGTCTCCGACCTTCACCTGGATGGCAATAGTGAGAGGTGGAGAGGAACTGCTCTCCGTTACGTTGGCCTCTCTTACCTGTCCTAGATGAAGGTTCTCTGGCCGCTTGGGACATTGGCGGCGAAAGTGACCAGATTCTCCACAATAAAGGCACAGACCCTGGGTGATCCTCTCCTCCCTCCTCTGGATCCGGAGCCGGACACGATCCACCTCCATGGCCTCGTGGCCTGCCGGGGTGCCGCGGGTTCCGGAAGAAAGTGCCCTCTCTCCAGCGGCCTCTCCTGCGTTCTCTCCTGGAACCGCTCCTGAAGACGACGGTCAATTCGGACAGCGAGGGCGATGTACTCCTCCAGGGAGCTGGGCAGGTCCTGAACCGCCAGTTCGTCCTTGATACGGCTTGACAACCCCCGGCGGAAGACACCAACCAATGGCTCATCCGCCCAGCGGAGCTCGGCAGCCAGAGTACGGAATTGGATGGCATACTGCCCAACAGACTGGTTACCTTGTTGCAGGGTGAGGAGCGCCTCGGTGGCGGAGGCCACCCGTCCTGGCTCATCGAAGGTCCTACGGAAGGTGTCCAGGAACGCCCGCAGGTTGGACACGATTGGATCCTCTCTCTCCAACAACGGGTTGAACCATGCCAGTGCCTCTCCCTCGAGGTGCGAAGCCAGAAACGCCACTTTCGCCTCATCCGTCGGGTATTGGTGTGGTAATAACCGGAAGTGGAGCTGGCACTGGTTAACAAACCCCCGACATGCTTTAGAATCCTCGGTGTACCTGGTGGGCTGGCAGAGCCGTGGTGAAGACACAGCTCCAACCGGAGCTCCAGTTGGCAGCACGGAGACGGAACCTGGGCTTCCTATTGTTCCCTGTAGACTGGTAAGCCGAGCATCCATGGAGGACATATGGGATAACATCCGAGTCTGTATCTCACTCAGACAGTCCAACTCCTGGTGGAGACTCAGCACCTGGGAAGAGAGAGTGGGATCAGTGGTAGAGGGCGCCCCCAGGCGGGCCTCTAGTGACTGGATAAACGCCACAACCTGGTCGTGACTCTGGCGGAGTGCGGCCAGCTCTCTTTGGGCATCAAACCTGGTATCAGCGGGGTCCATGGCCAGGGCAAGATCTGTCACGTCCTACTGACGGACCCCACACGTGGACCCACTGGACCGCGTAGAGCGGATGCTGATACCGGGTGATAGAGAGGCGGACCAGTACAGTAGAGTCAACAGGTTTATTTGAACAACAATAAAACAAGAACCCACGCCCCTAGGGAGAGCCACAAGGTCGCAGCAGCGGAATACCACCGAAGGAGGCCCCGGAGCGCTTAACCCCTATACAGGGATACCGCCGGTACCAACCTCGGGGGGGCCAATGAAGCGGACACGAGTGTTAAACCGACCCCAGGCGACGTGGTAACAAAACAGCAACCGGGTATAACATAGGACACGGGGAACCGGGAACACTGAGAATCCGGAGCAGGACTGGAGACAGCGCTTCAGCAGGGAAGAGGTCCGGGAAGCAGACCGAGACCACTGGAGTCAGCGAGGAGCCGGCACGGGAGGAATCTGCGGGAAGGAACACAGAGTAATCAGATATCAAGCCAATAAAGGAACAACCTGACCAGACCAGGAATAGCAAGTTCACTACATAGCAATTGCCCTGGCAAAGACTGACTGGAAACAGGAAGTTTATATCACAGCAGGGCAGTCCTGATTGGCAGGACACAGAAGCATGGTGATTGGCTGAGGGGAGGAGCATGCTCCCTGCAGTTTCTCCAGCAGAAACAGGTTTGGAGATGTAGTTTCATGTGCTCAAGCAGTAGCCCCGGAAGTGAGGAGATGAGTGGCGCTATTCAGGCAGAGGGCGCTGGAACGTGGGTGCCAGGCGGGGAGTCCTTCTCTCCTTGGTCCTTCTCTCGTCTGGGCAGTCAGCCGAAGGGACGCTGAGGGTGCAGGAAGAAGAGGTCGCTGGAACGCTGCGGCAGACCCCCGGGTGGTTACACTGCCACTGCACCTGGCTCCCTTTACTTTGATTCTCTCAGGAGACCTGGTAGCTGTAGCTTCCTCGGTGCCCAGGGGTTTCCTGTGGGACTTATAGTTCTTCACTGGTGCGGATCCCCAATATCCGGCTTCTCTTTCCTCTCTGGAACAAGCTCACAGCTGGAGCTGCCTGTTCCTGCTTCTGATTCTGCTTCTGGTCTCCCAGCCTTTAGTCCTACTTAGTCTGGTGGGACATAGAAGGGCTACTCTGCATCTCTGGCCTGTGCCTACTCGTGGCACCAGCACCAGAACCTTCCTGCAGCTCTTCTAGCGTCTGCTACACTCTGACTAACTCCGCCCCCAGCAGCAGTATTTATAGGGGATCCTGCCTAAGTGCAGCAGGTTGAGCTCCCCCTACTGTGTCGGGTGGAAGATGTTTTTTGTAGTGGTACCAGCTGTGGAAACCCAGCTGTGCAGCAGGGAGATATGTGGTTACCTGTGTTGGCAGGGCGCCACACACCCCCCTAGGTAACATCAGTACTCCGGGACTGAGACTTTTTGTGAAACAAAGATATAACAATGGCAATAATAACATATTCACATATCTGAAAAATGAAAAATTACAAAAAGACACTAAGAAAATACTGAAAAGTGGAAAAAATAGAAAAACGGGTAAGTCCATACGGTGCTAGTCCATCCACCGTTGAGTTCAACGTTCAAAGGGGTAAAAGTTCAATAGAGTCCTTACAGTAATGTCCCTGTACGCTCCGCGTAAGGAAAGGGGAAAAAGTCTTTTCAAAACGTTCACATTTTCAATAACAATAAACAAGGGTCCCTATGGGTGTCTCGGCTTAGGAGACCTGATCCCTCCCTGCCCCAGGCACTTTCTGTTCCTAACTTAATATGCTTGGGACTGGGCCCAGTTCCTCCACCCTCCTGTACACTACTATTTACATTGCTGTTTATACAGTCTCTTATTTACATGGCTTCAATTGTATTCTATACCCATTCTCCAAACCTAGACAGAGGCTGACCTCATGTGCTCCTATGTGATTTTCGCACTACGGGTGTCACTGTCTCAGGTGAAGTGTTTAGTGGCGTTAAGCTTGGAGTAGGTGGTTCAGGTGGGTCTCTGCGTTGCCTTAGTGTCACTACAGGGCTTGCAGGTGTACCGATTGCAGCATCTTGGGATTCTCTTACAACGGGTATCTCTTCCTGATTTCTTGGAATTTCTTCTTGGGGTTGGTAAAAGTTTATTACAGGGAATTCTCCTAGGTCTGTCTGGATCATTCTTTCCTTTGGTTCCTGAATTGGTTCTGGGGTTGGGATTGGTTCATACTCTTGAATGGGTTGATTATAACTCCCTTGATCTTCCCAATCTGAAGGACCCTTCTCAAGATTATCTCTGGACACTGTTTGTCTGGTTTTCCCACCATCTTTACTAATAATACAGATCTTGTTGTTGTCATGGACATAATATAGCAGTACATAGGGTTCATTTTGCCACTTGTCATCCAACTTATTGCGGGTTCTTTTTCTTTTTAGGACTAAACTTCCTGGTGGTATAACTTCTGCTGGAGCACGCTTGTTGTAATCATTCTCTTGTTTTACACGGGACTTCTCCAGGTTACTTTCGACACTTTGTTGAACTTTTGCATATTGTTCCTGACGATGGACTTTCCAGTTTGAGATGGTTTGATCTGCTTCAGGATCCACTACACCGAGTTCTAAGTCCACGAGTAATTTTCCTGTACGAGCTCTCATCAGATATGCTGGTGTACAATTGGTGGAACTCACCAGGATATGATTGTACATGTCAATTAAGTCAGGGAGTTTCTCAGGCCATTGGTTCCTTTCTTCCAACGGGAGGATTTTCAGCATGTCAATGACGATGTTATTCATTTTTTCACAGAGTCCATTAGTTTGAGGATGATACGGGGTCGTTCTGATCTTTTTGCATCCATACATCTTACAAAACTCTTGAAAAATCTCTGCTTCGAATGCTGGTCCTTGATCTGTCAGAATACACTCTGGGTATCCTAACGGTCTGCAGAAGACTTTCTGGAAGGTTTTTGCAGCAGTTGCAGCTGTCAAGTCCTTTACAGGGGCTACCATTAAAAATCTTAAGGAATGGTCCACCATTGTCAAGGCGTATGTATAGCCGGATCTGCTTGGAGTCAATTTCACATGGTCCAAGGCAACTAATTCCAATGGCTGTGTTGTTACGATGGGATTAAGTGGAGCTTTCTGACTCTGCACACCTCTTCTTCTCAGGGTACAGGCTTGACACTTTCTACACCACTTCTCTATAGATGATCTCATACCCGGCCAGAAAAATCTACCTTTGAGTAGCAATTCCAGCTTCTTCCACCCGAAGTGACCAGTTCCGTTGTGGTAGGCATCTAGGATCATGGGAACCTCTGATTTTGGCACAATGATTTGCCACACTTGTTCATGGGTGCTTGGATTTATATACCGCCGGCATAACTTGTTTTGGTACTGGAACAGTTTCCCTCGTTCATTCCATAGGTGTTTGGCATCAGACGGAGGGTTTGCAGGCAGCTTCGCTGACTCTTGTGCTATCAGTTATTTAATCAGACTGACAGCTGGGTCTTGGTTCTGCACTTTCTCTCAGTAAAAGTGAGGTAACAGGTTCACTGCTTCAGTAGAGAGGTTTCGATGGGTCTGCTGGCATGGGGTTTTCTCTACATGATGGAAAGCAGGTAACTCCACTTCTTCCAGCTCATTTTCATCTACACCTCCTTCAGATAAGTGAGGCATCCTGGATAAGGCGTCCGCATTCCCGTTCTGGTGCCCAGTCCGGTACTTGATGGTGAATTGATAGTTGGAGAGTCTGGCCATCCATCTCTGCTCCATGGCTCCCAACTTTGCAGTTTGCAGGTGGGTGAGCGGATTGTTATCCGTGTAGGCGGTGAACTTGCTAGAGGCCAGATAGTGTTTGAACCTCTCTGTGACGGCCCAGACCAAGGCCAGGAATTCCAGCTTGAAGGAACTGTAATTTTCTGGATTCCTCTCTGTGGGTCGCAGCTTTCGGCTTGCGTAGGCGATTACCCTCTCTTTGCCATCTTGCTTTTGGGCGAAGATGGCTCCAAGTCCCACGTTGCTGGCGTCTGTATACAGCAGGAATGGCAGACTGTAGTCCGGGTAAGCAAGGATTTCTTCTCCTGACAGGGCTTCTTTCATCATCTGGAACGATTCTTCTCTTTACCCCATCTCCACGGAAAATCCTTTGGCTTGCCTTTCATGGGTTGGCCTACTAACAGGTCTTGCAGAGGAGCAGCCTTCTTGGTGTACTCCTTGATGAACCTTCGGTAGTAGCCCACCAAACCCAGCAATTGACGTACTTGCTTTAAGATCTTGGTTTCTGGACACTCTTTGATTGCTGTCACCTTGTCTGGATCAGGGGCCACGCCTTCAGCACTGACTATGTGTCCCAGGTACTGCACTCTTGGCTTTAACAGGTGGCATTTTGATGGTTTTAGCTTCATCCCGTTTTTGGCCAGAGCTTCAAACACCTCTCATAGATGGGCGACATATTCCTCGTAGGTCTTGGAATACACGATCACGTCATCCAGGTAGAGCAGTACCGTCTCGAAGTTCTTGTGCCCCAGGCAACTCTCCATCAACCTCTGGAAGGTTCCGGGTGCATTACATAGTCCGAAGGGCATGCTGTTGAACTCACATAGGCCCATAGGCGTTGTGAATGCCATCTTCTCTCGGTCTTCTTCGGCTACGGACACCTGCCAATACCCACTAGTGAGATCTAAGGTGGAGAAGTAGTTGGCAGACTTCAACGCAGCTAAAGACTCTTCTATACGTCGTAACGGGTATGCATGTTTGTGTGTTATGCGGTTTATTTGCCTATAGTCTACACACATCCTCATACTGCCATCCTTTTTCCTTACTAGGACTAATGGTGCTGCCCAGGGACTACAGCTATCTCGTATAACCCCTGCGTCTTTCATGTCCTGTAACATTTCTTTGGCTTTTTGATAATGTGCAGGTGGAATAGGCCTGTATCGCTCTTTGATTGGTGGATGTGTACCTGTTGGGATGTGATGTTGGACCCCTTTTATCCTACCAATGTCAAGTGGATGCTTACTGAAAACTTGTTCAAATTCTTGGGTTACCCGGCATACACCTTGCTTTTCATACACAGGAGTGGTGTCAGTTCCGACATGGAGCTGCTGGCACCAGTCCTCCAGCGGCCCGATTTTTTGATCAGTTTCTGCCCCTTTCTCGTGGGGTTCGGTTTGCGCTGCTTGGTTCTCATTGTTACTGACTGTGTATAATTTGGCAACGGTGGTATACCTGGGTAATTTAACCTCTTCACTGCCATAATTTAAGATGCAAACTGGCACTCTCCTTTTGTGTACATTAACCACCCCCCTGGCTGTCAACAGTGTAGGTCTGTGCTCTGTGCTGACGGGCTCCACTAACGCTTGATAGTCCTGCCCTCTCAGACCTATAGCTGCTGGACACCATACCATCATTTCACTCATTGGGGGTATCACAATAGGTATCGGGTCTGTCAGCAAAGACAAAACCTCCTCCATGCAATTGCTAACAACATTAGTACCCAAGACAACATAAGGATCATTTGCATTTGTGGCTTCTGTTACTACAAGGACCCCTTGATTTTGTAACTCTACCTTCCCCACCTTTATGGGCACTTCTCTAACCCCCATTACATTAATTGGTTCCCCATTTGCTGCATAAAGGGAAATGTCTACCTCGGGCTGTTTCAGTTCAGCATCAGCCCAATACTTCTTATAAAGGATATAGGGGACGAGGGTCACCTGCGATGCGGTGTCCAGTAGAGCAGGTAACGGGATGCCATCTAATACAATGGACAGAAACGGCCTCTGTCCGATGAAAGTCCAAAAGGGCTGGGCCCTGTTGATCTAGTCCTGAGGTTTGGCCCCGGCCCCCAATGACTGCCCGTTTAAAGGACAGTGCCTAACGAGGTGACCGGTGCGGTTACAGCAGCGGCAGATGGGCTCCCCAGTGGAGCTATAGCGGTCGGTGGTTCTTCCTCTATAGGCTGTAGCTTGCTTCCCTCACATCCAGGGGACGTCATCCGGGCTGTCGGCAAGCTGGATCTGCGGCTGAGGCTTGGCTGGGGGTCTTGATGCTGGCTGCTGGTTCCCTTGCAACTGCATAGTGCTCATCAGCTTGGAGATATTTTTGCTCATCTCCCGCATCTCAGCCCGCAGAGAATCATATTTGTCAGGCTGAGCAGATTGTATATTGTGCATGGCTGCAGCTACGGGTACACATTTTGGAGCAGCCTGCACTTCACCGTCGCACCGCCGTTTCATTGCAGCTTCATGGGTCTCTACTGGCTTTAACCCTTTGATGGCCATTTCTTTCAGGGGGTTAAAATCAGCATCTGGATTGCTTAATGACCACCAGCGTACAGTTTTACAGTCCTCAGGGGATAGCACGCCCCAGGTGAACTGTTCTATGAGGAGTTTATTTTCATCAGGTACACTGGCAGGGCTGACATGTATGAGGGCGCGCAGTGCTCTCTCCAGGCGCCAGGTATAAGCTCTGATGTCATCTCCTGGCCTCTGGTAACAGTGATGAAAACGCATACGGATGTCAGCTTCATTACACTCCTCAAAGGCAGCTCTCAGTTTATCATATATAGCAGGGGCTGATCTGCGTTCAGCAGCAGACCAGGACGCACTCTCTTTTTCTGCTGCCGCAGTTAACTGTCCAAGCACCACTGTAGCACGTTGTTGGCCGGTCATAGCATACATGTCCAGGACACCCTCAATCTTTCTATTAAACTCCTCGCGGGTATCAGGGCGGCCATCATACTGGGGCAACCACTTGGCCCCGGGATGTATGGGAACGACATGGGCATTATCGGGGCGACGGTGCCCGGAGCACCGGAGGTACTTGCAGTTCTACCGGAGGTAGCCACCGAGGGTCCGAGGTAAGTCTGGGGGTCAGCGTACGCCACCTCGTCTTCGCTGGAGGAGGCCGACATGTTGGAGGCCCCCCTAGTTAATTACAGCCAGTTGCTGAGGGGTTTAACAGTTCAGGGATTTCTGGACCGCAGCGCTCGGGAATGCTCGGCTGAGCCGGGAGCGGGGTTTCAGTTTCGCGCTCTGCGGCTGGCATGCCCCCTTTCTTCCCGCTCTTCAGTGCAGTAATGGCGGCGGAACTTTTCACAGTCACACTTTACAGTTAATAAATGGCACACAGTACCCGGGGTACGAGGCACGGGATCCTGTTCGTGACGCCATTTTGTGATGTGGCCCAGGGCAGGGTACTCAGGGCTCGGGCTCAGTTATGGTCTGGGGTGTCACAAGTGGCTCCCGAGGCCTGGGCCCTGGGGGACAGTGAAAAAAGGGAGTATTTACAGGGATTATTTACAGTTTGTCTTGTCGTGACGCCACCTGCTGCGTCTGGTGAGGGGTCACCAGCGCCGCTACAGTCCTCTGGTGGAATTGCGGCTGAGATGGGATAGTCCCCGCAGGCAGGACTGGGACCTCCAGGGCAGAGTGGTATTAGGAATGGGCAGGAGGCAGCAGAGCTGAAATGGTTGTGGGGATAGGGAGAGTCTATGCAGGGGCACAGTGAGGGAGCAGAAAGAAGGCAAATACACAGCAGAAGTCTCTTTACCTTTTACTGATGGTATCCAGGCAAATGGTCCCAAGCACTGACGGGTAGCTGGGCTGCACAGTGGGCTCCCACAGCAAGTGGGGGTAAGGCCTCCTTCCAGGGCCGTATTTGGAGTTCCTGCCGCCCTAGGCACTCTCAGCGGCCGCCGCCCCCCCCGTCATGGCCCCTCCCCCCCGTCACGGCCCCTCCCCCTGTTGCAGCCCCTCCCCCATCATGGCTCCTCCCCCCCGTTACGGACAATCTTCCCCCCAGTCGCAGCCTCCCCCCCCCCCAAGCTTCATGTAGCTTCTCCCCCCACATTTCATCATGTAGTACATATAAAAGGTTTGTCCAACCACACTACAGAGACATACTGATAGGAGGTTTACATTGTGAGCCCCAATGGGGACAGTGTTGATGATGTATGTAAAGTGCTGTGGAGTTCATAGTGTAATATAAGTGCAAAAAATATTATTCTTAATATGATGTCACAATACCGGGATCAGAGGATCTTGTATTTCAAGGTCAGGGGCTCTCCGACGCCGTGTTGCTGCCTGTCTCGTTGTCTTCCTCTTTTGACACTGTAGTGCGGTGGACAAGAGAGCATTAACTGGTTAATAACAAGAAGTATGGAGTGTGTACTAACTGAGCCATAAACCCTCCCCATACCATGTCCCGCAGACATTGTAGGATTACTATATGGATTTTATTATTAGGGTACAGACACACTGGCGTGAAACTCGGATGAGTGCAATGTGTGATTTCATCACATTGCACTCGGACCAATGTTAATCGATGTCTGAGAGCACTGGCGAGTGTCGGACGCTTTTTTCTCAGCCAGATTCAGGATGAGAAAAAAGTCGCAACATTCTGCGACAGTCTGCAATTCACACCGAGACTCACCAATGCAAGTCTATGGGTCTGACAAAATTACCGTACATACCGCACACTGACAGCACACGGACCATCCGAGAGGTATCAGTTTTTTTCACTGATACATTCTCATTCTGTAACCGAGAACAATGTAACATGTTCCTGTAAATGATTCTACACTAATAGCTGCTGAGGAAAGAACAGATTGCACACGGATGTGTACCACCATGTCCTCAGCTCTGTGCATAGACAGTGTACCACCATGTCCTCAGCTCTGTGCTGTGTACCACCATCTCCCCAGCTCTGTGCTTTGCACAGACAGTGTACCGCCATATCCTCAGCTCCATACTGTGCACAGACAGTGTACGGTACACTGTCTGTGCACAGCACGAAGCTGAGGACATGGTGGTACACTGTGCACAGCACGGAGCTGGGGAGATGGTGGTACACTGTCTGTGCACAGCACAGAGCTGAGGACATCCCAGAAGAGACAGACAGGCCACAGACGGACGGCAGGACAACACTGAGCCCACCTGGAAGAACAACAACACCCAACACACTGACCAGAAATCATATAGGACAGGCAGGTAGGAGAACTACACACCCTGCCAACTCAGGAAGGTAGCAGCAGCTGCATAGAGGCAGACACACGGTACAGCCGCCATTATCACCACACACAGTGCCAGCCACAGCCTCAGTCCTCATGCACCCCCGTCCTTCTCTCCTCTGTCCCTTCTGCTGCTCCTGTCCTCCTGCACCCCTGTTCTCCTCTCCTCTGTCCTCCTGCACCCCCGTCCTCCTCTCCTCTGTCCCTCCTGCATCCCCGCCCTGCTCTCCTGCACCCCTGTCCTGCTCTCCTCTGTCCCTCCTGCTGCTCCTCTTGCACCCCCGTCCTTCTCTCCCCTGTCCCTCCTGCTTCTCGGCTGTCCTCCTGCACCCCGTCCTCTTCTCCTCTGTCCCTCCTGCACCCCTGTCGTCCTCTCCTCTGCCCTCCTGCACCCCCGTCGTCCTCTCCTCTGTCCCTCCTGCACCCCTGTCCTCCTCTCCTCTGCCCTCCTGCACCCCCGCCCTGCTCTCCTCTGCCCTCCTGCACCCTGCCCTGCTCTCCTCTGCCCTCCTGCACCCCCAGTCCTGCTCTCCTCTGTCCCTCCTGCTGCTCCTCTTGTACCCCCGTCCTCCTCTCCCCTGTCCCTCCTGCTGCTCGGCTGTCCTCCTGCACCCCCATCCTCCTCTACTCTGTCCCTCCTGCACCCCCGTTCTCTCCTCTGTCCCTCCTGCACCCCCGTCGTCCTCTCCTCTGCCCTCCTGCACCCCCGTCGTCCTCTCCTCTGTGGCTCCTGCACCCCTGTCCTCCTCTCCTCTGTCCCTCCTGCACCCCCATCCTGCTCTCCTCTGCCCTCCTGCACCCCCGCCCTGCTCAGCTCTGCCCTCCTGCGCCCCCAGTCCTGCTCTCCTCTGTCCCTCCTGCTGCTCCTCTTGTACCCCCGTCCTCCTCTCTTCTGTCCCTCCTGCACCCCCATCCTCCTCTACTCTGTCCCTCCTGCACCCCCGTCCTCCTCTCCTCTGTCCTTCCTGCACCCCCGTCGTCCTCTCCTCTGCCCTCCTGCACCCCTGTCCTCCTCTCCTCTGTCCCTCCTGCACCCCTGTCCTCCTCTCCTCTGTCCTCCTGCACCCCCGTCCTCCTCTCCTCTGTCCTTCCTGCACCCCCGTCGTCCTCTCCTCTGCTCTCCTGCACCCCTGTCCTCCTCTCCTCTGTCCCTCCTGCACCCCTGTCCTCCTCTCCTCTGCCCTCCTGCACCCCCGTCGTCCTCTCCTCTGTCCCTCCTGCACCCCTGTCCTCCTCTCCTCTGTCCCTCCTGCACCCCCATCCTGCTCTCCTCTGCCCTCCTGCACCCCCGCATTGCTCTCCTCTGCCCTCCTGCACCCCCGCCCTGCTCTCCTCTGCCCTCCTGCACCCCCAGTCCTGCTCTCCTCTGTCCCTCCTGCTGCTCCTCTTGTACCCCCGTCCTCCTCTCTTCTGTCCCTCCTGCACCCCCATCCTCCTCTACTCTGTCCCTCCTGCACCCCCGTCCTCCTCTACTCTGTCCTTCCTGCACCCCCGTCGTCCTCTCCTCTGCCCTCCTGCACCCCCGTCCTGCTCTCCTCTGCCCTCCTGCACCCCCGCCCTGCTCTCCTCTGCCCTCCTGCACCCCCGTCGTCCTCTCCTCTGCCCTCCTGCACCCCCGTCGTCCTCTCCTCTGCCCTCCTGCACCCCCGTCGTCCTCTCCTCTGCCCTCCTGCACCCCCGTCGTCCTCCTCCTCTGCCCTCCTGCACCCCCGTCGTCCTCTCCTCTGTCCCTCCTGCACCCCTGTCCTCCTCTCCTCTGTCCCTCCTGCTGCTCGGCTGTCTTCCTGCACCCCCATCCTCCTCTCCTCTGCCCTCCTGCACCCCCGTCGTCCTCTCCTCTGCCCTCCTGCAACCCCGTCGTCCTCTCCTCTGCCCTCCTGCACCCCCGTCGTCCTCTCCTCTGTCCCTCCTGCACCCCTGTCCTCCTCTCCTCTGTCCCTCCTGCTGCTCGGCTGTCTTCCTGCACCCCCGTCCTGCTCTCCTCTGTCCTCCTGCACCCCCGTCCTCCTCTCCTGTCCTTCCTGCTGCTCCTCTTGCACCCCCGTCCTCCTCTCCTCTGTTCCTCCTGCTGCTCGGCTGTCCTCCTGCACCCCATCCTCCTCTGTCCCTCCTGCTGCTCCTCTTTCACCCCGTCCTCCTCTCCTTTGTCCCTCCTGCTGCTCCTCTGTCCTCCTACACCCCTGTCCTCTCTGCTGTCCCTCTGTCCTTCTGCACCACAGTCCTCCTCTCTTCTGTCCCTCCTGCTCCTCCTCTTTCCTCTCCTCCTGTCCCCTTGTTTCTGTCCCCGTGCCCCTCTGTCCTCTTCTTCTCTGTCCCCCTGTTTCTGTCCTTCTGCCCCTCTGTTTCTGTCCTCTTCTCCTCGGACCTCTGCTCCTTTGTCCTCTTCTCCTCTGTCCCCTGCACAGTTAGTTCCCCCACACTTCCCTCACCTGGTGCTGGCTGCTCAAATTGGCCGGGCCGGGCTCCCTCTGAGCACATTGATGCACCAGCCGCACCATCCTCCAGTGCCTCCAGCCGGCTGCTTCCTCGTTTCCCTGGGCCTGGAGGGGGCGGCTGGGTGCAGGAGCCGCCGGTGCAGGAGCCGCCGGTGCAGGAGCCGCCGCAGGAGCCGCCAGCGCCGCAGCACTTGGGCGCACGGGAGAGGAGGAAATAGAGCGGGAACTTCAAGTTCCCCTCATTTGCGGGCCCTCCTTCTCTCCTCGTCTCTTCCGGGTGTCTAACAGAGGTGGGTGGGCGGGAAGGCAGGCGGGGCGGCCGTAATGATGAAGGGGAGGGGAAGGGGGGGTATGGGGGCGGGGCTTGCGACCCGGCCGGCCCGGAGCCGGAAAAAAAAAAAAAAAAAAAAAAAAAAACACGCTGAGACGCCGCCCCCTATGAGAATGGCGCCGCCCTAGGCACGTGCCTACGAGTGCCTAATGGCAAATACAGCCCTGCCTCCTTCCCTTTTTGTATTCTTTGAAGCACAGTCTATTAAATCAGGACTTGCCTCCACTCTCTTCTCTGTTTGTGTCTCCTTCCCTCCTGTGCGGTCTCTGGGACAACCTTCTCTTGGTATCTGCGGCTGCCACTGCACCTGGCTCCCTTTACTTTGACTCTCTCAGGAGACCGGGTAGCTGTAGCTTCCTCGGTGCCTAGGGGTTTCCTGTGGGACTTGTAGTTCTCCACAAGTGCGGATCCCCAATATTCGGCTTCTGTTTTCTCTTTAGAACGAACTCCCAGCTGGAGCTGCCTGTTCCTGCTTCTGATTCTGCTTCTAGTCTCCCAGCCTTCAGTCCCACTAAAGTTGGTGGGACGCTGAAGGGCTCCTCGGGGTCTTTGGCCTGTGCCTACTCATGGCACCAGCACCAGAACCTTCCTGCTGTACAATGATATGATGGTGCATAATGTGTGCTGCCATGTATCCATGCTAGGAGCACAGGCAAAGCACTGCATTGGTTTATTCAGCACTGCCCTGGTCTCCCCTCCCCCATAGATGAGAAGAATGCAAAAAAAAATCAAGAGTTGACAAACTGCAGAAATGCAAAAATGCTTTATAGATTCACAAGGAAAAATAAAGCATGACCAGGACATTGTAGGAATCTCAATCACTTTCCTGGTACTATGAAATGCAGCATTTTTGCATTTTTTCTTATGCATGGATAAATTGTCACAAACTGAAGCTTGTGATCACATACTTGTGGTGCATGTTGCAGTTTTTTACACATAGACCTGAGGTGTCACATCCTAAAACTGCCTGGGTACAAGACCACAACACAAATAGAAAGTGCCTTCACATGGATTGATAAACAGGATAAACCATAATACTGTGTATATATTCCTAGATTTTGATTGATATAAGACAATCCATACTTGGGAACATTAAAATAACATATTTTTTACCCTTAATAGATATTACTTGATAATACAGGTGTGTACTATAACTTGTGTGTAAAAAAGCCAATAAGCCAGAGCTACCTATGGTCAGCATGCAGTACAAAAAGTGCATACGCACATATCAAATTCTAACTGTACTTTAAAAATGAGATATTTTGCAAGCATTTGATCAATTTTTTGAGCCACCCCGCCTCGTCACAGCAGTCTCAATAGGGTAGTCCTACTTTACTTTTTTTATATATGTCGAGCCCACTGGGACGAGGGTACTCGGTACCGGACCGTGTCTGCTGCAGGGGAAGTCACGGGTGGTCCTGGTCCGGTCCGTTTCCCGGGCCCTGGCAAATAAAAGGGGTGTATGTACAGGGGATCGTCAGTCGTGACGCCACCCACCATATGCGGCCAGTGATGGGACCGCCGCTGCTGCAGAACCTCCGTGGATGATGGAATGGCAGCTTAGGTGTAATAGTTCCAGTGGGTAGAACTGTATTCCCCGGGGCAGTGATGGTATAGTCTATAATGGATATGAATGGTGAAGACGGGGTTAAAGGACACACACTCACGTTTAGTAGTCAAAGGTGCAATTCTCCTCTTCTCCTGATGCTGTAGCTTCTTCTAAGGCTGGTTTCACACTACGATTTGTCTAAATCCGATGCCATCCGATTTGGTCCGATCCGAGTCTGTCCGATGTTTGTATCGGTGCAAAAATCGGAGCCTGCACCGATTTTTGCACCGAAAATAAAATCTGACAGACTCGGATCAGACCAAATCGGATGGCATTTAGTGCACATCCGATCCGACCCGATCCCTATAACATGGGGCCCTATGGAGCAGGGTCCGAGGAAACATCTGATGTTTCCTCGGACCCCATTTTAGTGTACTGAGCATGCTCAGTACACTAAACCTATTGTGTGCCGCCTAATTTAACTTCTGCAATGTATATACATACACACTATATACATACATTGCAGAAGTTAAATATAAGTTAAATCAAGTGTTTAAAAATAAAAAATCTTTATTCTCACCTGCCAGCGCTCCCTCGGTGTCTCCAGCTGCAGCCGCTCGGTAACAGGACCTGTGATGATGTCAGAACCCGATCAGCTGATCGGGTCACATGACCGGTTACCGCGGTAACCGCTGACGCTTTTGACGTCATCACAGGTCCTGTACACCCGATCGGAGGCTGATGGAGACGCCGAGGGAGCGCTGGAAGGTGAGAATAAAGATTTGTTATGTTGGGGGGGACATGAGGGGGAACAGGAGGGGGGACAGAGGGGGGGACAGGAGGGGGGACATGAGAGGGCACAGGAGAGGGCACAGGAGAGGGCACAGGAGAGCGGACAGGAGGGGGGCACATGAGAGGGCACAGCAGGGGACAGTAGGGAGAGAGTAGGGGGACACTAGGGCAAAACAGGGGGGCCGCAGGGAGGCATCAAGATGACAGGAGGGAGAGGAGGGGGAGCTACGTGACAGCGCAAACTGATCCTGCAAAAAGTAGGATTCGGATGCCTATTTGGCATCTGATTGCAGGGATCAGTTTGGATCCGATGCTGTCCGATTTATATCGGACAGCATCGGATTTAGAGAAATCGTAATGTGAAAGTAGCCTAATCCGTGTGCAGAGCTGACAGGCTTGTATCTCTGCAGGTGGGAGCTCTCTGTTACTGAATGTAGGGCAAAGGTTGTAATCAATACACAGACTCACAGTTTTGCTGTTTTCCAAAGCTTTACTGCAGATGTTGTTGCAGGTTATAGTCCACGGAGTCTGTAATGGGGCTAAGCTCTCTTCCCACCCTGTCCGGGTCGTCAGCTTCCTCGTGATACGCTGTGTGTGTGTCCTGGCTGTTGCGTCTAGCTAAGCTGCTGGGACTTCTCACTCTTTCTCTGTGTTCTGCTGGTACCACTTGGCTAGGCAACTTGAGTGCTCTGTGCTGTGCTGACCCCTCCGTGTTGCTTTGCACTGGTACTAGGGGCATCTAGAGATCCCACTGTTCCTGGATTCACTGTGCTGTGGGTGCCAGACACAGTACCGGATCCGGTGTCCGTTCCGTGCGCACTTCTGGGGCAAGTGAAAGTATCACTCCAGCTCCCAGACGTGTTCCTCTGTCTGTAGTTCTCCTGTTCCTCTGACACTAAGTTCTGCACTAACTTGTGCTCTTCACAGCACTGCACCGTGCTGTACGGTCTGAGCTGTTCTGAGCTACTTCCTCATGAGCAGGAGTATTTAAGGGAGCAGGTGGTGCTCCCCCTCCTGGCCCAGAGGTGCTAGTGTTTGTCAGTGTGTAGTGGGGAGAGAACCCATGTGGTGTTATTGTGGCATATTAACCCATAGGGTGCCACATTCCCCCTTAGTTAAAGACAGTACTCCGGGACTGTGGAAAAACAAGTAACAAACAGTTAAACACAATTAATATAAACAAAGACTTAAAAGTAAAAAGTACAAAAATCACTAGAATGTGAAAAAGAGTCCAAAAAGTCAAAAAGCAGTCTTTCCAGGGGTTTAGTCTATTGCCTCCGGGCTGATATATGTATTCACAAAAGAGTTCTTACCACAACCAGTCCGTGGTAGGTATGGTCCATAAATGAATAAGGAGAAAAGTTCAAAGTTCATACAGGATAGTCTCTGTAGGTACTGGGCTTTTTAACGTTGCAACAACTATATACGGGCGTTTCTGCTTAGGAGGCCTGGATTCGCTACACCACCCCCAAGCACTTTCTTTCCCTAACTTAATATACATGGGGGTCAATCCAGTTCCTCCACCCTCTTGGACACAGTCTACCAGGTTGAATTTACTTTACATTTAAACAAACATATTTACATTACACATTTAATTACATTTTACTCTCTGTACTTAACTGGTAGCTGCCCTTGGGTACTACGCTCTGATCTGCGTAAAACGGGTATACTGCTTGCACGTGGGCTACTAGTATTTGTGGGTATGTACCTACGTGTTGTGCTTGGTACTATGACAGATGGTGATCTGACTGCAGGACTGGCAAGTTCACTAGGACCAGGAATTTGTTCTTCCTCTTCAGATTCTACTTCCAGTTCTTCCAGTTCTTCAAGTCTTGGGTCTTCTTCAGGTAACACAGGTTCTGGTAACACGGGTTCTGGTTTTGGTTCCACCATTGAAGGGACTGCAATCATTGGAACGACAACTGCTCCATGGTAATTTGGCCATGTTTTAGGGAAATCTAGTACCGTGTGGAATACTTCTTCTTTTTCTTTAATAGGTTGGACCTGTACGGGTTCTACGACTTCAGGTGTCTGCAGTGTTTCAGGACACAATTTAAGCTGATCACGAGATACGACTGCTGAAGTTCTTCCTTCATCTTTACTTATCAAACAGGTTTTAACATTGTCTAGATTAGATGGTAAGACTGTGTATGGGACGGTTTCCCACTGATTATCCAGTTTGTCAGTGCGTATCTTTCTCTTGAGAACTTGATCACCTTCTTGTAATGGCATTGCTTGAGCATGTTTGTTAAAAGTTTTCTCTTGTCTTGCTCTTGCTTGTTGTAGGTTTCTCTCTACACATTCTTGGACTTGTTGATACTGTTTCTGACGTTTGGTATCCCAATCTGTTTCTTCTTCTACTTCTGTATCTGGTTTTACAATTCCCATTTCTAGATCAATTGGTAGCTTACCGGGTCTTGCATGCATAAGGTATGCTGGAGTGCAGTTTATAGAACTCACGGGGACATGGTTGTATAAGTCTACCAAATCAGGTCATTTATCTGGCCACTCGTTTCTTTCTGATTTTGGTATGGTCTTTAACAGTTCAATTACAATATGATTCATCTTCTCGCATAAACCATTTGTTTGGGGATGATACGTTGTTGTGCGAATCTTCTTACAACCATACATATTGCAGAATTCCTTGAATAGTTCTGATTCAAAAGCTGGACCTTGGTCTGCAAGGACTTGTTCTGGGTAACCATGTGGTCTACAGAAAAGTGTCTGGAAGGCTTTTGCTGCCGTCTTCGCTGTTAGATCTTTAACAGGTACCACCACTAAGAAGCGTGAGTAATGGTCCACGATGGTTAAGGCATAGACATAGCCTGACCAGCTTGGTGACAACTTGACGTGGTCTAATGCGACTAGCTCGAGTGGTTGCTTGGTTACTATTGGTTGAAGCGGAGCTTTCTGTGGATCTTTCCTTCTGAGGTTGCATGCGGCACATACTCTACACCAACGTTCAATGGATCTTCTCATGCCAACCCAATAGAATCTTTCTCTCAGGATTGCTTCTAACTTCTTCCATCCAAAATGACCTGCGCCGTCATGGTACGATTCTAAGACCATTTGAGTGACTCGCTTGGGCACGATTATCTGCCAGACCAGTTCATGCGTTTTAGGATTGGTATGAGTTCTGCAGAGCTTTGTTTGATGCAGGAATAACTTGCCTCTATCTTTCCATAGCTGTATGGTCTCAGCTGGGGCATTCTGATCAGGGTGTGCACGTTGTTGCGTAAGCAATTCTTTCACTAGCTTCACGGCTGGATCATTATCTTGGGCTTCGGCCCATCCGTAGTGTCTTAACGGGTTAAGATTTACTTTCTGCTTTCTTTGGTAGGCGCCGGGTTAATAATCTTGTACCTTTGAACGATGAAAGGCCGATAGTTCAATCTCTTCCAACTCTTCCGGTTCCTCTTCCACGTCTTTCAGTGCGGCATCTATGACAAGGCATCTGCGTTCCCGTTCTTGCGACCTGCCCGATATTTGATGACAAAGTTGTAGTTAGATAGCCGGGCCATCCATCGCTGCTCCAGAGCTCCTAATTTTGCTGTGTCCCGGTGAGTCAACGGGTTGTTATCCGTGTAGATGGTGAATTCTGCACCTGCCAAGTAATGTTTAAAACGTTCCGTTACAGCCCAAACTACTGCCAGTAGCTCTAACTTGAAGGAGCTGTAGTTCTCGGGATTTCTTTCTGTAGGCCGGAGCTTCCTACTTGCAAAGGCAATAACTCTCTCTTTGCCTCCTTGCTTCTGCGACAATACTGCTCCCAGTCCCACGTTGCTGGCATCCGTGTATAGAATGAAGGGTTGATGGTAATCAGGGTATGCCAGGATCTCTTCTCCAGTCAATGTACTTTTCAGCTTGTTGAAGGAATCTTCTCTTTCCTCATCCCACCGTGTCAGGAAATTACAGGATTAAGACTTCTTCGATCGTCCCACCAGAATGTCTTGCAGGGGTGCCGCTAGCTTCGTGAATCCTCTGATAAATCTTCTATAATAGCCTACCAGGCCCAGGAATTGCCTCACTTCTTTCACGTTCGTAGGTTTTGTCCAATCCTTTATCACGGTGACTTTATCAGGATCCGGTGCTATGCCTTCTGAACTCACGACATGTCCCAGGTACTGTACCTTTGGTTTGAGAAGGTGACACTTGGATGGTTTGATCTTCATGCCATATTTGGACAAAGCTTCGAACACTTCTGCCAGGTCTTGTAGATGTTGCTCATACGTCTTGGAATAGACTATGACGTCATCTAAGTACAGGAGGACAGTTTCAAAGTTCTTGTGTCCTAAGCAGCTCTCCATCAGACGTTGGAAGGCCCCGGGTGCTTTGCAGAGTCCGAACGGCATACAATTGAACTCACAGTGGCCCATCGGCGTTGTAAACGCTGTCTTCTCCTTGTCGGCCTCGTCCACAGGAACCTGCCAGTACCCACTAGTCAGATCAAGGGTGGAAAAGTAGTTAGCAGATTTTAATGCAGCTAATGACTCCTCAATCCTAGGTAATGGGTATGCGTCCTTATGTGTGTTGCGATTAATCTGCCGGTAGTCTACGCACATTCTCATGGTCCCGTCCTTCTTTTTAACTAACACTAGAGGTGCTGCCCAGGGGCTACAACTGTCTCTTATTACCCCTGCAGATTTCATTTCTCTGAGCATGTCTTTGGTGGTTTGGTAGTGAGCGGGTGGTAATGGTCTATACCTCTCTTTTATAGGCTGATGGTTACCTGTGGGTATAGTGTGCTCTACCCCTTTGATCTGCCCAAAGTCTAACGGGTGTTTACTGAATATTTGCTCATATTCTTTCACTACCCGGTATACTCCATGCTTGTGACGGGGAGGTGTAGAACTGGTACCTACATGCAACTTTTGGCACCAATCCTCCAGCTTCTCCTCTGAGCCATTGTCATCCGCCTGACATGACGGGTTCAAGGGCTCGGCGGCTGTAATGTTGTTGTTATCAACCGTGTAGAACTTAGCCATGGTAGCATACTTAGGTAATGTGACCTCATCTTCTCCGCAGTTTAATAGGCGTAATGGCACTCTTCCCCTGTGTACGTCAACTACTCCTCTAGCAGTGAGTATAGTCGGTCTATTGTCTGAGTACACAGGTTCTACCAGGGCCTGATAGTCTTGCCCTTTAATGCCTATTGCGGCTCTGCACCACACCAACATTTTGGTTTTGGGAGGTATTACAATGGGTATTGGATCACTTACTCGTACACTGCCGATCTCACCTCCGGAGATTTCTACCTGTTGCTTCAACATCAGGGCTTTGATCTCTTTGTGCAGAAGCCTCTATTGTCCGGTTCTGGCAGTCTCGGCGATTTGCTGCAAAACACTTAACACTTCGGAAAAACATTTCTCAATTACATTCATTCCTACCAGCATCACGGGTTCACGGTCTCGCCGGTTAACATCTATGATTATAATACCCTGGTTCTGTAATTCTACCTTCCCAACCTGAATATTCATCTCTCTAAACCCGACCTTTGGTATTACCTGTCCATTACTAGCCCATACATCAAAGTTAAAGTCATCTGGCGCATTAGTAATGTCTGAATCAGCCCAGTACCTTTTATATAGAACATGTGGGATGGATGTTATTTGGGACCTGGTATCTAGCAAGGCACTGAAGGGAATGCCATCAAACACGAAAGGGATCACCGGCTGTCCTCCCACAAATCTGTCATACCAGGCTGAGGGGCCTTGAGGGTTCATTCCGGGGGAGCGGCCCGCCTGCCCAGGGAATCGTCGTTTAAAGGACACTCACGAGCAAGATGGCCTGGCTTTTGGCAACGGCGGCAAATGGGCTGTCCATCTGGTTGGTAACGATCGCTGTGTCGTCCTCTTGCTGCTGGGTATCTTCTGGGCCTCATCCACGGGATATCCTCTCTTCTGGTCGCCAACTGGATCTTGGGTGCAGGCTTTGACTCTCGCAGTTCCTTGATGACCTTGGCCATAGAGATCACGGTGTCTGTCAGGGCATCTAGCTTTTGCGTTAGGGCAGCATTAGAAATCAGTTCTCCAGTCTCAGCAGCAGTTGCTGACATAGCAGATGTCGCTGGCGCTGCCGGCTGCTGAGGTGCTGCTGCAGTGTCCGGGACAGTTAGTAGCTCCCGTGGCTCTTCCAGCTGCTGCAAACGGATAGCTCTATCTTTCAGCTCAGTAAATGTCATGTCAGGGTTCTGCAGCAGTATCATGCTTAACTGTCCTCGGTGGGAAGGGGAATGGAGGCCCTCTATAAATTGGTCAAATAGCATTTTATCAGCTCCCGGGGCTAAAGCAGGTTCTGCCAGTTTAAGGGCTCTGAGTGCTTCCTGCAGGTTCAAGGCAAAGTCTCTGGCACTCTGTTTAGGCTTCTGGTGGCATGCAAAGAACCTCATCTTAGCCCGGGTATCAGCAGCAGATTCAAAAGTTGCTTTCAGTCTTGCTGCTAGATGTTATACAGTGTCCTTATCCGTGTCCAGCCAGGACGCAACCTCACGCCGTGCATTGCCCGTTAATTCTCCCATTATCATTCCTACACGCTGGGCTTCAGT
Organism: Allobates femoralis; assembly: GCA_033576535.1. NCBI lineage: Eukaryota > Metazoa > Chordata > Amphibia > Anura > Aromobatidae > Allobates > Allobates femoralis. The sequence goes on from JARQOC010000013.1 coordinate 13,040,857, forward strand.
GAGGGGATACATCACATAATACTCTTTTATCTTTAGCATAAAGTCAGTTAATGTATTGGGCTCACCGGAGTATTGGGGCAGCCACGTTGCCCCTGGAGTATACGGCATCAGGAATGGCATTATGGATGCTGTTCCTTGCACCGCTGCACCGCCGGGTACTATCGCTGGGTCCGGCGCTGCAGCTCCACCGGCTGCTCCGTCGCCGCCTTGTGCACCGGGCTGCGACATCTTGGGCCCCCTTAGTTAATATCTGCCCTCCGTCTTCCGCTTTCGTCCGGATGTCTATGGAAGGTTCCGGGGTGCAGCAGGGATCTTCTTCCCCGCCGGATGTCGTCAGCACCAAGGGAGGAGGCTGAATTCGCGCCAATGTAAGGTACCACCCCCTTTCTTTCCCGCGTGCCACGTGTTCCAAGATGGCGGATTTTCAAAAATACAGTTCAGATGGTGCAGTTCAAAAACGGTTCTCACATCAATCACGGCACACGCTGCCCGTTTTAACGGGCACGGTAGATCCTGTTCGTGACGCCAGGTTTGTCGAGCCCACTGGGACGAGGGTTCTCGGTACCGGACCGTGTCTGCTGCGGGGGAAGTCATGGGTGGTCCTGGTCTGGTCCGTTTCCCGGGCCCTGGCAAATAAAAGGGGTGTATGTACAGGGGATTGTCAGTCGTGACGCCACCCACCATATGCGGCCAGTGATGGGGCCACCGCTGCTGCAGAACCTCTGGGGATGATGGAATGGCAGCTTAGGTGTAATAGTTCCAGTGGGTAGAACTGTATTCCCCGGGGCAGTGATGGTATAGTCTATAATGGATATGAATGGTGAAGACGGGGTTAAAGGACACACACTCACGTTTAGTAGTCAAAGGTGCAATTCTCCTCTTCTCCTGATGCTGCAGCTTCTTCTAATCCGTGTGCAGAGCTGACAGGTTGGTAGCTCTGCAGGTGGGAGCTCTCTGTTACTGAATGTAGGGCAAAGGGTGCAATCAATACACAGACTCACAGTTTTGCTGTTTTCCAAAGCTTTACTGCTGATGTTGTTGCAGGTTATAGTCCACGGAGTCTGTAATGGGGCTAAGCTCTCTTCCCACCCTGTCCGGGTCGTCAGCTTCCTCGTGTTACGCTGTGTGTGTGTCCTGGCTGTTGCGTCTAGCTAAGCTGCTGGGACTTCTCACTCTTTCTCTGTGTTCTGCTGGTACAACTTGGCTAGGCAACTTGAGTCCTCTGTGCTGTGCTGACCCCTCCGTGTTGCTTTGCACTGGTACTAGGGGCATCTAGAGATCCCACTGTTCCTGGATTCACTGTGCTGTGGGTGCCAGACACAGTACCGGATCCGGTGTCCGTTCCGTGCGCTCTTCTTTGGCAAGTGAAAGTATCACTCCAGCTCCCAGACGTGTTCCTCTGTCTGTAGTTCTCCTGTTCCTCTGACCCTTGCTGGGCCTGCACTAAGTTCTGCACTAACTTGTGCTCTTCACAGCACTGCACCGTGCTGTACGGTCTGAGCTGTTCTGAGCTACTTCCTCATGAGCAGGAGTATTTAAGGGAGCAGGTGGTGCTCCCCCTCCTGGCCCAGAGGTGCTAGTGTTTGTCAGTGTGTAGTGGGGAGAGAACCCATGTGGTGTTATTGTGGCATATTAACCCATAGGGTGCCACATATACGTTGTACCTTACGGCCTTACAGTTCAGAAATGTTTCAGGTACATGTTGCTTTAATGTGGTTGTGTTTTTGATGTATTTAGGAGACTGTAAGGCACAATGTATAAAAATGGAGTAGGACTGCCCCATTAAGATTGTCATGAAGTGGCAGGGTGGCTCAAACAATTGATTAATTGTTTGCAAACTTTCTGATTTTTAAAGTACAGTTATGAATTAATATGTGCATATACACTTTTTGTACTTCATGCTGACCATAGGCAGTGCTGGCTTCTTGGCTTTTTTCATAACCAGTGTGTACTTATACCATGTCTAACAGATGCTGCACACACGTCTGCATGCCTTGCTGTGACTAAGGAAACAGTGAGGTATCTGGGATCCATAGAAAGTTTCAGGGGAAAGGAATCCACAAAGTTGCTATGGGAGAGGGTAGACCATGGCAGTGCTGAAAAAAATCAATGAAGTGCTTTGCCTGTGCTCCTAGCCTGGATACATGGCAGCACACATTATGCACTATTATATCATTGTTCAGTAAAAGATCACAGCGTGTATTTCTATCTGCTTGGTGACATGATTGCTATTTCAAGCCAGAACACACCTGTTACATTCCATAGGATGGCATATTAGGGGTAGGACTGTACTGTCACCATGGGGCTGGTGGCCTCCCAAGTGTGAGGAGGCAGGAATGTAAGATGGTCCTGGAGCCCCCAGGATCCACACCCCCCACACACCTCCTGCTCTCATCAGCAAGCTGATTTTCTTGGACCCCTGAGGGAGGGGTGAGAGCTGAGGAGTAGATATGATTTTATTGATTTATAAGCGATCTATAGATCCTAGAACTGTAGCGCCCAGCTCTGCATCATGTAGCAGGGCAGGAACTGTACTAAAAGGTTTTCTCTCCCCAGAGTTCTCCTTTAGTACCACATCGGGAGAGCGGGCATTGGTGCTGTACTCACAACTGAATTCCAGAAGACACCCTCGGGTATTGCTGTCACAAAACCCCCTGCTGAACCCTTTCCTGGGTCAACCTTTTCCAGATCACTGTCAGCTGTCAAAGATGCAGATATCCTGCTTCCTGCTGTATTCTGATAGACTTCTTTGTTCCCTCCAGGCCTTTCTGTTCACCAGAATCCTCCAAACCATGTCATCCTCCAGACTCCTTTCTCCTTTCCAAACCCATATGTCATCCTCCAGAGTCCTCTGTCCTCTCCAGAACCTTCTTTCCTCCAGACTAGTCAGTAATCTCCCTGTGTCTTTTCTTGTCTCCTCTGTTCCCTCTACTCACTCCATCCTCACTCCTCTCCTCCATATTCCTCTCTCACTATCAGACCCTTTTGTTCCCTCCACTGTTCTCTCCCATCTTCACTCCATACTCCTGTCGTCTCGTGACTTTTCTTCCTTGGAATTCAAGGGTTTGATCTTGCACTATGTTTCGCTGACTTTCACTAACCTCAGGGGGCGGTCTACCACAGGGTGAAGATTGCTCCATGGGTTGCAAAAGGTCCATAACATCCAGGCCCAGTGCCCTCTTCTATATGTAGATATGAATGTATGGAAGGACTCTAACCTATCATGTTTCCCATTACAGATGTGCAGTGGTGACATCAATTCCAAATGGACAATCTCAGACCTTCCAATGCAACAATATGGTCGGGAAATATGTCAACATCATTGTGCGTGAAAGAAAGGAATTTCTCACACTGTGTGAAGTTCAGGTGTTTGGAGAATAGAACTGGTGCCGATAATCAGAAGCAAAATATTACTAACAATATAGTAATAATCTACGATAAATAAATATATGTACAAGTGTAAAATTACATTAAATAAAAGCATTCACATTTATATTGTGTGATGTCCAATTCTTTATCTTCTTGGAGGACGGGTTTCCGTGCTCAGGATACTTAGTTCACGTCTAAGGGTACCGTTACACGTCGCAACATTTCATGCAATTTCACTTGCAACTTACTGGTTGCAGTGAAATCATGGACACATTGTTCTATTTTGTTGCTGTGTACAAATGTAACAATGTGTCCATGATTTCACTGCAACCAGTGATTTGCAAGTGAAATTGCTAGCAAAATTGCCGTGTGTGATGGTACCCTGAGGGATTGTTATAAAGGGAAGCTCAAGCAAAGCCGGTCACCACTACAGTCAAAGCCGGAGGAAGCACAATAGCGAATGCCGAGACCCACCCACCGATTGACCCCATCGCGCATTGAGAAATAACGACACCAACTTATTCTTTTCTTACTTTTATTGAGGGCATCCACGTAACACCGCTCAAGCATATGTAAACAGGGGGTTGGATGGTTATGGCCGCAGCTCCACCGTAGGCACAAATCCGCCTTGTAAACTGAGGGGAAGAGGCCCGTATGCCCTCGGCCATCCGAGGCATGTTGGACCTCACCGGAGCCCTCTTCCACCAGCCACTGAGCTGCGACCCCCACCCAAAGAACTAAGGGCCTTGTCTATACCATCCTGCAAACCAGAAAGGAATATGTCCAACCCAATATCATTGAGACTAAAACCATCCTGCAATGTCAAACGTTCTAAATCTGACTCTAATTCCAGGTGGCGGACTACGAATCCCCCTTTTCTTTCTACAAAGCGAGCTAGACTGCGGTTAATCTGTCTCTGTGACCTGTCTAGGGCCGAGGGATCCCTGGCTCCTTTCCAAACTGCTCTGGGCACTATTTCCGACCAGACTATGACTAGCTTGCTAAAGAAGCCATGCATTCTGTCTAAGTCAGTCTGCATGATGGCTAACAACTCCACTTTCCTTAATCGTGCTAGATCATTTCCTCCCGCGTGAATCAGTAATATTACCGGGCCGCTAGTATTTTTTTAGATATTCACAGCCTCTGGCAGGACCTGTGCCCACGTGAGCCCGTGTATGCCTCTCCATTCTACTTGTGTTCCGTGAAAACCGAGTGCTCCTCCGCCCGGGCGTACTTCAGCACGACGCGCTGACCAAAAAATGTGGGAGTGACCCACTATCCACACCGCTGGCCTTGCCGTATCTAGGAAGAGAAAACTGTTAGCGACTGACCACAACCTGTTGTAAATGCTTGTGAAGCAGCTGTAGCGCCTTGTGCAACTAGGAAGAAAAGCTTGCATTAGTGAATGAAGAAAACTGTCATGGCCCTGTCAGTGTACCAATAACATTTTGTGCCGGTAGGCACGGGACTACCTTCAATTATATTCTAATGTCTATCCTCGATTATAACCAACGCTGTGCTGTCTAAATTTATAAACTAATGTGTATTAAAACCAAAAAAAAATTTTTTTTTTTTTTTTTTTTTTATTAGGCTATGGAAGCAAACCAATGAAAACAAAAACCACTAAAAACTAACCACACAAGCGTTATTTAAGCATGTATGTTATGATGCGGGTTCTGATTAAAGCATTTCTGGCCTGACGTAACATGCAAAACAGTTGGATTTCCAGCGTCCCACCCGCTGTATTTCATTGCTATGTAAGCCCGCACGTGCTGCCTCCGTTGCTGCCCCAATGCGGAAGGAGTGGGTGCCAAACTCGCCGGGTGAAAGCCCTATAGCGGCTAGTGATTTCTTTAATATGGCTGCAAATTGCGCAACTGTTAATGGGGATCCGTCTGCGTGCTCAAAGAAGAAAACGCGTGTGGTCTTTTCGGTCATGTACGACTGGATGAGTTGTACCGGGCACACTGGGCCGGGCGTTGGAAAAATGGGGAACCATGTGCCGTGGGCCAGCTGATCTGTTTTTGACCGCCGTATGCGCACCCGCAAACCACCGTTGCAATAGATTACATCTTTCCATAGCAACCCAGAGGAGCGGAGGGGGGACTTGGTGACGAGCTCGCTGACCCGCATGGCACCAAAAAACGCTAGTGTAAATGCTGCTGCGAACAGGGGCGTATCGCTGGACGCGCTGCAAACCGTTGGAAGTATATCTAGAAGTGCCCTGAGGGTCGCAAAGGAGATGGGCTTTTTACGTTCGCTGCTGCGACTGCTACGCTTCCAACCTTTTAATGCCTGCGTGATGATAAATGTTTTTGTGACGTCTGCCCAGCCTTGCAGCCGGAAATGAAAAGCAAGGCCTGCTAAGCGGTTTTGCGCGACTGGGTCCGACGTGCCGGCGTAGCGCAGCTGCAAGAGGTACTGAACCACTGTGTCGATTAGCCAGTCTTGTGAGACCGCTTCAGGCGGGGTGCCTGCTAATACCTTCCAATCCTCCCATGCCTTACCATAAGCTCTCCACGTTGATGGTGCCACGGAAGCTTGCACCATGGGCATCAGTTGTTCCCTGGAACGTTCCAAAGCTCTGCCGGACACTTGTGGCCTTCCTGTTGAGCCTGTGGGCAAAGTTGCCTGAATATCTGAAAATTAAAACGTGACAAGGCATCAGCTGCGTTGTTATGCACTCCTGGAACATGCCTGGCCTTGAACCAGATGTTATGGGTGAGACATTTGAGGACCAGGAAACGCAATAACCTAATAACTGGTGGTGAGGATGATGCAAGATGATTTATTCCATGGACAACGCTGATGTTGTCCGTCCAGAAGTATATCCGCTTGTTGCTTAAGCGTTCGTACCATAACGCCACGGCCACTACTATTGGAAAGAGCTCTAGTAATGTGAGATTTCTTGTCCACATAGCAACCTGCCAGGACTCCGGCCAACGTTCAGCACACCAGCTGAGCCCTAAGATGACCCCAAACCCAATGGATCCTGCGGCATCTGAAAACAGTGAGATCTCCGAGTTGGACGTTTCGGGTTCTTGGAAGCATGTGTGCCCGTTGTAATTTTTTAGGAAGGATCTCCAGACCTGAAGATCGTCACGCAGCGGTCTGGTGATGCGCAACCTGTGGTGAGGGGTAACTAGACCCCTTGTGGCAAGGCAAAGCCTTCGGGAAAAAATTCTCCCCATGGGCATGACCCTGCATGCGAAAGCCAAGAGACCCAATAGTGATTGCATTTGCGCTAGCGTGACTTTTTTCACTGCGCAGAAAGCATCGATGAGTGAGGTGATCTTTTTTACTTTGTCCTGGGGTAAACGAAATAGCATATTGCAGGAATCTATCTCGATACCTAAGAAGGAGATGGTTGCCACTGGGCCCACCGTCTTCTCTGCCGACAAGGGAACGCCAAAGTTGTCTGCTGCTGTCTGGAAAGCCTGGAGTAAATTGTAGCATTCGTTTGAGTTGGCGGGGCCAACGAATAGAAAATCATCCAAGTAATGGGTGACAGAACTTGTACTGGCAGTTTCTTTTACCACCCATTCCAGGAAGGAGCTGAAAAGCTCGAAGTACGAGCATGATATCGAACAGCCCATTGGGAGACACATGTCGTAGTAATATTTTCCGTCCAAAGCACAACCCAACAAATGGTGACAATCTGGGTGGACGGGTAGTAGGCGGAAGGCCGAGGCTATGTCTGATTTAGCCATGAGTGCCCCCGGGCCGGCACTCCGAACTAGCGCGACCGCTGTGTCGAAAGAAGCATAAGAAACCGCAGCTCCCTCTGCTGGGATGCCGTCATTAACGGATTTTCCTGGCGGGAAAGATAGGTGGTGGATAAGGCGGAATTTGCCTTTTTCCTTTTTTGGCACCACTCCTCAGGTTTTTAAAAGGTGGTGTATGAAAAGGCCCTGCCATGCGGCCTAACGAAACCTCCTTTTGTATTTTGCTTGCTAGCACCTGCGGCAATTGCCGTGCCGACTTGAGGTTTGGTGCGAAATAGGATTCTGGAGATGGGTGGAATGGTATGATAAAACCCGAAGAGAATCCTTCCCTAAGGGTGTCTGCAGCATCGCTATTGGGGTAGCGTTTTAGCCATGGCTCCATCTTTGAAACGCTCACCGGGGCTTTGGCGACCACTGCTGTGAGTTTTCCTTGGGACTTGCCATGAGTCCTGTTGCATCTAGGGGCTGGATGCTCCCCTCCGCAGGCTGAACACTCGTGTCTGTATTTGCACAAGGCCTGGAACCTGCAATGACCTTCGTTGAATAGCCAGCAGCACCCCGGTCTTTTTTGGTGTGAGGGGCCTGAAGAGTAGCTTGAGGGGTAAGCGGATGGACCCTGAAAGGACTGAGCTCTCTGTGCCATCATGAGCCTTAGCCATGGTTCGGTGGCTTTTACATCCCATCCCAGCTGGGGACGGGAAGCCAAACGACGACGGAATTCCTCGTCATATTTCCACCAAGCAGAGCCCCCGTGGGTTTTGTAAGAGTTGTATATAAGGTCAAAGTACGTGAACAGCTCAGAGCATCGTTCTGGGTGCCTTTGGCCCATGATGCACCCCAGGACAGCAAAAGCCTGTGTCCAATTGTTGAAAGATTTCGCAACTTTCGGCTTGCGGTCAAATGGCCGGTCCGGAAAGCGCCTTTCCCTGTCCACAGTACCCCGCTCTGTCGAAATCAAAGACCAGATGTCTATGTAATCGTTTGCCCAAATTTTTTCCATGATTTCTAGACTTAACTGTGTCCCTAATGGGGGGACCCCGCAGTAAATCGTGTCCTTGTGCAGATCAAGACGCGGGGCTGGCGGCGCTGGCTGCGCCACCGTAGCGGTGGTTGGAATGGTCAAGAGCATTTTGGGGTTGATTAGAATCTTACCCGCACATGAACCATCCTGGTGGCCTCCACCCTCCTGCTGCCCCATGTTACCCCAAGCGCTTGTGAAAGCGTACTCACCCAGCGCCGTCGGTGGTTGGCTATCCTGCATCGCTGGTGCGCCGGTAGCTGATGTCGATGGCACGGCTCTGCGACTGTGACGCGAAGACCTTCTTGAAGAACCTTGCCGTGCGGTGCTTCTCCGTGCTTCTGAAGAGGTGCTTGAGGACGGGTATGAACGCCTATGCCTGCGTGACTGCTGTGATGAGCGTGAATGGCGGCGACGTCTGCGTTCCCTGCTCCTGCTGCTGGAGGTGGAGGAATACCTTCTGTGGCGTGATCTGCGTCTGTGACGGGAGGATCGATTTGATTGTTCTCTAGCATTGTGTGTGGTGGCCTGCAACTGCATTGTGCTGGGCTCCTGGACGGATCCCTGCGACAGGGGGTCCGGATCTGGGCCCTGCGCAGGTTGCTGCTGCGTGGGCAGGATGGTGTGCCCAGCTAAGGCTGCAGGATTGGAGCTGGGAGGCGTGAGGAGCCCCATGTGTGTGGGCGGAGCAGCCGCGGCTGCTTCCTCATGGTCATCCTCTGCTGACCACTCAGTGGAGGTGCCGCTCTGGGTTCCCCTCATGTTGATGTGGGGTGTGCTGAAGCTGGGGGGTTGTACGCTGGTTGCGGGCGAATGCAGCTGCGATTCTGTATATGCAGCCGCGGTACTTTGAAATTGGCGCCGCTCCGACGCCGGCAGTGAGACCGCCGGAAGTGACGCTGGGTGCCCAGCAACCGGATGAGGCATCCGATCATGTGAAGCCCGCGTCACCTCCGCGACCGGAAGCGTCGAGCGGGAGTTGCGCGACGTCACTTCCGGGGGCGGAGCAACCTGTCGAGGCGCGCGGTGTGCGCGCTCGCGCGAATCGGGCCGCGTCCGAGCGGCCATGGAGGAAGTGAACTCCCCCGAAGGTGGGGGCTGAAACGAGGGTGACCGCACACCGGTGTGAAGGGGCAAGGAATCCCCCTCGATTGCGGCTGTGCCGCGGTTTAAAGACTCCCGGGGTGGTATCTGTGAGGGAGGCATGGCAGATGCATTGGCCCCCGGGCGTGAAGAGCGCGGTCTAGGTCCCCTGCTCCGTTCTCTTACCGCTGCAGCCAGGGTGTCCATCATCAGCGTTGCTCACGATGCTCACCCTGTGAGCAGTGTTGGTAAGAGAACGGATATGGCCGACAGGCTAGCTTATAAGACCCGAAGGCGGGCCTGAGGGGACTGCAGCCGATAGGATGCAGGGAGATAAGGGGAACCAACTAGAAGCCCACTACGCGATGGGGAGAAGCGGGGGGGGGGGGTCACATAATTCAAAGGGGCTCTGCAGTCAGGGAGCAGCAGCATCAGCTGCGGTGCCCTGCAATATCACACCGGGAGGTGAAGGAGGAGCAGAAGCGCTATCTAAGCGTTACCAGTCATCATTTTCACCGGGCAGGGATTGTACTAATTAATAGACCAGATTGAAGGTACATGTAAATGAGACAAGAGGCCAAGAGACTCCAGGTCTACATCTGTACTCAACTCTAGATGCCGCATTGCGAAATACTGGCGGGACCCCTTTATTACTTATATCATTTCTACTTCTCTATTACTATTTACATTATAGTGGTTTATTGCTACATTACATCGCCTGACAGTGCACCTTTACAGTAACTATTGTGAGGTAGCACCCGGGGAACCCGCTTGCAAACGACAACAACACGTGTTTATAAGTTAACCAATGTCTACCCGTTTATTTTTCACATATAATAACATAACCCGGGTAGCATGTTTGACACATATCACATTGATTATAAACACTTTACATAAATACACCATACATTTACATATAACATTACATAACACTCATATTACACATAACATCTTATAGTAACCCGGGACCTGTAACCATCTCTGTCCCCATTGGAGCTCTACTAACAGCTCCCATGGTGGCTACGGCCTCCGGCCTACTTACACTATACATACGTTACAGTACGATGATGACCCCTCCGGGTTCATAACAGGGATTGGCAAACCCTAGTAACCCGTGGGGCTGCGGCCTCAGGCCTAACCACGCGTTACCCAGTACGGGAGCCCTTTTAACCTCTGCTTCTGACCTTCGTTACATACGCCTCAACGGGCCCTGTGGGTCCCAATGGCGGTACCTGCCGCCTGGCTTTAGTCACCCAGCATGATGATACAACATTCACCCGTAGTCAGGAATCCAGCCTGACCGGGACCTTACATACCGTATGTGATCCATCATACGAACATCCATGGATCACACACCTGCTCACAGCCCATCATAACACATCCATGGACTGTGGCCCCTCCATGACCATAACAGGACCTGGTGAACCGTAGAATCCGGGCCAACCATGCGTCTCCGTGGCCTACTCACCACGGTACGGGCTACCAGTCGCCACCAAACCTCCATCTCATGGCAGGTCTCCAAGTCGACGACTGTACCCTGCGTCCGAGTAGCGCCCTAGCGGATCAGCCATGGTTCCCTTCTAGGAGCCTTCGTGACCCCTGTCTCTGGCCACAGGCACACCCACACCATTAGAGGTCGTGGTTGAGGGACGGGTACCCTCTGCAAGCAGCAGGGCAAGCCTCCCTCTCGTCCCCACGGGACGGAACGCCTCCAACATCATCCATACTAGCTGGGTCACTCTCTCCCCACATCATTATACATGGGTCTTACATATAGGCCATCATCTCTCATTCAGGGCCATTACCTAAGCCCTCATACACATAGTTCATCAGGTCCCTTAACTGAGTACTCCGACTCGGACCCAAAGGCGGTCTATGCCCGCCTGGCACACTACATACATTCCGGTTCATCAGGACCTTTAACTGACTCACTGAGTCGGTCCCAAGGGCGGTCTATACTCGCCTAGCATGATTTACACACAAGGTGCACAGTTCACACAATCACTCGGGAACTGCTTTTCTTACCGGGCACGGATCCGGGTCTCGCTACCTGTGTCACAGGTTCCACCAGGCATCCCCACGGGCTCCTCTCCCGGGCGTGTTTCACCCCACGCCCGTACCAGTATCCACCGGGTCAGCCATAGCTTCCCACTCCAGGTGCTGTCACGACCCCGGACCTCGGCACCGGCATGGAGCTAGCATGCTCCCATCATTCCATACACAGAGCCTTGGACTGCTCTGCTCTCAGGCTGGTAATCAGCCCACATCCTCTCAGGCTGATGTCTGGCTGAGAATGGGCTCTCAGCTTCCAGGATCAATCTCTTAATCACAACTGGCTGGCTCTTATCCTGCCAGCCACTCCCACATGGAACACACCCCCTTAGCTGCTGGCAATCAGCCTTTCACACAGCTCAGGTTAACTCCCTGTGTTCCGGGTTGTCAGCACTCACTCATTACATCCTATTTCCTCATGGATCTCATACCACTCTCACTGCCGCTCATTAGGCTCATGAAACCCTGTGTTCACAGTTGGTTCACACAGCATTATCAGTCAAACAGGATCATACCTTGATCCTACATGTGATGTACCCCGGCCATGAGGATCATGCCGGCGGTGCCTCACACTATACAATATCACTGGTTATATGCTAATGTCAGACGAAAGCTTTATTGAGCTACTGTCCATACAATGTACAGTACAGACCAAACGTTTGGACACCTTCTCATTCAAAGAGTTTTCTGTATTTTCATGACTGTGATAATTGTAGATTCACACTGAAGGCATCAAAACTATGAATTATCACATGTGGATTTATATACTGAACAAAAAAGTGTGAAACTACTGAAAATATGTCTTATATTCTAGGGTCTTCAAAGTAGCCACCTCTTGCTTTGATTACTGCTTTGCACACTCTTGGCATTCTCTTGATGAGCTTCAAGAGGTAGTCACCGGAAATGGTCTTCACTTCACAGGTGCCCTGTCAGGGTTAATAAGTGGGATTTCTTGCCTTATAAATGGGGTTGAGACCAGCAGTTGTGTTGTGCAGAAGTCTGGTGGATACACAGCTGATCGTCCTACTGAATAGACTGTTAGAATTTGTATTATGGCAAGAAAAAAGCAGCTAAGTAAAGAAAAGCGAGTGGTCATCATTACTATAAGAAATGAAGGTCAGTCAGTCCGAAAAATTGGGAAGACTTTGAAAGTGTCCCCAAGTGCAGTTGCAAAAACCATCAAGCAACAAAGAAACTGGCTCACATGAGGACCGTCCCAGGAAAAGAAGACTGAAGAGTTACCTCTGCTGCGGAGGATAAGTTCATCCAAGTCACCAGCAGGCCTTCATGGTAAAATAGCTGCTAGGAAACCACTGCTAAGGTCAGGCAACAAGCAGAAGAGACTTGTTTGGGCTAAAGAACACAAGGAACGGACATTAGACCAGTGGGAATCTGTGCTTTGGTCTGATGAGTCCAAATTTCAGATCTTTGGTTCCAACCAACGTGTCTTTGTGCGACACAGAAAAGGTGAACGGAAGGACTCTACATGCCTGGTTCCCACCGTGAAGCATGGAGGAGGAGGTGTGATGGTGTGGGGGGGAAGGCTTTGCTGGTGACACTGTTGGGGATTTTTCAAAATTGACGGCATACTGAACCAGCATGGCTACCACAGCATCTTGCAGCGGCATGCTATTCCATCCGCTTTGCGCTTAGTTGGGCCATTATTTATTTTTCAACAGGACAATGACCCTAAACACACCTCCAGGCTGTGTAAGGGCTATGTGACCAAGAAGGAGAGTGATGGGGTGCTACGCCAGATGACCTGGCCCCCACAGTCACCAGTCTAGACCCCTCAGTCCTGTGTATACAGAGCTTTCTCCATGGTGCGGCCCCTCCAATGCTGTGTATACAGAGCCTCCTCCATGGTGCGACCCTTCAGTCCTGTGCATACACAGCCTCCTCTATAGTGCAGCCCCTCAGTCCTGTGTATACAGAGCCTCCTCCATGGTGCAGCCCCTCAGTCCTGTGTATACAGAGCTTTCTCCATGGTGTGGCCCCTCAGTGCTGTGTATACAGAGTCTCCTCCATGGTGTGGCCCCTCAGTTCTGTGTATACACCTCCTCCTCTATAGTGCAGCCCCTCAGTCCTGTGTATACAGAGCCTCCTCCATGGTGCAGCCCCTCAGTCCTGTGTATACAGAGCTTTCTCCATGGTGTGGCCCCTCAGTGCTGTGTATACAGAGCCTCCTCCATGGTGCGACCCTTCAGTCCTGTGCATACACAGCCTCCTCTATAGTGCAGCCCTTCAGTCCTGTGTATACAGAGCCTCCTCCATGGTGCGGCCCCTCAGTCCTGTGTATACAGAGCCTCCTCTATAGTGCAGCCCTTCAGTCCTGTGTATACAGAGCCTCCTCTATAGTGCGGCCCCTCAGTCCTGTGTATACAGAACCTCCTCCATGGTGCGACCCCTCAGTCCTGTGTATACAGAACCTCCTCCATGGTGAAAACCCTTAGTCCTGTGTACAAAGCCTCGTCCATGGTGCAACCCCTAAATGCTGTGTATACAGAGCCTCCTCCATGGTGCGGCCCCTCAGTCCTGTGTATACAGAGCCTCCTCCATGATGCAGCCCCTCAGTGCTGTGTATATAGAGCCTCCTCCATGGTGCGGCCCCTCAGTCCTGTGTATACAGAGTCTCCTCCATGGTGCAGCCCCTCAGTGCTGTGTATACAGAGCCTCCTCCATGGTGCAGCCCCTCAGTGCTGTGTATACAGAGCCTCCTCCATGGTGCGGCCCCTCATTCCTGTGTATACAGAGAGCCTCCTCCATGGTGCAGCCCCTCAGTCCTGTGTGTACAGAACCTCCTCCATGGTGCGGCCCCTCAGTCCTGTGTATACAGAACCTCCTACATGGTGCGACCCCTCAGTCCTGTGTATACAGAGCCTCCTCCATGGTGCGACCCCTCAGTCCTGTGTATACAGAGCCTCCTCCATGGTGTGGCCCCTCAGTCCTGTGTATATAGAGCCTCCTCCATGGTGCGACCCCTCAGTCCTGTGTATACAGAGCCTCCTCCATGGTGTGGCCCCTCAGTCCTGTGTATACAGAACCTCCTCCATGGTGCAGACTCTCAGTCCTGTGTATACAAAGCCTCCTCCATGGTGTGGCCCCTCAGTCCTGTGTATACAGAACCTCCTCCATGGTGCGACCCCTCAGTCCTGTGTATACAGCGCCTCCTCCTCGGTGTGGACCCTCAGTCCTGTGTATACAGAGCCTCCTCCATGGTGCGACCACTCAGTCCTGTGTATACGGAGCCTCCTCCATGGTGTGGCCCCTCAGTCCTGTGTATACAGAGCCTCCTCCATGGTGCGACCCCTCAGTCCTGTGTATACAGAGCCTCCTCTATGGTCTGGCCCCTCAGTGCTGTGTATACAGAGCCTCCTCCATGGTGCACCCCTCAGGCCTGTGTATACAGAACCTCCTCCATGGTGCGACCCTTCAGTCCTGTGCATACACAGCCTCGTCCATGGTGCGGCCCCTCAGTCCTGTGTATACAGAGCCTCCTCCATGGTGCAGCCCCTCAGGCCTGTGTATACAGAGCCTCTTCCATGGTGCGACCCCTCAGTCCTGTGTATACAGAACCTCCTCCATGGTGCAACCCCTCAGTCCTGTGTATACAGAGCCTCCTCTATAGTGCGGCCCCTCAGTCCTGTGTATACAGAACCTCCTCCATGGTGCGGCCCTTAAGTCCTGTGTATACAGAACCTCCTCCATGGTGCGACCCCTCAGTCCTGTGTATACAGAACCTCCTCCATGGTGCGGCCCCTCAGTCCTGTGTATACAGAGCCTCCTCCATGGTGTGGCCCCTCAGTGCTGTGTATACAGAGCCTCCTCCATGGTGCGGCCCCTTAGTCCTGTGTATACAGAGCCTCCTCCATGGTGTGGCCCCTCAGTCCTGTGTATACACAGCCTCCTCTATGGTGCGGCCCCTCAGTCCTGTGTATACAGAACCTCCTCCATGGTAGGGCCCCTCAGTGCTGTGTATACAGAGCCTCCTCCATGGTGCAGCACCTCAGTGCTGTGTATACAGAGCCTCCTCCATAGTGCGGCACCTCAGTCCTGTGTATACAGAGCCTCCTCCATGGTGCTGCCCCTCAGTCCTATGTATACAGAGCCTCCTCTATAGTGCTGCCCCTCAGTCCTGTGTATACAGAGCCTCCTCCATGGGGCAGCCCCTCAGTCCTATGTATACAGAGCCTCCTCCATGGTGCGGCCCCTCAGTCCTGTGTATACAGAACCTCCTCCATGGTGCGACCCCTCAGTCCTGTGTATACAGAACCTCCTCCATGGTGCGGCCCTTAAGTCCGGTGTATACAGAACCTCCCCCATGGTGCGGCCCCTCAGTCCTGTGTGTACAGAGCCTCCTCCATGGTGTGGCCCCTCAGTCCTGTGTATACAGAGCCTCCTCTATGGTGCGGCCCCTCAGTCCTCTGTATACAGAGCCTCCTCCACGGTGTGGCCCCTCAGTCCTGTGTATACAGAGCGTCCTCCATGGTGTGACCCCTCAGTCCTGTGTATACAGAGCCTTCTCCACAGTGCGACCCCTCACTCCTGTGTATACAGAGCCTCCTCCATGGTGTGGCCCCTCAGTCCTGTGTATACAGAACCTCCTCCATGGTGCGGCCTCTCAGTCCTGTGTATACAGAGCCTCCTCTATGGTCTGGCCCCTCAGTCCTATGTATACATAGCCTCCTCCATGGAGCGACCCCTCAGTCCTGTGTATACAGAACCTCCTCCATGGTGCGACCCCTCAGTCCTGTGTATACAGAACCTCCTCCATGGTGAAAACCCTTAGTCCTGTGTACAAAGCCTCGTCCATGGTGCAACCCCTAAATGCTGTGTATACAGAGCCTCCTCCATGGTGCGGCCCCTCAGTCCTGTGTATACAGAGCCTCCTCCATGATGCAGCCCCTCAGTGCTGTGTATATAGAGCCTCCTCCATGGTGCGGCCCCTCAGTCCTGTGTATACAGAGTCTCCTCCATGGTGCAGCCCCTCAGTGCTGTGTATACAGAGCCTCCTCCATGGTGGCGGCCCCTCAGTGCTGTGTATACAGAGCCTCCTCCATGGTGCGGCCCCTCATTCCTGTGTATACAGAGAGCCTCCTCCATGGTGCAGCCCCTCAGTCCTGTGTGTACAGAACCTCCTCCATGGTGCGGCCCCTCAGTCCTGTGTATACAGAGCCTCCTCCATGGTGCGACCCCTCAGTCCTGTGTATACAGAGCCTCCTCCATGGTGCGACCCCTCAGTCCTGTGTATACAGAGCCTCCTCCATGGTGCGCCCCTCAGTCCTGTGTATACAGAACCTCCTCCATGGTGCGGCCCTCAGTCCTGTGTATACAGAGCCTCCTCATGGTGCGCCCCTCAGTCCTGTGTATACATAGCCTCCTCCATGGTAGCGACCCCTCAGTCCTGTGTATACAGAGCCTCCTCCATGGTGCGGCCCCTCAGTCCTGTGTATACAGAGCCTCCTCCATGGTGAACCCCTCAGTCCTGTGTATACAGAGCCTCTCCATGGTGCGACCCCTCAGTCCTGTGTATACAGAGCCTCCTCCATGGTGCGGCCCCTCAGTCCTGTGTATACAGAGCCTCCTCCATGTGCGGCCCCTCAGTCCTGTGTATACAGAGCCTCCTCCATGGTGCGGCCCCTCAGTCCTGTGTATACAGAGCCTCCTCCATGTGCAGCCCCTCAGTCCTGTGTATACAGAACCTCCTCCATGGTGCGCCCCTCAGTCCTGTGTATACAGAACCTCCTCCATGGTGCGGCCCCTCAGTCCTGTGTATACAGAAGCCTCCTCCATGGTGCAGCACCCTCTAGTCCTGTGTGTATACAGAAGCCTCCTCCATGGTGCGGCCCCTCAGTCCTGTGTATACAGACCTCCTCCATGGTGCGCCCCTCAGTCCTGTGTATACAGAGCCTCCTCCATGGTGCAGGCCCCTCAGTCCTGTGTATATAGAGCCTCCTCCATGGTGCGCCCCTCAGTCCTGTGTATACAGAGCCTCCTCCATGGTGCAGCCCCTCAGTCCTGTGTATACAGAGCCTCCTCCATGGTGCGGCCCCTCAGTCCTGTGTATACAGAGCCTCCTCCATGGTGCGAGCCCCTCAGTCCTGTGTATACAGAACCTCCTCCATGGTGCGACCCTCAGTCCTGTGTATACAGAACCTCCTCCATGGTGCGGCCCTCAGTCCTGTGTATACAGAGCCTCCTCCATGGTGCGACCCCTCAGTCCTGTGTATACAGAGCCTCCTCCATGGTGCGGCCCCTCAGTCCTGTGTATACAGAACCTCCTCCATGGTGCGCCCCTCAGTCTGTGTATACAGAGCCTCCTCCATGGTGCGCCCCTCAGTCCTGTGTATACAGAGCCTCCTCCATGCGAGCCCCTCAGTCCTGTGTATACAGAGCCTCCTCCATGGTGCGCCCCTCAGTCCTGTGTATACAGACCTCCTCCATGGTGGGCCCCTCAGTCCTGTGTATACAGAGCCTCCTCCATGGTGCGACCCCTCAGTCCTGTGTATACAGAAGCCTCCTCCATGGTGCGGCCCCTCAGTCCTGTGTATACAGAACCTCCTCCATGGTGCGGCCCCTCAGTCCTGTGTATACAGAGCCTCCTCCATGGTGTACAGACCCCTCAGTCTCCTGTGTATACAGAGCCTCCTCCATGGTGCGGCCCCTCAGTCCTGTGTATACAGAGCCTCCTCCATGGTGCGCCCCTCAGTCCTGTGTATACAGAGCCTCCTCCATGGTGGCCCCTCAGTCCTGTGTATACAGACCCTCCTCCATGGTGCGCCCCTCAGTCCTGTGTATACAGAAGCCTCCTCCATGGTGCGGCCCCTCAGTCCTGTGTATACAGAACCTCCTCCATGGTGCGGCCCTCAGTCCTGTGTATACAGAGCCTCCTCCATGGTGCGGCCCCTCAGTCCTGTGTATACAGAGCCTCCTCTATGGTGCGGCCCCTCAGTCCTGTGTATACAGAGCCTCCTCCATGGTGCGGCCCCTCAGTCCTGTGTATACAGAGCCTCCTCCATGGTGCGACCCCTCAGTCCTGTGTATACAGAGCCTCCTCCATGGGACCTCAGTCCTGTGTAACAGACCCTCCATGTGCCCTAGTCCTGTGTATACAGAGCCTCCTCCATGGTGCGCTAGTCTGACACCTCATGGTGGCCCTAGTTGTATACAGAGCCTCCTCCATGGTCTGGCCCCTCAGTCCTGTGTATACAGAGCCTCCTCCATGGTGCGGCCCCTCAGTCCTGTGTATACAGAACCTCCTCCATGGTGCGCCCCTCAGTCCTGTGTATACAAGAGCCTCCTCCATGGTGCGACCCCTCAGTCCTGTGTATACAGAACCTCCTCCATGGTGCGAGCCCCTCAGTCCTGTGTATACAGAGCCTCCTCCATGGTGCGGCCCCTCAGTCCTGTGTATACAGAGCCTCCTCCATGGTGCGGCCCCTCAGTCCTGTGTATACAGAAGCCTCCTCCATGGTGCGGCCCCTCAGTCCTGTGTATACAGAGCCTCCATCCATCGGCGTTGTGGACCCTCAGTCCTGTGTATACAGACCTCCTCCATGGTGCGGCCCCTCAGTTCCTGTGTATACAGAGCCTCCTCCATGTGTGCGACCCCTCAGTCCTGTGTATACAGAACCTCCTCCATGGTGCGGCCCCTCAGTCCTGTGTATACAGAACCTCCTCCATGGTGGGCCCCTCAGTCCTGTGTATACAGAACCTCCTCCATGGTGCGACCCCTCAGTCCTGTGTATACAGAGCCTCTCCACGTGCGACCCCTCAGTCCTGTGTATACAGACCTCCTCCATGTGGCCCCTCAGTCCTGTGTATACAGAACCTCCTCCATGGTGCGGCCCCTCAGTCCTGTGTTACAGAACCTCCTCATGTGCGGCCCCTCAGTCCTGTGTATACAGAGCCTCCTCCAGGGTGCATGGTGTGACCCCTCAGTCCTGTGTATACAGAGCCTCCTCCACAGTGCGACCCCTCAATCCTGTGTATACAGAGCCTCCTCCATGGTGCGGCCCTCAGTCCTGTGTATACAGAACCTCCTCCATGGTGCGGCCCCTCAGTCCTGTGTATACAGAGCCTTCTCCATGGTGTGGCCCCTCAGTCCTGTGTATACAGAGCCTTCTCCATGGTTGGCCCCTTAGTCCTGTGTATACAGAACCTCCTCCATGGTGCGGCCCCTCAGTCCTGTGTATACAGAACCTCCTCCATGGTGCGGCCCCTCAGTCCTGTGTGTACAGAGCCTCCTCCATGGTGCGGCCCCTCAGTCCTGTGTATACAGACCTCCTCCATGGTGCAGCCCCTCAGTCCTGTGTATACAGAGCCTCCTCCATGTGCCCTCGTGCTGTGTATACAAGCCCTCTCATGGTGCGGCCCCTCAGTCCTGTGTATACAGAGCCTCCTCCATGGTGTGGCCCCTCAGTGCTGTGTATACAGAGCCTCCTCCATGTGTGCGCCCCTCAGTCCTGTGTATACAGAACCTCCTCCATGATCGGCCCCTCAGTCCTGTGTATACAGAGCCTCCTCCATGGTGCGGCCCCTCAGTCCTGTGTATACAGAACCTCCTCCATGGTGCGGACCCCTCAGTCCTGTGTATACAGAGACCTCCTCCATGGTGCGGCCCCTCAGTCCTGTGTATACAGAGCCTCCTCCATGGTGCGGCCCCTCAGTCTGTGTATACAGAGCCTCCTCCATGGTGCGGCCCCTCAGTCCTGTGTATACAGAGCCTCCTCCATGGTGGCGCCCCTCAGTCCTGTGTATACAGAGCCTCCTCCATGGTGCGGCCCCTCAGTCTGTGTATACAGAGCCTCCTCCATGGTGCGGCCCCTCAGTCCTGTGTATACAGAACCTCCTCCATGGTGCGGCCCCTTCAGTCTGTGTATACAGAACCTCCTCCATGGTGCGGCCCTCAGTCTGTGTATACAGAGCCTCCTCCATGGTGCGGCCCCTCAGTCCTGTGTATACAGAGCCTCCTCCATGGTGCTGCCCTCAGTCCTGTGTATACAGAACCTCCTCCATGGTGCGGCCCCTCAGTCCTGTGTATACAGAGCCTCCTCCATGGTGCGCCCCTCAGTCCTGTGTATACAGAGCCTCCTCCATGGTGCGGCCCCTCAGTCCTGTGTATACAGAGCCTCCTCCATGGTGCGGCCCAGTCCTGTGTAACAAGCTCCTCCCTGGGGCTACTTAACAGAGCCTCCTCCATGGTGTGGCCCCTCAGTCCTGTGTATACAGAGCCTCCTCCATGGGTGCGCCCCTCAGTCCTGTGTATACAGAACCTCCTCCATGGTGCGCCCCTTACAGTCCGTGTATACAGAACCTCCTCCATGGTGACGGCCCCTCAGTCCTGTGTATACAGAGCCTCCTCCATGGTGCGGCCCCTCAGTCCTGTGTATACAGAACCTCCTCCATGGTGCGCCCCTCAGTCCTGTGTATACAGAGCCTCCTCCATGGTGCGGCCCCTCAGTCCTGTGTATACAGACCTCTCCATGGTGTGGCCCCTCAGTCCTGTGTATACAGAGCCTCTCCATGGTGCGCCCTCAGTCCTGTGTATACAGAAGCCTCCTCCATGGTGCGGCCCCTCAGTCCTGTGTATACAGAACCTCCTCCATGGTGCGGCCCCCTCAGTCCTGTGTATACAGAACCTCCTCCATGGTGCGGCCCCTCAGTCCTGTGTATACAGAGCCTCCTCTATGGTGCGGCCCCTCAGTCCTGTGTATACAGAGCCTCCTCCATGGTGCGGCCCCTCAGTCCTGTGTATACAGAGCCTCCTCATGGTGCGGACCCTCAGTCCTGTGTATACAGAACCTCCTCCATGGTGCGGCCCCTCAGTCCTGTGTTATACAGAGCCTCCTCATGGTGGCCCCTCAGTGCTGTGTATACAGAGCACTCTCCATGGTGTGTCCCCTCAGTCCTGTGTATACAGAGCCTCCTCCATGGTGCGGCCCCTCAGTGCTGTGTATACAGAACCTCCTCCATGGTGCAGACTCTCAGTCCTGTGTATACAGAGCCTCCTCCATGGTGTGGCCCCTCAGTGCTGTGTATACAGAACCTCCTCCATGGTGCGGCCCCTCAGTCCTGTGTATATAGAGCTTCCTTCATGGTGCAGCCCCTCAGTGCTGTGTATACAGAGCCTCCTCCATGGTGTGACCCCTCAGTGCTGTGTATACAGAGCCTCCTCCATGGTGCAGACTCTCAGTCCTGTGTATACAAAGCCTCCTCTATGGTGTGGCCCCTCAGTACTGTGTATACAGAGCCTCCTCCATGGTGCGGCCCCTCAGTGCTGTGTATACAGAGCCTCCTCCATGGTGCGACCCCTCAGTGCTGTGTATATGACTCACCGTAGCCGGGGGTACACGTAGCGGGCGTTGTTTCTCCTCCAGTCACGGAACCGCGCCTGCGGTGGTGTAGGCCCGGTGGTCCAGATCAATAGGGAAATGGCGGAACAGTAGGGGTGATTTGTCTCGTGACGCCACCTGCGGGTGTTCTGGTAACTTTACCAGCGCTGTTCGGGTCTCCGGGGGATGTTATACAGCGAGATGGAACGCTCCCCACAGGATGAGCGGGAGTCCCCGGAGCCGAGAGCTGCGCAAGATGTTGTGAGGCAGCTGCGGGATGCTGCGCGCTGAATCCAGGAGTAATGTACAACCACACAAAGTCTCTTTTAGGTACCTTTACTGGTTGGTAATCAGGTACACTCGGACCGGGATAGTGAAGTTGGC
Organism: Allobates femoralis; assembly: GCA_033576535.1. NCBI lineage: Eukaryota > Metazoa > Chordata > Amphibia > Anura > Aromobatidae > Allobates > Allobates femoralis. Next base: position 13,062,822 of record JARQOC010000013.1, read on the forward strand.
ACTTCTGGAGGTTCACAGCAAGCAGTGTTAGGCTTCCTTTCTCTAGTTCTGGTGCTAAGGTCGGGTGGATGTGGAATCCAGCCGGACCGGGCAGTTTGTTCAATAGAACGGATTTCACCTGGTTGTCAGCACTGAGGGCACTGTAAAAGGGTGATGATAATTCTACCTTCTTCCCTGGGCTCTCACTGGTAGGTGCGACAGGTGAACAGGGGGCTAGACTCCCTGTGAAGTAGACTGGTTCCCTGCGGTGGCTATGTAGCTTCCACAGCTTCGGTTCCAGTAACCGGTTATCAAGGGAGAGAGTTATAATCACTCTGGTGTCCCTGAGAGGTGCTTCTCCTTGTCCTCTAACCCCAATTGCAAGGGTTTCCTCACTGGCTGGCAGGCTGGTTAGGCCTAGTGTGCTCCTCATAGGGTGGAGGTTTCACACAGGCTGGCAGCTCTTGTAGCGTCTACCACACTCTGGTGTTTCTCCCTTCAAGACTCTATTTATAGGGGGAACTGGTTCAAAGTGACCAGTGGAGCTCCCCCTAGTGGCTCAGGGTGAAACCAGGTGTTCTAAGTGTTGTTGTTGTGTTTGGTGTTTTGTGAGCTTTGCTGTGCTGTTAACTCCATTTGTGCTCTAAGGATTTCTGTGGTGCCCAACAGGTGCCAGGGTGCCACATTCCCCCTTAGTTAACCTCATTTCTCCCGGCTGAGCAAAAAGTTCTTTTTACAACTTAACACTATGCATTTTATACATTCAATAACAGAGTCTTAAAGAAAAAACAAAAATCACTGAAACGGAAGTGAAAAATGTGAAAATTATGAAAAGCAGTCCGTACGGCACTAGTCCATCTGCCGCAGGCTGGAAAAAGGTAAAGTTAGTGGTCACACAAGTCCTGTGACAATTGACCAAAGTTTATGAAAAGGGAAAAAGGTAAAGTCCAGGGATTCACAGTAACTTTATACATTCCCTACGGGTGTCTCTGCTTGGGAGGCCGGTACTAACCTTCTATACCTTACCAGGCGCTTTCTGTCCCCAACTTAGTATACTTGGGACAGAGCCCAGTTCCTCCACCCTTCTGTACACTACTTTTTACAGGTTTTTGAAAACTGGTTACTATTTACAACACTTACAGGTTACATTTTCCACTACATTTTAAACCCATTCTCCAAGTTTGTGTGGGGGTTGACCTAATGTACTACGTGTGGATCTGCGTAGTGTGGGTGTTTCCAAAGCTGTTGGTGTAGTGTACGAAGTGGTTCTTAATTCTCTATGTCTGCTTTGTGGTAGACCATAGTAAGTGCGGAGTCTATCAACTGGACTAACCTCTGTAGGTAGTTGAATAGGAATGGCTTCTCTTACTGTGGGACTAGCAGGTTGACCGATTACAGGAATCTCTGGTTCCATGATAACAGGCTGCAATTCTTGCCCTTGGATTTCTTCTTGTTGGACTTGTGGAATTGGATTTGGCTGCTGATCTTCTACAGGTTGGTAGAAATGCATAACTGGTATGAGGAATGCTTCACCTATTTGTGGCCAGTCAGCTGGTAAATATCCAATGTCTGTAAGGACTAGATTTTCTTTTGTTTCTTCATCTGTAGTTACAGCAGGGTAACTGGTTGCTTTTGGGATTAACTGTGGCGGACATTTCTTCAAATGATCCCTTGAGACAGTTGCAATAGTATTCCCATTGTCTTTACTGATAATGCAAGTTTTTGAGTTGTCATAGTGTGACGGCATAACGGTGTAGGGTACAGATTCCCAACTGTTATCCAATTTGTTGGTTTTTCGCTTTCTTTTTAGCACTACATCACCTATAGCTAGCGGTTCAGCTGAGGCATGCTTGTTAAAGTCTTTTTCTTGTTTGGTTCTACTGATTTCAAGGTTCCTTTCCACGCTCTCTTGTACTTTTCTGTACTGTTCTTGGCGTTGGCTGACCCAGTCTTCATCAGAAGAGTCTTCTGTGGGTTCGATGGTTCCCATCTGCAAATCAATAGGCAATTTACCTGGTCTTGCTCTCATCAAGTAAGCAGGTGTGTAATTTGTCGAACTGACAGGTATGTGGTTGTAGATGTCCACGAGATCTGGAAGTTTCTCTGGCCATTGATTTCTCTCTTCAACTGGTAAGGTCTTGAGCATGTCAATGACTATGTGGTTCATCTTTTCACATAAGCCGTTCGTCTGAGGATGATAAGGTGTTGTGCGGATTTTCTTACACCCATACAGCCCTAAGAATTCTTGGAACAGAGCGGATTCGAAGGCTGGTCCTTGGTCAGTTAAGACCTGGTCTGGATACCCACGGGGGCGGCAGAAGTAACTCTGGAATGCTTTGGCTGCTACCTCAGCAGTTAAATCCTTAACTGGAACTACTACCAGGAATCTTGAGTAGTGATCGACGATGGTGAGAGGGTAGGTGTACCCGGTTCGACTCGGGGTAAGCTTCACGTGGTCGAGAGCAACTATTTCAAGAGGTTTGGTGGTAACAATCGGCTGCAACGGAGCTTTCTGAGTTAGATGGTCTTTCCTTCGAAGGTGACATGGTCCACAGTTCTTACACCATTTGTCAATGGAGCCTCGCATACCGACCCAGTAGAACCGATCCTTCAGGAGTCTCTCCAGCTTCTTCCATCCAAAGTGTCCGGCATCGTCATGGTATGCTTCAAGGATCATTTGGACTTCAGTCTTGGGAACTACAATCTGCCAGATTAGTTCATGGGTTCTCGGATTGAGGTATCTTCTGCATAGTTTACCTTGGTAGACGAACAACCTTCCTTTCTCCTTCCACAGGCGTTTAGCAGTTGGTGAGGCATCAGAGTCCATATTGGCGTGTTCTTGAGTGATTAGATCCCTTACCAGGCTGACATCTGGGTCGTTGGTCTGAGCCTCCTTCCAGTCATGGTGAGGGTAACGGGTTCACGGTCCTCTCTACACGTGTCTGGTCCCTCTGATGACATATTGCTGTACCCGAACGGTGGAAAGCAGGTAGTTCAATCTCTTCCAGGTCGTCTATGTCTTCTCCCTCTTCAGGAAGATGAGGCATTCGGGACAGGGCATCAGCATTGCCGTTCTTGTGCCCTGCCCGGTACTTTACAGTGAAGTCGTAGTTAGCGAGTCTTGCTACCCAACGCTGTTCTAGGGCTCCCAGCTTTGCAGTCTCTAAGTGTGTTAGAGGATTGTTGTCTGTGAAAGCTGTGAACGGGGCGGAAGCCAGGTAATGCTTGAAACGCTCTGTGATCGCCCAGACCAGGGCCAGGAACTCCAGCTTGAAGGAGCTGTAGTTTTCCGGGTTCCTTTCGGTGGGACGGAGCTTTCTGCTGGCGTAGGCTATCACCTTCTCCTTGCCCTGCTGGCGTTGAGATAGGACGGCTCCTAAACCTTCATTGCTTGCATCGGTGTACAATAAAAACGGTAGATTGTAGTCAGGGTAGGCTAGGATCTCTTCACCAGTTAAAGCATCTTTTAACGTTTGGAAGGATTTGTCCTGTTCTGGTCCCCAGTGGAACGGGGGTCCCCTGATCTTGCCGTTTTTGGATTGACCTACTAAGAGATCTTGCATGGGTGCGGCTATCTTGGTATAGCCTTTGATGAATCGTCGGTAGTACCCGACCAGTCCTAGAAATTGACGTACCTCTTTGTGATTGGTTGGTGCTGGCCAGTCCTTGATGACGGTGACCTTATCCGGATCCGGTGCTACGCCTTCGGCGCTGACCACATGTCCTAGGTATTGGACCTTGGGTTTCAGCAGGTGGCACTTGGACGGTTTCAGTTTCATCCCGTACTTGGACAGTGACTCGAACACTTCACTCAGGTGTTGGAGGTGATCTTCATAGGTCTGAGAGTAGACAATGACATCATCAAGGTATAACAAGACAGTCTCAAAGTTCTTGTGGCCCAAACAACACTCCATAAGTCTCTGAAATGTTCCAGGGCATTGCACAAACCGAATGGCATACTGTTGAACTCGCATAAGCCCATGGGAGTCGTGAAGGCTGTCTTCTCACGATCCTCCTCTGCTACGGCAACCTGCCAGTACCCACTAGTAAGATCTAATGTGGAGAAGTAGTTGGCAGATTTGAGTGCAGCTAGTGACTCTTCTATGCGTGGTAACGGGTATGCATCTTTGTGTGTGACTTTGTTGATTTGCCTATAGTCTACGCACATCCTCATACTACCATCTTTCTTTTTAACCAGGACCAGTGGTGCTTCCCAGGGACTACAACTATCCCCAATGACTCCTGCATTTTTCATGTCCTGAAGCATCTCTTTTGCTTTCTGGTAGTGAGTGGGTGGTATAGGCCTGTACCTTTCTTTGATAGGTGCATGGTTGTTTGTGGGGATATGGTGTTGTACCCCTTTAATCCTCCCAAAGTCAAGTGGGTGTTTGCTGAACACTTGCTCATACTCCCGAACTACCCGGTATACTCCATTTTTCTGGTGAGAGGGTGTATTGTCAGTTCCTACACTGAGTTCTTGACACCATTTCTCTAACTGATCTCTGGAGTGAGGGGGTTCATCAGTGACTGTTTGGTTTGAGGATTTTACATCAATCACAGCATCATCTTTTACTTGGTACAATTTTGCGACAGTTGCATATCTTGGCAGTCTGACTTCGTCATCACCATAATTTAATATGCGTACGGGGACTCTCCCCTTTCTTACGTCGACTAACCCTCTGGCTGTCAAGAGCGTAGGACTACTATCGGACATTACAGGTTCTACTACAGCTTGGTAGTCCTGCCCTCTGAGGCCTATGGCTGCTCGACACCAGATCATCATTTCACTTCTGGGTGGTACCACAATTGGAATGGGATCTGTGACCCTTACTCTGCCAATTTCACCATTTGACAATGTTACCTGTTGTTGATACACCAGAGCTCTGATCTGCTTTTGGATAGCCCTCTTTTCTCTGGGTTTACCGACTTCAGCACTCTGTTGGAGTAAAAACAACACTTCATCGAGGCATTTGATCATGACATTGGTACCCAATATGACATAGGGATCCTTGTGGTTAGGCTTATCCTGGACCACTAAGATACCCTGGTTTTTCAACTGCACCCTCCCCACCTTTACTGTAGCTTCCCACTGTCCTTCTATGGTAACCGGTATACCATTACTGGCTTCAAGGTTCATCTCGGGGTTAGGGGGTTCTAGCTTAACATCTGGCGAGAACTGCTTGTAAAGGGTACTGGGAATGGATGTCACCTGGGATCCAGTGTCTATCAAGGCGGATATAGCGATGCCATCGATGACTATTGGTAAGTATGGACAGTCTCCCACATACTTGTGTTCCCAACTGGACGTAGGGCCTGGACAGTCTACTCCTGGGGTTGGCCCTTCTCGCCCAGGGGTCGCTCGTTTAAAGGACGGGATTGTAGGTTGCGTCCTCCTAAGTCGTTCTGCTGACTGTTGCGGCGTCTGTCAGGACTGCGGCGGTCTGCAGGTTTTCCTCGCGACGGCTGTGTCTTTCTCCTCATCCACGGGACGTCGTCAGGGCTGTCGGCGAGTAGAATCTTGTCCGATGGCCTTGCATCTGTCTTGGGTCTTCTCCCAGCTTGTAGCTTGGCCACATCTTTCATCAGCTGCTCGACATTAGCACACAGTTGATCAAACCAGTCAGGTGTTACAGTCTGTGCACTGGACTGAATCGCGGGGATTGGAGATGCTGCTGCCGGCACGGAAGGGGAGTCAGTATACTGCTGCTGCTGTGAAGCGGGATCAGGTACTTCAGCGAGTCGTTGTCCCCAAACTGTTAAGTCTCTCAAGGTGTCAAACTCTGCGCCAGGATTTTGTATGGACCACCAGCTTGCTTGCTTTCTATCCTCAGACAGTTTAAGGCCCACAATAAATTGTCCAATTAACGCTTTGTTCTCATCTCTGACACCATCAGGATCAACTAGTTTTAACAGTCTGAATGCTTCTTGCAAGCGCAGTGAATAATCAAGGACACTTTCTTGTGCCCCTTGGTTACAACGATAGAATACCAGTCTTAGTTCAGCCTCAGTATGGCGCTCAAAAACCCAGGATAACTTAGCGAATATCTGCTCCACAGATTCCTGAGTTTCTACAGGCCAGCTGCGGCTCTGCAGTTCAGCTGCGCCGGTTAGCTGTCCCATAATAACTGAAGCTCTTTGCTTACCGGTCATCGGGTACATGTCCAGCGCTTGGCATATCTTCCTCTGGAAGTTCTCCAAGGTACTGGGTACACCGCTGTACTTGGGTAACCAGGTCGCACTAGGAACGTAGGGTAGAGACATCGACATAATCGGAGCGGGTTGCGGTGGCATACCGCCGACTGATTGCTGTCCATCAAGAGGTATGTTTTGGGGTGCCGCTTAGTCTAGCGGGGGCACCGCGTGATCAGGAGCCGGGTTACTCATGGTCGCTCCCCCTTAGTTAAGCGTAGCCTTTCCCTCGGTTTCAAACGGAAGTGTCGGCCTCACGGTGAGGAGTGAGGCACCACGGGAGTTTCCGGTTCCTGCTGCGTACAGGGGAAGTCGTCAGAGCATGGGGGCGGGGCCAATCTTCGCGCTCTTTGCCACGTCACGCCCCTTCTTTTCCCGCCTTTTCGCGCAGCAATGGCGGACCAAATGTACAGTTCGATATTTACAGTCAATAAATAGCACACAATACCCGTGATAACGGGCCTGCTCGTATCCTGTTCGTGACGCCAAATTCTGACTCACCGTAGCCGGGGGTACACGTAGCGGGCGTTGTTTCTCCTCCAGTCACGGAACCGCGCCTGCGGTGGTGTAGGCCCGGTGGTCCAGATCAATAGGGGAATGGCGGAACAGTAGGGGTGATTTGTCTCGTGACGCCACCTGCGGGTGTTCTGGTAACTTTACCAGCGCTGTTCGGGTCTCCGGGGGATGTTATACAGCGAGATGGAACGCTCCCCACAGGATGAGCGGGAGTCCCCGGAGCCGGGAGCTGCGCAAGATGTTGTGAGGCAGCTGCGGGATGCTGCGCGCTGAATCCAGGAGTAATGTACAACCACACAAAGTCTCTTTTAGGTACCTTTACTGGTTGGTAATCAGGTACACTCGGACCGGGATAGTGAAGTTGGCACTTCTGGAGGTTCACAGCAAGCAGTGTTAGGCTTCCTTTCTCTAGTTCTGGTGCTAAGTTCGGGTGGATGTGGAATCCATCCGGACCAGGCAGTGTGTTCAATAGAACAGATTTCACCTGGTTGTCAGCACTGAGGGCACTGTAAAAGGGTGATGATAATTCTACCTTCTTCCCTGGGCTCTCGTTGGTAGGTGCGGCAGGTGGAACAGGGGGCTAGACTCCCTGTGCAGTATGCTGGTTCCCTGCGGTGGCTATGTAGCTTCCACAGCTTCGGTTCCAGTAACCGGTTATCAAGGGAGAGAGTTATAATCACTCTGGTGTCCCTGAGAGGTGCTTCTCCTTGTCCTCTAACCCCAATTGCAAGGGTTTCCTCACTGGCTGGCAGGCTGGTTAGGCCTAGTGTGCTCCTCATAGGGTGGAGGTTTCACACAGGCTGGCAGCTCTTGTAGCGTCTGCACACTCTGGTGTTTCTCCCTTCAAGACTCTATTTATAGGGGGAACTGGTTCAAAGTGACCAGTGGAGCTCCCCCTACAGGCTCAGGGTGAAACCAGGTGTTCTAAGTGTTGTTGTGTTTGTGGGTTTTGCTGTGCTGTTACTTACTCCATTTGTGCTCTAAGAATTTCTGTGGTGCCCAACAGGTGCCAGGGTGCCACATATACAGAGCCTCCTCCATGGTGTGGCCCCTCAGTCCTGTGTATACAGAACCTCCTCCATGGTGCGGCCCCTCAGTCCTGTGTATACAGAACCTCCTCCATGGTGCGGCCCCTCAGTGCTATGTATACAGAACCTCCTCCATGGTGCGGCCCCTCAGTCCTGTGTATACAGAACCTCCTCCATGGTGCGGCCCCTCAGTCCTGTGTATACAGAGCCTCCTCTATGGTGCGGCCTCTCAGTCCTGTGTATACAGAGCCTCCTCCATGGTGTGGCCCCTCAGTCCTGTGTATACAGAGCCTCCTCCATGGTGCGGCCCCTCAGTCCTGTGTATACAGAGCCTCCTCCATGGTGTGGCCCCTCAGTGCTGTGTATACACAGCCTCCTCCATGGTGTGGCCCCTCAGTGCTGTGTATACAGAGCCTCCTCCATGGTGCGGCCCCTCATTGCTGTGTATACAGAGTCTCCTCCATGGTGCGGCCCCTTAGTCCTGTGTATACAGAGTCTCCTCCATGGTGTGGCCCCTCAGTCCTGTGTATACAGAGCCTCCTCCATGGTGCGGCCCCTCAGTCCTGTGTATACAGAGCCTGCTCCATGGTGCGACCACTCAGTCCTATGTATACAGAGCCTACTCCATGGTGCGGCCCCTCAGTGCTGTGTATACAGAGACTCCTCCATGGTGCAGACTCTCAGTCCTGTGTATACAGAGCCTCCTCCATGGTGTGGCCCCTCAGTGCTGTGTATACAGAGCCTCCTCCATGGTGCGGCCCCTCAGTGCTGTGTATACAGAACCTCCTCCATGGTGCAGACTCTCAGTCCTGTGTATACAGAGCCTCCTCCATGGTGTGGCCCCTCAGTGCTGTGTATACAGAGCCTCCTCCATGGTGCGGCCCCTCAGTGCTGTGTATACAGAACCTCCTCCATGGTGCGGCCCCTCAGTCCTGTGTATACAGAGCCTCCTCCATGGTGTGGCCCTCAGTCCTGTGTATACAGAGCCTCCTCCATGGTGTGGCCCCTAAGTCCTGTGTATACAGAACCTCCTCCATGGTGCGGCCCCTCAGTCCTGTGTATACAGAGCCTCCTCCATGGTGCAGACTCTCAGTCCTGTGTATACAAAACCTCCTCCATGGTGCGGCCCCTTAGTCCTGTATCTACAGAGCCTCCTCCATGGTGCAGCCCCTCAGTCCTGTGTATACAGAGCCTCCTCCATGGTGCGGCGCCTCAGTCCTGTGTATACAGAGCCTCCTCCATGGTGCGGCCCCTCAGTCCTGTGTATACAGAGCCTCCTCCATGGTGCGGCCCCTCAGTCCTGTGTATACAGAGCCTCCTCCACGGTGCAGCTCCTCAGTCCTGTGTATACAGAGCCTGCTCCATGGTGCGACCACTCAGTCCTGTGTATACAGAGCCTCCTCCATGGTGCGGCCCCTCAGTCCTGTGTATACAGAGCCTCCTCCATGGTGCGGCCCCTCAGTCCTGTGTATACAGAGCCTCCTTCATGGTGCAGCACCTCAATCCTGTTTATACAGAACCTCCTCCATGGTGCGGCCCCTCAGTGCTGTGTGTACAGAGCTTCCTCCATGATTCAGTTCCTCAGTCCTGTGTATACAGAGCCTCCTCATGGTGCGGCCACTCAGTCCTGTGTATACAGAGCCTCCTCCACAATTCGACCACTCAGTCCTGTGTATACAGAGCCTCCTCCATAGTGCGGCCCCTCAGTCCTGTGTATACAGAGCTTTCTTCATGGTGTGGCCCCTCAGTCCTGTGTATACATAGCCTCCTCCATGATGCGGCCACTCAGTCCTGTGTATACAGAGCCTCCTCCATGGTGCGGCCCTTTCCTCCTGTGTATACAGAGCCTCCTCCATGGTGTGGCCCCTCAGTCCTATGTACAGAGAGCCTCCTCCATGATACGGCCACTCAGTCCTGTGTATAGAGAGCCTCCTCCATGGTGCGACCCCTCAGTGCTGTGTATACAGAGCCTCCTCTATGGTGCGGCCCCTCAGTCCTGTGTATACAGAGCCTCCTCCATGGTGCGGCCTCTCAGTCCTGTGTATACAGAGCCTCCTCCATGATACGGCCACTCAGTCCTGTGTATACAGAGCCTCCTCCATGGTGCGACCCCTCAGTGCTGTGTATACACAGAATCCTCCATGGTGCGGCCCCTCAGTCCTGTGTATACACAGCCTCCTCCATGGTGCGGCCCCTTCCTCCTGTGTATTCAGAGCCTCCTCCATGGTGCGTCCCCTCAGTCCTCTGTATACAGAGCCTTCTCCATGGTGCGGCCCCTCAGTCCTGTGTATACACAGCCTCCTCCATGGTGCGGCCCCTCAGTCCTGTGTATACAGACCCTCCTCCGTGGTGCGGCCCCTCAGTGCTCTGTATACAGAGCCTCCACCATGGTGCAGCCCCTCAGTCCTGTCTATATAGAGACTCCCCCATGGTGCGACCCTTCAGTGCTGTGTATACAGAGCCTCCTCCATGGTGTGGCCCCCCCAGTGCTGTGTATACAGAGCCTCCTCCATGGTGCGACCCCTCAGTCCTGTGTATACAGAGCCTCCTCCATGGTGTGGCCCCCTCAGTGCTCTGTATACAGAGCCTCCTCCATGGTGCGGCCCCTCAGTTCTGTGTATACAGAGCCTCCTCCATGGTGCGACCACTCAGTCCTGTGTATACAGAGCCTCCTCCATGGTCTGGCCCCTCAGTCCTGTGTATACAGAGCCTTCTCCATGGTGCGACCACCTCAGTCCTGTGTATACAGAGCCTCCTCCATGGTACAGCCCCTCAGTCTTGTGTATACAGAGCCTTCTCCATGGTGCAGCCCCTCGGTGCTGTGTATACAGAGCCTCCTCCATGGTGTGACCCCTCAGTCCTGTGTATACAGAGCCTCCTCCATGGTGCGGCCCCTCAGTGCTGTGTATACAGAGCCTCCTCCATGGTGCGGCCCCTCAGTTCTGTGTATACAGAGCCTCCTCCATGGTGCGACTACTCAGTCCTGTGTATACAGAGCCTCCTGCATGGTGTGGCCCCTCAGTCCTGTGTATACAGAGCCTCCTCCATGGTCTGGCCCCTCAGTCCTGTGTATACAGAGCCTCCTCCATGGTGCAGCCCCTCAGTCCTGTGTATACAGAGCCTCCTTCATGGTGCGGCCCCTCAGTGCTGTGTATACAGAGCCTCCTCCATGGTGCGGTCCCTCAGTGCTGTGTATACAGAGCCTCCTCCATGGTGCGGCCCCTCAGTGCTGTGTATACAGAACCTCCTCCATGGTGCAGACTCTCATTCCTGTGTATACAGAGCCTCCTCCATGGTGTGGCCCCTCAGTGCTGTGTATACAGAGCCTCTTCCATGGTGTGGCCCCTCAGTGCTGTGTATACAGAGCCTCCTCCATGATGCATCCCCTCAGTGCTGTGAATATAGAGCCTCCTCCATGGTGCGGCCCCTTAGCCATGTGTATACAGAGCCTCCTCCATGGTGTGGCCCCTCAGTCCTGTGTATACAGAGCCTAATCCACGGTGCAGCTCCTCAGTCCTCTGTATACAGAGCCTGCTCCATGGTGCGACCACTCAGTCCTGTGTATACAGAGCCTCCTCCATGGTGCGGACCCTCAGTGCTGTGTATACAGAGCCTCCTCCATGGTGCAGACCCTCAGTCCTGTGTATACAGAGCCTCCTCCACGGTGCAGCTTCTCAGTCCTGTGTATACAGAGCCTCCTCCACGGTGCGACCACTCAGTCCTGTGTATACAGAGCTTTCTCCATGGTGCGGCCCTCAGTGCTGTGTATACAGAGTATTCTGCCACCGATATATGTGGGTGAGATGTGTCTGAGGGATGTGATCACGATCTCTATATAAACAATGGCGGATACCGTTACTCACTAATCGGTGCTCCTAGGTCTTATCAGCTACATAGATGTCCAGAAGGATGATGCAGTGATAAGTTAACAGTCTTTATTTACAATACCTTGAATAGATGAGATGCCAGAGAAGATGAAGGGATGAAGATGAGGTAGGAGTTAGCACTGTAGATTAGAGCTGTTATAGATGCACCAGATTACAGGTAACAAGAGAATCCTTCCTCCAGTCCTGAAGCATGAGGTTCCAGAATGGTGGAGAAAGAGAAAGCAGGAAGAGAAGCTTCCCAAGGAGGAGTTACAGACAGAAAAGAATTATGGGAGGTACGACATACAGTGAAATGCACAATGACCAGTAGATGGCAGCAAGGATAGCAGATGCATAGATTATACAATTAAAGCACAACATTACAAATGTCCATGTATGGCTGAAAGTCAATAGATAAACTGGGAACAGCACACTCCCCATCTGAAATCCTTGGATTTCACTAAATAAACAGTTCCGAATTTGGGGTATTTACCGGAATGCGCGAAGGAATACCTCAACCTGTAAGATAAAAGAAACAATGTATGCATGCAACAATAACCAAAAATAGAACAAGGTAGGCGAATGTCTGTAACAAGTTCCTGAAGTAGTCCAAAGGATAACCCATCTTCGGATTGGAGGAGCCGCGCTAGGCCAAACTGTCTCCAACCCAATTGTAATCCATAGGCTAAGTTACTTGGAAGAGTTCCTTTGGTTGGACGGATAATTCTGCTGCACATTGCGTATCACAAACAGTTCACATGAAGCAATGTCTTCTGCAGAGAGAGGCTTATGGCAGATATGCCAACCACGGCAATCAGTGTTACTGTCCTTATTGCGATAGCATTGTACGATGTGGACTAACCTTGCAATGGCGCGAACCAACCTCGTCCATCTTGAGAACCGCTCAAATCGCCCATAGTCCAAGCCAATCTTCTCCTTGGATTTGGTGATGAAGGTGTTGACATCAGGACGAATCTCTGGGTCGACATCTGGATCCTGAATGCTGAAGTTGTCTTCAACAGCGGTCTCTTCGCACTGGTTGTGAAGGAACTTTGGTCCAGTTAACCAAGAAGAGTTTGCGAATGCACCAACAGACATTGGTCTGGTAGCAAGGTCCGCAGGGTTCAGATGGGATGGAATGTGCTGCCATTGCTGCGGTTTAGAGGATCTCCTTATCCTTTCAACGCGGTTACTGACGTAGACATAAAGGCGTTTCGTCTGGTTGTATATGTAGCCCAGAACTACCTTACTGCCTGTGTAGAATCTTGTGTTGTCCACGTGAATAGCCAGTTCGCTTTGTATGAAGTCTGCAATTTCTACGGCTAGTACAGCCCCACAGAGCTCGAGTCTAGGTATGGTGTGCTCGGGTTTAGGTGCTAGTTTGGCCTTCCCAAACAGAAATCCAACATGGGCTTCATCATTAGAGTCCGTAACCTTCAAATAACCAACGGCTGCAATAGCTTCAGTGGAGGCATCAGCAAATACATGAATCTCTTTCCAACGACTCGTAGAAAGGGATGTCGGGATGTAACAACGTGGCATGTCGACCTTATCCAAGGCACAAAGAGATTCTCTCCACGACTTCCACCTTAACTGTTTGTCCGCAGGGAGTAGTACATCCCAGTCCTTAATGGATTCTGAGAGTTGTCTCAGCAGAAGCTTGCCTTGTATAGTCAGGGGTGCGCCAAATCCAAGTGGATCATATAGACTGTTCACCACCGACAGAACCCCACGCTTAGTAAATGGTTTTTCAGCACCATTAACCTGAAAGCTGAAGGAGTCCTTTAACAAGTTCCACCTCAGGCCCAGACTTCTTTGTATTGGTGGATTGTCTGAGCCTAGGTTCAAGTCCCTGAATTCTGTGGCATGATCATTATGGTGAAAGGCCTTCATGACGACAGCACTATTGGAGGCAATTTTATGCAACCTTAAATGAGCTTTAGACAGCATACCTTGTGTCCGTTTAAGCAGATCTATGGCTTCTTCCGTTGTGGGCAGGGATTTAAGTCCATCGTCCACATAGAAGTCTTTTTCAATGAACTGTTGGGCATCCTTCCCGAACTCTGCTTCGCCATCGGAAGCAGTCCTACGTAGGCCGAACGTAGCGACTGCGGGAGAAGGACTGTTTCCGAACACATGCACCTTCATGCGGTATTCAACCATTTCCTTGTTGGTGTCGTTGTCTCGGTACCATAGGAAACGGAGATAATTTCTGTGGTCTTGTCATACGATGAAACAATGGAACATTTGTTCGATGTCAGCGGTAATGGCGACCGGTTCCTTCCTGAATCTCATGAGCACTCCCACTAGGTTATTAGTCAGGTTGGGACCAGTGAGGAGAACGTCATTCAGGGACACACCGCCATGTTTGGCGCTTGAATCAAACACCACTCTGATTTGTTTCGGCTTTCTTGGATGATATACTCCAAAGGAAGGTAGATACCAGCATTCTTCATCAGCTTGCAATGGTGGAGCTGGCTCTGTGTGGTCATTGCGAAATATTTTGTCCATAAAGGCTATGAAATGTTCCTTCATTTCGGGCTTGTTCTTTAATGCTCTCTGCAATGAGATGAACCTAGAGAAGGCCTGTTCTCGATTGTTAGGAAGCTTGGTCCTTGTAGTCTTGAAGGGTAAGGGAGCAACCCAGCGGCCAGATTCATTTTTGAAGAATTCAGTGTCCATCATTTTAAGAAACTCCTTGTCTTCTATGGATAAGGCGACCTTGTTGTCGTCCTTTGATGTGTGAAACACTGTCCTCCCTAAGCCATCGCCGTAGGGGGTGGAATGAGCTCAGGTTCCTGGATGCATTCTGAGAACCTTTCTTTTATTTCGTAGTGATGAGGGCATGGCTTAAAGTGAGTTGCGCGACCATTTTGGAGCACATACGTTTTGCAGGCGTTTACTTCGGATGCCTCGTGACTTCTCTCCAGACATACGTCGCCCACGATTACCCAGCCTAGATCGAGTCTTTGGGCATATGGAGCATCATCTGGGCCGTTGCATTGTTGGCGCACCTTGTGGACCTTCAGAATGTCCCTTCCGAGTAGGATTAGGATTTCAGCATTTGTGTCCAAAGGAGGAATTTCATTAGCTAAGTGCCTCAAGTGACGATGATGAAGGGCGGCTTCCGGAGTGGGAATCTCCTCCCTGTTATCAGGTATCTGGTCACATTCAATTAGGGTTGGCAAGGGTATATGCACGTTTCCTTTGACTGAAGAGATTATGTACCCAGAGGCTCTCCTACCAGAAGTCTCGACCCGACCAGAGCAGGTGTTGAGGGTATATGGGGTCGTTTGTCCCTTTATGTTGAAGATCTCAAAGAGTTTGGGCCTTGCTAGAGACCGGTTACTTTGTTCATCTATTATGGCATACATTTTGGAGGCCTTGTCAGGTTGTCCTTCTGGATTGACCTTAACCAGACATACCTTGGCACAGCATTTAGGTCCAGTCCCTTTTCCACAAACCTGAATGCATGAGGAGGTAACGACAGTTTCATTTGGGTTAGGAACCTGTGGCTCCCCACCATGCTTTTAAGCAGGGTCGGATGTGGAAGGTTGTGGGTTGTGTGGAGCTGGCGTGGGATGCATAGACGCAATGTGTTTGTCACTACTGCATTCAGTGCACTTAATGACGGCCTTGCAGTCCTTAACGCAGTGGTCTGAAGAGGCGCAACACTTATAACAAATCCCAAGCTCCTTGAGGGTATCTTTACGCTCCTGCAAAGTCTTTGCCCTGAATCCACGGCATTCCTTTAGTGGGTGAGGCCTTTTGTGGATAGGGCACATACGGTTATTGTCCATAACTGTAGGTGTAACATAATTTGTTTTAGTGGAGGCTGGATCAATAGGTGGAATGTCGGTCTTTCTCACAGACACTGTGTTCCTTGACTCTCTTCGTTTGGCGATGTTGTCATACCTTGTAGAAGATGATGATGCTGGTGGAGTGGGTTCAGTGAAGGCGAAGCTGGGGTCGTTCTTCTTCCGAGTTTGGTCACTGATGAACCTGGAGAAATGCGAAAAGGGGGGAAAGGACACATTATGCTGCCTTTTATACCGTGAGCCATGGTCTATCCATTTATCTTGCATGCTGTGTGGTAATTTGGACACTATTGGATTAACACCATGAGCAGTATCTAGATAGCTCAGTCCTGAAAGACGTGGGTCTAATTTTGCCAATTCTATTTCCTTTAGCAGGTCGCTCAGATCTTGAAGTTTTCTATTGTCCTTGTTTGTTATCCTTGGGAAGGTTTGCAGTCTCTTGAATAAGGCACATTCTATGGCTTCTGAGCTGCCGTAGGTTTCATCCAGTCTCTCCCAGGCTGCAATAAGGCCTGCATCTGAATAGTCCACATGAACTGCCCTTATTGTCCTGATGCGCTCTGCTGATTCCGGGCCTAACCAGTTAACAAGCAAATCCAGTTGTTCCTTCCCAGTGAGGTTAAGATCTTGGATCACCGCTTGAAAGGTCGATTTCCAGGCTCTATAATTCTCGGCACGATCATCAAACTTAGAGAGACTAATTTTTACCTTACCAAATACCGACACAGAAACTGTGTCAATATTTTCTGTGAATCAGCACATCCAAATTTTATGGCAAAAAAATCTCTTTATTATTAAAATTAATTCATATTAAAATTAAAATTACCGTACATAACATGTCTTAATCGGGAACGCAGTCCCTCTCATGCACAAAATCATAGGGTGGGCTATATAGAATACACAAGTAGCAGCATAAATTGGCAAGGGAACAGAATGGAGCATTATCACATTTATATTTATCTTAATCCCTCTCTTAAATCAAAGGAATGCTCCTAACAGGCCTAAATGGTCATTGAATGATCGTCCGTTAGATATTAAAGTATTCAAAATACCTGGTGCCAAGATGGTTCTCACAGACGATCACTCCTTGTACCCTCGCTGCCACAGTGCTCTCGCCACAACCCCACAGCCGACGCACGTTTCAAAGTTGATGTTTTTCCTCATGCACGCCCTGAGGAAAAACATCAACTTTGAAACGTGCGTCGGCTGTGGGGTTGTGGCGAGAGCACTGTGGCAGCGAGGGTACAAGGAGTGATCGTCTGTGAGAACCATCTTGGCACCAGGTATTTTGAATACTTTAATATCTAACGGACGATCATTCAATGACCATTTAGGCCTGTTAGGAGCATTCCTTTGATTTAAGAGAGGGATTAAGATAAATATAAATGTGATAATGCTCCATTCTGTTCCCTTGCCAATTTATGCTGCTACTTGTGTATTCTATATAGCCCACCCTATGATTTTGTGCATGAGAGGGACTGCGTTCCCGATTAAGACATGTTATGTACGGTAATTTTAATTTTAATATGAATTAATTTTAATAATAAAGAGATTTTTTTGCCATAAAATTTGGATGTGCTGATTCACAGAAAATATTGACACAGTTTCTGTGTCGGTATTTGGTAAGGTAAAAACGTATATAGGTGAAGCACTTATTTTTAAGGGGACCCTTTTATGTGTTAGAGAGACTAATGTTTATTAATTCCCAACGAATCATGTATCTGGCGAAGTCAGACATGTCCGATCTCCCGGCCATTGCTGCAGGATGAACTTGTGATATCCGTGGGGGATGTAAGTTCTCTGGCTTATATGACTGCGACAAATCAGGACGAAATGATGCGACATAAGGGTTAAGCTGCGGTTTAGTCTCTATTGGTTCCGCTGAATTAGTGCCGGAAGTTACCTTGTCAGCAGCAGGTGGCGACATCTCTTGGTTTGTCGGTGCATCCGTGTTAGAAAACGGAGGTGGTGCTGGTGCAGATGTTAAGTGTCTTAGCACGTAGTCAGTAGTGCGTTCAACTGAGTCCTCCATTTCTCCTGGAATAAGACAGTCCGAATCATGATCTTGTCCCAGTGCTTGTTCAAGGACCTTCAGTTTAGCAAGGGCTGATGCTTCTTCCTTTTCTGCTTGGAGTATTTTTAATTTCCTTTGAGCTTCCATCTCATTTTTCTGAGTTTCTAGTTCCACTTCAGCCTCCTCCTTAGCAAAGGAGCTTTTTACTCTGGCTTCCTCTGCAGCCACGCGGATCTCCAGTAACTTGTCGGACAATATCGACTTCCTGGAGTGAGATGATCTGGAAGACCGAGACGTGATTTTGGTCAACGTTGTACGATATGACCTAGCCTCTTGGAGGTAAGCGATGCAGAGCTCTGCCTTATCCTGAGCGTCTCGCACTAATGAGGCCCTTTCTTGGAGGAGAGCTTCCCTTTCATCTTGTTCTGCTGGGTCATTTTCCATGTCATAGGTACTCAAGAACGTGACGTACTTTGCAGACAGTCTCTGGTAGCGATCATAGGCGGCAGATAAACGATTCAATGTGGTGGTTAACTTTGCGGCGTCACTGTTAGAGCGTGGAAAAGCTACTAAATAGTGATTGACTTTGCCCCATAAATGTTCTAGGTTATCATGGAACTCGTCTCTAGTGGTTTCAAGGTTCTCTCTGACCTTTTGTGTCGGCTTGGTTACACGCTTGGATCGTACGTCCTGCTCTGCAGTAAGTGTGGACTCTGCTCCTGCAGCATCCTGCTCTGCAGTAAGTGTGGACTCTGCTCCTGCAGCATCATGCTCTGTAGTAAGTGTGGCCTCTGCTCCTGCAGCATCATGCTCTGTAGTAAGTGTGGACTCTGCTCCTGCAGCATCCTGCTCTGCAGTAAGTGTGGACTCTGCTCCTGCAGCATCATGCTCTGTAGTAAGTGTGGCCTCTGCTCCTGCAGCATCATGCTCTGTAGTAAGTGTGGACTCTGCTCCTGCAGCATCCTGCTCTGCAGTAAGTGTGGACTCTGCTCCTGCAGCATCATGGTGCACTTCACTTGCCAATGGGTCCGCAGTGCTTTTCGTGGACATGCTTTAGCTGGGATGGCGGGCGGTGAAGACTTGCTAGCAGACAATGTATATGCATACAGACGCTGAAGGCTTAGGTCTCTTGTTACTATTCTGCCACCGATATATGTGGGTGAGATGTGTCTGAGGGATGTGATCACGATCTCTATATAAACCATGGCGGATAGCGTTACTCACTAATCGGTGCTCCTAGGTCTTATCAGCTACATGGATGTCCGGAAGGATGATGCAGTGATAAGTTAACAGTCTTTATTTACAATACCTTGAATAGATGAGATGCCAGGGAAGATGAAGGGATGAAGATGAGGTAGGGGTTAGCACTGTAGATTAGAGCTGTTATAGATGCACCAGATTACAGGTAACAAGAGAATCCTTCCTCCAGTCCTGAAGCATGAGGTTCCAGAATGGTGGAGAAAGAGAAAGCAGGAAGAGGAGTATTCCCAAGGAGGAGTTACAGACAGAAAAGAATTATGGGAAAGTACGACATACAGTGAAATGCACAATGACCAGTAGATGGCAGCAAGGATAGCAGATGCATAGATTATACAAAGCACAACATTACAAATGTCCATGTATGGCTGAAAGTCAATAGATAAACTGGGAACAGCACATTACATTACAGTATTACATTAACGTATTGTTGTTGTTAAGGATATATTGGATATATACCTCCTATTCAATATCATTCTTAAGTGCTAACATTTATTAACAATTGTTTTAACATTGTAAAGAATAACAAACGGTAAGGAAAGTAAAGAGAACAAAAGAAAAGAAAGAAAGAAAAAGAGGGAAGAGGGGGTGGGTAGGTGGGGGGGGAGCTTGACTTTGGAGTTTGTCTGTTCAGTTCTCGTACCACAACAGAGTATTCGGTTTATATTACTCGAGTGACTGTAGAGAGAAATAACAGTTCCATTGGTGCCATTTTTTAGTGTATCTTCTTTGTAAATTATTTCTGGTAGCATGCGTCCATCCATCAGTATTGTGTGATGCTATTGATTCAATCAAGGATGACCCAGGCCATGTTCTAAAGAGGATTCTGCTCAGAAATGGCAGCAGGCAGGTGTCAGTGCATCTGCATGTGCGTTGCGGCAAAGTCTTTTGGAGGCTAGCCTGGTGTCAAGAAGGGCAGAAAATGTAGCGTCCCAAGCAGCAGGACTCATCTCCAGGGGACAGGAAGATGGGGTCCCACCTTGCCGCAAGCACCCCCCTGTTCCCCGCACACTTACCGGGTCCGCGCTCTCGCAATGTCCCTCCAGGCTGCAGCTCCCTCCTGATGCGTCTCCTCTGCCTCCTCTGACTTTCGGGTTGTGGGAGAGCGCACTTAGGGAGCACGTCACTGTCAGACGTTATTTAAAGGGACAGCGCGCCCTTTTTAGTAATCACCTCTTAGCCAATCCCTGAGAGGCTTTTGTGTATTTAAGGCCCTCACTTCCTTAGAGAGATGTGTGGGAAACTTAGTACTGTTTGTCATAAGTTGCTGTGCTCAGGTCCTAAGATCGGCGCTTGCTCGCTTTTGCCTTGCTTCAGTTCTGTTATTAATTTCTGGTGTTTTCCTTGTAGTGCTGGTGTCATCATCCTGGTCTAATGGCTGTCTGGAGTCTTGCCATCCTAACCACCTACCCTGCAGACTCATTTTGTCTCCTCTGAACCCCTCTGGACTATGTATCGGTGACACAGCCTCATACCTTTCCTGAACTCTCCTGGCCACCCTGACTCGTCTCTGGTTTGACCCGTCCAGACCCTGTAACCTCTGCCCTCCCTCTCTTTGACTCTGTTCCTCTTGGGTCTGACCCTCTGGTCTTGGAGTTGTTGCACTGAGAGCCTTCGTGGCTGTACTGGGTCAACCCCTGTCCAGGGGCTCACTCGCTGGTGCTCCCTCGGAGGATTTCATTGCCTTAGCATACTCCCTTGTGGGTTCTGCTTTTGTGCTTTAATAAATTCTTGCATTTATCTGACATCCTAGTCCGGCTGATTTCTTGGGTTCAGCTTTCACAGAAAGCCCTGTGGTCTAGTCACTATCCATGTTTCCGCCTCCTCTGGTGTGACAGAAAAGAAGACTGTTCTCTCCAAGGAGAACATCAATGACAGACTGACATTCTGAAGGAAGTGCAGGGATTGGGCTGCAGATGACGGGGCCCAGGGGAGAGGACTCGATCAAAATTGTGCCCAGGACTAAAGTGGTGATGATGCTTTTCCAGTATGATAGAGACAACGTCTCAAGTGAAGAGCGATAACTAAGAGGCTCGATGAACAAAACATTCAGATTTTAGGTCCATTGTTAGTAAACTCTCCAGATATCACTTCCATTAAGAACCTGCGACAAAAGTGACAAACCCCAGAAATTGTGATAACTCCGACCTATGATGAGACAAGATCGGGTGATCCATCAGGATCTGTCCAGAACCCGAGATCCAGCCGCTGGGGGAGAAGTCTGGAGAATCAGGGGCAGCGCTGGTGATATTCAGTCTCTACAGAAACTTCATGGATTTGTCAATGAAACGTAACAACGGACGGAATGTTTAGAATTGTATTTCAGGAAACATCGAAACGTCTAAATAAAGAGCGAAAACCACTGAAGCCGAACACTTTATACATAAGAATGTCTGTGCCTCAATACGTTTCCCCACAAATGAAGAGGAAATCTTCCAGCATATTTGCTAAACACTTATTAATAGCTTTTCCATGTAAGAGAACATCCGGCATGACCCACCCTACAAGATTGCCACTTTAGATCAATAAAACACAATTTCCTTATTAGTAACTCCCTCAATTTTCTAATATCAGCAGTTTTATTGTCTCATTATCATTTATTTGCTGGTTAATCTCAAGTCTTAAGTCCAACATTTTTCAGCTGTGGCAGAAAATATTCAGCTGAAGCCGCTGCGTTAAGCATTGACCCTACAAGAAGCATTATCCTACAAGAAGAACGACCCTGCAAGAAGCATGACCCTACATGAAGGATGACCTTACGTGAAGCATGACCTTACAAGAAGCATGACCCTACATGAAGGATGACCTTACGTGAAGCATGACCTTACAAGAAGCATGACCCTACATGATGCAATGACCCTACATGATGCAATGACCCTACAAGAAGCACGACCTTACATGAAGCCTGACTTACATGAAGCATGACCTTACATGATGCAATGACCTTACATGAAGCATGACTTACATGAAGCATGACCTTACATGATGCAATGACCTTACATGAAGCATGACCTTACATGATGCAATGACCTTACATGAAGCATGACTCTACATGAAGCATGATCCCACATGAAGCATGACCCTACATGAAGCATGACCCTACATGAAGCATGACTCTACATGAAGCATTGACCCTACATGAAGCATGACCCTACATGAAGCATGACCTTACAAGAAGCATGACCTTACATGAAGCATGACTCTACATGAAGCATGACTCTACATGAAGCATGACCCTACATGAAGCATGACCTTACAAGAAGCATGACCTTACATGAAGCATAATTCAACATCAAGCATGACTCTACATGAATCATGACCCTACAAGACGCATGACCCTACATGAGGCATGACAAAACAAGAAGCATGACACTACATGAAGCAATGACCCTACAAGAAGCATGACACTACATGAAGCATGACTCTACATGAAGCATGACCTTACATAAAGTAATGACCCTACATGAAGCATAACCCAACAGGAAGATTGGCCTTACATGAAGCATGACCCAGCAAGAAGCATGACCCAACAAGAAGCATGACCTTACATGAAGCATGACTTTACATGAAGCATGACCTTATATAAAGCATGACTCTACATGAAGCATGACCCTACATGAAGCATGACCCTACATGAAGCATGACCCTACATGAAGCATGACCTTACATGAAGCATGACCTTATATAAAGCATGACTCTACATGAAGCATGACTCTACATGAAGCATGACCCTACATGAAGCATGACTCTACATGAAGCATGACCCTACATGAAGCATGACCTTACAAGAAGCATGACCTTACATGAAGCATAATTCTACATCAAGCATGACTCTACATGAATCATGACCCTACAAGACGCATGACCCTAAATGAGGCATGACAAAACAAGAAGCATGACACTACATGAAGCGTAACCCTGCAAGAAGCATGACACTACATGAAGCATGACACTACATGAAGCATGACCTTACATGAAGCATTACCTTACATAAAGTAATGACCTTACATGAAGCATGACCCAGCAAGAAGCATGACCCAGCAAGAAGCATGACCCAACAAGAAGCATGACCTTACATGAAGCATGACTTTACATGAAGCATGACCTTATATGAAGCATACTCAACAGGAAGCATTACCCTATATGAAGCCTGACCCAACAAAAAGCATGACCTTACATGAAGCATGATGCTACATGAAGAATGACCCAACAAAAAGCATGACCTTACATAAAGCATGATGCTACATGAAGAATGACCCAACAAAAAGCATGACCCTGCAAGAAGCATGATCCTAAATGAAGCATGACCCAACAAGAAGCATGATCCAATCAGAAGCATGATCCAATAAGAAGCATGACCTTACATGAATCATGACACTACATTTCCTCCTACCCGTGCCAAAGCTAACAGCTTTAACCCCTTCACCCCCGAGCCTTTATTAACCTTAATCACCAGGCCATTTTTTGCAATTCCGACCAGAGTCACTTTATAAGGTGATAACTCTGGAGCTTCACCGGATCCCAGTGATCTGAGGTTGTTTTTTCATGACATATTGGGTGTCATGTTATTGGTAAATTTAGGATGATCATTTTTACGTTTATTTGTTAAACAAATGGAAATTTGGTGAAATTTTTGAACATTTTGTAATTTTCAAACTTTGAATTTTTATTCTGTTAAACCAGAGAGTTATGTGACACTAAATAGTGAATAAATCACATTTCCCACGTTACTTCACATCAGCACAATTTTGGAAACATCATTTTCTTTGTTCGGAAGTTATAAGGGTTCAAAGTTCATCAACAATTTCTCATTTTTCCAACAAAATTTACAAAACCATGTTTTTAGTGACCACATCACATGTGAAGTCCCTTTGAGGGGCGTACATGACAGAAAACACCGAAAAGTGACTCCATTCCGAAAACTGCACCCCTCAAGCTACTCAAAATATTATTAACCCTTCAGGTGCTTCATAGGCACTAAAGCAACGTGGAAGGAAAAAATGAACATTTTACTTTTTCCAACAAAAATGTTACTTTAGCCTCAAACATGGCATTTTCACAAGGGTAACAGTAGAAAATGGACCCTCAAATTTCTTGTGCAATTTCTCCTTAGTATGCTAATATGTGGTCAGAAACCACTGTTTGGGCGCATGGCAGGGTTCAGAAGGGAGGGAGAGGCATTTGACTTTTAAATGGAAAATGAGTTGGAATCGCTTACTGACACCATGTCATGTTTGGAGAGCCCCTTATGCACCTAAGCCGTGGAAACCCCCAAAAGTTACCCCACTTTGGAAACTAGACCCCCATGGAATAATTCTAGATTTCTAGTGAGCATTTTGAATCCCCAGGTGCTTCATATATTGAGCCGTTAAATTGAAAAAGTACTTTTTTTTCACAAAAATGTTCTTTAAGGCTCAATTTTTTCATTTTCATAAGGGCAACAGGATAAAATGGACCCCAAAACTTGTTGGACAATTTCTCTTGAGTATGCTGATACCCCATATGTGGTGGAAAACTACTGTTTAGGCACACAGCAGGGCTTGGAAGGAAGGCAGCGTCATTTGACTTTTTGAATGGAAAATTGGCTGCGATCGTTAGCTGACACCATGTCGTGTTTGGAGAGCCCCTGATGTGCCTAAACAGTAGAAACCCCTACAAGTAACATCATTTTGGAAATTAAGGAGAAAATGAAGCGGTCTTATTAGGAGCGCTAGGGCAATGGGAGAAACAATTAGGACACTCACAGGAGTGTGATTAAACAGCCCTTTATTTGCCCTTCACTAGCCCACAACGCATTTCGACAGAGTACTGTCTTCCTCAGGTGGAGTCTGAAGGACCTGGCATTGGCAGGGAAATCCCAGCATCGCGTTTGAGGACCTGGGGTGACGTCACCAGAATCTGCGGCGGAAGTGACGCGGGAAAAGATACTGCCGGCCTGGAGGAAAAAGCTCCTTTCTGGAGCAGGTCCCACATCTCAGGAGGCTTTCTCTGGGGTTGTACAGAGGTGCACAACCCCAATAGGTGAGTGGCCTTGGCCCCCCCATAATACTGATATAATTGCCATTAGGATTTTCACATGCGCCCCTTTTTTCTTATTCCCTACATTTTGGAAATTAGTCCCACCATGGAATCTATCTAGAAGGGTGGTGAGCACTTTGAATCCCCAGGTGCTTTACAGAATATTATAATATTGAGCTGTGAAAGTGAAAAAATACCTTTTGTCCCACAAAAATGATTTTAGGCTTGTTTACTGAAGAGTGGCGAGCAACCCTGGATGGTCCAGATGGATGGAGTAGTGGATGGTTGGTGGATGGTCACCATGTCCCAACAAGGCTGCGACATCAGCAAGGAGGCGGAGGAGTCATGTTTTGGGCTGGAATCATTGGGAAACAGCTGGTAGGCCCCTTTAAGGTTCCTGGAGGTGTGAAAATGAGCTCTGCAAAGTATATAGAGTTTCTGACAGAACTTTCTTCCATGGTACAAAAAGCAAAAAACATGTCTTCAGGAGCAAAATCATCTTAATGCATGACAATGCACGATCTCATGCTGTAAAGAATACCTCTGTGCCATTGGCTGCTATGGGCATAAAAGGAGATAAACTCATGGTGTGGCCACCATCTTCCCCTGACCTCAACCCTATAGAGAACCTCTGGAGTATAATCAAGCAAAAGATCTATGAGGGTGGGAGGCAGTTCACATCAAAACAGCAGCTCTGGGAGGCGATTCTGACATCATGCAAAGAAATACAAGCAGAAACTCTCCAGAAACTCACAATATCAATGGATTCAAGAATTGTGAAGGTGATATCAAAGAAGGGTTCCTATGTTACCATGTAACTTGGCCTGTTAGGATGTTTTGGCGTTAAAAAGCTTTTTATTTCAGTGAATGTGACCTCCTAATGCTGCAAATTCAACCAATGAGCATTTTCAGTTCTTTCAAACACATCAAATGTTTAGAAACTCTACTGTGAGTAATAATGTGGAACATTGAAGATTATACTGTTATCATTGGGAGGTTTCTTCAATAAAATTTCAATAAATACTCTAACTGGTGATGGCTTTTATTACACTGACTGTCATCTGCACTGACCACATAGGAAAAGCAGAGAAAAAGAACATTTGCATAATAATTTGGAACATGGTGTATATTGGAGAAAATCCAACGCGTTTCAACTCTATTGAGTCTTAGTCATGGATAGCTCTCCTGAGTATGCTGATATTCCATATGTGGTGGGAAAACAATTGTTGGGCGCACAGCCAGGCTCAGAAGGGAGAGAGTGACGTTTTTGAGCAGGGACCTGGTATGTGAATATTGGGCTATGTGACGACTCTGCAGATTTTCTGTCTTTTTTTGCTGCGATTTTCCCATGTTTTTTTCTGTGTAATTTGGACAATTCCACAGTACAGCACCTTTGAAATGTTGTGCCCATGCTGGCGGTATTGGCACATATTTTCCTGTGGAAAAGTCTGCAGCATTTCAATTCTTTTAACAATTTCCTGCGATTTTCACCCATAGAGCTCAATGTCAGCTCCAAAATACTCAGCAAATACACAGCACTGTTCACACAGTGGATATTCCTTAGCGCTATATTTTTGGTCACTAGCACAGGTACAGGCTGACACCCACCCCCAGCTACCTACTTTTACCTGACTGGTAAACAAAAATACAGCAAAATCCTTTAATTATTTCTAGAAATTAAAAAAAAGAGATATTGGGCTTCGCCGTATTAATGGTTGCCAGCCAGGTACATCTAGGCAGCTCTGGGTTGCCACCTACCCCCAACTGTCTAGCTGTACCTGGCTGGTAACCAAAAATACAGCGAATCCCGACATTGTTTTTTTAATTTCTAGAAATAATTTAAAGAAAACGATGTGGTACACCTAGGCAGACGGGGGCTGGAATCCTCAGTGTGGAGAGGCCTAAGCTGTCTGGGCTCCCTAAAATGCAAATTGCAGCCCACAGTCGCCCCAGAAAATGTCGCATTCATGGAAGCATTGTTTTTTGGCACTGTACCCAGAGTCTTAGAGTTGCCCTGGTGCTGGTGGCAAACTGGTAATAAAGGGGTTAATGCCAGCTTTGTGTTGACAGCTGGCATTAAGCCCAAGATTCAGAATGTTCGGCCAATGTTAGACTCAGCCATTAGAAATCTCTAGTAAATAGTAAATAATACACAACACACAGAGAAAAATAATTTTATTAGAACAAAAAACAAAGACACTTATTTATACTCCATCTTTATTACTCCCACATACCCTCTGACGCAATCCACAGCAATGGTCCCACATCGCTCAATCATCTCGGGTCATCCAAAGACTGCAGCAAGGAAACAAGGGTCCTCTCCCTGCAGTCTCTGGGCACACACTGATTGTAGGTGCACTGTGTGGCAATAATCATACAATGCGCCAGTCAGTGATGCAGACTCAAGTCCCAGAGATCACATGATCTCTGAGGCTCAGGTTAGGTAACCAGATGTCACCATGGCAATGGAAGGTTGCCATGGAAATATTGGGTTACCACAGTGATTGGCCCATCGCAATTACAATGTGTTGGACCGATCATCGCAGAGAGAGGTAAGAGGGCGTGCACTCCTTCTCCTCAACCCTAGCTGCTGTGATCGACAAGATTGCAGCAGCTAGGGGGTGAGACAGCCAGAAACAGTGAGCACATTCCTGGCTGTCACATTGCACCTCCTCAACCTTACCACCTCCATGCAAGGGAGGAGATGAGGCTGGGGAGGAGTGGGCACAAGCGGTGCGGCACAGATGGCGGGCATAGGCGGGGGTGAACAGATACAAATATCATAAGCCCTCGTGGACATTTACTAATAAGGACCCCAATAATGGAACATGAGCTTTTGCAGATAACAAAGTATATAGGATGCACTTACATATATACCTATGTAACAATAACAACCCTCCGTGCTTCCCATTTATGGGTCTCGAAGCAAAGCAGAAAGGCAACCAGCACAGTATAGCCTCAAACAAAAACCCCACCCCCTCCCAACTTCCCCGACCAAAACAACAAGCAGGAGGTCTATATTTCTAAGAAACTCCCCCATGACTCCGCCATGTAAAGTTTCATTTTGAGCCCATAAAAGTCTTTATGTACAGACTCATTGCTCCCGAGGGAGGAACCGGGAGACCAAGAATCTCAGAAAAAATGAAAATCAAAATCCGAGCCATCAAAATATTGTTGAAAAATCAAGTATCTTTAGGACGGTCAGAAGGTCTGCATCGGCGACTTCTTTGCCTTTTATTTAAAGGCCCGACAGAGGGGCCTCCAGAGCGATGCAGGCCCCGCAGTCCAAAAGTGGAGAGCTGTAGCCACTCGCCCAATTCCACCAGTGGCAGATCCAATGCAGATGTGAAGTCCAATAGGTCTTCCGGTGATCTCAGGCCAGTCATCCCCTCTCCCCCCTCACCTGGAGCTGGAAAGGGTATCCTCAGCTGTATGGGATATGTCTCTCTCTAAGAACTTCCAGCAGGGGGCGTAATGCACGTCTTTTAGCAAGGGTAATGCGTGAGCGGTCGGCCAGTAACAGAACTTCCGAACCATTGAAGTCGATGGAATCATGATCTCTAACTTTAGACATAATGTCATCCTTAATTCGAAAATAATGTATGCGGCAAATGACATCCCTTGGTCTAGTAGCATCGGGATTTTTGGGACCCAGGGATCAATGAGCTCTATCTATTTCAATGTGCACATCCCCCTCTCTTCCTAGCAAGGAGTTAAAGATACCATGAAGGGCCGACATCAGGTCACGCGGTGCAACCGACTCCGATATCCCTCGGAGCCGAATATTATTTCGGCGATTTCTATTTTCCGCCTCCTCCATCATATCTAATAACAAGTGAAAGTTACCAGAGTGGAGATCAAGAAGCTGCTGCTGAGACTGTACCTGCGAGGAGAGCCTCTCCACTGTGGCCTCCAAGGTAGTAACATTAGTGTGGAGGATAGTCACATCCTCCTTGAGGGTCCCCAGCTCCCCTCTACACACTGCCTCCAGCCTCTGAATGCAGCCCTCCATGTCCATTTTGGTGGGTATTGCGTTCAGCTGAGCCCTTAGATCCATAGCATCCATAGGGAGATGTGTATAACGCTCACTTCTTGCATACATGGGAGAGACCTGCTGGCTGCCCTGTGGGTCTACACTGATGGGGGACATACCGGCCACAGACTTACTGTTAGATGGATCTCCTCCAGTGTGCTCTGCTTCCTCCAATTGCAGGGATCCACCAGACTCCATAAGCTGACAGGTTAGGGTAACAGGAGAAGGAGCAGTGTCCCGGGATCTCACTCCTTGTGCAGGACGGT
The DNA here is from genome assembly GCA_033576535.1 of Allobates femoralis. Classification (NCBI taxonomy): domain Eukaryota; kingdom Metazoa; phylum Chordata; class Amphibia; order Anura; family Aromobatidae; genus Allobates; species Allobates femoralis. Next base: position 13,091,806 of record JARQOC010000013.1, read on the forward strand.
CGAGGCAGGAGGGAGGGGAGGGGGAAGAAGGGCTATTTCTCACTGCAGCAGCTCCTCTTTTGCCTCTGTCTCACGGCGTTACTTCAGTCTCAACCCTCGCCGCTGGTAAGTCCCGGGTCTTTTCAGCAGTCACCGACTGTAGTGCTTTATCAACGCTGCGGCGATGAGCTGCAGCAGGTGGTGAAGATCGCTTCCCATGGAGCGGAAGCAGGGATTGAGCGGGTCCCGCGGCCGCCATTTTAGCAGGCACTGATCTTCTTCCCGCGCCGCCGGGTGCTGCCAGGTATTTGGTAATACCCGCTCCCCCAGGGCCCGCAGCGGGTTCACAAGGTTACTGTGAGTGGAGGCCGGTCTTCCCCTTCATTTAGGTCCAGTTAGGCAGGCTTAAATTGCTGATTATTAGCAGGAGCTCTTGTAAAATGCTTCCTCACAGCTCCATGTCCAAGCCATGCCCCCCACTTAAACCAATTTCAATCCATAGTTGGACGATTTATTTGGCATAATAAACCGCACCGCATAGCCACCAGGGTTATGACACTTCCTTATTCAAATGGGGAGGGGCGTTCCTGACTTCTGTTCCTATTATAGGGCGATGCTCTTGGGTGCGGCCAAGCTGTGGTGGGCGGACTCCCGGGCATCACACTGGCTTCAACTCGAATCTTTTCACGCACCCAAATACTCCACCAGACTACTTTTGGAGATGAACTTACTTAAACGTACTAATTGCTCAGCACACCTTAGTACAATCACAACGTTATTGGGGGTTTGGTCTGCATTGAGTAGGGATTCGTTCCCCTTTCTCTTTCGATATATATCCCTGACAGCTCTGGAAGGTATGGTGGAATCATTTTCCTTGACTCAATGGAAGGCTGGGGGACTTGCTTTTTTGGGAGACTTATTGAATGGCATATCTGTGCTCAGGTTTTCCACCTTGGAACCTAGATTGTCGCTCCCAAATACCACATTCTATCAATACCTACAACTCCGCCATCTCCTAAATAGCATTGACCCACTTCCTATAGATTCTAGTCCTACGGAGGAAACCTTACAAAACTTTTTCAAACCCAATAATTCATCACGTCATAGAGTATCTATTATTTTTAAAGCATTAATTTTTCCCAAAGGCTTAACTAAATTACCTTACATGAGTAGATGGGAGTCATACCTATCTTTCTTGGCAACTATAGAGGCCTGGAGTGCGGCGGCTACACATGCTTTTCATTTTTCTTTATGCATAAACCATCTTGAGCAGGCTAAAAAGCTTCAATTACATTGGTATATAACCCCTCACCAGATGGCTAAGTTTGGTCCCAGATCCTCCTCTCAGGTCTCTGTCCTTTGCTGGAAAGCCTGTTGTCATCGGGGTACTGCTGCGCATGTGTGGTGGGATTGCCCCAAAATAAGACCATTCTCGTCATCAGTCGAAGCTCTCTTGGTTGAACTTTTGGGCCTCCCGCTCACTTTAAAGGCTCCATTGGCCCTGTTGGGAATAGGTTTGGATGACTTCCACCTCACCCTACGACCCACTATTACTAATATAATTGTCCTTGTTGATTTCCTTGGACTGTGTGCTTCTGCACTGGTGAAACCTATTGTTCATTTAACTTTGTTGTATGGTTGTAATGGACTTACCCTATTTTACGTTTTTTCATTCCTGTATGATTGGTTATATGCTCAATAAATACTTATTGGTTTAAAAAAAAATGGCACTGTCCAGGATACAATCAAGGTGGTCGGGATGCACTTCAGGATTTTGATTTCCACAGCGAGTGATTTGTAAGGCCTCCTTGTCCCTTCTCTTACTTGTGGTGAAGCCCTGACCTGTATAGATTGTGGCCTGGCCTCCTGCAGGTCTCTCTTCCTCTGTAACTCTGAACTCGTGTAAGAACCTTCTCCGGATTGCCGCTACCTCTGGGGATTTTATACGGGATCTGGCTCTTTGTTTGGTTTTCCTGGTTTTGAGGCGACCGGAGGAAACCGAAGTCTCCTTGATCGGACCGGTGTTCTTCTGCTGGGCTTAATGCTACTTAGCAAACTCGGACTCAGGTGTCCAGGTTGCTTCCGTGGGGTGAGCCGGTATGGCTCCTCTGCCCCCAATTCTACTTCTTTGTCTCTAGCCTTGCCTCCGAACCTCCCTCTCGGGTACCTCACTCTGGCTAGACTGTCCTCTGGATCAGGCCTAGCGTGGCTCTGGCACCAGGTTGTCTTGCTCAGTGCTGCTCCGCACTGAACTGTCTAACCCCCGCCCCCAGCATCAGTATTTATAGGGGATCTTGCTTGAAGGCAGCAAGTGGAGCTCCCCCTACAGGCCTGGGGTGGAATGTGTTGAGTGTGTAGATTACCTGTTGTTGAAATCCCTCCATGCACTAGGTTGTCCTGTGGCTACCTGTTAGGGTAGGGTGCCACACCTGACATAGAGTGATTGGCTAAGTGTCGGAGAGTCTGTGTGTGGGTGTTTTGTGAGTTGACCATCTTATCTCGTCCAGCTGCAGTTCACCCTGTGGCCGCCCTGTCGCAGGGGCGCTACACGTCCATTGTGTAGGGCTCTCTGATTGACATGCTTACTCCTGTAATTCATTGCCTTTTACTCCTCCTCCTGTTTTTACGTAATATTGAAAAACTGCCCCGACTTTTCCCCTGTGAGTCATCCATCTGTATGTTTCCCCACCTGTGAAATTTAAGTGAATGTGACCAGCCACCTCCTATTTTGAACTGGTTTTGAAGAGTGTGCAGGATAGCACAGATCGTCTCTCGTGCACCCATGCTACACCATGGGACTAGCTGTACTGTAGGTAGATTGGTGTCTGGCACTAATATGAGCAGTTTGTCAGCTTTTAGGCATCTTTGAAGTTGTTTTCTATGTGTTTCATGCCATTGATTTCAATGGGGTTTGGAAGGTTCGGTGAGATACATGATAAGATTGCAACCACAATGTATGCAGGGGAGCACCATGTATACAGAGATACAGTTGTGGCCAAAAGTATTGACACCCCTGCAATTCTGTCAGATAATCCTCCGTTTCTTCCTGAAAATGATTGCAATCACAAATTCTTTGGTATTATTATCTTCATTTCATTTGTCTTCAATGAAAAAACACAAAAATAATTGTCCTAAAGCCAAATTGGATATAATTCCACCAAACATAAAAAAGGGTGTGGACAAAAGTATTGGCACTGTTAGAAAAATCATGTGATGCTTCTCTAATTTGTGTAATTAACAGCACCTGTAACTTACCTGTGGCACCTAACAGGTGTTGGCAATAACTAAAGCACACTTGCAGCCAGTTGACATGGATTAAAGTTGACTCAACCTCTGTCCTGTGACCTTGTGTGTACCACATTGAGCATGGAGAAAAGAAAGAAGACCAAAGAACTGTCTGAGGACTTGAGAAACCAAATTGTGAGGAAGCATGAGCGATCTCAAGGCTACAAGTCCATCTCCAAAGACCTGAATGTTCCTGTGTCTACCGTGCGCAGTGTCATCAAGAAGTGTAAAGCCCATGGCACTGCGGCTAACCTCCCTAGATGTGGACAGAAAAGAAAAATTGACGAGAGATTTCAACGCAAGATTGTGCGGATGGTGGATAAAGAACCTCGACTAACACCCAAACAAGTTCAAGCTGCCCTGCAGTCCGAGGGTACAACAGTGTCAACCCGTACTATCCGTCAGCGTCTGAATGTAAAGGGACTGTATGGTTGGAGACCCAGGAAGACCCCACTTCTTACCCCGAGACATAAAAAAGCCAGGCTGGAGTTTGCCAAAACTTACCTGAGAAAGCCTAAAACGTTTTGGAAGAATGTTTTCTGGTCAGATGAGACAAAAGAAGAACTTTATGGGCAAAGGCATCAACATAGAGTTTACAGGAGAAAAGAAGAGGCATTCAAAGAAAAGAACACGCTCCCTACAGTCAGACATGGCGGAGGCTCCCTGATGTTCTGGGGTTGCTTTGCTGCCTCTGGCACTGGACTGCTTGACCGTGTGCATGGCATTATGAAGTCTGAAGACTACCAACACATTGTGCAGCATAATGTAGGGCCCAGTGTGAGAAAGCTGGGTCTCCCTCAGAGGTCATGGGTCTTCCAGCAGGACAATGACCCAAAACACACTTCAAAAAGCACTAGAAAATGGTTTGAGAGAAAGCACTGGAGACTTCTAAGGTGGCAGCAATGAGTCCAGACCTGAATCCCGTAGATCACCTGTGGAGAGATCTAACAATGGCAGTTTGGAGAAGGCGCCCTTCAAATATCAGGGACCTGGAGCAGTTTGCCAAAGAAGAATGGTGTAAAATTCCAGCAGAGCATTGTAAGAAACTCAATGATGGTTTATCGCAGTTATTTTGGCTAAAGGTTGTGCAACCAAGTATTAGGCTGAGGGTGCCAATACTTTTGTCCGGCCCATTTTTGGAGTTTTGTGTGAAATGATCAATGTTTTGCTTTTTGCTTCATTCTCTTTTGTGTTTTTTATTGAAGACAAATTAAATGAAGATAATAATACCAAAGAATTTGTGATTGCAATCATTTTCAGGAAGAAGCTGAGAATTATCTGACAGAATTGCAGGGGTGTCAATACTTTTGGCCACAACTGTACATGATAAGATCCTGTCTGCAGTCACCACTAGGGGGAGCTCCCTGTATACAGAAAATATGATAAGATTCTGTCTGCAGCCACCACTAGGGGGAGCTCACTGTATACAGAGATACATAAGATTCTGTCTGCAGTCACCACTAGGGGGAGCTCTCTGTATACAGAGATACATGATAAGATTCTGTCTGCAGTCACCACTAGGGGGAGCTCCCTGTATACAGAGATACATGATAAAATTCTGTCTGCAGTCACCACTAGGGGTAGCTCCCTGTATACAGAGATACATGATAAGATCCTGTCTGCAGCCACCACTAGGGGGAGCTCTCTGTATACAGAGATACATGATAAGATCCTGTCTGCAGTCACCACTAGGGGGAGCTCCCTGTATACAGAGATACATGATAAGATCCTGTCTGCAGTCACCATTAGGGGGAGCTCCCTGTATACAGAGATACATGATAAGATTCTGTCTGCAGCCACCACTAAGGGGAGCTCCCTGTATACAGAGATACATGATAATATCCTGTCTGCAGTCACCACTAGGGGGAGCTCCCTGTATACAGAGATACATGATAAGATCCTGTCTGCAGTCACCACTAGGGGGAGCTCCCTGTATACAGAGATACATGATAAGATCCTGTCTGCAGTCACCATTAGGGGGAGCTCCCTGTATACAGAGATACATGATAAGATTCTGTCTGCAGCCACCACTAGGGGGAGCTCCCTGTATACAGAGATACATGATAATATCCTGTCTGCAGTCACCACTAGGGGGAGCTCCCTGTATACAGAGATACATGATAAGCATACATGGCTCGTTCTGGAATGAGGGTTTTAGGATCTCCTTGGTGTCTGAAGCTTAGCAGGATACATGGGCTTTAAATTTAAGTGTGGAAGATTATGTTGCCTTATTCTGCTTTAAGAACCATACTAACTGTTTATTTGACACTTGAATCATGTATAAGGCAGCTGTCCGGTGTATTCCGGCTTCTGATTATCATCTGTACACAGTTTACTTTTACTTTTATTACAACTTTGTCAACTCAGAATTCCAAAGAAATTCACAAGAATCCTGAGTGACCCGAGAACATCCGGGGTGAGAAGACGCCTAGGACAGTATAAATGTGTGGAGTCGTCACTTTACCTTTACCCCAATAGTCTGAGCAGACTGAAGACAGGTGAGTCCAGAGTGTCCTCCATGCTTTATATTATAGACCATTATACCGCTGTATCCTGTCTGCTGTTTGTCAATTTTCACTTTTCTTTACATGAGTTTTTGTTTTGCAAATTTTTCATTTAAAAAAATCATATTTTGATAACTTTTTTAAATACTTTACTTTTTTTAGTGGACTCCAAAAATGCTTAATTATTATTATTTATTCTTTTCTTATTTTTAATGGTGGGAAAAGGGGTGATTCTGATTTAAAAAGTCATGTTTTTATAACTTTTTTTAATACTTTACTTTTTTAGTGAAGATGGCAAAAATTATTATTATTTTAATTTTTTATTTTTCTTAATTCTGTCTTTATTTGTAACTAGCTGTAGTCCCCGGAATTATTCAGGACAGTAACTAACTCTTCTTAGCTAGAACAAAATAGAATGGTTTAAAAAAAAAAAATTTTGCACGTAAAAGTCACAAAGTAGAAAAGGCCTACTGCTGTATAATTATGGCTATGTGCGGCCTCCTGTATACTGGGGACTGGGTGCAGCCTCCTGCTGTATAGTGATGGCTGTGTGCAGCCTCCTGTATACTGGGGACTAGGTGCGGCCTCCTGCTGTATAGTGAGGGCTCTATGCGGCCTCCTGTATACTGGGGGCTCTGTGCGGCCTCCTGCTGTATACTGGGGACTGTGTGCAGCCTCCTGCTGTATTGTGAGGGCTCTGTGCGGCCTCCTGTATGCTGAGGACTGTGTGCGGCCTCCTGCTGTATACTGGGGGCTGTGTGCGGCCTCCTGCTGTATACTAAGGGCTGTGTGCAGCCTACTGCTGTATACTGGGGGTTGTGTACTGCCTCCTGCTGTATACTGGGGGCTGTGTGCACACTCCTGCTATATACTGTGGGCTGTGTGTAGCCTCCTGCTGTATACTAGGGACTGTGTGCAGGCTTCTGCTGTATACTGGGGGCTGTGTGTGGCTTCCTGCTGTATACTGGGGGCTCTGTGCAGGCTCCTGCTGTATACTGGGGGCTGTGTAATTGACGCCCTGCTCACACAGGTAACCACAGACTCACATACAGCATGGATGGGTTTCCACAGTGGGTACACAGGTTCAAACAACACCTTCCACCCCAACCCAGTAGGAGGAGCTCAACTTGCTGCTTCCGGGAATGTGCTTGTAATTGAAATCACTTGTATATCAAAGCAAATTTTCCCATAAGAAAGAGTTGAAACATAGATGACTCGTTCTACAACCCAAATATATCTACTGTATTCATATATATGTACATACAGAACTGTAAATTATTACAATTATTACAGTAATACAAATTACTGTACAATAAACACAAAAACATACTCTTGCCCTTGCAGCCTCCAATATCCCCTTGCAGCCCCCAATATCCCCTTGCAGCCCCCAATATCCCCATCATCCCCTTGCAGCCCCCATCATTACTATGTAGCCCCCAATACACACACACACACATACTTTATCCCTGATCTGCTGCGCTGTGCTGCTATATTCCAGGCCGCTGGGCACCGCACTGAGCTCTCTCAGCAGCCGTACATGTACGGGAAGCCAGCGGCTGCTGGCTTATGATTTGCCAGTGGCTGCTGGCATCTGATTGGCTGCTGGCCTCCCATACATATACGTCGCAGCGCAGCGGATCGGTGAGAGTGTGTGAGAGCATGAGAGTGTGTGTATGTCTGTGTGTGCGTGCAGCAGTGGACACCAGACAGCGGTACTCTGAGCTCTCTCTGCTGCCGGTGGCTTCCCGTACATGTACTGTGACTGAGAGAGCTCAGAGCGGTGCAGGATTAAAGGGATCCTGTCACCTCCAAAATGCCTCCTAAGCTATCAAAACATGTCCCTGCAGTATCCTATCACTAATCTCACACTTCTTTTGTCTCCTAAAAGCATCCTGTGAAAGTGCATAAAAACTTTTTAATACTCACTCATTAGTGATTATAATTAGCAGGGGCCATATTCTTTAGTCACCGGGGGGTGTTGTTTTGCAGCTCCAGGATCCACCCTCTCTCTGTCTGTGCTACTGTGAAACTGAAACTGAAGGCAGGAGTATTGATTTGTATTCTGTGAGTGATAGAGAGGGGGGAGGGCAATGCCGGAACATCACAGCCGAACACACAGAGACAGGGTGGATCCTGGAGCTGCAAAACAGCCCGCCTTGGTGACTAAATAATAGTCACTCTGCTAATTATAATCACTAATGAGTAAGTATTAGAACGTTTTTATGCACTTTCACAGGAAGCTTTTAGGAGACTAAAGAAGTGTGAGATTAGTGATAGGATGGTGCAGGGACGTGTTTTGCTAGCTTAGGAGGCGTTTTGGAGGTGACAGGATCCCTTTAAATACAGCGGCGGTGGGTGGACGGCCACTAAATACCTAGAATCAGCAGCATTACACGTATACATTATGCGCAGTGCGGACGGCCCAGTCCTCATAATCCAAATCTTTGCTCACCCAGAAAATCATTTTACAGGTTATTTTTTTACCACAAAATAAACATCATATAAATAAAATCTCCCCAAAAGGAATTTTTCTTATCAGTTTTGGTTTTGAAATTAATTTTGTCATTCACAACTACGACCCGCAAAAAACAGGAATAGAAAAAAACCATACAGATGTCGAGAGGAGAATAAAAAAGTTATGACTTTAAAAGAGAAGAAAACAAAGAGCAGAGAAAAATTTTTCGTTTTGAAAGGGTTAATGGCAGCAAAATTTAACAATGTGAAGGCGGCTAGTTTTGGTTTTTGGTTGAAGGATTTATAAGTTGTAGAGACTTAGTTGCGGAGTGTGCCGGCTCCGGGAGGGGGTAAGGGTACTGATACACCGGTGACAGCCGGCTCCGGGAGGGGGTAAGGCTCCTGATATACCAGTGACAGCCGGCTCCGGGAGGGGGTAAGGCTCCTGATATACCAGTGACAGCCGGCTTCGGGAGGGGGTAAGGCTCCTGATACACCGGTGACAGCCGGCTCTGGGAGGGGGTAAGGCTCCTGATACACTGGTGACAGCCGTCTCCGGGAGGGGGTAAGGCTCCTGATACACCGGTGACAGCCGGCTCTGGGAGGGGGTAAGGCTCCTGATACACTGGTGACAGCCGTCTCCGGGAGGGGGTAAGGCTCCTGATACACCAGTGACAGCTGGCTCCGGGATGGGGTAAAGCTCCTGATACACCAGTGACAGCTGGCTAAGGGAGGGGGTAAGGCTCCTGATAAACTAGTGATAGCAAACTTCGGAAGGTGGTAAGGCTCCTGATACACCGGTGACAGCCGACTCCGGGAGGGGGTAAGGCTCCTGATACACCGGTGACAGCCGAATCCGGGAGGGGATAAGGCTCCTGATACACCGGTGACAGCCGGCTCCGGGAGGGGGTAAGGCTCCTGTAATGTATTTTTCTTGTTTTCCAGTTCCCAGCGGAATAATCATGTTCTTACTCACTGTCGTCCTCTTGTGGCTTTCCGTGTCCAGCGGCACAGCTCAATGTGAGTGATATCATTTTGTTGTAGAACTTTGTTGATAACAATATATAATGTAGTTACATAGTTATTATAGTTGGAAAAAGACACATGTCCATTAAAGGGAACCTGTCTGTTAGTTTTGCCCCCCTAACCTATCACTACCTGTCCCTGCAGTTTTCTACTACATCCCTAACCATCCCTGTTGTACCTAATTGTGTATTATATGTATGTGTATATATACAAATAGGCGAGTTATAGCTTACATGTTTCCCCCATTCTGAGGGTGTTCCTAGATGTGTGGGCGGTCTCCGGGTCCATTCTCCCCTCGCTGCTGGTATCATGACCCGGTGGGTGTGATAATTAATTCAGCAGCGTGCTCCCGACTGAAAATTTATGGCTCCTACTTCCGGTTACGGTGCGCCAGCTGCCCGTTATTTCCGGTCCGGGGTAGTGTGGGGGTATATTGGCTGTATAGGCCAGACTCGTAACATGCACCGTGCGCACTCCGAAGCCGGCCTGTACAGCCAATAATTCCCCACACTGCCCCGGACTGGAAATGACGGGCGGCCGGCACATCATAACCCCAAGTAGGAGCCATGAATTTTAAATCGGGAGCGCGCTTCTGAATTAATTATCACACCCATCGGGGCATGATACCAGTAGTGAGGAGGTAGAATGGACCTAGAGACCTCCCACACTTCGCCCACACATCTAGGAACGCCCTCAGAATGGGGGAAACATGTAAGATATAAATTGCTTTTTTTCCACATTTATAATTCATATTTAGGTCAGACAGAGATGGTTAGGGATGTATTAGGAAGCTGCAGGGACAGGTAGTGATAGGTTACGAGGGGCTAAACTAGCTGACAAGTTTCCTTCAAGTTCAACCCAGGTATGGGGGGAGTTAGGGGAAGCGGTAGAGGTACAACCATATCCATTGGACTAAACTTTCAGAAAATAACTTTATACATTAACACAATAATTTATGTTTTATATATATATATATATATTATTATTATTATTTTTTTTTTTTTTTTTTTTTTTTTAATTATCCAAGTCCTATTTGAAACCATTGCTCTCACTGTGACCAGCTCCTAAATTTAACTTTATTCTGAACACGGCCACTGGCCCAGCTTGGGCTGCATCCAGGAGAAGTAGGGCAGCACAAAAGGATAAAATACCGATTGTCATATGCAAATAACATGAAATAACCATCAATATAAATGCAGGAATATGTTACCTGTTGGACAAATGACCAGGGACCCAACACGCCCTAAGCTCGTTTGAAATGCTTCATAGTGATCTTGTGAAACGTGCGTCAGGGGCGGTGGTTCCCAGGTCTTTTATCCCACAGTAACATATTCCTGCTTTATACTGATGCCTATTTTGCATTCAGTCACCAGCATTGTGAGTGGAGTGTAACAAAAATGGTAAATAGACTGTACGAGAGTAAGAAGATGCTGTAGGCCTCCATAAAGTGTCACTAGTGTCAGCCCGCAGTTGTCTACCAAGTGTCAGCCTCACGTAAGACTGGGACCATCAAGCTTCTCCCACTGAGAAAGAATGCTGAAGTTTCTCCTGTGCAAACCTGCAACCTTCTACACTACCAGCATGGAGAACCAAGGGCCACTACATCCTATGCAAAATGAGAAGGGAGCACAAAAGTATCCAACCCCCCTCTACATGCATATGACCAGGGCAAGCTGTCACACCAGTGACAGGTGTCACTCACATGAAGGTTAAGCAATCATAGTCACTCTGTAGCTGCACCTCTCCTCAGCTGGTTCCTGCACCCAACTACACAGTCTCTAAAGGCACCTGCACATATAGGAGAATCCCTGACCACAGGACGAGAGTTTCACATACCTCCTAGGGAATCAGGAGAGAGGTTGCCAAATGCATGAGGACAAGCATACAGAGGCAGGCAATGCTAAAGTGTCAATTTGGTTTCAGAGATAGAGTATAACTGAGTTGTCCCTCCAGCTAGGAAACCCTAGACTAATTCCTTCTCCCAAATGTAATCCTGAAGGTGGGGATGCCTGGGTCTCTTACATTTCTAGGCTCCTGGATTGGATTTACCTAGATGTCCTCCCTTCACCCTGAAAGGGAGCACGAACATACACAGAAATCAGACAGGGCAACAGGTGTAGCATGGTTCCAGAATATCTCCAGATAGAAAGTTCACTACCGCCAGAGCAACAACATCACAGCTGAACAATAGCGAGCTTTACAACAGAGACCTACACATGTTCTATCACTGGAATGGCATGGAGTGAGGTGAGAAGGAGGAAGATATAGCAGAAGGGGAAGGTAATCACGAGCTAAAGCTGAAGGCTAAAGGAATGCTTGGTCCAGCAGTGAAAATGTCTTCAACCCCTTCAGCAATGCAAGCCCATGTAGAAAGCAGTTATGGCGCAAAGGTGTTTTTTACTTTTGGAAAAAACCCATCCCCGGCTGCACTTTGTTTAAAAAAAAGATATGTTCTCTACTCCCCTCCCCAGGTCCAGCACTGAGTCTCCTTTGCTGGTCCTTTCTTATTGTCTGCAGAGCTGGAGTAATTTGGACAGCGCTGCAGGCAATCGGTGAGCGCGGCGGCTCTATCCAGGTGTACAGTCTGAATAGCCGAGCTCGGGGGTTGGCTGCAGAGCGTCTATGTGATGTTTGCAGACACCTGGAGAAGCGACAAAGATAAAGTGCTGGAGTTAAGGAAACTGCGGCCAGAAGATCGTAAATTCTTCCTTATAAGATGCAATTGGTTTTTCATTATGATGTTGGCTGTGTGCAGATTATTGGTTTATTCCGCTCAATGTTCCACGTTTCACCTTCTCTTTATAGATCGGAACCTCGCACTTCAGGGTCGAGCTACTCAGTCTTCAATGCATGATTATGCAACGGCAATAGGTGCAGTAGACGGAAACCAAGAGTCAGATTTCTATCGTGGATCCTGTTCTCACACAAAGCGAGACTCGTCTCCCTGGTGGAGGGTGGACCTGCTGAACTCTTACAGGATTAACCACATAATCATCACTAACAGAGGAGACTGCTGTCCAGAACGGCTGAACGGAGCAGAAATCCTGGTTGGAAACTCGTTGTCCAACAACGGGAACAACAATCAAAGGTGAGAAGGAACGAGCGGATAGAGGCTCTGAGTTACCAGTAAATGTTCTATATCTCACAAAACATAAATATGCAATGTTCACCACATCAGCTTAAAATTCATATTTATTTTCTCTTTGTATATGTAAATTAAATGAGAAAGGAAGCGCACATAGAGTAGTACCTCTATTATACAGGTCCCACAGACCCCAAATGGTTAAACTCACTTGATGTAGTTGTGAGTGTCACAACTACAATAAAAGCACACAGGAGGTCGCTGCAGGCTCCCAGCTGAGAACTGAAGAATCCAGATAAGGGTGAAAAGAGCTGGGATGAGATGCCCCACTGACCACAAAGATAAACAATAATAATAATAATATTTATTTCCCCTGATGAAGTGGCTATGAGCCATGAAACACGTGTAGGCAAAATAAACAGAGTGTGTGATTAACTCTGTGTTTATCTTTGTGGTCAGCGCGGCATCTCATCCCAGCTCTTTTTACCCTTATCTGGATTCTCTTTGTATATGTAACAGTTGGGGGATAAATGGTAAAAAAGACCAGCAAGTCACCAAGACTCCTCTGTCCTATCCAGACCTCTGTGTTCTCCAGACTCCTCCTTCTGGAGACTCTTTTTTTTTTCCCCCTCCAGATCCCCTCTAAACTACTGTTATCTCCATACACCTCTGTCCTCTGTAGACCCCTCTATACCCCCAAAACTTTCTGACTTTTCCAGATTCCTGTCCTCTCCAGACCTCTGTGTCCCCCAGACTCCTTTGTTTGTTCCAGACTTCTCTGTCTCCTCTAACACTCTCTGTCCTCTCCAGATTTCTCTGTCCTCTCCAGATTCTTCTTTCTCCTCCAGACTCCTTTGTCCTCTCCAGAATCTTCTGTTTCCTCCAGATTTCTCTGTCCTCTCCAGCTCCTGTCTCTGATGTGAGTGTGGAGGTGATGCCTGCAGTGTCTCCTCCGGTCACCAGAGAGGTCTGTGAACACACTGAGAAAAAGTCTCTGCGTGGTTATGTACAGGACAGTGTGTGACCCAGGCCCGCAGCGTGGAGACTTGTGGTGAGCTGTTCTCAGCTGACTGTGCTGGAACTGATAGAGACTGTCTGCTGAGCTTATTAGAGATGTTAAAGAGGAACCCCGGGGAGAGAAAACCTTTTAGTACTGTCTCTGCATATCTGCTGTTCAGCTCTCACCTCCCCTCAGGGGTCCAAGAAAATCAGCCTGACTGCTTCATCCAGCAGCAGAGGGGTGGAGGTGTGTCAGGGAAGTGGACTCTGGGAGCTCCAGGATCATCCTACATTCCTGCCCCCTCACACTTCTGTTTGGGCAGGGGGTGTGGCCGCCATCCCCATGATCACACTACAATCCTGTCCCTGATACACCATCCTATGTAACATAACAGGGCTGTTCTGGCTTAAAATAGCAATCATGTCACCAAGCAGATGGATATACACGCCATGATCCCCTGCTGTACAATGATATGATGGTGCATAATGTGTGCTGCCATGTATCCAGGCTAGGAGCACAGGCAAAGCACTGCATTGGTTTATTCAGCACTGCCCTGGTCTCCCCTCCCCCATAGATGAGAAGAATGCAAAAAAAATTAAAGAGCTGACAAACTGCAGATCTGAAGAAATGCTTTGTAGATTCATATTTGCAAGGACAAAATAAACAGCAGCGGCAGCATGACCAGGACATTGAAGGAATCTCAATCACTTTCCTGGTACTATGAAATGCAGCATTTTTCCTTATGCATGGATAAATTGTCACAAATTGAAGCTTGTGATCACATACTTGTGGTGCATGTTGCAGTTTTTTACACATAGACCTGAGGTGTCACAGCCTAAAACTGCCTGGATACAAGACCACAACACAAATAGAAAGTGCCTTAACATGGATTGATCAATAGAATAAACCATAATACTGTATAGTTGTGGCCAAAAGTTTTGACACCCCTGCAATTCTGCCAGATAATCCTCAGTTTCTTCCTGAAAATGATTGCAATCACAAATTCTTTGGTATTATTATCTTCATTTAATTTGTTTTTAATGAAAAAACACAAAAAGAATTGTCCTAAAGCCAAATTGGATCTAATTCCACCAAACATAAAAAAGGGGGTGACAAAAGTATTGACACCCTTAAAAAAATCATGTGATGCTTCTCTAATTTGTGTAATTAACAGCACCTGTAACTTACCTGTGGCACCTAACAGGTGTTGGCAATAACTAAATCACACTTGCAGCCAGTTGACATGGATTAAAGTTGACTCAACCTCTGTCCTGTGTCCTTGTGTGTACCACATTGAGCATGGAGAAAAGAAAGAAGACCAAAGAACTGTCTGAGGACTTGAGAAACCAAATTGTGAGGAAGCATGAGCAATCTCAAGGCTACAAGTCCATCTCCAAAGACCTGAATGTTCCTGTGTCTACCGTGCGCAGTGTCATCAAGAAGTGTAAAGCCCATGGCACTGTGGCTAACCTCCCTAGATGTGGACGGAAAAGAGAAATTGACGAGAGATTTCAACGCAAGATTGTGCGGATGGTGGATAAAGAACCTCGACTAACATCCAAACAAGTTCAAGCTGCCCTGCAGTCCAAGGGTACAACCCCACTTCTTACCCCAAGACATAAAAAAGCCAGGCTGGAGTTTGCCAAAACTTACCTGAGAAAGCCTAAAACGTTTTGGAAGAAAGTTCTCTGCTCAGATGAGACAAAAGTAGAGCTTTATGGGCAAAGGCACCAACATAGAGTTTACAGGAGAAAAAAAGAGGCATTCAAAAAAAAGAACACGCTCCCTACAGTCAGACATGGCGGAGGTTTCCCCTGATGTTTTGGGGTTGCTTTGCTGCCTCTGGCACTGGACTGCTTGACCGTGTGCATGGCATTATGAAGTCTGAAGACTACCAACACATTGTGCAGCATAATGTAGGGCCCAGTGTGAGAAAGCTGGGTCTCCTTCAGAGGTCATGGGTCTTCCAGCAGGACAATGACCCAAAACACACTTCAAAAAGCACTAGAAAATGGTGTGAGAGAAAGCACTGGAGACTTCTAAGGTGGCAGCAATGAGTCCAGACCTGAATCCCATAGAACACCTGTGGAGAGATCTAAAAATGGCAGTTTGGAGAAGGCGCCCTTCAAATATCAGGGACCTGGAGCAGTTTGCCAAAGAAGAATGGTCTAAAATTCCAGCAGAGCATTGTAAGAAACTCATTGATGGTTACCAGAAGCGGTTGATCGCAGTTATTTTGGCTAAAGGTTGTGCAACCAAGTATTAGGCTGAGGGTGCCAATACTTTTGTCCGGCCCATTTTTGGAGTTTTGTGTGAAATGATCAATGTTTTGCTTTTTGCTTCATTCTCTTTTGTGTTTTTTCATTGAAGACAAATTAAATGAAGATAATAATAGCAAAGAATTTGTGATTGCAATCATTTTCAGGAAGAAACTGAGTATTATCTGACAGAATTGCAGGGGTGTTAATACTTTTGGCCACAACTGTAGATATATTCCTAGATATTGACTGATATACTAATATAAGACAATCAATACTTGGGAACATTAAAGAGGACCTTTCACCCCCCCTACTGCATGGCAATCTAGATGCAGCACTGAATGCAGCATTTCTGCTGCATTCAGGGAAAGGGTCCCCCATGTGGCTGTGTGCTGTGTACCCCGAGATATGGGCTTTGTAAAACATACAGTAAATTTCCATGGAGGCAGACCCTGAGGCTGGAGGGAGCTTGAGTGACTGTGACAATTCCATCCCGGCACACAGTGGCAGTGGGGGATGGAATTGTCACAGTCACTCAAGGCTTGGATTACTCAAGCTGCCTGCAGCTCTAGGGTCTGTCTCCATGGATATTTACTGTAAGTTTCATAGGATCCATAGAAAGCTCCTGGGGAAAGGAATCTACAAAGTTGCTATGGGGGAGGGTAGACCATGGCAGTGCTGAAAAAATCAATGAAGTGCTTTGCCTGTGCTCCTGGCCTGGATATATGGCAGCACACATTATCCACCTTCATATCATTGTCCAGTAAAAGATCACAGCATGCATTTCTATCTGCTTGGTGACATGATTGCTATTACAAGCCAGAACATCCCTGTTACATTACATTGGATGGCATATTAGGGGTAGGATTGTACTGTCACCATGGGGCTGGTGCCCACGTGCCTGCCCATACATAAGTGTGAGGGGGCGGGAATGCAAGATGATCCTGGAGCCCCCAGGGTCCTCATGCCCCCAACCCACCTCCTGCTCTCATCAGCAGCAGGAAGCAGATTTTCTCAGACCCCTGAGGGAGGGGTGAGAGCTGAGGAGCAGATAAGATTTTATTGATTTATGAGTGATCTATAGATCCTAGATCCAGTGCCCAGCTCTGCTTCATCATGTAGGAGGGCAGACAGAACTAAAAGGTTTTCTCTCCCCGGAGTTCCCCTTTAATAACACATTGGGCGAAGGGGCATTCGCTGCAGTACTGGCAACTGAATTCCAGAAGACACCCTCGTGTATTGCTGTCATGAAACCCCCTGCTGAACCCTTTCCTGTGTCAACCTTTTCCAGATGACTGTCAGCCGTCAAAGAAGCAGATATCCTGCTGTATTCTGATAGACTTCTTTCTTCTCTCCAGGCCTTTCTGTTCACCAGAATCCTCCAAACCATGTCATCCTCCAGACTCCTTTCTCCTTTCCAAACCCATATGTCCTCCTCCAGAGTCCTCTGTCCTCTCCAGAACCTTCTTTCCTCCATACTAGTCAGTAATCTCCCTGTGTCTTTTCTTGTCTCCTCTGTTTCCTCTACTCACTCCATCCTCACTCCTCTCCTCCATATTCCTCTCTCACTATCAGACCCTTTTGTTCCCTCCATTCTTCTCTCCCATCTTCACTCCATACTCCTGTCTTGTGACTTTTCTTCCTTGGAATTCAAGGGTTTGATCTTGAACTATGTTTCGCTGACTTTCACTAACCTCAGGGGGCGGTCCACCATTGGGCGAGGATTCCTCCATGGTGTAGCAAAAGGTCCATAACATCCAGGCCCAGTGCCCTCTTCTATGTGTAGATATGAATGTATGGAAGGACTCTAACCTATCATGGTTCTTGATTGCAGATGTTCAGTGGTGACATCAATTCCAAAGGGACAATCTCAAAAATTCCAATGCAACAATATGGTCGGGAGATATGTCAACATCATTCTGCGAGGAAGAACTGAATTTCTTACACTGTGTGAAGTTGAGGTGTTTGGAGCGTAGAAATCGTGCCGATAATCAAAAGCAAAATATTACTAACAATATAATAATAATAATCTATGATAAAGATATGCACAAATGCAAAATATCATAAATAAAGGCATTCACATCTATGTTGCGTGATGTCCAATTCTTATCTTCCTGGAGGATGAATTTCAGTGTTTAGGATACTTAGTTCATAACTAGGGCTTGTTATAAAAGAAAGCTCAGGCAAAGCCGGTCACCACTACAGCCAAGGTCGGAGGAAGCGTATCACACCGGGAGGTGACGGAAGAGCAGAAGCGCTATCTAGAGCTGGTTTCACACTGCAGTTTTTTCCCTGATCAGGTTCGATCAGGTTTGTGTGTCAAAACCAGGAGAGTCTCCAAAACCCAGAACAGGTGTCAATCTTTCAATTATAGTTTTTCCTCTCCTGGTTTTGGCACACAAACCTGATCAAACCTGATCAGTGAAAAAACTGCAGCGTGAAACCAGCCTTAGTGTTGACAGACATCATTTATTACCGGGCAGGGATTGTACACAGGTCCAATTCTAATTAATACAAAATAAAGAGCAGGAGGCGGGGGTGCTCCTGGAATGATACCCGGTGGTCATGTGGAGGAAAATGTGGACAGATTACACTAACCTGAAGTGGTTATGCTACCTGTATAACCACGGAGAAAGAGCCTGCGGTGCTTAGTGTGCACCACTCGCCGTCCCCACTTCACATGGGGCACGTCATCGCAGGTCCTCTGTCTTTCCTCTTTCACAGGTCCTGCCAAGATGGTTGTCTGTTTGTTGTATCTGTGCTGCACTACACCTCTGTGTGCTTAATCTGTGTGGCAACACACCTCTGTCTGCAGGATCTGTGCTGCACTACACCTCTGTGTGCTTGATCTGTGCTGCACCACACCTCTGTCTGCTGGATCTGTGCTGCACCACACCTCTGTGTGTAATGGATGCCCTCCACACCTCTCGGGTGGGCTGTCATCTTAATTGTCTGCCGCCAAATTGGATGCTTTGTCTAGTGTGTGCACGCCACCGTAAGAACCACGCTGACACACAAGTCAATGTAGAGCTTAATGACAAAGACCTTTATTTTAGGAGCAGTTAGCAGTTTTCTTACTGATCATTAAAGGGGCATTCCTTAGGGGTGTTTCTAGGTAATTGCATCATATTATGCTGAATATGCATTTTATTCTGAAAAAAACAATCAATTATATTCTGTGTGTTAGTTTAAACTAGCCTTGGGTTCGTACAGTACATTCAGAACATGTTGATAAGAACTTCTATACGGCTACCTCTAAGTCAAAACATTATATAAAATCTGAGCCAGGAGAATTTTAGAGGAAATAGCAAGGATTCACATAACCACGCTTTTGGAAGGTTTCTGAATGGCTCCAATAATTAAATATAAATGATTAACTATTTATTGCCAAAATCTTACCCTAAATCTTTGCCCTAGGTGACAGAGGGGGAAAAGGTAGAGGAGGGGAAAGGAGTCTTCACCAACATTGAGACAACCGTAACGTCTAACTGCAATGACAATCATAACGCCTTTATAGTTGGTCTTGCCGAACCCTAAACTGTCCCTAGTATCTACTATCTAAGATGGGTCTCAAGTTCTCGTATTTCTCCAAGGGGTCTTGCAGTAATGGCAATGGCTTCACTCTCAGGCGTATATTTCTCCTTCATCATCAGGGCCTCTGAGATCTGCATACATTGTGGTCACTGTCTCCTTCATGACGCGAGGCATCATCTTCTTGATGCAAGGTATTACACAGCATGAAATTAGCGCCACCCTATGCACATGGGTTCCTCTTCTTTGTCTCACCTCTCTATTTAATACTACTGAAATACATAGTAAACGTTTTTCACACAAAAATATGGAGATTATATTTATTAAAATAGGTTCTGAATATAATAAAAATAAATGCTGCTCCCACAGTTCCCTTCTCCCGTGGCAATGAGTGAATGCTCCAAACAAAGTGCATGCACACAGACCTACTCAGGTGGGTACATTCTCCTCCCCTAGTAGACGGAGCCGGACTTCCTACACCACTTCATCGGATTCCCCACAAAGGTCTGCCCATTACACCATCGGATGGACATGAACACACACAAACCACGACAAACAAGGAAACTATACGAATGCCGCAATCAAATACCGGTCATAATTATCACTCAACTGTTAGGCATTATATTTGACTTTCTCCATAAGTCGGTCCTCACTACGGTCTAATTCAGGAGGACATGGCCTCGTACCAAGTCAATGTTGTTGGTGGAAACTTCAGTCGTATCTACAATAAGTCAGTCCCTGATATTCAAAAAAATAAAGGTGTCTTAAGCGGTCAGTGTCCCTTGGGATGTTTATATCCATCACATATAGGCCAGCGTCTGTAGTAAGAGACATTCGGTAGTTCTCCTGGGCTCATCTGCCTTGTAGTGTAGATCTTGGATCTAGTTGGGCTGCCATTTGAGCTCTTCAGCTGTCTCAGTCATCCACAGAATTTCTGACATTTCTTCTGACCATCACTCCACCTCCAGCTGTGGGAAGCGACTTCGGTCCACAGTAGCTGCATGTTAAAGGGGGAGAGAAAGCTCAAAAATACATGTTAGACAATCCCTTTATAAATGTCAAAACATGAGAAAAAAGCCTATCTCGGGGAATCTATTACCTGAACAACATTTTCGACCATAATCTCATAAAATTTGTACCATTTTCACAACTATCTATGACATAGTAATACCCTGCAACACAAAAACAAATCACAAAATTTGACATATAACCTTAAGAATATAGGTCACCCCCCTTGAGCATCTTATCTAATATTACATACACACACCATCTTTTAAGGAAAAAAATATAAAAAGAATATGGTATCAGTTCTTGACTTACCAATAGATGAAAAACAATCATCCCTAAGAGAAGAGATATACTATATATATAAAGAAACATTACATTCTTTGGGTTCTTGAAAAATAAATCATCAATTCTAAATCATACACTTATGGTTCATGTCAAATAACTTCTATATAAGAATCTTAAATACAATCAAAAATCATTTTCTATTGATGAAAATATCAAAATAAATTGTCACCCAATGTAGTTCATAGAAACAAAGACATAAGATTTACACAATGTATAAATGATATACCCACTCCTAATAGTACCCTTGTAATGTCCTTAAAGCTGGAAACCTACCTAACCAGCGGAGGTCGGCACCCTCTTGAAACGCCTGTGGTGCCCCCGCTCCACGCCGACTCACCCTATCTGTCCCTAACCTATCCCTGATCTTATATACCTTTTTCAGTTTGTTTGTAAAGTGTTGTTTAGTCTATTACCTTCCATAAACATATACAGCAATTGCTCAGTCAACATATATATGAGGGTCACTAGATACACTGTCAATAGTCTGTAATTGAAACAGGTCTCAGCAGGTCTGTCAGAGCACAAATAAACAATATGATACAATGTAAAGCCAAACAAATATAACGTATAGTATAACATTAGACAATATAATTACTGTATACTTATCATCAGTGGTCTCCCTGCTTTCCTGAAAAACAGGTCAAAAAGGTAACTGGATATCTGGGAAAACTTTCAATTATTTATTATACACCTACCATATTTTCATTTACATGTATATTTACTCATTTACCTACTTACTCTGCTTCAGAACATTTTAACCAACATATTAGACATCTTATGGTATTTTATACAGGAGAGAGAGATCCGCACCTACTAGGACATGTTTATAGCTTTCCTCTCCTTGTCCGCACCCTATTTGCAATTCTTAAAGCTTGTGGAGCAGCTGCTGCTCGATATTCTTATCTTTCTTAGTTGTGTTGTGTGTAGGAATAATGCAGGATTGTACACCAGGCCTTACCTGTAACCAGGAGCGATCCAGGCAGTATTCATCTGACTACACTCGTGACCGGTCGAGGTGTATGTGGGGCCAAGCGAAGACTATTCTAACTTTTGTTGAAGAGAAACGTCATCATGGCCTGTCCTTTTTCCCATCCTTCAGCACAACTCCCTTATTGTTCCTTTAGTATTTATTTAGTTCTGTCCGGGCAGTCTGATAACGAGGGGGTGCTTAGGCAGCCAGACGTAACAAGGCTGGGATGGATGACCTCCCGCCACTACCTAGACTAACTTTATATTAACTTCAAATTGTACCTTGCCCTCTACCTCTAGGGGTCACCTGTAGTGATCGTCAGCGTGATTATACCATCCTAGACTGGCAACATGGTGTCTACCTCACCGTGATTTACCAATTCTGCATTCAATATGTTTACCGTGTTGTAAGAATTGTACTTGGAAGAAGCTCCACCTGCTCACAAAAGTGCAAAAACTCAGAATCAATTGCTCTGATCACCTCATGCGAGGATCCTACAGGTGTCCAGCGTAAGATCATCTCTCCTATAGGTACACCTGAAATAAAACACTCAAGAATTCGTATTAACAGAAAAATACTTATTCAACAAAATTCTTATTACAATTTCTCTACTAATTATATTGATTGATAGCTATAAACTATGACTGTTTTATGCCTAACCAAAAACCCATTTAAATTCTGTTATAAATGTCTCCATTATAACTGTCTATATTTATAAATTATAACTGAATTTAAACTCCATTATAACTGTCTATATCCCCCTTCGCATGAGGGTATCAGAAGATATCAGAGTAAAGATATACATACATTATTCTTGTATAATCATAACTGGATATATAAACTGGTAGTGGAACTAACTGTGATGTCGTCTCATTGTCAACAGGACTTTTGGGTGGTGCAAGATGGCCGCCACAGGAAGGCCTGATGGGCAAAACTTCCTCTGAGTCTTACATTCCCAAGATGGGAGAAGGATACTCTGGGCGGAGGTTTCTGTCCAAACTTAAACAAGTCCATCCCCCACCTGGAGCCAGCGCCATAACAGAAAAACAATGGGATTAGAATGTGAAGATGTAACGCACATATACTAAGTATTATTATCTGTTCTCTATGCCTCTTCTAAAAACTATTGTTCCTCCGTAAAATTCAGACAGAAACATACAAAAATTATCCCGAATAGCTATCATAGTCTCTAAAGAATATTAACACAACACAAACAAGAAGACAATATATATCAGTATGACTCAATAAAATAGAATATCCCTGTATAAAAGTCAGTAAAACCTAATTCTGGATAACCTCAAGCAGGAATGTACAAAAACTGTCCAAAATAACTATTATTGCGTCCAATAATAATCAATATTACTAGCTTCCAACTAAATACACAGTAAACAATTATGATGCTTAATGTTCACAGCCAAAAAATGAAAAGAAATACCAAAAATTCCTGTCTACTCATTCAGAATGTTAAAAAGATGATTTTTATTACTCCATGTAAAAATGAAAACGCAGCATCGCACCTTCCACCCCTCCCTCTCAGTACCTGATAGGAGGGGGAAACATCTGCGCATCCCTCTATAATATTGGCAGAAAATCAACACCAGGGGAACATACACCCATACACTTCACATCACGCTTGATACACAACTTCAAAACATACAGTATACACAGGGGCCCCGATTACAGCTTCATTCAACACTTATGTGCACCACTCACAGCCTTCTAATTGTTTGTTTGCATTTTTAACATACTTTATCATACTTTCTCCCTTCTCTTTCACGGACCATATTAATGTGTTTTTCCTTGAAAAGACACAACATCTTTAATCACTAAATACCGGTGTCTCTATGCCACATGACACCAGTCTTCCCCCCTTCTTGGAGAGGACGAC
Organism: Allobates femoralis; assembly: GCA_033576535.1. NCBI lineage: Eukaryota > Metazoa > Chordata > Amphibia > Anura > Aromobatidae > Allobates > Allobates femoralis. Next base: position 13,115,136 of record JARQOC010000013.1, read on the forward strand.
TGTCCTGTACTATACTGACAATTCAATTCAATAGCTGCCAGCTCAATAATCCCCCATCTGCCCCCTTTTCCCTGCCGCTGTATCACACCAAGATTCCTGCATTCCATTGACTCCGCTCTATTATAAACAATCTTTCCAAAAGACAAACAAAAGCAGTGATTCCAGCGCAATGTAAATTAATATATTTTGTCTGTTCGCTATATACTCACATATATTACAATTAGGAGTTCTGTTTGTAAACCTGTGGATCTGGACTTTGACTGATTAACACCCATATTATAGCCTAAACCCAAGTCTCTATGCTTCTATCTTGGCTATAACCGTCCACCCCTTCAAGACTACCACTGTCAGCAGGGTTGTATAAAGGGGAGTCAACTGGGATACCTTCAGTGAGCCGGGCATTAAAGTTTATTCTGAACACTCTTAATAACCAAAATTTTTCTACATAGGGGATAATAAAAACTCTAAAAGGTATATGTTGTGAAATGACTAAAGCTTACTTAGTATGCAGAACAATAACCATTTTATTTACCCTAAGTCCGCCAGAGTAGAATGTAAAGAATTCCAGCGCATTCCCCTATATCTGTACCACCGTATATCGATAAAATCCTTGGGAAAAAAATCAATTTTCTGAATACAGACGTCCGTGGACCCTCCTCTCTGCCCAATAGATATATGAATGTCCAACTATCCAGACATGCATCCCACCGACTCCTGTAGCCGCCATATTACCCCTTATAAAAGGACAATTTTCAGGGAAGACACTAAGGGCGTCAATACCTTTTTGCTAGGGGTTTCCAAATTAGAAAATTGACTTGATAACTGTAAGCAAAAATACACATCTACTCAGTATTTGTCCGTCGGTAGATATTTCTGTCTAGTAATGTCCCTTTTCTCCACAGAGTCAGCAGAAATAGCAAGCTTCTGGAATCAGTCAGTCAGAGTTGGTCTGAGAACTGGAACTTGAATTGTTGTCACCAAACATATAAAACAAATAAAACATCAAACTGTGTCGGCCCCCTCTACACCTTAGTGGGGCAACAACTGGGTCAGATAACTTTCTTACATATACTCCTTGCAACAAGACTCCTCATTATCACTATCGTTAACTGGGCATGTATATTCTGTCTGAACACCTTGAGTACTGCAGAAGTGCCAGGGACTGCTATATAACCAGTTTCTTCCTGTGCATATGGCACGTTAATAACACGATTTATTATCCAGCCAGCGGGTGTAATTGCTAGCTCTATACCTTGTTTACACAAGCCGCACACACGTCATCTGGAGAGAACGGAACAAAATCCTCACTACCAAAATCTACGTAAATTACGTACCCGTCCACCACCACAGCCAGGACTACACTAACACTACACTCCATCCTTAGCTTGCGCGCGCGGGGTGAACAAACCATCAGCCGTATCAGAGGCTGGAACACCAGTAGCGGAAGAACCCATCGGCCCCCCCCTTTCAGGGGCCGGAAACCATCAACCCTATTAGGGGTCGACAAAGCATCAGCTCTATCCCGTGGGAATAGAGCTGGACAACCAGGGAAACAGAAATCTCCCTATTCAGCCCCGTCTCTCCGTTCTCCGTGCTTTCTCTCTATGTTTTCTATTTACTGAAACCGTAGCAATGATAGCACTGACATAAACACAGACAAACTCAGGATCAGGTTGCAAGAACACAAATAAGGCAGACAATTAAGGAATTCTCAGGACCGGGTTACAAGGGCTAGGACTTCTCAGGTCCGGTCATCTATGTCCGAGTCTGACAGCCAGCGACCTCCATCCCTGCACAGAGTTACAGGAAGGTCTTAGGTAAGATGAATAATTTTCTTACCTCTTTGTAGCCTGCAGGTCTACACCTCATGTCTGGTCCGTTCAGGGAATGAAGGTTCTGTTGTGGCTGTCGTCCCCTGGACGTCTCGTCCTAGCTCCACGCTGGGCGTCAACTGTAATGGATGCCCCCCACACCTTTCGGGTGAGGCTCTCGTCTTAATTGCCGCCAGATTGGATGCTTTGTCTATGTGTGTGCACGTCACCGGAAAGAATCCATGCTGACACGTTGTCAATGTAGAGGCTTAATGACAAAGACCTTTATTAAAGGAAAAGCTAGCAGTTTTATTACTTATCCTTAAAGGGATGTGCAAAGGGGCGTGACTAGATAATTACGTCACATTATGCTGAATATACATTTTATTCTGGTAAACATTTAATTATATTCTCTGCGTGTTAGTTAGTTTAACTAGCCTTGAAGTTGTACAGGACGTTCAGAACATATTGATAAGAACTTCTATAACTTCTATACGGCTACCTCTAAGTCAAAACATTTATACAGAATCAGAGACACATAAACTTCTAGAGGAAAGTCCAAGGATTCACATAACCATGTTTTTGGAAGGGTTCTGAAATGGCTTCAATTATTCCAATAAAATTATTAACTATTTATTGCCATAACAGTACCTCCTAAGAATATTGAATGTGTGCAATATAGAACTGCTCACCTTGCCCAGTTGTGTGACCCACAACTGGTATCAGCGTTTTGGAATCAGCTACCGCAGGACCTCCACTCAAAGCGGCAAACAAGATATCAAGGCAGGACAAATCGATACGGTCCGCGCTGTTGTACATGAAATGACCAGTCGTCCAGGATAAAATGATCAGTGCCTTTATTTCATCACTCTACGCATTTCTAGGCTGTCCCACCCTCTTCCTCAGGAGTACACCATCAATACTCTATTGATGATGTACTCCTAAGGAAGAGGCTGGGAAAGCCTTGAAACGCGTAGTGATGAAACAAACGCACCAATTATTTTATCCTGGACGTCTGGTCATTTCATGTACAGCAGCGCGGACTGTATCGATTTGTCCTGCCTTGACAGAATGGAGCAAGGCATGCATCCTGAGAAAAAAAGATGGCAGCACTCAGCATTCCAGTTTGCAGCTGATTAATAAACAAATTACAGCAGCAGGTGCATGATACAGGGAAGGAGGTGCTAGGACCGACGGTAACCGCTTCGCGGGATGTCCCGCTTCTACGGGTCCGGTGTGCATCCTGTCTCACAGACTATCGATGGCCTTTGCAGCTCAGGATAGAAATTACAAAATTCTTTCCCGTTGGTATCGTTGCCCGGTGATCCTACACGTTGCTTTCCCCTCTGTCCCTGATGAATACTGGAAGTATAATATAGGTGAATCTAATGGAAATGTAGAGTCCCTGTGGGTGGAGATAAGGGGAGGGGGAAAAAATAATAAATTACTGATAGGGGTTTGTTCTAAGTCCCCAACAATAATGGAAGTGGAGGAGAATATCCTCATAAAGCAAATAGATGAAGCAGCGACTCAGGGAGAAGTCATTATTATGGGGGACTTCAACTACCCTGAAATACATTGGGGATCAGAAACCTGCAGTTCCAGCAAAGGTAATACGTTTTTGAAAACTATGAGAGACAATTACCTTTCACAACTGGTTCAGGACCCAACAAGAAGGGGGGCACTGCTGGACCTAATATTAACCAACAGGCCGGACCGCATATCAAATATACGGGTTGGAGGTCACTTGGGTAATAGTGATCATAACTTAATAAGCTTTCAAGTATCCTTTACTAAGACGTGTAGTAGAGGGGCTACAAGGACACTAAACTTCAGGAAGGCAAATTTCCAACGGTTGAGAGATGATCTTAGTGCAATAAACTGGGACGATGTCCTGAGACATAAAAGTACACAACACAAATGGGAGATGTTTATTAGCATCCTGAATAGGACCTGTGCACAATATATACCCTATGGGAATAAGCATACTAGAAATAGGAGGAAACCACTATGGCTAAATAAAGTGGTAAGAAGTGCAATATGTGACAAAAAGAAAGCATTTAGGGAATTAAAGCAAGTAGGTAGTGATGAAGCATTAAATAAATACAGAAAATTAAATAACATTTGTAAAAAGCAAATCAAGGCAGCAAAGATTGAGACAGAGAGACTCATTGCCAGAGAAAGTAAAAAGAATCCCAAAATATTTTTTAACTACATAAATAGTAAGAAACCAAAAAATGATGGTGTTGGCCCCTTTAAAAATAGTCTGGGTGAAATGGTGGATGAGGATGAGGAAAAAGCCAATATGCTAAATGACTTTTTTTCAACAGTATTTACACAAGAAAATCCCATGACAGACAATATAATCAGTGATAACAAAAAGTCTCAATTAAATGTCACCTGCTTAACCCAAGAGGAAGTACGGCATCGTCTAAAAATCACTAAAATTGACAAATCCCCGGGCCCGGATGGGATACACCCCAGAGTGCTGCAGGAATTAAGTACTGTCATAGATAGACCATTATTTTTAATATTTAAAGATTCCATAATAACAGGGTCTGTACCACAGGACTGGCGTATAGCAAATGTGGTGCCAATATTCAAAAAGGGGACAAAAACTGAACTTGGAAATTATAGGCCAGTAAGCTTAACCTCTACTGTGGGTAAAATCCTTGAGGGTTTACTAAGAGATGCTATACTGGAGTATCTGAAGAAAAATAACCTCATGACCCATTATCAACATGGTTTTACGAGGGACCGTTCCTGTCAAACTAATCTGATAAGCTTCTATGAAGAAGTAAGCTCTGGACTGGACCAAGGAAATGCAGTGGATGTGGTGTATATGGACTTTTCAAAAGCTTTTGATACGGTGCCACACAAAAGGTTGATACATAAAATGAGGGCAATGGGGATAGGGGAAAATATGTGTAAGTGGGTTAAGAACTGGCTTAGTGATAGGAAACAAAGGGTGGTTATTAATGGAACACACTCAGAATGGGTCACAGTTAACAGTGGGGTACCACAGGGGTCAGTGTTGGGCCCGCTTCTATTTAATATATTTATTAATGACCTTGTAGGGGGCATACAGAGTAGAATTTCAATATTTGCAGATGACACTAAACTCTGCAGGGTAATCAATACAGAGGAGGATAATTTTATATTACAGGAGGATTTTTGTGAACTAGAAGCTTGGGCTGCTAAATGGCAAATGCGCTTTAATGGGGATAAATGTAAAGTTATGCACTTGGGCAGAGGAAACAAAAGGTATAATTATGTGATTAATTGTAAAACACTGGGCAAAACTGTCACTGAAAAAGACCTGGGTGTGTGGGTAGATGACAAACTCACATTTAGTGGCCAGTGTCAGGGAGCTGCTGCAAAGGAAAATAAAATAATGGGATGCATTAAAAGAGGCATAGATGCTCATGAGGAGAACATAATTTTACCTCTATACAAGTCACTAGTGCGACCACACTTAGAATACTGTGTACAATTCTGGTCTCTGGTGTATAAGAAAGACATAGCTGAACTAGAGCGGGTCCAGAGAAGAGCGACAAAAGTCATTAGAGGACTAAGGGGTCTGCAATACCAAGACAGGTTATTAAACTTGGGGTTATTTAGCTTGGAAAAACGAAGGCTTAGGGGTGATCTTATAATAATGTATAAATATGAGGGGACAGTACAGAGACCTTTCTAATGATCTCTTTACTCTTAGGCCTGAGACTGGGACAAGGGGGCGTCCTCTACGTCTGGAGGAAAGAAGGTTTAATCATAATCACAGACGTGGATTCTTTACTGTAAGAGCAGTGAGACTATGGAACTCTCTGCCACATGCTGTTGTAATGAGGGAGTCACTACTAACATTTAAGAAGGGCCTGGATGCCTTCTTGAAAACTATAATATTACCAGTTATACATACTAGATTCTTTGATCGGGCGTTGATCCAGGGAATTAGTCTGATTGCCGTATCTGGAGTCAGGAAGGAATTTTTTCCCCCAATGTGGAGCTTAGTGTTGCCACATGGGTTTTTTTTGCCTTCCTCTGGATCAACATGTTAGGCTATGGGTTGAACTAGATGGACTTAAAGTCTTCCTTCAACCTTAAAAACTATGTTACTATGTTATAACAGTGAAAGAGGTTCTATGCTACATATTTGGTGGAGCTGTGGAAAGATTCAGCCATTTTGGGAGGGAGTGTTTCACGCCTATCAGTTAATTAGTGGGCAGACGATAGATAAGACACCCACGATAGCAATATTATCAATACTACTGGGCTCTATTAAATCCCAAAAACTGGACATACTCCGCTTCTGCCTCATTGTGGCAAGAGCGGTCATTCCAAGACATTCGAAGACACCACATTGTCCTTCACTGACTGAAAGGTTTGAAGAAATGGGATGGATTTACAAGATGGAGGACCTTACTGCAGAGATGACTGGTGCCAGGGATAGGTTCCTTAGTACCTGGGGTCAATGGGTCAGGTTTCTTGATTCTCCGATATTTAACAAAGCATTTGGGGCACCCCTAGAACAAACTGTATCTGGATAGTGTGGGTTTGCTCTTGCTAGACTTAATTCCACTTCCTTCTGATTATGCTCATCTCATATAGATCTACTTCACGAAAATTAGACTGCTCAGTATGCTACAGAGGGGTTCCCCCTCCTATATCCTATTGGTACGCCTATCCACTCCCATCTCAGTCCCTAGGTTCCCCCCGCCCTTTTTTTTCTCTCTTCTTTCTGTCTCTCTTTTGCTCTTCTTGTTCTATTGTCTCTACTCTTCTTTATCATGTTTCCTGCTGTTCTGTACATAATTCTCTGGTTCTTCATAGGTAAATATAAGTCCAACAGAAACGAAAAGGGGCACCACTATGACCATCAATCCTTCTCAGGCAGTGGAGGATACATGTGAGGCGGGAGGCACTAGTGAGACCAGTGGTGCCAGTATAGTGAAACAATACATCATCAGAATGCAAGGACTTAAATGCCCAGGGCGCACTTGGCCTGAATGACAAGCTGGATCTAGCCGTTTTCTTGTAAATATAAGAAGGTGTCCCTTTTCTATGGTGAGAGCCCCCAGATCTTTGGGTTAGGTATCCTCTCCATTGCAGTGCTAGCTCCTCTATTTCTGTGCCATACCCCAGGATGGGCGAGAGATCGTTGTCACCCTGGTTGTTTTACACTATCCCTCCATTTGCCCACAACTTAGTGGGTATATGGGTGTGTTTTACTCCTGCCGTGTCCGTTGGTATAGGTACAGGGTTTTTTTTTCCTCTTAGGTTAGTATAGCATCCATCACCTGCCCTGGCGATTTATTAGGAACCTACTGTGTAGTCGTCCTCATTTGGGACGTGGGTAGTCTGTACTGAAATAAGGAACTTTATACTCTGTTCCAGCCGTCGCTTCCAGGGCCGCCCTGTAGGCTCATGAATATATTTTTGTTGAGCCTGATAGCGGCCCAGAAGTGAGCGGAACAGCATTATCAGAGAGGTGATTGCGTAGTGACAGGTTGCTGCGGGTTATCCATGGATGCATTGGCAACCCGCCTCAGCTCCGTTTGGCTACTCCCGGGTCCCGCGAGATACTAGTGATCTCTGCGAGTTCGGACTTTGGGGCCATCGGCACGGGGCTCTTTGCTAGGTGCCCGGGAAGCCTTCAGCAAGTTACACATACTCCCTCTATTACACTCCCACGCTAAAACGTAACCATGTCCTTAGAAGTTCGAGTGACGCTTACACAGAGGTTCTTGGGTAGTGATTCCCCAGAAGCCCTTGCGCCGGATGGTGGGATGGGCTGCCTGATCGGCCTATAGGTGGTAGGCGTGTGGATGCTAGCTAGACTCGGCAGTATTGTAGCGCTCTATATTGTGATTTTAAGTATATGATACTTAACGAAGTTATTTACCTCATTTTTTGTTACATGAAGCTGAATATTTGTTGTGTTTTTTTAACATATTTGTACACTTTACACATGTTGTTGCTACGTGGTGACGCCGGATGTGCGGTTCTGCCCCGCCTATATAGGAAGTGGGGCAGACACCTGTAGCTAACCGTGACCGGTAGAAGGGCTTTTGCCCGAAACGGACCCGTTGTCACCTCGGTGCCCCCTCCCTGCACTTTGTATGTTCCCGAAATAAAGATCCCGTTACCCGCTGACCTGGTGAGTGCTGTCTTCCTTGCATTCTCATAGGTAAATATGTTTGTTAAGATGTTTTGGTTGTTTTTCTGACTTACATTATGGATTGCACCCTCTTCCCTTGATAAGGGTTGAATTACTTGGTTGAGAGGCTGATTTACAGCTCCGCTACGACTACTAGTTTGTTCCTTTATTTAATATATTTAACAGATATGGATGACTTCCTAAATAACTTAAGTGCAACTGGAATAATAACAGAGTCCTGTATCCAGCTACTGATGCTTTTGCTGCAAAAAGTTGTGGAATATTGAGTGAACTCATGAAAATACTCTACCAGGAGTTGTACTATAGTTCTAGAGCTGTTCACTACCTTTAAGTTGGCGGACCTAAGGAAACCGAAAAGTTGCAATGTTGACATGCCCATAACTTTTAAAGGGAACCTGGCACCGGATTTTAAGTGCCTACACTATCTCTACCTGTCCCTACACCTTTCTAGCAGCTCCCTATCTATCCCTTTCTTATCTAAAGTGTCCCTATTAAACATGTGTAAATGAAGTATAAACTTACTGCAGTCCACGAGGTTGGGGGACTGGGTAGGCGTGGCCACGCTGCCTTCAACACACCTCTGTGGTGTAATGCACGCCCCGCTGGGCGGCATTATTCTGTGTCCTCTCTGCCCCCATTTTTTGGAATCTCCCGCCCTCTGTGTAGTTCTATCTTTGGAATCTCCCGCCCTCTGTGACGTCACATCCGGCGCGGTACATTATGGGGCCGGTCACGTGATCGGCCCCTAGTATTATGGGGCCAATCACGTGATCGGCCTGGCTTCAACAAGCGCATTGCGCATGCGCGGAGCCGGGCCGATCACGTGATCAAGCCCATAATGCACTAGGGCCGATCACGTGATCGGCCCCATAATACACCGCGCCGGATCTGACGTCCGGCCGGTGCATAGAACTACACAGAGGGCGGGAGATTCCAAAAAATGGGGGCAGAGAGGACACAGAATAATGTCGCCCAGCGGGGTGTGCATTACACCACAGAGGTGTGTTGAAGGCAGCGTGGCCACGCCTACCCATTCCCCCAACCTCGGGGACTGCAGTAAGTTTATACTTCATTTACACATGTTTAATAGGGACACTTTAGATAAGAAAGGGATAGATAGGGAGCTGCTAGGAAGGTGTAGGGACAGCTAGAGATAGTGTAGGCACTTAAAATCCGGTAACAGGTTCCCTTTAATGTTTTCTATGGTTTATGAGTGTATGAATGTTACCTTTTTTGTCTGTTATGTTTAATTAACAAAGATTGAACGTTAAAAAAATACAGTTCAAATCAACACTGGTTAAAACATGTTAAGTAACATTTTTTTACTTTAATATAAAAATGTGGCCCCTTCCCATTAAGAGCAAGAGCATCACTGCAGGAAGGTAAAAGAACCTTATATACCTGAAGGTCTCTAAACATCGTATATTTCTGTTACAATCTGAATATACAAAGGCTTCACTGTGCACATTTTCTTATGCTTGGAAAGAGCTGATTATCGAAAAAAAAACATTCATCAAATTCTGAATATGTAATATCTCATCATAGTGTCTCAAAATGATCTCATGTCTAATAAGATTAGATGTAATTCAAAACCATTTCCCACATTCTGAACATGAATATTGCTTCTCTGCTGTGTGAATTCTCTCATGTGCAATAAAATTTGATTTCTGAGTAAAACATTTCCCACATTCTGAACATGAATATGGCTTCTCTCCTGTGTGAATATATTCTTGTGAATCAAGATGTGATTTATCTGTAAAACATTTCCCACATACTGAACATGAATACGGCTTATCTCCTCAGTGGATTCTCTCATGTCTAACAAGAGCTGATTTACTTGTAAAACATTTCCCACATTCTGAACATGAATATGGCTTCTCTCCTGTGTGAATTCTCTCATGTGTAACAAGATTTTGTTTCCGAGTAAAAGATTTCCCACATTCTGAACACGAATATGGCTTCTCTCCTCTGTGAATTCTCTCATGTGTAACAAGCTGTGATTTCTGAGTAAAACATTTCTCACATTCTGAGCACGAATATGACTTCTCTCCTGTGTGAATTCTCTCATGTATAACAAGATATAATTTATGAGTAAAACATTTCCCACATTCTGCACATGAATATGGCTTCTCTCCTGTGTGAATTCTCTCATGTATAACAAGTTGTGATTTCTGAGTAAAATATTTCCCACATTCTGCACATGAATATGGCTTCTCCCCTGTGTGAATTCTCTCATGTTTAACAAGATCTGATTTCTGAATAAAACATTTCCCACATTCTGAACATGAATATGGCTTCTCTCCTGTGTGAATTTTCTCATGTGTAACAAGACGTGATTTATCTGTAAAACATTTCCCACATTCTGCACATGAATATGGCTTCTCTCCTGTGTGAATTCTCTCATGTCTAACAAGATGTGATTTAGTAGGAAAACACTTCCCACACTCTGAACATGAATGTGGCTTATTTTTTTCTCTTTTATTTAGTTTAACCTTCTGAAATGAGTTTGGAGATAATATTTCATTAATATCTTCAGATGACAGATCTTTGCTGTAATCGGCAGGGGGTATATTGGAGATATCATCATGCTGTTCACATGTATCTTGTGCAATGCTACGATCATCTGCTTCACATTCTGAAAATATCAGATGTCCTGCGGAGCTTCTGGTACAGTCATCTGCCAATAATAAAACTTACATTTTTATATAATGTAACATGAAATATTATATATACCTAAATGTAACATTAAAAAAATCCCACACAAACTGCAAGGTGCATAGCAAAACTATATTATCTGATTACTTCTGGCAAAGATTGCATAAACAATGAATTCTAGTAATGTCCATTCCAGATATTGCCCAGTGCGGTATCCTGGTACTAACGCGGAGTGATATTGTTGTGGTGCGGCCGTAGATCTGTTCAGGAATTACTGTGGGCGGTAGGAGTGAGGAGATGTATAATGCATTGTATGTGCAGACATTGAGGACTGATAAATGTGCATTGTGCTGTGCACTGTGCTGCCCTCTACTGGCTGATGTGTGAATATGAACATTAGGTGTTCAGTCTCCTCACCACAAGCTGCCATAGACCTCGTGGGAGAAGCCTCCGCACTCAGTGCTGACACTTCATGTACCCTGCTACAAACCAGTTCAGTCCAGGGAGAGGGAGGAAGCACTACTACTCCCAGCATCTATTCCAGTCTATGATGAGGAGACATCATTCTTCATATAATTGCCTCAACAAAGGAGTGAAGCTTCATACAGTCAGGAGAGATGAAGCTGAACAAGGTTTCTCCTCTATACTGGCTTCTTTATTCGCCTTCAGCAGGATCCAGGACAACGTGATTTCCATGCAACAAACTTTGTCCTTCTTACCCCTTATGGCCACTTTACACGCGGCAATAGGAAGATAGAAACCGGCAGGTGTCGGAGACAATTGTACTTTCAAAACACCTTGCAGATACCTGAATTACATGCAGCCACTTCAAGGTGTTTTGAAGGTCAAAGGTACAATTGACTCCGACACCTGCCAGTTTCTATCTTCCTGTTGCCGCATTTAAAGTGGCCATTAAATAGGGAACAGTAGAGACAAAAACTTTAGTAGTATGGAGGTACACAGTGTGTCCCCACAGGAGCCGACCCCTGAAGGGCTCTCCATCAGAGAAGCTTTACCTGGACTGGACATACCAATTTCTCCAATTGTAAGTGATGTGATCTGTGCTCCCCCGAGACCCCGAAACTGTGGCTTCACAAGAGACAGAACCTCTATACACACAATACTAAGTATATCCTATGCTGGGAGCTACATGTCCCAGCTGCTCCCTGCAATATCTGCACCTCTTTGTGTCTCACCACCAATGTAAGCATCAAACAATAGAAAAGAGCCATCAATATTATAGTTTATAGAAGATTAATAATGACTGTTGTCGGCAGCACATCCCTCTGTGAAAATAACAGATGTGCTGGAACATTAGAATCACTGTAATTGGCTGTTCAGAATGGAAAAGCCAATCACAGTGATCGTAGTTGCAAGGCGGCATCACCACCCCCTTGAGGTCAAGTTCCGGGCCCCTTCTGTTATAATCAACATGAACCAGACCCCGATCACCGTTACTGCAGCTATGGTGTTGCATTTTAGCCATGACGTACCTATACGTCCAAGGTCAGCAAGTACCACCGACCTAAGAGGTATAGGTACATCTAAGGCAGCAAAGGGGTTAATTGCCTGCAGGTCAGTGTATGTCCAGGGCCTGAGACCCCCCAACTGATTAATAGACTGCTGAGAAGTGCAGAGCAGCTTGTGAGGTCGGAGCACAGAACAGGGAACGGGTTACATAGAAGATACAAAATCCAACACATCATTGTACCAAGCGGAGAATAGGTCACTGTAGAGGCCACTACTCACCTGGGCGGTGATCTGTAGGGATCTCCTCTGTCCTCCGCTCATCACCCCTCACATAGGTCTCTGGAGGATTAATATGGGGCAGATCTTCACCCTGAAACAAAGATTGTAAAAGTCACAGACAGATGGAGAAGTCCCATCTGTGATCAGCTGTAATCTGCCATCTCCACCGTTCTCATTACACAAGTATAACACATCTAATAGTGGGGGAGAAAACAAGACTGAGACAAGATCTTCACAGCCGTCTACACATCATAGGGAGATCTCATCACACCTTCTCTCCATCTACCTGATCATCCGGAGGAACATCGGGATCTTCTGGATTACAGTCCTGTGGGAGAAGAGGACGGGGACATCTCTCTGGTGTTGTCCTCTTACTGGATAGACCTGGAGGAGACACATACAGGACTGAATTCATTCTTTACATACAGATCATTATAGGCCGTGTGTATTTAGTCCTATTACCTGGTGATGTGAGGGGATCCTCCATCATGACTATGTCCTTGTACAGATCTCTGTGTCCTTCTAAATACTCCCACTCCTCCATGGAGAAATAGACGGTGACGTCCTGACACCTTATAGGAACCTGACACATACAATGATAGCCGCATTGTCATCATTCCCCCATCCCTTCATAGCGTTACTGTATAATGTCCCAGCAGCAGCATTCCCAGCAGTGTCACCTCTCCAGTCAGCAGCTCCATCATCCTGTAGGTGAGTTCTAGGATCTTCTGCTCATTGATGTCCTCATGTATCAGGGGGTGAGGTGGAGGCCCCGTGATTGGGCTCAGGGCTCTTCCCTCACACTGTACAGGGTCCTGACAGCACAGATCACTCCAGCTCTTCTTTACCACTGTGTAATCCTGGATATGGAGAGGAGACACATTAATAAATCTCCCTCCAGACATCTCCAGAGTCCTCACCTCTCCAGCTCTGTCCGTTATTCTGTCCATAGATAAGAATGATGTGATGTGACATTGTCATCTCTCACCTCTCCAGTAACAAGGAAGAGGATCTCTAGGGTGAGGGGTAAGATCCTCTCCGCCATCTTGTCCCTGTCCAGATCCATCCTTGATGGTCAATCAGGAGAATTCTCTTCTATAGAAGATGTGAGAGGATCCGATATTGTAGAGACCTGAATGTGGGAAGATGACGATGGAACATCAGAAAGATCCTGGGGAATAATACAATTACTGGAGACTCCGATCACCGCAGGCAGAACTGATGGTGACAAGTCTGGAACATGAAAACACGCCATACAGACGGCTCCGCTCCATACGCCTCGCACACACACGGCTATGCTCCGTACACCTCGTACACACACAGCTCTGCTCCATAAGCCTCGTATACACACGGCTATGCTCCGTACTCCTTCTACATGTGGCACTCCAGAGTCTAAGTGCCACTGTGTCATCACTGCCCCTGAGTGGTGGTGTCACGCAGAGAGCAAAAAAGGGGTCTTCTCATCAGTCAGGTAAAACACACACAACACCTTCTGCCTCTAGGCCAGAAGGGGGAGACCAAGCCCGGGTTGCCTGTCATACCGTCACCTCACAGGAAGAGACAGGGCCGGCAGCTTAGCTGATGCAGCAGCAGGAGCCAATACACAGAGTGCAGTAAGGGAGCTAAAGACCTGGCCGGGTGAGAAGGAACCCTGAGTTGCTCTCAGCAGAGACTCCATGGACAATTGCTTGAAACCAGCTATTCCAGTAAAACACTAAACAACCAACAAAACAGTGAATCTGCATATTGCTTGTGCTCTGCCCTCTCCTGCTGTATCCTCACCCGTCCAGCTCTGCCCTCTCCTGCTGTATCCTCACCCGTCCAGCTCTGCCCTCTCCTGCTGTATCCTCACCCGTCCAGCTCTGCCCTCTCCTGCTGTATCCTCACCCGTCCAGCTCTGCCCTCTCCTGCTGTATCCTCACCCGCCCAGCTCTGCCCTCTCCTGCTGTATCCTCACCCGCCCAGCTCTGCCCTCTCCTGCTGTATCCTCACCCGTCCAGCTCTGCCCTCTCCTGCTGTATCCTCACCCGTCCAGCTCTGCCCTCTCCTGCTGTATCCTCACCCGTCCAGCTCTGCCCTCTCCTGCTGTATCCTCACCCGTCCAGCTCTGCCCTCTCCTGCTGTATCCTCACCCGTCCAGCTCTGCCCTCTCCTGCTGTATCCTCACCCGTCCAGCTCTGCCCTCTCCTGCTGTATCCTCACCCGTCCAGCTCTGCCCTCTCCTGCTGTATCCTCCCCCGTCCAGCTCTGCCCTCTCCTGCTGTATCCTCCCCCGTCCAGCTCTGCCCTCTCCTGCTGTATCCTCCCCGTCCAGCTCTGCCCTCTCCTGCTGTATCCTCACCCGTCCAGCTCTGCCCTCTCCTGCTGTATCCTCACCCGTCCAGCTCTGCCCTCTCCTGCTGTATCCTCACCCGTCCAGCTCTGCCCTCTCCTGCTGTATCCTCACCCGTCCAGCTCTGCCCTCTCCTGCTGTATCCTCACCCGTCCAGCTCTGCCCTCCTGCTGTATCCTCACCCGTCCAGCTCTGCCCTCTCCTGCTGTATCCTCACCCGTCCAGCTCTGCCCTCTCCTGCTGTATCCTCACCCGTCCAGCTCTGCCCTCTCCTGCTGTATCCTCACCCGTCCAGCTCTGCCCTCTCCTGCTGTATCCTCACCCGTCCAGCTCTGCCCTCTCCTGCTGTATCCTCACCCGTCCAGCTCTGCCCTCTCCTGCTGTATCCTCACCCGTCCAGCTCTGCCCTCTCCTGCTGTATCCTCACCCGTCCAGCTCTGCCCTCTCCTGCTGTATCCTCACCCCCCAGCTCTGCCCTCTCCTGCTGTATCCTCACTCCCCCCAGCTCTGCCCTCTCCTGCTGTATCCTCACTCCCCCAGCTCTGCCCTCTCCTGCTGTATCCTCACTCCCCCAGCTCTGCCCTCTCCTGCTGTATCCTCACCCGCCCAGCTCTGCCCTCTCCTGCTGTATCCTCACCCCCCAGCTCTGCCCTCTCCTGCTGTATCCTCTACCCGTCCAGCTCTGCCCCTCTCCTGCTGTATCCTCACCCGTCCAGCTCTGCCCTCTCCTGCTGTATCCTCCCCCGTCCAGCTCTGCCCTCTCCTGCTGTATCCTCCCCGTCCAGCTCTGCCCTCTCCTGCTGTATCCTCACCCGTCCAGCTCTGCCCTCTCCTGCTGTATCCTCACCCGTCCAGCTCTGCCCTCTCCTGCTGTATCCTCACCCGTCCAGCTCTGCCCTCTCCTGCTGTATCCTCACCCGTCCAGCTCTGCCCTCTCCTGCTGTATCCTCCCCCGTCCAGCTCTGCCCTCTCCTGCTGTATCCTCACCCGTCCAGCTCTGCCCTCTCCTGCTGTATCCTCACCCGTCCAGCTCTGCCCTCTCCTGCTGTATCCTCACCCGTCCAGCTCTGCCCTCTCCTGCTGTATCCTCACCCGTCCAGCTCTGCCCTCTCCTGCTGTATCTCCCTCACTTCCCCGTCCAGCTCCTTGCCCTCTCCTGCTGTATTCTCACCCGTCCAGCTCTGCCCTCTCCTGCTGTATCCTCACCCGTCCAGCTCTGCCCTCTCCTGCTGTATCCTCACCCGTCCAGCTCTGCCCTCTCCTGCTGTATCCTCACCCGTCCAGCTCTGCCCTCTCCTGCTGTATCCTCACCCGCCCCTGTATACTGTGATCACACACAGCGTCCTCTCTCCTCCTGTATACTCCATGTACATTGTACTTGTCTGTGTATATCCCGTCCACATGTAAAGAGTCATGGAATTAATGGCGCTATAATAATGACTAATAATAATGTAGAAGTGATGGAGGAGCAGAGCCTGAAAGACAAGCTGAGCTCTGCTACATGTGATGTGTGGAGAGATGTATAGAGAGCAGCTCCTCCTGCCACATCCTCTGCTATATACTCTGCCAGGGGGGAGATACACTGCCGTCCCCCCGAGAGTGACACTGCCGTCCCCATGCTGTGGCCCCCGGGGGTGACAGTGCCGTCCCCATACTGTGGCCCCCGGGGGTGACAGGGCCGTCCCCATACTGTGGCCCCCGGGGGTGACAGTGCCGTCCTCATGCTGTGGCCCCCGGGGGTGACAGGGCCGTCCCCATGCTGTGGCCCCGGGGGTGACAGGGCCGTCCTCATGCTGTGGCCCCCGGGGGTGACAGTGCCGTCCCCATGCTGTGGCCCCCGGGGGTGACAGTGCCGTCCCCATGCTGTGGCCCCCGGGGGTGACAGTGCCGTCCCCATGCTGTGGCCCCCGGGGGTGACAGTGCCGTCCCCATGCTGTGGCCCCCGGGGGTGACAGTGCCGTCCCCATGATCTGGCCCCCGGGGGTGACACTGCCGTCCCCATGATCTGGCCCCCGGGGGTGACACTGCCGTCCCCATGATCTGGCCCCCAGGGGTGACACTGCCGTCCCCATGATGTGGCCCCGGGAGTGACAGTGCCGTCCCCATGATGTGGCCCCGGGGGTGAGAGTGCCGTCCCCATGATGTGGCCCTGGGGGTGACAGTACCGTCCCCATGATGTGGCCCCGGGGGTGACAGTGCCGTCCCCATGATGTGGCCCCGGGGGTGACAGTGCCGTCCCCATGATGTGGCCCCGGGGGTGACAGTGCCGTCATCATGCTGTGGCCCCTGGGGGTGACAGTGCCGTCCCCATGATGTGGCCCCGGGGGTGACAGTGCCGTCCCCATGCTGTGGCCCCGGGGGTGACACTGCCGTCCTCATGCTGTGGCCCCCGGGGGTGACAGTGCCGTCCTCATGCTGTGGCCCCGGGAGGGTGACAGTGCCGTCCCCATGCTGTGGCCCCTGGGGTGACAGTGCCGTCCCCATGCTGTGGCCCCCAATGATGCCGCCCGGCAGACGATGCTGAAGTTGGTTTCTTATTCAGCAGTTTCTTATTCGGCTATTTTTTATTTTCTGCTTTTTTTCAGCTTTTTCAATAAAAATTAACCATTCTAAGTATATAATAATATGCAGTCATGTGCCCTTTTATGAATACAGTTAAAAACAGATAAAAAAAATAGAAGGCTGGCATCAAAATGGGCATCAAAGTGGGCACTGAGGTCTGGTATGGAAAGAGTTAAATGGCTTTGTGCCACTCATCTGACACCTGATTTACATACTTTGTGATGCCACACATCAAGTTCATGTCAATCCAGCCTGGCACAAATTGGTTCTGGGCATCAGAACTGGCATCAAAGTGGGCAGAGAACCAATTTTCACACATGTGAATAAGTAACAGCTATATTTAAGGGGTTAAATGCCTTTGTGCCACTCATCTAACACCTGATTTACATACCCACTGATGCCCCACATGAAATCCATGTCACTCCAGCCTGGCACAAAAGGGTTCTGGGCATCAAAACTGGCATCAAAGTGGGCAAATTGACCATTTTCACAGATTTGAATAAGTAACAGCAATTTTTAAGGGGTTAAATGGCTTTGTGCCACTGATCTAAGACCTGATTTACATACCTACTGATGCCCCACATGAAATCCATGTCAATCCAGCCTGGCACAAAAAGGTTCTGGGTATCAGAACTGGCATCAAAGTGGGCAAATTGACCATTTTCACAGATTTGAATAAGTAACAGCAATTTTTAAGGGGTTAAATGGCTTTGTGCCACTCATCTAACACCTGATTTACATACCTACTGATGCCCCACATGAAATCCATGCCAATCCATCCTGGCACAAAAGGGTTCTGGGCATCAAAACTGGCATCAAAGTGGGCAAATTTCACATTTTCACAGATTTGAATAAGTAACAGCTATTTTTAAGGGGTTAAATGCCTTTGTGCCACTCATCTGACACCTGATTTACATACCCACTGATGCCCCACATGAAATCCATGTCTCTCCAGCCTGGCACAAATGGGTTCTGGGCATCAAAACTGGCATCAAAGTGGGCAAATCACACATTTTCACAGATTTGAATAAGTAACAGCTATTTTTAAGGGGTTAAATGGCTTTGTGCCACTGATCTAACACCTGATTTACATACCCACTGATGCCCCACATGAAATCCATGTCTCTCCAGCCTGGCACAAAAGGGTTCTGGGCATCAAAACTGGCATCAAAGTGGGCAAATTGCCCATTTTCACAGATTTGAATAAGTACCAGCTATTTTTAAGGGGTTAAATGGCTTTGTGCCACTGATCTAACACCTGATTTACATACCCACTGATGCCCCACATGAAATCCATGTCTCTCCAGCCTGGCACAAATGAGTTCTGGGCATCAAAACTGGCATCAAAGTGGGCAAATCACACATTTTCACAGATTTGAATAAGTAACAGCTATTTTTAAGGGGTTAAATGGCTTTGTGCCACTCATCTAACACCTGATTTACATACCCACTGATGCCCCACATGAAATCCATGTCAATCCAGCCTGGCACAAATGGGTTCTGGGCATCAAAACTGGCATCAAAGTGGGTAAATTTCCCATTTTCACTGATTTGAATAAGTAACAGCTATTTTTAAGGGGTTAAATGCCTTTGTGCCACTCATCTGACACCTGATTTTCATACCTACTGATGCCCCACATGAAATCCATGTCAATCCAGCCTGGCACAAAAGGGTTCTGGGCATCAAAACTGGCATCAAAGTGGGCAAATTGACCATTTTCACAGATTTGAATAAGTAACAGCAATTTTTAAGGGTTAAATGGCTTTGTGCCACTGATCTAAGACCTGATTTACATACCTACTGATGCCCCACATGAAATCCATGCCAATCCATCCTGGCACAAAAGGGTTCTGGGCATCAAAACTGGCATCAAAGTGGGCAAATCACCCATTTTCACAGATTTGAATAAGTAACAGCTATTTTTAAGGGTTAAATGGCTTTGTGCCACTCATCTGACACCTGATTTACATACCCACTGATGCCCCACATGAAATCCATGTCTCTCCAGCCTGGCACAAAAGGGTTCTGGGCATCAAAACTGGCATCAAAGTGGGCAAATTGCCCATTTTCACAGATTTGAATAAGTAACAGCTATTTTTAAGGGGTTAAATGCCTTTGTGCCACTCATCTGACACCTGATTTACATACCTACTGATGCCCCACATGAAATCCATGTCTCTCCAGCCTGGCACAAAAGGGTTCTGGGCATCAGAACTGGCATCAAAGTGGGCAAATTACCCATTTTCACAAATTTGAATAAGTAACAGCAATTTTTAAGGGGTTAAATGGCTTTGTGCCACTCATCTGACACCTGATTTTCATACCTACTGATGCCCCACATGAAATCCATGTCTCTCCAGCCTGGCACAAAAGGGTTCTGGGCATCAAAACTGGCATCAAAGTGGACAAATTGCCAATTTTCACAGATTTGAATAAGTAACAGCTATTTTTAAGGGGTTAAATGCCTTTGTGCCACTCATCTGACACCTGATTTACATACCCACTGATGCCCCACATGAAATCCATGTCACTCCAGCCTGGCACAAATGGTTTCTGGGCATCAAAACTGGCATCAAAGTGGGCAAATTGCACATTTTCACAGATTTGAATAAGTAACAGCTATTTTTAAGGGGTTTAAATGGCTTTGTGCCACTCATCTGACACCTGATTTACATACCCACTGATGCCCCACATGATATCCATGCCAATCCAGCCTGGCACAAAAGGGTTCTGGGCATCAAAACTGGCATCAAAGTGGGCAAATTGCCCATTTTCACAGATTTGAATAAGTAACAGCTATTTTTAAGGGGTTAAATGCCTTTGTGCCACTCATCTGACACCTGATTTACATACCCACTGATGCCCCACATGAAATCCATGTCTCTCCAGCCTGGCACAAATGGGTTCTGGGCATCAAAACTGGCATCAAAGTGGGCAAATCACCCATTTTCACAGATTTGAATAAGTAACAGCTATTTTTAAGGGGTTAAGTGCCTTTGTGCCACTCATCTAACACCTCATTTACATACCCACTGATGCCCCACATGAAATCCATGTCAATCCAGCCTGGCACAAAAGGGTTCTGGGCATCAAAACTGGCATCAAAGTGGGCAAATCACCCATTTTCACAGATTTGAATAAGTAACAGCTATTTTTAAGGGGTTAAATGCCTTTGTGCCACTCATCTAACACCTGATTTACATACCTACTGATGCCCCACATGAAATCCATGCCAATACAGCCTGGCACAAAAGGGTTCTGGGTATCAAAACTGGCATCAAAGTGGGCAAATCACCCATTTTCACAGATTTGAATAAGTAACAGCAATTTTTAAGGGGTTAAATGCCTTTGTGCCACTCATCTAACACCTGGTTTACATACCTACTGATGCCCCACATGAAATCCATGTGTCTCCAGCCTGGCATCCGATTGCAGGGACCAGTTTGGATCCAATGCTGTCCGATTTATATCGGACAGCTTCGGATTTAAAAAAATCGTAGTGTGAAACCAACCTAAGTATCATCACTGAGGGATTATTTTATTTTTATTATCACCATGTGGGTGTGGGGGGGGGCCGGGGGGAGCAGAGGAGGGGCAGGAGCAGCGGAGGGGTGAAGGAGGAGCGCTTCCATCATGCCCCCCCGTATCCATCCTGCCCCCCCGCCACCATCCTGCCCCGCCGACTACATCCTGCCCCACCACCACCATCCTGATCCCCTCGCCACCATCCTGCCCCACCGGCTCCATCCTGCCCCCCCGCATCTATCTGACTCACCGTAGCCGTGGTGCGCACGTCTCAGGCTGTCGCTGCTCCCTGTCACGGTACCGCACCCAAGGCTGTGTGGGCCCGGTGGTCCACATCAAAAACGTTGGCTGAACAGATAAGGGGTTAAATCTTGTCGTGATGCCACCTGTGAGAATTCCGGGGAGTTCACCGGCGCTGCTTGGGCCTCCGGGGGATGGGATGCAGCAAGATGGGACGCTCCCCACAGGATGAGCGGGAGTCCCCGGAGCCAGGAGCTGCACAAGATGTTGTGAGGCAGCTCAGTTACTCTCTGCATGCGGAGATGAACAGTCTTGGAAAAGGCACGGACACTGATAGTCTGTGCAATGGGTATTTTACTGTATCCAGCAGATGATACATGGCATGCAGGTAACGGGTAACGGACTGTGTTGACTTAGCAATGACCAGTGTTTCTCAGAGCTCCGCGGTGTTCCTCCATTCTAAGCTTGTTCTAAGTGAGTTGCCGATGTCGCCTTTGAGTGCCAAGGTTGGGTACAAGGGGTTACTTAAATTTCCCTGCCGGTGTGTACGTTCCGGTGTGAGGGCTAACCTGGGTCCTTTTGTTGGGTACTCCGCTGGCAAGACGGGTCTGTTTGTGGCGGCGGTGGATTACTCCTGTAGAGAGGGCCCTCCACTCCTGGTTTGCATAGCAGTGTATAAACGACTACCAGCTTCGGAACCAGTGATCCGGTTGTAGATGGGCACGGGTGTATTTTGACCCGTGGAAGCAACGGGGTAATGGCGCCCAACCGGTGGTGGCCTAGGGGCTGCACGTAACTGTGCAGGGCATCCTCTCCTACGTTCCTCCCCGCCACCTCTTCTCCTTCCTCCTTCTCCTACATTCTGCAAACTAACTTCTCCTCTAACACACACTACTCCTACACTCCGCCAACCAGGACCTTATTGGCCATCTATTCTGATGTGCATGTAGGGTATGGAGCTCTGATGTTAACCATGTCATTGCTTAGTCAGAGAAAATTGCAGCTGCAGTCTGGGATGCAATGCACTCCTGTGACGCACTCGTTGCGGGGCGCCACACATCCTGCATCCATGTACCGCCATATACCATAGCGCTGCTATACATGTACTGTAATGTACCGCCATATACCATAGCGCTGCTATGCATGTAATGTAATGCAACGCCATAAACCATAGCGCAGCTATACATGTAATGTAATGTACCACCATATTCTATAGTGCTGCTATACATGTGCTGTAATGTACCACCATATAACATAGCGCTGCTATATCTATTATATAATTGCCGTAGCTGACTTCCGTCAGACCGGCGCTACTTCCTGTGGCTTTGTTCGCGTAGCTCGGAACTTTCTCCAGGACTCTGTCCGTGGCCGCGGCCACGCGACTCGCGAAGCAATGCCCGCAAGGCGGGCATTGCGAGTCGTTGCCCCGCAAACAAAGCCACAGCATGGGGCTGTAGTGTACACCGCTATGGTATACTACAGCCCCATGCCCATACGCCTGTCCGCCCATAAGCTACCGCTCCTGTCGCTACCCCCACCCCCTAACCCCCGCCGCCCCTACCCTCTAAGCCCCGCTGCCTCCTAAGCCCCTACCCGCTAAGCCCCGCCACATCCTAAGCCCTAACCCCTGCCGCCCCTAAGCCCCTACCCTCTAAGCCCCGCCGCCTCCTAAGCCCCTACCCCCTAAGCCCCGCCGCATCCTAAGCCCCCGCCGATACCCCCTAAGCCCCGCCGCCTCCTAACCCCCCGCCGCTGTCTCGCTACCCCCTAAGGCGCTACACCCTAAGCCCCCGCCGTCCCCACCCCCTAACCCCCGCCGCCCCTAAGCCCCTACCCTCTAAGCCCCGCCGCCTCCTAAGCCCCTACCCCTAAGCCCCGCCGCATCCTAAGCCCCCACCGATACCCCCTAAGCCCTGCCGCCTCCTAACCCCCCTGTCACGATTAGCTTAGTCAGGACCTGCAGCTCTCTGGCGCCCCCTTATCCTGCTGGCCAAATCCGGTACTGCCAGAGGATAAGAAAGGTGCCCAGCTGCCCTAATTTATGTTGTCTATTGCGGCACGTGATGTGACCGGATGTATATATACCACCAGTTCCTGCCAGGAACGTATATATACCTCGATCCAGTCACCCTCACGCCCACAATATCACATAAATACAGAAGTATGCTGCCACCACCGACCTCTCTCAGGTGGATCGGTCACCTGTGCGATAGCGTAAAAAATGAGCAGGGAGGTCGTGAGGGTTCGTTCATAGGACAAGGAGATCAAAACTAGTAAATTATAATATTTTACTCCACGAAAGATGGGCAGTGCTTATAAAAGATTTACAGAATATTATATAAGAGACAAATTACATGTATGAATAACAGTTATGAAAAATAAACGGGATAAAAAGAAGGTTCAGACCTAGTCAGGCTTGGTACTTAGTTTCTTGGAGGAGGCCCCTCCCCTGGATGGTAAGATTCTGTCGACAGCTGGTGTTGACTGTCAGACCTCTGGACTCCTGGAGCAGAATGACCCAAAAACCCTTCTTTGCTTTTATTAAACCGGGGGGAGTGTGTGGCCCCCACCGCTTGGAGTGACCACCTCCCTGTGGGCTTGTCCACTAACCCCTCCTCTTTCACAATGCTTTATAAGTCCCCATTTTCCATATCTGTGGGTGGGGCCGTCTCACAATTATGATTTATAACTCATATTTCAGGTCAGGTTATTCTGAGAAGTTTGATACCAAATATGACGTGATTGTCTTATTTACGGTGGCAGCAATCCCTTCTCAGGTTCCTGAACGTTGTACGACTGTATGGAACACATCATTGAATGCAAAACACGATGACGAATCTGAAAATATGAATTCTGTGTTTGTGGCATGAACGGGTCGTCTTGAATTCAATATTGAAAACACGGTGGATTTAGACAAAAGATTTTCTTTAGAGAGCCAGCTGGTTTAAACTGGTGTCCAGCTCTACCCCCTTGGAAGTTATTTATTGGGGCGTCGTAAAGGGCTTAAGCTGGGGAATGCTGAAATTGTTTCTATGTAAACTGCACAGAAACCAACAAAAAGGGAGGGGTAATGAGGGGTTAGCCTGGACTGACTCTCCAATACCTTAAAAATCATGAGCAATATTCATTTTCATGACACCTCCCCCTTTTCGATGACGCTATGGAGGAAGAACCTCTCGGTACTCCTCCAAGCGTGTCCCTGTGGGCTCTCCCCGCCGGGATAACCCATCGGCATTGCCATGCTCGCTGCCTTTTCGGTGGTGCACGGTAAAGTCGTACTGCTGGAGCGTGAGGCTCCAGCGTAGCAACCTCCCGTTGGTACCGGACAGGGAGTTCAGCCAGCTCAGGGGGTTGTGGTCAGTCACGACAGTGAAGGGGCGCCCGTACAGGTAGGGCTGCAAGCGTTGCAGGGCCCATACAATGGCCAGACACTCCTTCTCTATTGTGGAATAGGCCACTTCCCTCGGGAGGAGCTTTCGGCTGAGGTACAACACTGGGTGCTCTTGGTTCCTGGAGTCGACCTGGCTGAGCACAGCTCCGAGGCCAAACTCACTAGCATCAGTCTGTACTAGGAATGGCTGCTTGCCGTCAATCGCCCTCAACACAGGGGAACTGCTCAGGGCCGTCTTCAGAGCCTGGAAGGCGACCTCGCAGGCCTCGGTCCAATTGACTGCATGGGGTAGGTTTTTCTTGGTGAGGTCTGTGAGAGGCTTCGCAAGGCTACTATAGTTTGGCACGAAGCGCCTATAGTACCCTGCAGTGCCCAAGAAGGACAGCACCTGCTTTTTGGTCCTGGGGGTGGGCCAGGACACGATAGCGTCCACTTTCCCGGGCTCTGGTTTCAGCGTGCCCCCGCCTACCCGGTGCCCCAGGTAGTGGACCTCGTTCATGCCCATCTGGCACTTTCCTGGCTTAATGGTCAAGCCTGCCTGGCGGATGCGCCCGAGCACCTGCCGCAGATGCTTGAGGTGATCCCCCCAGGTGGGACTGAAGACGGCAATGTCATCCAGGTACGCCACCGCGTACCTCTCCAGTCCCAGGAGCAGGGAGTTAACCATTCTCTGGAAAGTGGCCGGGGCATTTTTCATGCCGAATGGCATGACCGTGGATTCGTATAATCCACAGGGGGTGATAAAGGCGGACCTCTCCCGGGCCTCAGGGCTCAGGGGAATCTGCCAATATCCCCGACTCAGATCCATAATGGAGAGATAGCTTGCACTAGCTAACCGCTCCAGCAACTCCTCAATGCGTGGCATTGGTTGGGCATCGGAGGCCGTGATAGCGTTGAGCCCCCTGTAGTCCACACAGAATCGGGTGGTCCGGTCCTTCTTTGGCACCAGGACTACAGGTGAGGCCCATGCGCTCTTGGACTCGGTAATCACTCTCAACTTCAGCATCTCATCGATCTCCTGGCGCATGACGTGCTGCACCTCGTCGGAGATTCGATAGGCTGTCCGTCGGAGTGGGGCATGATTACCGGTGTCCACCTCATGGACCGCCGCCGCCGTCCTTCCAGGTATGTTGGTGAACATGACTTGGAAGGATTCCAACACCGCTCGCATCTGAGACCGCTGGCTTGTGGATAGCAAGGTGCTTATCTCCACATCCTCAATGGACCCGCTGGCCTTCGCTTGGGCCAACATGTCCAGGAGGGGATCTTCCTCCCCATCCTCGGGCAGGTTGCAGACCGGTAGGACACAGGGCCCACGTTCTTGATGAGCCTTCATCATGTTGACGTGAAAGGCCTTCCGCCTACCCCGCTCGGGGTCGAGGGTGACCACATAGGTGACTGGGTTGAGCTGTTGGTGAATGACGTAAGGGCCCTCCCAGGCTGCCTGAAGCTTGTCCTTTGGTACGGGGACCAGCACCCACACCATCTGACCCACTCGGTAGGTCCGCTCACGGGCGTTCTGGTCGTACCAATGCTTCTGGTCAGCCTGGGCTTGCGCCATGTTGACATTCACCAACTGCGTCAAGGTCTGCATTTTGTCACGGAAACGCATGACATACTCCACGATGGACACTCCTGGGGTGCTCTGCTCCTCTTCCCAGGATTCTCTTACTAAACCAAGGGGTCCCCGGACTCGTCTGCCATACAGGAGCTCGAAGGGAGAGAACCCTGTCGAGGCCTGTGGGACCTCTCGGTAAGCAAATAGCAGGTGTGGGAGGTAACGTTCCCAGTCGCGTCCCTGGGACTCAACCAGCATTTTCAACATCTGTTTGAGGGTGGCATTGAAGCGTTCGCACAAACCATTTGTTTGTGGATGATATGCGCTTGATACCAGATGCTGCACCTGCATTCTCTTACAGAGGGCCTTCATTATGCCAGACATGAACTGGGTCCCCTGGTCGGTAAGCATCTCCCTGGGAAATCCTACTCGGGAAAAGATGGCCAACAGGGCATCCGCCACCTTATCTGCCCTAATTGAAGACAGAGCTACTGCCTCTGGATACCGGGTAGCAAAGTCTACCACAGTGAGGATGAATCGCTTTCCAGAACTGCTGGGTATGGGCAGTGGTCCCACGATATCCACGGCAATCCGCTGGAAAGGCTCCTCTATCACTGGCAAAGAGTTCAGGGGTGCTTTAGGAGCCGGCCCTGCCTTTCCCACTCTTTGGCACGTGATACAGGAGCTGCAGTAGTTTTTCACATCTGTCCCCATTTTGGGCCAATAGAAGTGGTGGCGACAACCGGGCCTTGGTTTTGCTAACCCCCAAGTGTCCAGCAAGGGGGATCTCATGGGCAATCCGCAACAACTCCTCCCTGAATTGGTAGGGAACGACCAGCTGTCGTTCTCTAGGCCAATCCTGTTGGGGTGTACCGGGCACAGTCTCCCGATACAACCTTCCTTGGTCCCAGAGTACCCTCTCCTTATCCGTCTCAGAGGGGGACTTACTGGCGAGGATCCTTAACGTCTCTAGGCTAGCATCTGTATGCAGAGCTGCCTGAAACTCCTGGCTGGAGGCAGCCAGGAGGGACTTTAAGGCCACATCCTCCTCGGGACTCTCTGGGACCTGCTCTGGGTCCGGAACCGGTTCGGTTATTCCTCTGGCTGAGGAGGGTCCAGAAGGCAGGGGGTTCCTGGCATTCTGGGCACTCTGACTGCGGGTGACGGCGGCTATGTAGGCCGTCTCCCCGGGGAATAACACCGTCCCATCAGCCTTCCTGGCTGTGGGTACTACTTCCCCATCATCCCCTGTTACCTCAGGAGCAGTGCTCATCATGGGGCAGCTACCATCAGCCCTGTCACCGTCTGTGGTGACACGGATCAGCTGCATGGCACTCCCCGCTTTATGGGCCCCGGGACTCTTCCCATCACCCTTAGCACTAACACTGGCTCCTGGTAAGGGATCCTCAGCAATATCACCCCGCAGAGTGACATGGCTGAGTTCTCCTGTACCTCCTGATACATTGTCATCATCATCATCATCATCAACATCTTCAGTTAAAGCATTGACCTTACCATCATTAGCATTAACCTTATTAACCATATCAGATCCTTCACCCCACTCCCCGCACCCCAATCAATAAACACCCGGGCCATTGGCAGGGGACAGCGGACGCCCCCAATCCCGGTGACAGTCAGAGTCTTTCCTGGGATAAACTCTTCCGTGGACACCAGTTCAGGTCGGATGAGGGTTCGTTCGGCCCCAGTGTCCTTGAGGCCCACAGTGACAGTGTCCCCCACAGTGACAGACTGCAAATTTTCACAGGCCCTCCCAACCGACCCACCCACAAAAAAAACTGATGCCTTCTGCCCTGGAGCCTTGGGTGGTAGATTCTTCCTCTGCTTCTCTGGGCAAGTGGCACTGAGATGACCGGTCTGGTTGCAGGAGTAACACTTGCGGAGATCAGATACCGGCCGAGTGGGGTTGGCAGGGGGGCCAAGGCCTCCAGAAGGTCGGCTGGCAGGGGCAGGAGTGGTGTTGGCTGTCTTACCCCCTTTCCAGCTGGTGATGATCGGCTTCCGTCCCTCCGGTCTCCGGTTGGCCTCATACGTGTCTGCGATCTGCGCAGCTTTGTTCGCATCTGGTGGCTCCCGATCCATCACGAACTGTCGCACCTCCGTGGGGCAAAGATGCAGGAACTGGTCTTTCACCATCAGATCCTTTATCTGCTCAAAGGTGGTCACTTTCAGTCCTTGAATCCACTGCTCAAAGTTGGTTCTGAGCCCGTGGACCACATCACTGTAGCTGTCGTGTGGTCCACGCTGGAGGTTCCGGAACTTTCTACGGTACACCTCCGGAGTCAGCTGGAACCTCTGGATTAGAGCCTCCTTAATGGCCTCATAGTTCCCATCTAGATCTCGGGGAAGAGCCACAAACGCCGCTAGCGCTTTGTCTCTCAGCGCCGAAATGAGGAACGGGGCATACTGGTCCTTCGGCAGCTGGTACTGTAAGCACGCCTTCTCAAACCCCCTCAGAAAAATGTCCAGATCACCGTTGTCATCCAGCACAGGGAAATGTTTGGTATTCGGCTGGAAGGTGGTTGAACGGGTCGATTCAGAGTTCAATGGGGTAGATGACGGCCTTTCCAGCTGGGCCATCCGCAGGTCGTGCTCTCTCTGAGCTTGGGCCTCAGCCCGTCGCTCTGCAGCCTCTCGCTCGGCTCTCTCAGCCTCTCGCTCGGCTCGCCGCTCTGCAGCCTCCTGGTATTGCTGAATGAGCTGCAGGCGTCCTTGGGAATCCTCAGCGGGATATTGCTGTAAGGCCAATTGCAGGTAGGGGTCCAGGCTGACCTGGTCGCTGACGCGGCATGCGTCTACAGGTGGGACCCCTACAGGAACACCTGGTAGGACTTGGCCTACATCCCCAGGTAAGGGCTCAGCAGCAACACCGTCCATGCTCTGACTGACCTCTGCAGCCGGACGCTGTACATCAGCACTGACAAGGCTTTGGCTGGCCTCTCCATTCACTGGGCTCTGGTGACGGGCTTCCTCCACATCCAATTGCAGCAGTATCTGCTCCATCTGCTTCTTGGTTCTGCCGGAGGGGTCTATATTCCTGTATTTGCACAGGCAGGCGAGAGCCTCCTTGTTATAGTCTTTATACCAGCTTTTCACTGCTGTGGCCATGATTCCAAATCAAAAGATAGAATAGAAAAACAAAGAGGGGGAAGGGGTAACTGCTACACACACAGTATTGTCTCAGATCTAATAACCACTGAGTTCGATCTTCAAAACTTTTGTGCAGAGTTCCTGTAAGAACTGTGCAAGTTTTTAGTGAGAGGAATGATTGCTCAATCCAGATCACTAATGTCCTATGATCCCACCGCTCTGCCACCAATTGTCAAGATTAGCTTAGTCAGGACCTGCAGCTCTCTGGCGCCCCCTTATCCTGCTGGCCAAATCCGGTACTGCCAGAGGATAAGAAAGGTGCCCAGCTGCCCTAATTTATGTTGTCTATTGCGGCACGTGATGTGACCGGATGTATATATACCACCAGTTCCTGCCAGGAACGTATATATACCTCGATCCAGTCACCCTCACGCCCACAATATCACATAAATACAGAAGTATGCTGCCACCACCGACCTCTCTCAGGTGGATCGGTCACCTGTGCGATAGCGTAAAAAATGAGCAGGGAGGTCGTGAGGGTTCGTTCATAGGACAAGGAGTAAATTATAATATTTTACTCCACGAAAGATGGGCAGTGCTTATAAAAGATTTACAGAATATTATATAAGAGACAAATTACATGTATGAATAACAGTTATGAAAAATAAACGGGATAAAAAGAAGGTTCAGACCTAGTCAGGCTTGGTACTTAGTTTCTTGGAGGAGGCCCCTCCCCTGGATGGTAAGATTCTGTCGACAGCTGGTGTTGACTGTCAGACCTCTGGACTCCTGGAGCAGAATGACCCAAAAACCCTTCTTTGCTTTTATTAAACCGGGGGGAGTGTGTGGCCCCCACCGCTTGGAGTGACCACCTCCCTGTGGGCTTGTCCACTAACCCCTCCTCTTTCACAATGCTTTATAAGTCCCCATTTTCCATATCTGTGGGTGGGGCCGTCTCACAATTATGATTTATAACTCATATTTCAGGTCAGGTTATTCTGAGAAGTTTGATACCAAATATGACGTGATTGTCTTATTTACGGTGGCAGCAATCCCTTCTCAGGTTCCTGAACGTTGTACGACTGTATGGAACACATCATTGAATGCAAAACACGATGACGAATCTGAAAATATGAATTCTGTGTTTGTGGCATGAACGGGTCGTCTTGAATTCAATATTGAAAACACGGTGGATTTAGACAAAAGATTTTCTTTAGAGAGCCAGCTGGTTTAAACTGGTGTCCAGCTCTACCCCCTTGGAAGTTATTTATTGGGGCGTCGTAAAGGGCTTAAGCTGGGGAATGCTGAAATTGTTTCTATGTAAACTGCACAGAAACCAACAAAAAGGGAGGGGTAATGAGGGGTTAGCCTGGACTGACTCTCCAATACCTTAAAAATCATGAGCAATATTCATTTTCATGACACCCCCGCCGCTGTCTCGCTACCCCCTAAGGCGCTACACCCTAAGCCCCCGCCGTCCCCACCCCCTAATCCCCGCCGCCCCTAAGCCCCTACCCTCTAAGCCCCGCCGCCTCCTAAGCCCCTACCCCCTAAGCCCCGCCGCATCCTAAGCCCCCGCTGATACCCCCTAAGCCCCGCCGCCTCCTAACCCCCCGCTGCTGTCTTGCTACCCCCTAAGGCGCTACACCCTAAGCCCCCGCCGTCCCCACCCCCTAACCCCCGCCGCCCCTAAGCCCCTACCCTCTAAGCCCCGCCGCCTCCTAAGCCCCTACCCCCTAAGCCCCGCCGCATCCTAAGCCCCCGCCGATACCCCCTAAGCCCCACCGCCTCCTAACCCCCCGCCGCTGTCGCTACTCCCTAAGGCCCGCCGCATCCTAAGCCCCTAAGCCCCGCCGCCTCCTAAGCTCTCGCCACTGTCGCCCGCCGCTGTCGCTACCCCCTACGGCGCTACACCCTAAGCCCCCGCCGTCCCCTAACCCACCGACGCCGTCGATCACTTACATGTCTTCTTCTTCATCTCATCGTCCGTCCGCTCCAGGAGTCCTCCGTCCGGCCAGGCGTCCTCTTCGTCCAGTCCCGGGGGTCTTCTCTCTTCTTTCCGCCATCGCCGGCTCCGACGTCCTCTTCACTTCTCATTCCGATAGAATGGACGAAAAATCGTCAATTCTATGTCTATGAGCAGTGAGGCGCTCTTCTGATTGGTCACTGTGTGCTGACGGCGACCAATCAGAATCGCGCCTCACTTTTTGCGGTAAATTCGAAACTCAAAAATCGCCCATTCTAAGTCTATGGGAAGTGAGGCGCTCTTCTGATTGGTCGCTGTGTGCTGACGGCAACCAATCAGAATACCGCCTCACTTCCCATAGACATACATAGCGGTGTGTCGCCGATTTTATGGCCGGGACCCTGGTTCAACTTTCGGCCAGGGGACTCGGCTCTGATCCGTCGTTCCACGGGGCCGCAAACTCGCAATCAGCGCTTCGCAGACATTGCTCGCGCCTTACCAACGACTCGCAATCATTGCGAGTCGTTGCTGATACGCTACCTATCGCCGCGAAGCGCTCATTGCGAGTTTCCGGCCCCGTCGAACTACCGACCAGAGCCGAATCCCCTGCCCGAAAATAGAACCAGGGGCCCGGCCATAAAATCGCCGACACACCGCTATGTATGTCTATGGGAAGTGAGGCGCTCTTCTGATTGGTCGCTGTGTGCTGACGGCGACCAATCAGAAGAGTGCCTCACTTCCCATAGACATACATTAGCGGTGTCTCGCGAAATATATGGCCGGCCTTCTGGTTCTATTTTCGGCCACGGGGCTCGGCTATTTCCGGTCCGAAAAAAGCATTTTCTCTATTTATCTATCTTTATTTTTTTCTATTTTCCTATCTATATTCTTATCTATCTATCTTTCTATCTATCTATCTAAAAATATACACAGAAAAATTTCACACTACGATTTTTTTAAATCCGAAGCTGTCCGATATGAATCGGACAGGATTGGATCCAAACTGGTCCCTGCAATCGGATGCCAGGCTGGAGACACATGGATTTCATGTGGGGCATCAGTGGGTATGTAAATCAGGTGTCAGATGAGTGGCACAAAGCCATTTAACCCCTTAAAAATAGCTGTTACTTATTCAAATCTGTGAAAATGTGAAATTTGCCCACTTTGATGCCAGTTCTGATGCCCAGAACCCATTTGTGCCAGGCTGGATTGGCATGGATTTCTTGTGGGGCATCAGTAGGTATGTAAATCAGGTGTCAGATGAGTGGCACAAAGCCATTTAACCCCTTAAAAATAGCTGTTACTTATTCAAATCAGTGAAAATGGGCAATTTGCCCACTTTGATGCCAGTTTTGATGCCCAGAACCCTTTTGTGCCAGGCTGGAGAGACATGGATTTCATGTGGGGCATCAGTGGGTATGTAAATCAGGTGTCAGATGAGTGGCACAAAGCCATTTAAACCCCTTAAAAATAGCTGTTACTTATTCAAATCTGTGAAAATGGGCGCTTTGCCCACTTTGATGCCAGTTTTGATGCCCAGAACCCATTTGTGCCAGGCTGGGGAGACATGGATTTCATGTGGGGCATCAGTAGGTATGTAAATAAGGTGTCAGATGAGTGGCACAAAGCCATTTAAACCCCTTAAAAATAGCTGTTACTTATTCAAATCAGTGAAAATGGGCAATTTGCCCACTTTGATGCCAGTTTTGATGCCCAGAACCCTTTTGTGCCAGGCTGGATTGGCATGGATTTCATGTGGGGCATCAGTAGGTATGTAAATCAGGTCTTAGATCAGTGGCACAAAGCCATTTAACCCCTTAAAAATTGCTGTTACTTATTCAAATCTGTGAAAATGGTCAATTTGCCCACTTTGATGCCAGTTTTGATGCCCAGAACCCTTTTGTGCCAGGCTGGATTGACATGGATTTCATGTGGGGCATCAGTAGGTATGTAAATCAGGTGTCAGATGAGTGGCACAAAGCCATTTAACCCCTTAAAAATAGCTTTTACTTATTCAAATCTGTGAAAATGGGTGATTTGCCCACTTTGATGCCAGTTCTGATACCCAGAACCCTTTTGTGCCAGGCTGGATTGAAATGGATTTCATGTGGGGCATCAGTGGGTATGTAAATCAGGTGTCAGATGAGTGGCACAAAGCCATTTAACTCCTTAAAAATAGCTGTTACTTATTCAAATCTGTGAAAATGGGCAATTTGCCCACTTTGATGCCAGTTTTGATGCCCAGAACCCTTTTGTGCCAGGCTGGAGAGACATGGATTTCATGTGGGGCATCAGTGGGTTATGTAAATCAGGTGTCAGATGAGTGGCACAAAGGCATTTAACTCCTTAAAAATAGCTGTTACTTATTCAAATCTGTGAAAATGTGAAATATGCCCACTTTGATGCCAGTTTGGATGCCCAGAACCCTTTTGTGCCAGGCTGGATTGGCATGGATTTCATGTGGGGCATCAGTAGGTATGTAAATCAGGTGTTAGATGAGTGGCACAAAGCCATTTAACCCCTTAAAAATTGCTGTTACTTATTCAAATCTGTGAAAATGGTCAATTTGCCCACTTTGATGCCAGTTTTGATGCCCAGAACCCTTTTGTGCCAGGCTGGAGTGACATGGATTTCATGTGGGGCATCAGTGGGTATGTAAATAAGGTGTCAGATGAGTGGCACAAAGCCATTTAACCCCTTAAAAATAGCTGTTACTTATTCAAATCAGTGAAAATGGGCAATTTGCCCACTTTGATGCCAGTTTTGATGCCCAGAACCCTTTTGTGCCAGGATGGATTGGCATGGATTTCATGTGGGGCATCAGTAGGTATGTAAATCAGGTCTTAGATCAGTGGCACAAAGCCATTTAACCCCTTAAAAATTGCTGTTACTTATTCAAATCTGTGAAAATGGTCAATTTGCCCACTTTGATGCCAGTTTTGATGCCCAGAACCCTTTTGTGCCAGGCTGGATTGACATGGATTTCATGTGGGGCATCAGTAGGTATGTAAATCAGGTGTCAGATGAGTGGCACAAAGCCATTTAAACCCCTTAAAAATAGCTGTTACTTATTCAAATCTGTGAAAATGGGCAATTTGCCCACTTTGATGCCAGTTTTGATGCCCAGAACCCTTTTGTGCCAGGCTGGATTGACATGGATTTCATGTGGGGCATCAGTGGGTATGTAAATCAGGTGTCAGATGAGTGGCACAAAGGCATTTAACCCCTTAAAAATAGCTGTTACTTATTCAAATCTGTGAAAATGGTCAATTTGCCCACTTTGATGCCAGTTCTGATACCCAGAACCTTTTTGTGCCAGGCTGGATTGACATGGATTTCATGTGGGGCATCAGTAGGTATGTAAATCAGGTGTTAGATGAGTGGCACAAAGGCATTTAACCCCTTAAAAATAGCTGTTACTTATTCAAATCTGTGAAAATGTGTAATTTGCCCACTTTGATGCCAGTTTTGATGCCCAGAACCCTTTTGTGCCAGGCTGGAGAGACATGGATTTCATGTGGGGCATCAGTGGGTATGTAAATCAGGTGTTAGATGAGTGGCACAAAGGCATTTAACCCCTTAAAAATAGCTGTTACTTATTCACATGTGTGAAAATTGGTTCTCTGCCCACTTTGATGCCAGTTCTGATGCCCAGAACCAATTTGTGCCAGGCTGGATTGACATGAACTTGATGTGTGGCATCACAAAGTATGTAAATCAGGTGTCAGATGAGTGGCACAAAGCCATTTAACCCTTTCCATACCAGACCTCAGTGCCCCACTTTGATGCCCATTTTGATGCCAGCCTTCTATTTTTTTTATCTGTTTTTAACTGTATTCATAAAAGGGCACACGACTGCATATTATTATATACTTAGAATGGTTAATTTTTATTGAAAAAGCTGAAAAAAGCAGAAAATAAAAAATAGCCGAATAAGAAACTGCTGAATAAGAAACCAACTTCAGCCCGAATAAGAAACTGAACGAATAAGAAACCAACTTCAGCATCGTGCCCGGCAGAGGGAGGAGCCTGTCACACCGCTCCCTACAACAACCAATAAGAATCCTTGTCTCATGCCTCACACACAGCAGGGAATGGAAGCAGTGATCGGATTGGTTGCCATGGGGACCGGCTCTCCCGCTCTTTCTCTATCACTCACATCTCCCGCACACTCCGCACTCACTGCCGGGAGAGAAGATCCGAGACTGAGGAGGCCCCGCCCTATCCTGTGACATCACAGCACAAACAGCACACGTGACTGGTTAGACCCCGCCCTCTTTTGTGACGTCAGGAACAGTCCAGCCGAGCCCCTCCCACCGGAGCCATGGCATACTGCCAGTGACGTCACACCTGCAGCAGCCTGTATTCTCTAGCATCTACCATTCCCTCCCGGCAGTGAGTGCGGAGTGATAGAGAAAGAGCGGGAGAGCCGGTCCCCATGGCAACCAATCCGATCACTGTCCTGTGCTGGATGAGGAGAAGGTTATGTGGGGAGCAGAGCCGTGTGTACGAGGTGTACGGAGCGGAGCCGTGTGTACGAGGTGTACGGAGCGGAGCCGTGTGTGTACGAGGTGTACGGAGCGGAGCCGTGTGTGTACGAGGTGTACGGAGCGGAGCCGTGTGTGTACGAGGTGTATGGAGCAGAGCCGAATGTGTACGAGGTGTACGGAGCGGAGCCGTGTGTGTACGAGGTATACGGAGCGGAGCCGAGTGTGTACGAGGTGTACGGAGCGGAGCCGTGTGTGTACGAGGTGTACGGAGCGGAGCCGTGTGTGTACGAGGTGTACGGAGCGGAGCCGTGTGTACGAGGAGTACGGAGCGGAGCCGTGTGTGTACGAGGTGTACGGAGCGGAGCCGTGTGTGCACGAGGTGTACGGAGCGGAACCGAGTGTGTACGAGGTGTACGGAGCGGAGCCGAGTGTGTACGAGGTGTACGCAGCGGAGCCGTGTGTACGAGGTGAACGGAGCGGAGCCGTGTGTACGAGGTGTACGGAGCGGAGCCGTGTGTACGAGGTGTACGGAGCGGAGCCGTGTGTACGAGGTGTACGGAGCGGAGCCAGGTGTATGGAGAGGAGCAGTGTGTATGAGGTGTACGGAGCGGAGCCGTGTGTGAACGAGGTGTACGGAGTGGAGTCATGTGTACGAGGTGTACGGAGCGGAGCCGTGTGTACGAGGTGTACGGAGTGGAGCCGTGTGTGTACGAGGTGTACGGAGCAGAGCCGTGTGTACAAGGTGTACGGAGCGGAGCCGTGTGTACGAGGTGCATGGAGCGGAGCCGTGTGTACAGGTGTACGGAGCGGAGCCGTGTGTACGAGGTGTACGGAGCTGAGCCGTGTGTACGAAGCGGAGCCGTGTGTACGTGGGTGTACGGAGCAGAGGCGTGTGTGTACGAGGTGTACGGAGCGGAGGCGTGTGTGTACGAGGTGTACGGAGCGGAGCTGTGTGTGTACGAGGAGTACGGAGAGGAGCCGTGTGTACGAGGTGTACGGAGCGGAGCCGTGTGTACGAGGTGTACGGAGCAGAGGCGTGTGTGTACGAGGTGTACGGAGCAGAGGCGTGTGTGTACGAGGTGTACAGAGCGGAGGCGTGTGTGTACGAGGAGTACGGAGAGGAGCCGTGTGTACGAGGAGTATGGAGAGCAGCCGTGTGTACGAGGTGTACAGAGCGGAGCCGTGTGTACGAGGTGTACGGAGCGGAGCCGTGTGTGTACGAGGTGTACGGAGCGGAGCCGTGTGTGTACGAGGTGTACGGAGCGGAGCCGTGTGTGTACGAGGTGTAAGGAGCGGAGCCGTCTATACGAGGTGTACGGAGCGGAGCCGTGTGTACGAGGTGTACGGAGCGGAGCCATGTGTGTACGAGGTGTACGGAGCGGAGCCGTGTGTGTACGAGGTGTACGGAGCGGAGCCGTGTGTGTACGAGGTGTAAGGAGCGGAGCCGTCTATATGAGGTGTACGGAGCCGTGTGTGTACGAGTACGGAGAGGAGCGCAGAGGCGTGTGTGTACGAGGTGTACGGAACGGAGGCGTGTGTGTACGAGTACGGAGAGGAGCCGTGTGTACGATGAGTACGGAGAGGAGCCGTGTGTACGAGGTGTACGGAGCGGAGCCGTGTGTACGAGGTGTACGGAGCGGAGCCATGTGTGTACGAGGTGTACGGAGCGGAGCCGTGTGTGTACGAGGTGTGCGGAGCCGTGTGTGTACGAGGTGTAAGGAGCGGAGCCGTCTATACGAGGTGTACGGAGCCGTGTGTGTACGAGTACGGAGAGGAGCCGTGTGTACGAGGAGTACGGAGAGGAGGCGTGTGTACGAGGTGTACGGAGCGGAGCCGTGTGTACGAGGTGTACGGAGCAGAGGCGTGTGTGTACGAGGTGTACGGAGCGGAGGCGTGTGTGTACGAGGTGTACAGAGCAGAGCTGTGTGTACGAGGTGTACGGAGCGGAGCCATGTGTACGAGGAGTGTGGAGCTGTGTGTACCAGGTTTACGGAGCAGAGCCACTTGTGTACGAGGTGTGCAGAGCAGCGTGTGTACGAGGTGTACAGAGCGGTGCTGTGTGTACGAGTTGTAAGGAGCAGAGCCGTGTGTACGAGGTGTACGGAGAGGAGCCGTGTGTGTACGAGGTGTACGGAGCAGAGCCGTGTGTGTACAAGGTGTACGGAGTGGAGCTGTGTGTGTACGAGGAGGTCGGAGCTGTGTGTATCAGGTTTACGTAGCGGAGCCGTGTGTATGAACTGTAGTCATGTTCCAGACTTATCACCATCAGTTCTGCCTGCGGTGATCGGAGTCTCCAGTAATTGTATTATTACACAGAATCTTTCTGCTGTTCCATCGTCATCTTCCCCCATTCAGGTCTCTACAATATCGGATCTTCTATAGAAGAGAATTCTCCTGATTGACCATCAAGGATGGATCTGGACAGGGACAAGATGGCGGAGAGGATCTTACCCCTCACCCTAGAGATCCTCTTCCTTGTTACTGGAGAGGTGAGAGATGACAATGTCACATGACACCATTCTTATCTATGGACAGAATAACGAACAGAACTGGAGAGGTGAGGAATCTGGAGATGTCTGGAGTGAGATTTATTAATGTGTCTCCTCTCCATAACCAGGATTACACAGTGGTGAAGAAGAGCTGGAGTGATCTGTGCTGTCAGGACCCTGTACAGTGTGAGGGAAGAGCCCTGAGCCCAATCACGGGGCCTCCACCCCACCCCCTGATACATGAGGACATCAATGAGCAGAAGATCCTAGAACTCACCTACAGGATGATTGAGCTGCTGACTGGAGAGGTGACACTGCTGGGAATGCTGCTGGGACATTATACAGTAACGCTATGAAGGGATGGGGGAATGATGACAATGCGGCTATCATTGTATGTGTCAGGTTCCTATAAGGTGTCAGGACGTCTCCGTCTATTTCTCCATGGAGGAGTGGGAGTATTTAGAAGGACACAGAGATCTGTACAAGGACATAGTCATGATGGAGGATCCCCTCACATCACCAGGTAATAGGACTAAATACACACGGCCTAGACTTCAGGTTCCAGCGCCTCTATGGTCGGCTGCACGTGTTAGTGCTCCGGAGCCCGCCGCAGCCCGCGCACCTAATCCCCGAGCCCCAGAGCAGCGCATATCGCCACAATGAGCGGCGGCAGAAGCGAGACGCCTTCTACCCTGGACCGCTTTGTTGTAAGAGGGCGGGGGAGAGATGAGCGGCGTGAGCCGACCGCCGGGGGGAGAAGAAAATGGCGCCAGTATGTTGATGGCGGAGGCTGAGAGGAGCGAGAAGCCCCTGCCAGCGGCGGTGTGGGAGTGTGGATCGGAGGTCACCAGGCAGCCCTTCAGTTGCAGCAGTAATCAGGAGCTGGCAAGTACCCACAATCAAACCCCATTAACAC
The DNA here is from genome assembly GCA_033576535.1 of Allobates femoralis. Classification (NCBI taxonomy): domain Eukaryota; kingdom Metazoa; phylum Chordata; class Amphibia; order Anura; family Aromobatidae; genus Allobates; species Allobates femoralis. Next base: position 13,154,107 of record JARQOC010000013.1, read on the forward strand.
AGCAACAACTTGCAGGGAATGAGGAGATGGGAGACAGGGACACTCAAAGCCAGAAGTCTGCGCACCAGCTTATGGACTATAAGGCCCTAGCTAAAGAGCTGGCTCTCCACTTGGCTGACGATTTCAAACATGCAATTGCTGACTTGGTGGAAGCATCAACCCGAGAGATAAATAATAAACTGGGTCATCATGACCAGCAGTTGCAGGAAGCAGAAGCTAGGATCTCTACTGCAGAGGACAGGGTGGCTGAATTGGAACGCCAGGTGCAGGATCTCCAAAAACAGTCATCATAGACATTAATCAAACTGGAAAATATAGAGAACAGAGCATGTAGGAATAATCTAAAAATTGTGGGTCTCCCTGAATCCGTGTATCTGGGTCAACTGGAGGAGGTATTTGAAGTGGAGTTACCTAAAGCTCTGGGTCTGTCACACCGATGTAAAACGGAGAGCACCCACAGACTAGGTCCCCCAGAGACCCCCCCAGGAGGTCGGGAGTAGCAGACCCACACAAACCAGGGAGGTAAATAAACCGCGCCATACCATCCCTAAGTATTTAAACCACAGAGACAAGGAGGAAATTCTGCGGGCCCATAAGGCCAAAAGGTGCCCCCTGTTGATATTAGGTCACAAAGTATTGATTTTTGCGGACTATTCAATCGAAGTGACAAGACGCAGAGGGGCCTTTAGTGAGGTGTGCACCACTTTGTTAAAAAAAAATATTCGCTTCCAACTGAACTATCCAGCCACCTTAAGATTCCGCTCGCCAGAGGGTTTTATGCTTTCCTTTACAGACCCAGAGGAGGCAATGGCTATAATCAGAAGAAATAACAACAAATCTTCTGACGGTGGCGGTTCTCATGCCAGCAGCCCTGGACGTCTGGATGATAACTCTGACCAAAATCCTGCTACCGTTGGTAACCGTGATCAGGAACAGGACTCTGTCAGGACATACAGACTGCGTTTGGACACCATCTTGGAGGAGGGAGCGACGAGACCCGCTACACCAAGGCAGCAACGCCAAGCCTCGTCCAGATGGAATAGGAAGAAGGCGGGCTGACCGAACGAGGTGGAAGATGGGGATCCGTGACCCAGATTAATCTGACTTAGTCAGCTCTGATGTCTTCTACTTTCTTCACCATCTATGCATACTTCTAGTCGGCAAATCTTCATCAGTGACTCTCTCCCTCTTTTTTCTTTCTCCTTTTTTTTCTTTTTTTTCTTCTTCTTCTGTCTTCTTACCTTAGGGCACCACATGCCTATTGCTGGGGAAGACAGGAGCAGAGACTGCCACAGATGCAGAGGGACGTGAACTTTTGAGAGGTCTGTGCTGTCTTTTCAGGGGTTCCTTATTTTTCTTTTTTTTTGTTGTTGACATATTCTTGTCCCTCCTCTTCGGTCTAAAGAAACTTTTCCTGCAATCGGTGTTGGTGCAGTGATCCGCCGAAGATGGATCATGGCGGAGAGTCTTTGAATATTACCAGAATTGTTTATCCTTAATATCTGTGTAGGGGTTCGGGATTGATACTACTTCGTCCCACTATTTCATTGATGTTTATACTTGCTGGGTTGTGTGGCGGGCAGGGGACTAAGGTACCCTATACCAATGAGGAAAAAAGAGAAGTCAATAGGCTATGCCATAGGGAGGGGGGGTGTTTATATTAAAAGGGTAAAAATGTTGGGAGAGGAGGGATGGTCCGGGAGTTGTCCTTTTGTTTACGAGTTTCTTGTTTTCTTCCCAAAACAAACAGCCGTCCAACTTGATTAATTACCTCCAGAGTTTTGAACGTGAACGCCTAAGCTATCGCAACCACCAATTAAACCCATATCTAGTCTGTAGGGATGGTTAGGTGGGTCTCGTAGAATGTTAAGGGGCTGCGCTCCCCAGCTAAGCGTATGATGATCCTTCGGCATCTTAAGCTCTTTCATGTTGATGTGGCGTTACTCCAGGAGACCCACCTGACATCCGAGGATTTCTTTAGGCTTGAGAGGCTGTGGGTGGGTATGGTTTACGGATCCAGTGCTGTTAACAGAAAGGCGGGGGTTCTGATTTTGATCAATAAATCACTGGCTCATTCGGTCCTCTCCTTCCTCAGACACCGATCAGGAGGGCAGATTAATTCACATGACCATTCAGTTGCAAAAAGATACTTTTAGTATTTACAACATTTACGCCCCCAATACGGACCAAAAATCCTTTCTACGGAAAATACAAAATCAACTTCTGACTGACCAGGAGGGCATTAGGCTAGTGGGGGGCGACTTCAACATGGTCCTTAATGAGGATAGGAGGCACACTGATCTTATGGTACCCTTGGCACGTAGAGGATTGGCCCTCCCTAGAGTAAGCCTTTTGGAAGAATTTTTTGACAACTGTAATATGAAGGATGTATAGAGAGCATTACACCCTTTAGAGAGAGAGAATACACCCACTACTCTCACTCACAAATCCTGGTCGAGATTGGACATGTTTTTTGCCTCATCCTTGTTATTCCAAAAGGTGATCGGGATCAAGGTTGAGGACATGGTCATATCCGACCATAGCCCCCTGGCCTTGGACACAAGGGACACTTATCAAAAGGGGACTGATTATCTGTGGAGATTTCCTGATACTCTGATGCGAGAGGGCGACTTTGTTAGATGTCTTGGGGAGTGGTGGTCAGATTATGCACTACACAATGAGGAACATCGCTCGGACCCGAGTCTATATTGGGAGGCGGCAAAATCAGTTTTACCGGGTAACATCATGGCTTACACCATGAGATTAAAAAAAACGAGTTAAGGAACAATATCTAAAAGCCAGCACCACAGTAAGAGGGGCCTACTCTTTATATAAGCATACTATGTCGGATATAGATAAAGAAAGTTGGCTGTTAGCTAAGAAAGAATTTGAGATGTGGGCCGGGAAAAGGGAGGACTTGTACAAGACCAGACTAGAATTGGAGCTTCACAGGTTTGGAGACAAAGCAGGTAGACTGTTGGCACGTCTGGCAAGGGGAAGACGAACGCACAACCCCATTGGGAAGATAAAAGATAAATTTGGGAACTTGTGGTCAGACCCTAAAGACATTGCTCAGGTGCTGGGAAAATACTATGCCTCGCTATACAAAGAAGAAGAGACGGAAGTGGGGGAGGAGGGCAGGTGGCTTTCCTCGATCAAATTACCTAAACTAACTGAGGAAGATGAGCAATTCCTCAACTCCCCCATATTAGAGGCTGAGATCGAACTGGCAATCAAAACGCTTAACCCAGGCAAAGCCCCGGGACCAGATGGTTTTAATAGTGCTTTCTTTAAAGTGTTAAAAGACCAAATTGCCCCTGTGTTAAAAGATCTATTTAACGAATTTCTCAATGGCACGCCGTTCCCGGACAGAATGAATATGGCCCATATAAAGTTAAATCCCTAAACCAGACAAACCACTAACTGATCCGGCAAGTTACAGGCCCATATCGCTTATAAATCAGGACCTCAAGCTCCTTTCAAAAATACTAGCCGATAGATTAGCTCAAATACTCCCTAAAATAATCTTACCACATTAAGCAGGATTTGTCAAGGGCGCTCGACGGTCTCCAACATTAGAAAGGCGATGCTCCTCTTAGACGTGATGGGGAATCGGAGTGAAGGAGAGGGAGGAGGTCCAGCCATGATCACCTTAGATGCTGAAAAAGCGTTTGATAATGTGAGGTGGTCATGGTTGGATATGGTCCTGGATACTATCAGGTTGAAGGGTCCGTTTCGTCGGTTTATAAGTTCCCTATATGCTAACCCGAAAGCCTGCATTAGCCTACCGGGCTTCCTCTCAGACACCTTTAGTTTAGAGAAAGGGACAAGACAGGGATGCCCATTATCTCCCCTTCTATTCAACTTAGCAATCGAACCCTTGGCGATATATTTGGAATCACAACATCGGTATGAGGGCTTGAAAGTGGGTACCAAGGAAATAAAAATATCTTTGTTCGCTGATGACATTATCCTATATGTCTAACATCTGAAAAGAGACTTCCCCTCTATTTTGAATGACATTGAAAGACTGGGCAAAGCATCTGGGTTTCGTTTAAATAAAGATAAGTGCGAAATACTCTTTATGAGCAGAAATAAATGTAATTCAAGAAATAAATCACTCTGTGGGATAAAAATAGCAAAGGAGAGCATCAAATACTTGGGGATCCACCTGGCTAAAACTCCTGGTCTGATCTATAGACTCAACTTCACTCCGATCATATGTAAAATTTGAAAAAGAACTGGTTGATTGGGTGAATTTGCCCCTGTCCTTGCTGGGCCGCTGTGATCTCATAAAGATGATAAGCTTTGCAAGATTGCTTTATCCCCTCCAGACGATCCCCTTGCTACTCAAGCATGTTGATATCAAAAAACTTAACACAGCTTTCTCAAGATTCCTCTGGAGGGGCAAAAGACCCAGAATTGCTTTCCACACCCTTATGCGGTCAAAGTTGGAGGGGGGTATTCAGCTCCCAGACGCCAGAGGTTACAACCTTGCATGTCTATTGCGCCATGTCCTTGATTGGGTCAAAAATACTAATACATTTTCCGACATTGTGGTGGAGGTAGAATTGGTTAGGCCTTGGAATTTGTCCTCTCTACTGCATTCCCCTTTATCAAAATTGCCGGCCAATATCAAAAATACTTCTATTTGCAGGGACACGATAATGACCTGGAAGTCTGTGAGGAAAAAGATGGGTCTTTCTTGGCAGATTTCCAAATTTCTCAGCCCTTGGGCCTCTCCGGCCTTTAGTTTGGGTTATGAGAACCCTTTTTTTAGGGTCTGGAGATCAAAGGGCATTCTAACAATGGGCGAACTTATGCACAAGGAGAGGGGGAGATGGTTGTCGGGAGAGGAAATTCTGTCAAAATACGAGCTACCCAGGATGCATGTGCTACAATGCCAACAAATTCGCCATTCCCTCATGTCCCGACTAACTGATATTTCAGGAGAGCTGACCCACTCACCGTGGGATGACATGTTAAAATTGGAAGTGGGTGATACGTCTATATCCTACCTTTATAAAATCTTACAACATACTTTTAGCCCAGCAAGTACTGAAAAACGTTTTACTAACTGGAAAAAACACTTTGCAGACCCTGACTTGTCCCACAAAATATCTGAGGGGTGGGCGGTGATGAGAAAATATATCACCAATGAAAGGTGGAGAGACTCCCAGTTTCGTCTCATGCAAGGGTCTATTCAGGGATTTAACATCCTGCCCTCATCTGATAACCAGGGAAGATGGGTCCATTGTCCCAAATGTAAGACATATAAAACAGACTTGGAATATGGGATGTGGTCATGCGCGAAATCACAAATATACTGGGTTAAGGTTGGACAGTTAGTCTCGGGGCTGTTCAACAAAGATATGGGTTTGAATCCAATATTATGGCTGTTCTACTACCAGGGAAATGACGAGGGTTCCACCAAGCTGCACGTTTTATTCCATACAATAGCTTCGGTGGCGAAGAGACTTCTATTACAATACTGGCTCAAATATTTTGTCCCAGGGATAGATGTAGTCCTCGAAAATTTGGGAAAAATCCTCTCCCTTGAATCCATTGAAACTCTTAGGAGTGCAAATAGACTAGCGACCAAGTTCTTTCTTAAATGGAGAACCTTTATTGAACATGCTCTTCCAGACTCAGAAATCAAACCATTCATGCGGCCCTACAAACAAACTGAGTGGTATGCCATGGAAGAACTTGGTGGCACGTTGGGAAAGTTAAGACGTGAAGATTAGTGGCGTGCCGATAGTTATTCTGTTCATCACTACGTGCTGTGTGATGGGATTATTTAACTTCTGGATTATTGGGATGGACTCTTGGATTAGATTCTTCTCTCCGACAGGGATTTAGCTAGAATACGTTTTGGGATTTTCTTGATAAGATTCTTTAAACACTGTCATTGATTATGATTCTTTTCAACAAATCAAGTTAATGTGTTGACTGTATATATACTCTTTTTTTTGATGTTTTATATAATAACTTTGTTATTTAAAATCCAATAAAAATGATGTTTAAAAAAAATACACACGGCCTATAATGATCTGTATGTAAAGAATGAATTCAGTCCTGTATGTGTCTCCTCCAGGTCTATCCAGTAAGAGGACAACACCAGAGAGATGTTCCCGTCCTCTTCTCCCACAGGACTGTAATCCAGAAGATCCCGATGTTCCTCCGAATGATCAGGTAGATGGAGAGGTGTGATGAGATCACAGCTGATCACTGATGGGACTTCTCCATCTGTCTGTGACTTTTACAATCTTTGTTTCAAGGTGAAGATCTGCCCCATATTAATCCTCCAGAGACCTATGTGAGGGGTGATGAGCGGAGGACAGAGGAGATCCCTACAGATCACCGCCCAGGTGAGTAGTGGCCTCTACAGTGACTTATTCTCCGCTTGGTACAATGATGTGTTGGATTTTGTATCTTCTATGTAACCCGTTCCCTGTTCTGTGCTCCGACCTCACAAGCTGCACTACCCTTCTCAGCCGTCTATTAAGCAGTTGGGGGGTCTCAGGCCCTGAACATCCACCCAGCTGCAGGAAATTAACCCCTTCACTACCTTAGATGTACCCTTATGTTTTTGGTCAGTGGTACCTACCAACCTTGGACGTATAGGTATGTCATGGCTAAAATGCTGCACTGTAGCCAGGGTAATGGCAATCTGGGTCTGGTTCCTGCTGATGTTAACAGAAGGGGCCCGGAGCTTGATCTCAGGAGTGTTGATATCGCTACCCTGCAACTACGATCGCTGTGATTGGCTGTTGAATTCTAAACAGCCAATTGCAGTGATTCTAATGTTCCAGGCAATAGAAATACCTGAAACATTGTGCTCCAGCTATGATAGATGCTGTTGTAGGTCCTATCATAGGCTGGAGATCTGGAAAGGCGGCATCACCCCCTCCAGCCCTGATAAAAGCAATTGTGCTGTGACGCGCGATCCCTCCAATCACTGTGCAGAGGGGCGGGGTCACCCGGTTATGACCGCTGTCCTCAGTGTCATCCCGTCCATGGAGAGCGGCCTCACACAGACAGGGATGGTCTCCGCGCCATCGCTGACTCTTTATTCCCCTAAATGTCAATATCGATCTCAGCATTTAGGGCATTGGGAAAGGGATCGCACTCTTTCTCCTGTGATTGGTCCCTCGCGATGTAATCAGGGGAGAAGTGCACCTAGTGCGCCGCTGATTGGTCACATGAATACGACCATTGTAATGTGCTCATGTGTGAGCCTGGTGGTCAGCTGACAGGAAGGGAACCCGGCGACGGCTCCGAGACACATGCTGGATGCCCGGTCGGCAGAGGGGCAGAGAATGCCGACCCGGGAGAGGTGAGTTGGGGAGCGGTGCCAGGGGATCTAACACCTTATAGATGACGTTGTCTCTGATCGGGGTTGTCTATTTCTTCCTTCATCTTGTCCAGGCACCTTGATGACTTTTCACATCTGCAGTTCATCTCTGCAGACGTCCATCTTCTCCAGTCTTCTGCAGGACATCCCGGCACGATACCCTTATAAACCCCCCAACTCCTTATATTGTGTCCACACCTATCCCTCCTCACTCCACATACTGTGTCGCAACCATGCCACTCATGCCGCATACTGTCTCCACACCCATATAATCCCCCCTCACTCCACATACTGTGCCGCAGCCATCTTTCCCTTACTCCTTATACTGGATCCTCAAATTTACCCTCTTGCTTCCCATACTGTCCTCCACATACTGTGTCTCCCCTTTCTCCGTATTGTGTCCTCAAATCCCTCATTTTCTCTTCATGCTGTTTCCACATACACCACTCCTCCACCCTTTCCCCCTCGTTTGCTCCTTTTATACTCCCATCCTCTCCCCCGTTTGGTTCACATATTCTCCCCCCACCCTCTCCCCCAGTTTGCTCCTACTTCCCCCCACCCTGTCCCCCCAGTTTTCTCCTCATACACCCCCCATCCACTCCCCCCACCCTGCCCCCCGTTTGGTCCTCATACTCCCACCATCCACTTCCCCCCACCCTGTCCTCTCAGTTTGCTCTTCATACTCCTGCATCTTGTGCCTCATACTCTCTGCCCACCTTGTTCCCTCAGTTTGCTCCTCATACTCCCCCCATTCTGCTCCTCATACACCCCCTATCCTCTCCACCCAGTTTGCTCCTCATACTCCTCCCACTCTGCTCCTCATACACCCCCTATCCTCTCCCCCCAGTTTGCTCCTCATACTCCCCCCCCCACTCTGCCCCCAGTTTGCTCCTCATACTCCTCCCACTCTGCTCCTCATACACCCCCTATCCTCTCCCCCCAGTTTGCTCCTCATACACCCCCTATCCTCTCCCCACAGTTTGCTCCTCATACACTCCCCCAACCCTGCCCCCCTTCCCCTAATTACTTTAATGCCCCTGTCTTCCTCAGCTTCAGTGTGGAATGCTGCGCTCCATCCTTCTGTCGCCTCTGCCGGGTGACGTCATCAGTGTAATCAGGTGACCTAGTGACATGGCCTTGAACCGGAAATGCCGGGAATAAGGGCTTCCATTGTACATACAGAGCGTCTAATAGACTCTTCGTGTACAATGGACTGCAGGAGTCGGCGGCTTCAGATTCTCTGTCCCCGTTGTCAGCTGACAGCAGAGGCAGAGAAAAGCCGGCTCACACTGCAGGGGGGAGGGAGACTCAAGATGTGGCCGGCGGGAAGAGACCTTGGGCGCTGCAGCAGGAGGCCAGGTGGTGCCCCTCCTGCTGCGCCTGGGGAAAATGCACCGCCAGGTTCCCGTAGATATTCCACTGGCCAAAGGGGGTGACAGGTTCCCTTCTAGGTGGGGGGCAGCTGCTACTCCAAGCTCATCACGGTGTACAATATGCAAACTTTTCCTATTTTCATTATTAGCCCAGTATACTATTAGTTCTAACTTACAACATCACGTATTTGCTGCTTCTCTTACCTCCTTCAAGTGTGTCAGCTACTGCCGTCTCTTCCCCTTCATTTTTTGGCGTCCTCACACCACGTTGTGAGCGGTAAGCTCCCCTCGCTTGTTGGAGCTTCCGCTTCCTAGCACCGTCTCTCCTCACATCACTACGTCGTGTACGGTGGGTAGGGGCTATAGGCGGAGTATGTCTTACACGTCACTAGCTTGTCACTGCGACGTGTCAGGATGGGTGGACGTTTAGGTGGAACCAGGTGGAGTCTACACGTCGCAGTGACAAGCTAGTGACGTGTAAGACACAGTGACGTGATGAGCTTGGAGTAGTAGGTAATGTAAATACAATAGCAAGATGTTATCATATGAGCACATAGTGGTTAATCAAACACCTGCACAATAGATGACGCTGAGAGATTTAGAGGTGAACACATATACTAGGGAGCACAATATAAGTAGAAAGATAAAATAATTTTCATGGAAGGATTTTGTTAACACTGTAAAATATTAACTGAGACTGTATAAGCACAAAAATTAACTTAAAGAACTATTCTTGGAGTCTGCACCATATAACAGAGCACAATATTGAGACACAGTAGGGAGACACATTGTATTTAAGTAAACCACTACATGGGATGATTTATTTGTATATATAGAGAAAGATGGTAACTGTATTAAAAGAAGTATAACTTTAGTTATACAATCCACAGAACCAGGAGATCCAACATTCCATATAAAGAGATAAAGACCCCATATATTTTGATGAACAGATAAGGTATTTACACCTAATATTTGATGTTCATAATTTAATAACATTATACTGACATAGGGAATTTTATCTGTTAGAAGGGAATGGATTAATATATAGAAACTAAAAAAGAAAACCCGAGACCAAGAAGAGACTCTTGATGATACAGGTAGCCGTCCTTCTCAATGCAAAAACTGAATAGATATTAAGAAAGGAGAAGGAATTCATATACCGTATATACTCGTGTATAAGCCGACCCGTGTATAAGCCGACTCCCCTACTTTTGCCCCCAAAACCTGGGAAAACCTATTGACTCGCGTATAAGCCGAGGGTGGACCCCAGCACAGGTATACAGCCCCCAGAATTGTGGTATACAGCAGCCCCCAGCACAGGTGTATACAGCAGCCCCCAGCACAGGTGTATACAGCAGCCCCCAGCACAGGTGTATACAGCAGCCCCCAGCACAGGTGTATACAGCAGCCCCCAGCACAGGTGTATACAGCAGCCCCCAGCAGTGTGATATACAGGGCCCCTCAGCAGTGGTATACAGGGCCCCTCAGCAGCGGTATACATGGTCCCCGACGGCCCCCGGCAGTGGTATACAGCCCCCCCGCCTAGTACCGGGCCCCCATGCTGCGGCACAGCATACAGTAGCTCATACATTACCATCTCCTGCAGCGCGCGCTTCCTCCATCTCCCGCCCGGCTTGTTGCTGTAGTGTCATGTGACGAGCGGACGCGCCAGTCACATGACACTACAGGAAGATGCCGGCTGGGACATGGAGGAGCCGCGCACTGCAGGGAGAGATGGTAGTGTATGAACTACTGTATGCTGTGCCGCAGCATGGGGGCCCGGTACTAGGCGGGGGGGCTGTATACCACTGCCGGGGGCCGCCAGGGGCTGTGTCCGGCAATATGCACTGCATCCCCTTGCCGGGGATGGACAGGGGGATGCGTGCATATCAATGAGGCGGGCCCACGTGACCGCGCGGTGTCACTGCAGCCCCCTCCTGCCTCCTCCTGCCCCCAGTCAGAGCCCCCGTCCCCGTCACACTCGGCACACACTATGTATATACTCGTGTATAAGCCGAGGGGGGACTTTTCAGCCCAATTTTTGGGCTGAAAAAGTCGGCTTATACACGAGTATATACGGTAATATATATCCTCAGCAGGGAGAATAAAGAAGAATCCCAACCCAAATCAAGCACTCATTAGAAGTATTGACACCTAAAAGGTAAAAAGGCCATATTATGGTTAAATAGAGGAAAAGCTGACATCCATAGGTTTATATATAAACACTAATAGACTGTATATTTATAGGACTCCGCAGACATCCCAGGGGAGAAACAAGACCATCAAAGAACGTGCACATTCCTAGCACAAGAATTAAATCAATTGCGTGATTTTAATCAAGTAGTATCCGAATCTATGGTTTTCATTTTTTATAATATTTTATTAAAGTAGTTTTTACCAAAGTGAATTTTTATAGATTTTTATTTTACATGGAAATATATGATTTAAATAAACATCCGGAATAACGGTTAATCAACATAATCTTGGTTTGGTTATTGGATAGCCATTGGTAAAGGGTTTGTTAGCGCTGGGCTTATATTAAACATATTATTGAGACATTTCTAGGTGGGATGATGCACGGTAGTCCCCCCAAGGCTTACTAGCAGCTATAATGTTCATTATAATTGACTTAGCCTAATCTATGTGAGAAGGCAAAGTCTCCCTTTAAATTAACTAGCTCCAGTGTATATATAATATTATCTAATATATAAAAGCCGAAGGCCACTTCCGGAAAACCCGAAGGTTTCTTCCGTGATGGCCTCCGGCTGTGGTGGTGACGTCATCCAGTGCAGGGTAGCCGGGCGCCGCCCGGCTACAGGCACCGGCACAGGAACGTTCCGATCTTGGAAGTTCCGTGTGCCCTCCAGCCTCTCCCCTCCACCCTCTGCCCTCCAGCCAGTAGCTAGATACCGGGGGGCAGGGGGAGCCTATTGCCAGCCACCTGGGGGGGCCCCGCACCCCCTGGGGGTACCCGTGCTGCCAGCCGGCCGCCGCGCGCCTGGAGAGGAGGGAGGACGGGACTTCCTGTCCTGCAGCTCTGCCCGCCCCTCCTCTCCTCCAACAGCAGACGCGCGGCGGCTGCGGTGAGTCTGCACCCCCACACGCTCCTCTGCCCTCCAGGCTGCCCTCCGTCCTCTGCCCTCCAGCCTGCCCTCCGTCCTCTGCCCTCCAGCCTGCCCTCCGTCCTCTGCCCTCCAGCCTGCCCTCCGTCCTCTGCCCTCCAGCTACAATGTACAGTATGTGTATATATGTGTGTATGTAGTCACTTCCGTCACTTTGTCCGCACTTCCCTCACTTTGTCCGCACTTCTTTCACTTTGTCCGCACTTCCCTCACTTTGTACACACACGCACACACTCCGCTATACTTACCACCGGCCCTGCGTCCGCCGCCTGGATCCTCAGTCGACATGTCGCCGCCCCCCAACTAGTGGATCCAATATAGCGTCCAAGAACTCTCGCCAAACTTCCCGGATGCCATATTGGATCCAGTCGTCCGACATGTCGACTCAGGATCCAGGCGGCGGGGAAGACGCACGGTCGGTGGTAACTATAGCGGAGTGTGTGTGTGTGTGTGTCTGTGTGTGCGCATGTATGTGTGTGCTGACCACTCTGCCCACGGCGCTGCGCTGACCACTGAGCCACCGCACTCACTGCTAACCACTGAGCCACCGCACTCACTGCTAACCACTGAGCCACCGCACTCACTGCTAACCACTGAGCCACCGCTCTCACTGTTAACCACTGAGCCACCGCACTCACTGCTAACCACTGAGCCACCGCACTCACTGCTAACCACTGAGCCACCTGTATACACACAATTCATTTCACCTCACTCCCCTATTAGTAAATAAACTATATATGGATTCTAGACTACCCGATTCTTTAGAATCAGGCTGCCATCTAGTAATAAATAATTAATTGGGATAAATTATAATAAAACATGATAACCCTATGCAATGGATGAACTATTTAGAGCCATAATGTATTTAGCGATATAATATTACGTAACCGTTAAATATGCTATTGCCTGACTAAATTATAAATTATAATAATACGAGTTGTTAACTCTATCTTAGCAATTGAAGGACACAGATGATTACTACACAACAAATAGGCTGGCTTCACATTGCGGGTCAGATCCGATCTGAGTTTGTCAGGGTAAACCTGACAGCCCCGGATTGGATCAGCACACAGAACCAGAGGGCTAATATGCCCTCCGGTCCGGTGTGCACCCGTACGCAGCTGCCGCCACTGATGAATCAGGACCGCGGCTGGCAGGGAGCTAGCCGCGGTCCTGAAACAACAGCTGCGTGCAGCCGCAGGGGTCTGGTTCCCGGACCGGGGCAATCCGGCTCCATAGGCTCCCATGTTAGGGAACGCCGGATTGCCCTGGATCCGGGAGAATCCGGGGCAATCTGGGAATTGCCAATTAGAGGAGATATTTTCCTCTTGGACACAAAAATGATGTAAGCAGCGTTTTTGTGTCCGTGGGAGAATACTGAATTCTCCCGATTTGTCCCGGACAGATAGAAACCGGATGGCAGAGAGCTGCCATCCGGCTTCTATCCGGCCCCATAGGCTGCTATGGGGCCAAAATCCAGTCCAGGGCTGTCCGGTTTACACGGACAGCCTCGGATCGGATCCAAACCAGCAGTGTGAAGCCAGCCTAAGAAAAGAATATCTTACCTTTTTACTTTGTACCATCTGTTCATCTCATTAACAATCAGCTGAAGTCAAGAATACACTTTCTCTCCTCAGTGTGTAATGTCACAGTACTGTGACATGTATTTAAACAAAAAATCACACCCACAATTACAGCTCAGTGCTATCCTCCACGACGTAACATCCAATCATGATATCTTTATTTTAAGATGACTCAGCTATAGTGTTTAAAATTAAATAACTTTTCGAGCATACTATATATGATATTAAAGTTTGTACTTAATTTCATTTTATATACTTTTTAATTAGGTTGATGTCACATTGACTGCGAAATGAGGCGATCTACCAATCTATACAGTTATATAGCATTCATTGAAACGTTAAATTACAGCTCACAAACACCTTCATCGCAATTCCCATCGGGGCTTGTTTATAAAGACACTGCGGGTCAACACAATGCACGAATCCTAGATGGTACGAAAGCAGGATTCAATAAGAGAGCGCTCACAATTGCGTATTCCAAACCGGTGGATTTATTGGGACCTATTTTTGGTGATATATTTAATTGAATGGACTCGACCTTAAGATCAAACGGACAGGAAACAAGAAGTCTTTCTGTTTGATGTCGGCTGAAGCCGATCCATTTAAAGTACAAATCTTATATGCTTGTCTCTATGTAAAAAAGGGTGCAAATTTCCCCAGCCATCAGGATAGGGCACAGTAACGCCTTACTATCCGCAACAGCAAAATACGCAATTGATAGGGCCTGCATGAAAGTGTACAGCATTCCAGCAGCTACGTGAATATCGACCCATGAGAGCCTGTACTTGGGTGCCGTTCCAAAAATGATTATATTGGGATTGGTAGATAATAAAGCATTTAGCGGTTCGTATAATAAAAACCCACTGTACTTTCATCATTTAACGTAAACCATGCGGCTTTATATTTGGACGGACAGCACATACCCTCCCAACCTAATTTCAATATTGATTTAGCCGTCAGAGAGTATATGGCTCTTGCCCATATATCAAGAAACACTGATTGCGCACTGTCGACTGATCAAGGGAAGAATTTATAGACGGAAACACGTTCTTTGCATTGATTCATCACCGATAAAGAACCCGGAGGACACTTCTCGCTCATTAAAACTGGTAACCTGCGTGCTGAAGTGCGTTTCACCTTACCAACTCCTCATACCATTAATATGGTAACGTACGACTGTGAATTCATCTATTCTAGAAATTAATAATCGGCGTGAAGTGTTGTATGATTTCTACTGATGATGGATTCACTGCAACTCACATCGCTATTGAAGACTGATCACTATAGAGAACGCATATTTTCTGGGGTGTATCCGTGTGATTTGCTTCTACGAACAAAGTAACTCAGAGACCCGCCGCTTTCATCATGAACACAGACAGATCGAATCAGAGCGGAAAGCATTGGATATTGATTTTACTTTGCACTGAAACAAAGCTATGTTCTTTGACAGTTATGGATTTTCGCCAGACAACAAACTTTTTGCGTTGAATTTGTAAAGTTCTTAAAGATAAATAGTGAATTATATATTTATCAAGATAAACAACTGCAGGAATCATTTAGCATGTTTGTGGTCAATGTTGTGTGTTTCTTCTTTGGCATTTAGCAAGAGGTCGATCATACAGTGAAATGTTACATCACTTTACTGATGACTAAATCACAATGATAATTTGGTTTATAATGAAAAATTACAGCTGATTCAAAATGTAATAATTGTTCGAATCATCTTAATTATATTCAGTCTGTTTGTCCTATTCATCCTTAAACATCAATAAATGAACAAGTGGAGGAGAGTACAACATAGCTACCAATTCCTGCAGCAGGTGAACACATTAAAAATACATTGTGCATCCTTGTATGGGTACCGTTACACGTCACAACGTCTGATACATGTCGTTTGTGATCTCGGGAGCGCGCGGTATTTTTTGACATCTTTGCAACATCGCTGGTGAGCTGTCACACGTCTAGATATCATGGGAAACTCACCAACGATGTTGTGAGCAGGTATCGTTCCAAACCCCGCGAAGATCCCTGCTCACTGCTGTGAATGGCGAAGTCGTCCACGACATCGTTATCGCGGTGTCACACAGTACGATGTTAGCAAGATCGCTTGAACGACATTGTTAGGTCTTTCAACATTTCAGTAAACCTGTCAACTCCAACTTATCGTAGTTGAATCATTCGGTTACACGCAACGACACCATAACGATGTCGTTTTAACATCATTACACACGTCACTTTTGAGCGATGTGCACGATGTTGTGCCGTGTACGGTACCCTATGAATGACTTCTCACTTCTTGAAACGACAGCTGACCAATTAACGTCACTGTGTGAGTCTGTGAAGGTAATATGCCGCATATCAACATTCCCACTGTTCACTGTATCAGTCAGCTGCTCTGGACCACAGCGGAAAATTATTTTTTGCTATGTTTTTAGACACATGCACACAATTTAACCTGTTCTCTACTATTTGAAGTGGGATGTTCCTTTAATAAGAGAATATAATTAACGTGAAAAAACATAATTGTATAAAACCATAATACTTATGTGTCCAAAAGTATTGTTTATGCAACTTTTCTGTTAACACAACATATAATCTGACATTGGCGGTATTAACACTAGAAGTCCCAGAAATTTTGAGGTCCCCCTTGAAGTCCCGAAAGAGGGTCAAATGACCCTTAGTCCAAACTGACAACTCTGATGGCTCCAATTATCATCCTTTCATTTGTAAATGTGGCCTAAAATCCTTCAGGTCATTCGACCCGTCTCTGGGTTCCAAAGGTAGAAATGTTAAATGACCCCTCTCTGGGACTTCTAGTGTTAAACCAAGAGATGGAATCTATGTGAATGCCCGGCCACCTAGAGGCATAAATAGATTGATGCCTCACAGATTCTCTTCATTTACCGAGGAAACATACGTCCCATGTTTAATTAAATATAAGTGATTTATAAGAGCATAGACACAATCTTTAGTGTTTTTTGTCTCTTATCCTCTTTCTGTACGATCCTGTTTCTTTTTGATGTAATAAATATTTCTCATTTGACGAAACTAGAAAGCAGCTTTTCACAAAGAGTTAATTCTTATCCTGAAATCATCTGTGTCTAATTGTATATTATATGAGTCTTTTGTTATGTGAATGTGCTAATGATTAAGACGTTTGTTGAAACGCATCTAACTGCTCCTGTGTGAGCGCTATGATGTTTTTCATTTTTTGTACAAAAAAAAAGGATTTGAAGAGATGATGATATGCGCCGGTGACTCCACTCTTTTTTCATTGGTATAGGCGGTTGCCAAGCCGTCACACCGGAGCATGAGTCCAAGGTTAGTTGGCGGTCTAGAGCGGCATCCCATTGCCCTTTCCTCATTCACACTACAATGACTTATTACATACACCTGGTTTAGTAGTCTTTCATGTGGTCCGGGATGGGAGGCTTCTCGGTAGAAAGCCTTCCCCTACTGGGACGTCCGTGCGTACTAGCGGTCTTTTTTTTATTTTTCCACTGAATTTAGATAATCACTAACACTACAATCAACCAGAGTTTCATTTGTAATCCTTAGGACACAGTATACCACACTACCTCTCCTCTTTTCTTATTCCTTCTGCTCTATTCTTTTTTTTTTTCTTTTGCTTTTATCTTCCTCTACATACATTATCCTCCTGAGTCACCTTCCTCCTTCTGTGTATTACAGTTTGCAGGGGACGCAATTGCACTAATATCTCCCACTAGAAAAGGTTTCTTCAGGCCCGAATCACACTATCAGTCGTTTTTACACTCCAGATAGAATAGACCCTTTCTTAAGTTTGTTCGGGGATGCTTCTTTGTAGAGATGTCCCTGGTTAAGTGGGGTTCCCTAAAAGTAAGGGGCTTAACACCCTTCAAAAAGAAAAGATATGCTACACTACGCACAAGCATGGGGTGCATATTCTACTTCTGGAAGAAACCCATTTCAAGCCTGTACACATCCCTGGCATCAATGACCGCCACTACACTACATGGATCCATAGTCCTAATCCAGAGATTAGATCGGGGGAGTGTCAATAGCATTGCATATATCCCTGACATATTCAGTAATAGACACACTTATAGACTCAGAAGGTTGATATATCTTCCTAAAGATAAGGGTAAACTCTGTGGTCTTTACAATAGCTAATTGGTATCTGCCCAATAGAGACCCGATATCCATATGTATCTCTTTCCTATCCATAATGACCAGGTGGGATTGGTTAAAAGACGAGAGGCTAGGGACAACACTAATAAACTACTACTACTCATGGCTCGGTCGGAGGGCCCAATCCTCTTCCATGTGCTTACTTTCAGTGGATGCAGAGAAGGGCTTGGACCAGGTCAGCTGGAAATTTATGAAGGCCTCATTGGAGCAGATCAGTCTGGGGACTAGATTCCTAAATTGGATAGCCTCCTATACACCAGGGGTGGGGAACCTCAGGCCCCAGATGGCCCTTGAAGACTTTTCTGTAGCCCATGGGAAGATTCCTGGGGACCACAGGGCTCAGGCTGGCAGAGGCATTTTGCTGAGTGCTTGCCTTTTATATCCAGCTCTCCAGTGATCTCTATGCCAAAGCCTCAGCCTTCTCGGTGACGTATATGCCTCCAGCCTCTCCTTTGATGTTTATAGTCCTAGCAAACTTGGAAAAGCAGTTGAGAAGCAACATGATCAATATCACCTAACATCACAGTCGCACAAAAGAGATGCAGCTCCAGCCACCTCAGTAGGGGTGAGTTGATGATTTAACCAAATATATCAGTAATTTACAAGGTGATAATTTTGTGCGGCCCCCGAAGGATGGTAGAAATTTCCAAATGGCCCTTGGCAGAAAAATGTTTTCCCACCCCTGCTATACACCTACTCCTCGGCAAGGGTTAGAGCACCATGGAACCTAATGGCGCTATATAAATACATCATAATAATAATAATAATAATAATAAAAATGGCTTCCTTTCTCCCGCTTTTTCTATATGTAATGGCACATGGCAGGGGTGTCCTCTATCCCCTTTGCTATATGTTAGCATAATGGAACCCCTTGAAGTTGCCATAAGGCAAAATCCCAATATAAGGGGGGGGTGGCGGGTCGGACACATTACAAAATTATCTTATTTGCTGACAATTTACTTATGTTTGTGTCTCAGGCCCGTACTAACTTCCCCTTTTTGATTAAAGAATTTGAAGAATTTGGACGTCTTAGTAATTTTAAGGTTAATTTTACTAAGAATATCTCCCTTCCCTCTGAGGAATAATTGCACTTAGCAGATAGTTTTCCATTTAAATGTCAGGACTCTGCCTTGAAATATTTCGAAATTGTAATTGCTTGGGACCCCACCCAACTGTTTGTTCTTAACTTTCTCCCTCTGCTTCACAAAACACTTCGAGATCTCAAAACCTGTGATAAACGAAAGTTGTTGTGGTTTGGTCGCATTAATGCGATAAAAATGGACATACTTCGATTCTTCTTCCTGTTCTATTCAATCCCCATAGGTATCCCTGCCTCATTCTTTGTTAGACTCCAATCGGCTTTCTAGTTTTATCTGGGGAAATCGTATACCCAGGATTGGAATTAAAACCTAATATAGACAAACACCTTGGAGGGTCAGGCCTCCATAACTTTAAAAAATACCATAAAGCGGCCATCCTGTTACGGTTGTTGGACTGGCAACACCATTGGGAATCCAAACAATGGGTAGCATTGGAGCAGTTAGATGTGGCGACCCCCTTTTGGTGCTTGCTCTGGATCTCCACCTGTGGCAGGGACATGACTGGCCTTGAGACAGGTTTGTTAGCAACAACCTTGAGGCTCTCGGATAGAGAGGTTAGGACGGGCAACATATCCTCAGGCAGAAGCCCCCTTATGCCACTTTTCCATAATTCGGGCTCTCCCTCCCCCCCTCCCCTCCCCTCCCATCATTGCATTCAAAGACATTCTTGGCTTGGCAAGAACATGATGAACTAAGTCTTTTCCATATTTTCAAGACGAGAACTGACACCCTTAAGGTACCGTTGCACACAGAGATATCTCTGCACACATTGCTTGCAACTCACTGGTTGCAGTGAAATCATGGACACATTTGTTCTATTTGTACATGGCAACAAAATGTAACAATGTGTCCATGATTTCACTGCAACCAGTGAGTTGCAAGCACACAGATATCTCTGTGTGTAACGGTACCTTTAGAATCGTTGACAAACACAGGACCTGCAACACTTTTGTTTGAATACTCTCAATTAAAATTATATTTGTCCACTGGGGAGAAAACAGGGAGCTTTAAGACACCTTTAACTAAATTTGAGTTGTTTACTGTGGAGTCCCCACCTGCTCACTGTATTTCCCAGGTATACAACATCCTAAACTCGGGGAATGAGACAATTAAACCTTGTTTTTTCGAGAGATGGAAGGAAGATCTTGAAATGCAGATATCGGGTATGGAATGGAGGAACCTATAATGGGGTAGACAAGGGCGCAATGGGTCGTACCTTCTAAGAATATTGAATGTGTGCAATATATAACTGCTCACCTTGCCCAGATGTGTGACCCACAACCGGTATCAGCGTTTTGGAATCAGCTACCGCAGGACCTCCACTCAAAATGGCAAACAAGATATCAAGGCAGGACAAATCGATACGGTCCGCGCTGTTGTACATGAAATGACCAGACGTCCAGGATAAAATAATCAGTGCCTTTATTTCATCACTCTACGCATTTCAAGGCTGTCCCACCCTCTTCCTCAGGAGTACAACATCAATACTCTATTTCATGTACAGCAGCGCGGACCGTATCGATTTGTCCTGCCTTGACAGAATGGAGCAAGGCATGCATCCTGTCTCTCAGATTATTGATGGCCTTTGCAGCTCAGGAAAGAAATTACAAAATTCTTTCCCGTTGGTATCGTTGCCCGGTGATCCTACACGTTGCTTTCCCCTCTGTCCCTGATGAATACTGGAGGTATAACAGTGAAAGAGGTTCTATGCTACATATTTGGTGGAGCTGTGGAAAGATTCAGCCATTTTGGGAGGGAGTGTTTCACGCCTATCAGTTAATTAGTGGGCAGACGATAGATAAGACACCCACGATAGCAATATTATCAATACTTCCGGGCTCTATTAAATCCCAAAAACGGGACATACTCCGTTTCTGCCTCATTGCGGCAAGAGCGGTCATTCCAAGACATTCGAAGACACCAGATTGTCCTTCACTGACTGAAAGGTTTGAAGAAATGGGATGGATTTACAAGATGGAGGACCTTACTGCAGAGATGACTGGTGCCAGGGATAGGTTCCTTCGTACCTGGAGTCAATGGGTCATGTTTCTTGATTCTCTGATATTTAAAAAAGCATTTGGGGCACCCCTAGAACAAACTGTATCTGGATAGTGTGAGTTGGCTCTTGCTAGACTTAATTCTTTATCATGTTTCCTGCTGTTCTGTACATAATCTCTGGTTCTTCATAGGTAAATGTTTGTTAAGATGTTTTAGTTGGTTTTTTGACAATTACGGATTGTGCCCTCTTCCCTTGATAAGGGTTGAGTGACTTGGTTGAGAGGCTTATTTACAGCTCCGCTACGACTACTAGTTTGTTCCTTTATTTAATATGTGTAACAGATATGGATGACTTCCTAAATAACTTAAGTGCAACTGGAATAATAACGGAGTCCTGTATCCAGCTACTGATGTTTTTGCTGCAAAAAGTTGTGGAATATTGAGTGAACTCATGAAAATACTCTACCAGGAGTTGTACTATAGTTCTAGAGCTGTTCACTACCTTTAAGTTGGCGGACCTAAGGAAACCGAAAAGTTGCAATGTTGACATGCCCACAACTTTTAATGTTTTCTATGGTTTATGAGTGTATGAATGTTCCCTTTTCTGTCCGTTATGTTTAATTAACAAAGATTTAATGTTAAAGAAATACAGTTCAAGTCAACACTGGTTAACCCCTTCTTGACATAAGACGTTGTACAACGTCCTGTGTTCCTGCCCTTTCCCGACACAGGATGTTGTACAACGTCCTGGCAGATTTGAGCTGCTGCAGCTCCTGTGAGTTGGGTCACTCAGGTGTCACAGATGCTGCTGCTCTGTGACAGCCTGTAGTTGACCCCACAGGGGGTGGATTAACCCCCCCATGCCCAGGACCCCTCCAATCGGCAGTGTAAAAGTGAAACTGCCGATCGGAGGGAATCATAAGGATTCACCCCTCCAGATCTGATTGGAGCTCTCCAATCAGATCTGGAGGGGCGGATCGGCAAGTGCCCACCCCTCCTCAGCCCCCTTCAGCTCAATGACTTTTCAGGGCCCCCCCCTCCCGTCCCCCCGAGCCTGCCCGCCCCCCTCTATTATAATGTATCTGCCGGCGGGCTGCACCCGCCGGTCAGACGCCACAGTTCCCTCCTGTGCCACTCATCTGCCCCCCCCTGGCAGCCCCCACCTCCGGGCCCTTTGTCCTGGCCACCCCTCACTTCCTGCGGCGAGCTACACACGTCGGTGCACCCACCCGCTGCGCCCGCCCTGCCTCCTCTGCCCAATGCCCGCCGGTCGGTGGCTCCCGTCACGAAGACTTAGGACCTGCAGCTCTCTGGCGCCCCCTTAGCCTGCTGGCAAAATCCGGTATTGCCAGAGGATAAGAAAGGAGCCCAGCTGCCCTAATTTATGTTGTCTACTGCGACACGTGATGTGACACGATGTATATATACCACCAGTTCCTGCTAGGAACGTATATATACCTCGATCCAGTCACCCTCAGGCCCACAATATCACAAATACCAAAATTAAGCTGCCACCACTGATCTCTGTCAGGCGGATCAGTAACCTGTGCGATAGCGTAAAACGAACAGTGAGGTCGTGAGAGCTCGTTCATAGGACAAGGAGATCGAGACTAGTAAATTATAATATTTTACTCCAAAAACATAGGCAGTGCTTATATAAAAGATTTACAGAATATTACATAAGAGACAATATACATGTATGCATAAAACAGTTATAAAAATAAAAGGAATAAAAGAGAACTTGCCAGACCTAGTCACGCATAGGTACACGTAGTTCTGTGGGGGGGGGGGGGGGCAGCTCCCCAGAAAGGTAGAATTCCACCACACAGCTGGTAGTCTTGCTATGTCCGTGCCCCTGAATGGAATCAACCCAAAAATGGCTTCTCTAGTTTTATTAATGCAGGGGAACCTGTGGCCCCCACCTCTTAGAGTGATCCCTCCTCGCTGGGATGGTCCTCGGAGACCTCCTCTCTCATGAGGCTTAATAAATCCCCATTCTTCATATCTGGGGATGGGGCGGGCTCACAAACATAATATATAACTCATATTTAATGTCATTTAATTCTGAGAATATTGATACCAAATATGACCTACTTATGATGTCCACAGAGCCAGAACTCCATTCCCAGGTTCCTGAACGTTACATAGTTATACCAAACATATCATTAAATGCGCAAACCGATGAACAACCTGAAAATATGAATTATGGGTATGTGGCATGAACAGGTCTTCTTAAATCTGACATTCACAAAACTATCTCTCAGATAAAGAACCTTATGGTACCTTTACACGCCGCGACGGCAGGCTGGATACATCGCGCTACTTCACGTGCACGAGCACGCTCAAACGGCTACAAACGGTCAACGCATCTCCTTTACACGCCGCGACAAGGTGCGCTACGCCACGCTACATCTATAGCTAGCTACATCGCCGGGTGTCTCAAGTAGCCAGCTGTAGCTCATTTACACACCGCTATAACCAGCTACTATGGGCGTACCTGGTGCAGCAGGGCCAGCACATAGGCGTGCTACAATTGTGGATTACGAGCCGTCCGTACGCTGATAGGACGAAGCAATAACATCCTGATTGGGCAGGCAACGCAGGAGGCTGAGTAATACAGCACGCTCGAGCGATTGTGTAGTGTGACTCGTCAGCTCCTTAAATATGCCTCCCTATGCAGCGACTACCAATCGTCATGCAGCAGCTTCCACCAATGATCGCACATGGGGCGCGGTAACACGGAGCCAGGGTCACGCCTTAGCTACATTGCAGCTACAGCGCAGGGTGTCCAGAGTTGCCTTCCGTTGCTTCTTTACACGCCGGTACAGCTCGCTACCATCGGCGATATAGCCATCTGTTTTCGAGCAGAGCCCATAAACAGATGTATCTGTCGCCGGCTGTAGCGTCGCCTCTTCAGACGCCGCTACGACGGGCTACATTGACGCTACAAGCTACATTTGTAGCCTGTAGCGCGATGTATCCAGCCTGCCGTCGCGGCGTGTAAAGGTACCATTAGAGAGGGAAAGATACAACCTAACTCCTCTTTGCTTTGGTATTTACGAGGGGGGTCGTAAATGTTGGGCAGGGGAGTGGGGAGAGAGAGGGGGAGTGGGGGTTTGCATGTAGCCTTGGATCTACAGAAACACCTCAGGGTAGACAAAGCCTTATGTGTAGGTTTTGGCTGATTGTCCAACCTCCTAAAATAATGAGTAATATTCATATATTCATGACAGCCCCGCCTACTCTCCCAACCTCCTGCTCATCGGTGGATCGAGGGAGGTAAGTATGTATGTATGAATGAATGAATTGATGGATGATGGATGGATGAATGGATAGATGGATGGGGGGTGCATGCGTGGACGTGAGCGTACATGAGCGTGCGTGGACGTGAGTGTGCGTAGACGTGTGCGTGTGTGGACACGTGCGTAGACATGTGCGTGCATAGACGTGTATGTGCATAGACGTGTGAATGTGCGGATGTGTGCATAGATGGATGTGTACGTGGATGTGCGTGCATGGATGTCAGCGTACCTGAATGTCAGCGTGCGTGCGTGGATGTCAGCGTGCGTGAATGTCAGCGTGCGTGCGTGGATGTGTGCGTACGTGCATGTCAGCGTGCGTGCGTGCATGTCAGCGTGCGTGCATGTCAGCGTGCGTGCGTGGATGTCAGCGTGCGTGGATGTCAGCGTGCGTGCGTGGATGTCAGCCTGCTCATCGGTGGATCGAGGGAGGCAAGTATGTATGTATGAATGAATGAATGGATGGATGGATGATGGATGGGTGAATGGATAGATGGATGGGGGGGGTGCATGCTGGACGTGAGCGTACATGAGCGTGCGTGGACATGAGTGTGCGTAGACGTGTGCGTGCGTAAACGCATGCGTAGACGTGTATGTGCATAGACGTGTGAATGTGTGGATGTGTGCATAGATGGATGATGTGGACGTGGATGTGCGTCCGTGAATGTCAGCGTGTGTGCGTGTGTGGATGTCAGCGTGCGTGCGTGGATGTATGCGTGCGTGAATGTAAGCGTGCGTGGATGTCAGCGTGCGTGGATGTCAGCGTGCGTGCGTGGATGTCAGCGTGCGTGGATGTCAGCGTGCGTGGGTCAGGTCGTGGATGTCAGCGTGCGTGCGTGGATGTCAGCGTGCGTGCGTGGATGTCAGCGTGCGTGCGTGGATGTCAGCGTGCGTGCGTGGATGTCAGCAAGCGTGCGTGGATGTCAGCGTGCGTAAATTGTCAGAATGCGTGAATGTCAGCATGCGTGTATGGATGCGTGCGTGGATGTGTGCGTGCGTGGATGTCAGCGTGCTTGAATGTCAGCGTGCGTGGATGTCAGCATGGATGTGGATGTGTGTGCGTGGATGTGCGTGCGTGAAGTGCGTGCGTAGATGATGGTTGCATAGGTGGATGGATGGGTGCAACAAGGGATCAAGTGTCCTCTTGTTGTAGTCTCTGGGATCATAGTCATGGTGCACTGTATGACAGATCATTGTCATACAGTGCACCATAACTCTGACCCCAGAGACTGTAGGAAGGACACTTCATCCCTTGCTGCAGTCTCTGGATTGAACATAGGCGATCGAGCGTCGTGGGACCTTCGTTGTGGACTACGTCGGAGGCGATCGAGCGTCGTGGGACCTTCGTTGTGGACTATGTCGGAGGCGATCGAGCATCGTGGGACCTTTGTTGTGGACTACGTCAGGAGGCATTCGAGCGTCATGGGACCTTCGTTGTGGACTACGTCGGATCTTTATAATAAAGATGGAGTCCGAATTTTGATTGTGTTTTTTTTCAAATAAAAAATTTTTTCTCTGTGTATTTTCTGACTATTTACCAGAGATTCCTAATGGCGGGTCTAACATTGGCCCTATATTATGAATCTCGGGCTTAGTGCCAGCTGCCAAAAAAAAGCTGGCATTAACCCCTTT
Source organism: Allobates femoralis (assembly GCA_033576535.1). Classification (NCBI taxonomy): domain Eukaryota; kingdom Metazoa; phylum Chordata; class Amphibia; order Anura; family Aromobatidae; genus Allobates; species Allobates femoralis. Next base: position 13,179,741 of record JARQOC010000013.1, read on the forward strand.
ATTACCCAGTTTGCCACCGGCACCAGGGCAACTGGAAGAGTCTGGGTACAGCGCCAGAAAATGGCGCTTCAATGAATGTGCCATTTTCTGGAGCAGCTGCGGCTGCAATTCGCAGCATGGGGGGCCCAGAACGCTTGGGCCTCTCCATGCTGCGGATTCCAGCCCCCAGCTGCCTAGTTGTACCTGGCTGGACCAAAATATGGCGGAGCCCTACGTAAATTATTATTTTTTTTTCTAGAATTAGTTCCAGAAAGAAAAAAAAAAAGGCTTTGCTGTATTTTTGGTTGCCAGCCAGGTACAACGAGGAAGCTGGGGGTTGGTGGCAATCCATAGCTGCCAAGTTGTACCTGGCTGGACCATAAATGTGGCGGAGCCCCACACCATTTTTTTTCTAGAATTAGTCCAAGGAAAAAAAATAGAAATGGCCTTTGCTGTATTTATTTATTTTTTGTTTTGTTTCAATGTTTTTATTGAGTATATAATAACAAATTATTACATAAAATTAGAACATAAATCTAGACCATTGTCGGTATCACAAAATATTCCCGTGAAGGGAGGCAACCATCGGTCATCATAGTGCCTTTGCTGTATTTAGATGCATAGTGAACACTTTGAACCCCTAGGTGCTTCACAAATTGATCCGTAAAAATGAAAAAAGAAAATTTGTGTGAAAAAAAAAAAAAGTACTTTTTCCTTATTACGGATCAATTTGTGAAGCACCTGGGGGTTCAAAGTGCTCACTATGTATCTAGATGCATTCCTTGGGGGTCTAGTTTCCAAAACGGGGTGATTTGTGGGGGAGCTCCAATGTTTAGGCACACAGGGGCTCTCCATACAAGACATGGTGTCCGCTAACAATTAGCAATAGTTAGTGGACACCATGTCGCGTTTGGAGAGCCCCTGTGTGCCTAAACATTGGAGCTCCCCCACAAGTGACCCCATTTTGGAAACTAGAGCCCCCAGGGAACTTATCTAGATGGGTTGTGAGCATTTTGAACCCACAGGTGCTTCACAAAGTCATCCGTAAAAATGAAAAAGTACTTTTTTTTCCACACAAATTTTCTTTTAGCCTAAATTTTTTTATTTTCACATGGGGAACAGGATAAAATGGATCCTAAAAATTGTTGGGCAATTTCTCCTGAGTACACCGATACCTCATATGTGGTCATAAACCACTGTTTGGGCGCACAGCAGGGCTCAGAAGGGAAGGAGCGCCATTTCACTTTTTGAATGGAAAATGAGCTCCAAAAGTCATATTGCGCTCCTTCCCTTCTGAGCCCTGCCATGCACCCAAACAGTGGTTTATGACCACATATGAGATATCGATGTACTTAGGAGAAATTGCCCAACAATTTTTAGGATCAATTTTATCCTGTTGCCCATGTGAAAATGAAAGAATTGAGGCTAAAAGAACATTTTTGTTGGAAAAATTAAAATGACCATTTTTTCCTTCCACTTTGCTTTAGTTCCCGTGAAGCAACTGAAGGGTTATTTTCTTGAATGTAGTTTTGAGTAGATTGAGGGGTGCAGTTTTTGGAATGTTGTCACTTTTGGGTGTTTTCTGTCATGTAAACCCCTCAAAGGGACTTCACATGTGATGTGGTCACTAAAAAAATGGTTTTGTAAATTTTGCTGGAAAAATGAAAAATTGCTGATGAACTTTGAACCCTTATAACTTCCGAACAAAAATTTTTTTTTTCCAAAATTGTGCTGATGTAAAGTAACATGTGGGAAATGTTATTTATTAACCATTTTGTGTCACATAACTCTCTGGTTTAGCAGAATAAAAATTCATAATTTGAAAATTGCAAACTTTTCAAAATTGTTGCCATAGTTTTGATTTTTTCACAAATAATCGCAAAAATTATCGACCTAAATTTAACACTAACATGAAGCCCAATATGTCACGAAAAAAAAAACCTCAGAATCGCTAGGATCCGTTGAAGCGTTCCAGAGATATAACCTCATAAAGGGACACTGGTCAGAATTGACAAAAATGGCCTGGTCATTAGGGTCAAAATAGGCCCGGGGGTGAAGGGGTTAAAACATGTTAACATTTTGTTACTTTAATATAAAAATGTGGCCCCTTCCCATTAAGAGCAAGAGCATCACTGCAGGAAGGTAAAAGAACCTTATATACCTGAAGGTCTCTAAACATCGTATACTTCTGTTACAATCTGAATATAGAAAGGCTTCACTGTGCACATTTTCTTATGCTTGGAAAGAGCTGATTATCGAAAAAAACATTCATCAAATTCTGAATATGTAATATCTCATCATAGTGTCTCAAAATGATCTCATGTCTAATAAGATTAGATGTAATTCAAAACCATTTCCCACATACTGCACATGAATATGGCTTCTCTGCTGTGTGACTTCTTTCATATGTGAATTCTCTCATGTGTAACAAGATTTAGTTTCCGAATAAAAGATTTCCCACATTATGAACATGAATATGGCTTCTCTCCTGTGTGAATTCTCTCATGTGTAACAAGATGTGATTTCTGAATAAAACATTTCCCACATTCTGAACATGAATATGGCTTCTCGCCTGTGTGAATTCTCTCATGTTTAACAAGATCTGATTTCTGAATAAAACATTTCCCACATTCTGAACATGAATATGGCTTCTCTCCTGTGTGAATTCTCTCATGTATAACAAGATTTAGTTTCCGAGTAAAAGATTTCCCACATTTTGAACATGAATATGGATTCTCTCCTTTGTGAATTCTCTCATGTCTAACAAGATGTGATTTATGAGTAAAACATTTCCCACATTCTGAACATGAATTTGGCTTCTCTCCTTTGTGAATTCTCTCATGTCTAACAAGATATGATTTATGAGTAAAACATTTCCCACATTCTGCACATGAATATGGCTTCTCTCCTGTGTGAATTCTCTCATGTATAACAAGATCTGATTTCTGAATAAAACATTTCCCACATTCTGAACATGAATATGGCTTCTCGCCTGTGTGAATTCTCTCATGTATAACAAGATCTGATTTCTGAATAAAACATTTCCCACATTCTGAACATGAATATGGCTTCTCGCCTGTGTGAATTCTCTCATGTATAACAAGATCTGATTTCTGAATAAAACATTTCCCACATTCTGAACATGAATATGGCTTCTCTCCTTTGTGAATTCTCTCATGTCTAACAAGATCTGATTTCTGAATAAAACATTTCCCACATTCTGAACATGAATATGGCTTCTCTCCTGTGTGAATTCTCTCATGTATAACCAGATCTGATTTCTGAATAAAACATTTCCCACATTCTGCACATGAATATGACTTCTCTCCTGTGTGAATTCTCTCATGTGTAACAAGATATGATTTATGAGTAAAACATTTCCCACATTCTGCACATGAATATGGCTTCTCTCCTGTGTGAATTCTCTCATGTGTAACAAGATGTGATTTATGAGTAAAACATTTCCCACATTCTGCACATAAATATGGCTTCTCTCCTGTGTGAATTTTTCATGTTTAACAAGATCTGATTTAGTTGGAAAACACTTCCCACATTCTGCACATGAATATGGCTTCTCTCCTGTGTGAATTCTCTCATGTATAACCAGATCTGATTTATATGTAAAACATTTCCCACACTCTGAACATGAATGTGGCTTCTTTTTTTCTCTTTTATTTTGTTTAACCTTCTGAAATGATTTTGGAGATAATATTTCATTAATATTATCAGATGACAGACCCTTTGCTGTGATCGGCTGGGGGTATATCGGAGATATCATCATGATGTTCACATGTATTTTGTGTGATACTACGATCATCTGCTTCACATTCTGAAAATATCAGATGTCCTGCGGAGCTTCTGGTACAGTCATCTGCCAATAATAAAACTTACATTTTTATATAATGTAACATGAAATATTATATATACCTAAATATAACATTAAAAAATCCCACACAAACTGCAAGGTGCATAGCAAAACTATATTATTATCTGACTACTTGTGGCAAAGATTGCATAAACAATCAATTCTAGCAATATCCATTCCAGATATTGCCCAGTGCGGTATCCTGGTACTAACGCGGAGTGATATTGTTGTGGTGCGGCCGTAGATCTGTTCAGGAATTACTGTGGACGCTGTGAGTTAGGAGATGTATTATGCATTGTATGTGCGGACATTGAGGACTGATAAATGTGCATTGTGCTGTGTACTGTGCTGCCCTCTACTAGATGCTGTGTAAATATGAACAGTAGGTGTTCAGTCTCCTCACCACAAGCTGCCATAGACATCGTGGGAAAAGCCTCCGCACTCAGTGCTGACACTTCATGTACCCTGCTACAAACCAGTTCAGTCCAGGGAGAGGGAGGAAGCACTACTACTCCCAGCATCTATTCCAGTCTATGCTGAGGAGACATCTTTCTTCATATAGTCGCCTCAACAAAGGAGTGAAGCTTCATACAGTCAGGAGATATAAAGCTGAACAGGGTTTCTCCTCTATACTGGCTTCTATATTCGCCTCCAGCAGGATCCAGGACAATGTGATTTCCATGCAATAAACTTTGTCCTTCTTACCCCATAAATAAGGAACAGTAGAGACTAAAGCTTTAGTAGTATGGAGGTACACAGTGTGTCCCCACAGGAGCCGACCCCTGAAGGACCCTCCATCAGAGCAGCTTTACCTGGACTGGACATACCAATTTCTCCAATTGAGACAGAACCTCCTCTATACACACAATACTAAGTATATCCTATGCTGGAACTACATGTACTGCACCTTTAAGAGACACTGTAACCTGTTATTTCCTTCAGTAAAGAAGTGTTATGTCTGCAGGTTCACACTTGTGTCTGGTCACTTCCAATTACACTAACACCGCGGGCTCCACCACCTGCACCCAGACATCTCCTCTATAGGAGCCGCCAGTGGGATTATACAATTTCCATAAGGGCAACCTCCCACTATTGACCATTGTTGTCGACATGAAGGATCTTCTAGGGGTCCAGCAGCCCCTTCATATACCGTGACATCACCATCTGCTGCCAGTGGAACTACATGTCCCAGCTGCTCCCTGCAATATCTGCACCTCTTTGTGTCTCACCACCAATGTAAGCATCAAACAATAGAAAAGAGCCATCAATCTTATAGTTTATAGAAGATTAATAATGACTGTTGTCGGCAGCACATCCCTCTGTGTAAATAACGGATGTGCTGGAACATTAGAATCACTGTAATTGGCTGTTCAGAATTGAAAAGCCAATCACAGTGATCGAAGTTGCAAAGTGGCATCACCACCCCCTTGAGGTCAAGTTCCGGGCCCCTTCTGTTATAATCAACATGAACCAGACCGTGATCACCGTTACTGCAGCTATGGTGTTGAATTTTAGCCATGACGTACCTATACGTCCAAGGTCAGCAAGTACCACCGACATAACATCTAAGGCAGCGAAGGGGTTAATTGCCTGCAGGTGGGTGGATGTCTAGGGCCTGAGACCCCCCAACTGCTTAATAGACTGCTGAGAAGTGCAGTGCAGCTTGTGAGGTCGGAGCACAGAACAGGGAACGGGTTACATAGAAGATACAAAATCCAACACATCATTGTACCAAGCGGAGAATAAGTGACTGTAGAGGCCACTACTCACCTGGGCGGTGATCTGTAGGGATCTCCTCTGTCCTCCGCTCATCACCCCTCACATAGGTCTCTGGAGGATTAATATGGGGCAGAGCTTCACCCTGAAACAAAGATTGTAAAAGTCACAGACAGATGGAGAAGTCCCATCTGTGATCAGCTGTAATCTGCCATCTCCACCCATCTCATTACACAAGTATAACACATCTAATAGTGGGGGAGAAAACAAGACTGAGACAAGATCTTCACAGCCGTCTACACATCATAGGGAGATCTCATCACACCTTCTCTCCATCTACCTGATCATCCGGAGGAACATCGGGATCTTCTTGTTTACAGTCCTGTGGGAGAAGAGGACGGGGACATCTCTCTGGTGTTGTCCTCTTACTGGATAGACCTGGAGGAGACACATACAGGACTGAATTCATTCTTTACATACAGATCATTATAGGCCGTGTGTATTTAGTCCTATTACCTGGTGATGTGAGGGGAACCTCCATCATGACTATGTCCTTGTACAGATCTCTGTGTCCTTCTAAATACTCCCACTCCTCCATGGAGAAATAGACGGAGACGTCCTGACACCTTATAGGAACCTGACACATACAATGATAGCCGCATTGTCATCATTCCCCCATCCCTTCATAGCGTTACTGTATAATGTCCCAGCAGCAGCATTCCCAGCAGTGTCACCTCTCCAGTCAGCAGCTCAATCATCCTGTAGGTGAGTTCTAGGATCTTCTGCTCATTGATGTCCTCATGTATCAGGGGGTGAGGTGGAGGCCCCGTGATTGGGCTCAGGGCTCTTCCCTCACACTGTACAGGATCCTGACAGCACAGATCACTCCAGCTCTTCTTCACCACTGTGTAATCCTGGTTATGGAGAGGAGACACATTAATAAATCTCCCTCCAGACATCTCCAGAGTCCTCACCTCTCCAGCTCTGTCCGTTATTCTGTCCATAGATAAGAATGATGTCATGTGACATTGTCATCTCTCACCTCTCCAGTAACAAGGAAGAGGATCTCTAGGGTGAGGGGTAAGATCCTCTCCGCCATCTTGTCCCTGTCCAGATCCATCCTTGATGGTCAATAAGGGAAATTCTCTTCTATAGAAGATGTGAGAGGATCCGATATTGTAGAGACCTGAATGGGGGAAGAGACGATGGGACATCAGAAAGATCCTGGGAAATAATACAATTACTGGAGACTCCGATCACCGCAGGCAGAACTGATGGGGACAAGTCTGAGACATTAAAACACGCCATACAGACGGCTCCGCTCCGTGCACCTCGTACACACGGCTCCGCTCCGTACACCTCGTACACACACAGCTCCGCTCCATACGCCTCGTACACACACGGCTCCGCTCCATACGCCTCGTACACACACGGCTATGCTCCGTACGCCTCGAAACACACACGGCTATGCTCTGTACGCTTCGTACATACGTTTATGCTCCGTACTCCTTCTACATGTGGCACTCCAGAGTCTAAGTGCCACTGTGTCATCACTGCCCCTGGGTGGTGGTGTCATGCAGAGAGCAAAAAAGGGGTCTTCTCATCAGTCAGGTAAACCACACACAACACCTTTTGCCTCCAGGCCAGAAGGGGGAGACCAAGCCCGGGTTGCCTGTCATACCGGCACCTCACAGGAAGAGACAGGGCCGGCAGCTTAGCTGATGCAGCAGGAGCCAATACACAGAGTGCAGTAAAGGAGCCAAAGACCTGGCCGGGTGAGAAGGAACCCTGGTTGCTCTCAGCAGAGACTCCATGCACAATTGCTTGAAACCAGCTATTCCAGTAAAACACTAAACTACCAAACAAAACAGTGAATCTGCATATTGCTTGTGCCTGTCGTCCTTCACCCTACACCCAAACTAACTTCACTGCCCCAGGGAAACTGCTCTGCCCATGGAGAGCCATCCCATCCCAGCTGCTATCCTACATCCCGAAGGTTCTGCAGCAGCGGTAGCCCACTATAGCCACATACCACGGGGGGAGTCACAAAAAACTCCCTTTCATAATCCCCTTTCCCTACCATGCCAGAAGTAAACCCCCTTTTTAACTTAACCAAGGAGCACGAAAGCAGGGTCTCGACCCCTGTGACTCCCCAAAGACTGAATAGCCTGGTTCAGAGTACCCCACGGGTGTGGGCCCATCAGTTCCTGGTGTCACGAACGGGATCCCATAGCCTGGTCAAACCAGGTGTTGTGTGCTGTCAACTGTGTAAAATACGAGTTATTTACTGTTGCCATTACTAACACGCGCAGCGCGAAGCAGAGGGGGTGTGTCATTGTGGGCGGCACTCTCCCAAGAGCACGAAGCGAGGCCCAACCTGCGCGCTGACGACATCCGGTGGGGATGAGAAACCCTGTCCCACCGGCAGAAGTTGTACATCCCTACTATAGTGAAAGACCAGAAGGGTCAGGATTCACTAAGGGGGCGGAAAGATGTCGGGAGTCAAGGGAACAGCCTGAGCGCAGAGTAGAATCGGGATTGGATGGAGCACCCAGCGGTGCTGCAGCGCAAGGAATGTCCCAGATCATGCCATTCCTACTACAGTATACCCCGGTAGCGACGTGGTTGCTGCAATGCTCAGGGGAGCCAAACACCCTGACAGACTTCAGAGAAAAACTGAATAGCTATTATAGTGTGTACCCCCCTGACAGAAGGCCAGCGCATCAGCATATTAATGGGACAGTTAACTGGTACTGCACAGCGGGAGACAAAGTCCTGGCCAGACACTGATAAAGACACTGTAGAACATATAATCGCCAGGCTGAAAGCTACTTTTGAAACCAGTACTGATGCACGAGTGAAAATAAGATTCTTTGGGTGCAGGCAGAAACCACAGGAGAGCGTACAAGACTTTGCATTGAATTTACAGGAAGCGCTCAGGGTACTAAATCAGACAGAACCTGCCTTGGCACAAGAGGACAAATTGCTCATTGATCAGTTATTGATGGACTCCTGTTCCCTCCTCATAGAGGACAGCTGTGGATGATGGCTACACAAAACCCTGATCTAGACTTTGTGCAGTTCAAAGACAGCCTTCCGCATACTGCAAGCAGAGGAATTTCATGATACAAGCCCTGCACAATGCTTAGCTACAGCTTACCAACAACCGGAAGTGCAGATCCCACAGACTACAACAGGGTCAAGTGCAAAGCTCCAGGAGCCAATCACCAAGGAGGCTCTCGACAAAAAGATAGAAGCCCTGACCAAAACTGTAGCTGAGATGGGCAAGGCTATGCAGGAGATGCGAGGATCCAAGCTCATGGAGAAGATTGAGTTGGCTTTAAGCAGAGATGTTCCGTGGATACGGCCAAGGAGGTACCTAGCGACCCGAGGACAACCCAGCGACTGCTACAACCCGGACGGACAATCCATTTGCCGCCGTGGAGAATCAGGTTATTTTGAAATGGGAATGTACTTTAAACGAGAATCCCCGGGGGAAGCGGGCTGCCCCGCAGGACTAAAATCACAAGGCCCACCAAACTGGCATGACAGGTATGTAGGACGACGCCCGGTCCTGCCTGTGCTGCTAAATGGTGTCCCCATGAACGCTCTTGTTGGACACTGGTTCCCAGATCACCTCTATACCATATATCCTTTGTAAGAGATACTGGGCAGATTCAGACATTTTGCGTGGCCCAGATCATGACTTTAACATACTAGCTAGGAATGGTAAACCTGTGCCACAGGTTGTGTTCAAGGGAGTAACCATTAAAGTGCAGCGGGTAGAGTTAATGGGTCGAGGTTTGATAATTGTTGATGTTGACCGGCAGGAACGTAATCCAATGATTATTTTGGGCACTAATGTGATAGAGAATTTTCTTGCAGAAATAATTGTTGTGTTACAGCAGTGCGCCGAGACTGCCAACAGGGGACAAGAGCTAGTCCTGCAAAAGGAAATAAAAGCATTGGTGCCAAGACAGCAGGTAGAGTTGTCTGGAGGAGAAATAGGCAGTGCAAGAGTAAGTGACCCAATACCGATTGTGATACCCCCCAAAACTGAAATGTTGATCTGGTGTAGAGCTGCAATAGGCCTTAGAGGGCGAGACTATCAAACCCTGGTAGAACCCATGTACTCAGACAGTAGGCCCACTGTACTGATGGCCAAAAGGGTAGTTGAGGTACACAGGGGGAGAGTACCAGTACGCCTTCTAAACTGTGAAGAAGTCATCTTGCCAAAGTATGCTACAATTGCTAAATTGTACACTGTCGATAACAACTCCCATCACGTCAGTTGAACCCTTGAACCCGTCTAACCAGGCGGAGGGCAATGGCTCAAAGGGAAAGCTGGCGGATTGGTGCCAAAAGTTACATGTAGGTACCGGTTCTACACCCTACCGCCCACTCACTACCAATGTGCTAAATATATGTTAAAAGAAATGAAGGAAGCAGAAGTGATAAAAGACAGTTGTAGCCCCTGGGCAGCTGTTCTAGTCTTAGTCAAGAAAACGGATGGGACAATGAGGATGTGCGTAGATTATAAGGCAGATCAACCGCATTACAAACAAGGACGCATACCCATTACTTACAATTGAGGAATCATTAGCGTTATTAGCATTAAAAGCTGATAACTACTTTTCCACCTTAAATCTGACTAGTGGGTATAGGCAAGTTCCTGTGGCAGAGGCTGACCATGAGAAGACAGCATTCACCACGCCAATGGGCCTCTGCTATATGATGGGGCAGTCCGGCTCTTTTTGATGAGCCAGCTCTTTCGGCTCAGTTCACTAAAAAGAGCCGGCTCTTTCGGCTCAAAAAACGGCTCTTTTTTACAATAATCCTCTGCTACAACCTGTCATGAATACAGAACCTCCCCTGTACAGTGAGAACCTTATTCTACACCTTTGTATGTATCTAGTGAAGTACTAAAGACTGTTATTAGCATTATTGTTTCCTCAGATTGTCAGCTCTTCTGAACAGGGCCCTCGCTCCTCATTTGTATTCTCAACTTTTATTGCTTGTCTAATATGTGGTGTTTTTTGTACATGTCCTTATTAGTAAATGCTCTGATATGTGTCAGTCCTAATTCTTAAATATAAAGGTTGCAATTACTGTGCTATGTCACTGTATGTGCAACATACACTGTACATACTACACATACATACACACACACTGTACACACATACTGTACACACATACATACACACACACTGTACACACATACTGTACACACATACACACATACTGTACACACATACATACACTGTACACATACTGTACACACATACATACACACATTGTACACACATACTGTACACACACACAAGATATACACACACGATATATACACACACACGATATATATACACACGATATATACACACACATATGATAAATACACACACACACAAAACACAAGATATATACACACACGATATATACACACACATATGATAAATACACACACACGATATATACACACACACACAAGATATACACACACGATATATACACACACGATATATATACACACATGATATATACACACACATATGATAAATACACACACACGATATATACATACATATAAATACACACACACGATATATACACACACATTGATATACACACACATGATATATACACACACACGATATATATACACACACATGATATATACACACACACGATATATACACACACATATGATATATATACACACACACGATATATACACACACACACGATATATACACACACATATGATATATATACACACACACGATATATACACACACATGATATATACACACACATATGATATATATACACACACACGATATATACACACATACATGATATATACACACACGATATATACACACACACATGATATACACACACACACGATATACACACACACACGATATACACACACACATGATATATACACACACACACACATATGATATATACACACACACGATATATACACATACACGATATATACACACACACATGATATATACACACACACATGATATACACACACACACAATGATATACACACACACACATGATATATACACACACACATGATATATACACACACATGATATATACACACACACGATATATACACACACACGATATATATACACACACACATGATATATACACACACACACATGATATATACCACACACACATGATATATACACACAACAGATATACAACACACACATGATATATACACACACACACAATGATATATATACACACAACACACACACACGATATATACACACATACATGATATATACACACACACACGATATATACAACACAACATGATATATACACACACACATGATATATACACACACACGATATATACACACACACATGATATAACACACACGATATACACACACACATATGATATATACACACACACACACGATATATACACACATACATGATATATATATACACACACACGATATATACACACACACGATATATACACACACACATGATATATATACACACACATGATATATATACACACACACAATATATACACACACATGATATATACACACAGATATACACACACAACACACATGATATACACACACACACACACACATGATATACACACACACACACACACAGATATACACACACACACACACACATGATATACACACACACACACACATGATATACACACACACACACATCGATATACACACACACACACACACATGATATACACACACACACACACACGATATACACACACACATATGATATACACACACACAGATATATACACACACACATGATATATACACACACATGATATATACACACACACATGATATATACACACACATATGATATATACACACACACATATATATACACACACACATGATAAATACACACACATATGATATATACACACACAATGATATATACACACACATGATATACATACACACACATGATATACATACACACACACACACACACACACACACAGCGCCTTCCACTAAACATTGGAGAGATGGAGACAGAACATTTTGTTAAAGATTTTCTCTTTTTTTTATACCAGAAAAAAAAACTTAAAACACCAGTCATGGATGTCAGTAGGCCAACTACACTGGGCACTATGTGCTGACTTCCTACTACACTGTCTGTATATACAATTATTGAAGCTGCACCTATATCTATCCACATTTTGCCTAAAATCATATTCCTTACCCAACAACAGGTCTATTCTCCCCCTGCAGTGTCCTCCTGACTAAAGACTGAGAAGATGATCAATGATAATAAACAAGCTGAGTCCTCCTACACATCCCATATGCCAGATAAGGTCAGGGAAACTTAACCCATAAACATGCTGGTGGTCTTGTGCCCACTGCCCTAAGGAAGAAACAATGTGTGTGTATACCTTTAATTGGGAGAAGGGGCTTCACGCCATGTGTTGGAAACTTTGTTTACACTTCCAGTGTTAGCTCACTTATCTCCTGGCTGCTCCTCCCAGTCACAGTCAGGCTTAATAAAGCTGCCAGCAGAGGGTAAAAAACAAAACAAAAAAAAACACGGCTCTCTGGCTCGTTCACTGTGAAGAGTCGGCTCTTATCAGTCACATGAAAGAGCCGGCTCAATGTGTCGGATCGTTCGCGAACGACACATCACTACTCTGCGAGTTCCAACTGTACGCCGTTTGGACTCTGCAACGCACTTGGTACATTTGCAACGCACCCGGTACATTCCATAGACTGATGGAGTGTTGCCTAAGACACAACAACTTTGAGACCGTCTTAGTGTATCTGGATGACGTCAGTCTACTCAAAAACATATGAGGAGCATCTGGAGCACTTGGCAGAAACATTTGAAGCCTTGTCCGCCTATGGAATGAAGATAAAGCCATCCAAGTGTCACCTGTTAAATCCAAAGGTACAGTACCTCGGCAATGTTGTAAGCTCAGAAGGTGCAGCACCAGACCCAGAGAAGGTTACAGTAATAAGGGATTGGCCAAGACCACCAGCGTGAAAGAGGTGAGGCAGTTCATGGTCCTGGTCGGCTACTACATTAGATTCATTAAAGGGTTTACAAAGATGGCAGCCCCGCTACAAGATCTCCTGGTAGGATAGTCCAAGAAGACAAAAGACCGGAGTTCTCCCAGAAATCCGGAGATATCCCAGAAATCAATAATTGGTCTGGCAGATCATAGTACCAAAGAGAGATTTCAAAATAGTTTTGGAAGCCTATCGTGACAGCACAGGGCATTTTGGATGGAAGAAATTGGGAGGTTCTACGGAGAAAAAGATTTTATTGCGTTGGCATGATAAGATCAATTGAGAATTGGTGCAGAAACTGTGGCCCGTGCAACCCAAGAAGAAAAGACAAAGACAGTCAGACAGCTCCACTCCAGTGCATAGTCACCAAACAACCACTTGAACTGGTAGAACTAGATCACGTCAAGTTAACACCAAGCGGATCTGGCTATGCCTATGCCTTGACCATAGTGGACCACTATTCCCGCTTCTTAGTGGTGGTGCCCGTGAAGAATCTAACAGCCAGAACCGCAGCTAAGGCGTTTCAAACCTAATTTTGCAAACCCCATGGCTATCCAGAACAGGTCCTCACAGATCAAGGTCCAGCATTCAAGGCTGAAATCTTTCAAGAATTTTGTCACTTGTATGGGTGTACGAAGATACAAACACCATACCATCCTCAAACAAATGGTCTATGTGAAAAGAAGAATCAAATTGTGATGGACTTATTGAAGACTTTACCAGTGGCAGAAAGAAACTTGTGGCCAGAGAAGTTACTAGACCTGGTAGACTTATATAACCATGTCCCAGTGAGTTCTACCAACTGCACCCCAGTTACTTAATGAGAGCAAGACCTGATAACCTGCCAATAGACTTGGATATGGGAATCCTAAAACCAGACGTAGAAGCACCAGAAGCCAATTAGGATACCACTCGCCAACAAAAGTATCACCAAGTACAAGAATGTGTAGAAAGGAGTCTCCAACAAGCTAGAGAGACAAGAAAAAAAACCTATAACCAACATGCTCCTGCAACACCTTTACAACCTGGTGTGCAAGTTCTTAAAAGAAAAAGACGCACCCACAAATTGGATGACCAATGGGAAACAGCACCATACACCGTCTTACCATCAAATTTTGATAACACAAAAGTGTTTGGTCAGCAAAGATCAAGGGAAAACAACATCAGTTGTGTCAAGAGACCATTTAAAGTTGTGTCCTGAAACCCTGAAGACACCAGAAATTTCAGTTCCTGTAACTACCCAACCTGCGAAAGATGAGGTGTTTTTCATACAGTCTTAAGAGACTTTCCAAAGACTTGGACAAACTACAATGGAGCAGTCATCGTACCAATGCTAGCATTCCATCAAGTGATAACACCTGAAGTTGGACAGCAAGAAGCCCCAAGAGTGGAAGAACCAGAAGTGGCACCTGTAGAGGAAGAACAGATTCATGCTCCCAGTGTACTTGCCAGTCCTGCTGTCAGATCCATATCTCACTCAGAGTCAGAGATGTACACTTCTACACTTAGTATAGTATTGATTACACTTGCAGTAGACACTCCTGAGCTAAGGAGATCGCAGCATAGTACAAAAGGTAAAATACCATTCCGTTACCAAGAAAATGTGGTAAGGAGTCAAATGTAAATAGGTTTGCTTGTTGTTAGTAACCGGTAAAAGTAGTGTACAGAAGGGTGGATGAACTGGAGTCAAACCCAGGAACATTAAGTTAGGAAGTCAAGCTCCTGGGGGTAGCAAGATGGAAACCAGGACTCCTAAGCTGAGATGCCAGTAGGGAAAATGTCCATCTTGTATAGTATAAATGTGTAACCTTGCAACCATCAATCTAAGGGTAAGTGCACACTGGGCGGGTTTTCGGCGGTTTACCTGTGTAAACCGCCGTTTTGTTTACATTAGTTTTATTTAAATTTATGTTAATCCAAACCGTCGTTTGGATTAACATTAAAACTAATGTAACCCGCCCAAGTCAGTGCACACACCGGCGGTTACCCAGCGTCATCCGTTGCTAACCCGCAGGTTTCCCAGCGGGTTAGCAAACAATGAACATGTTCTAAAAAACGGCGGTTCTGCAGCGGCTGCAAGCAGAATCATGTGCTGCTTCCAGCCGCTGCAGAATCGCCGCCGAGAACCCGCTGTGCAGCCGCCGGATACCGCCCGGATCCCGCCGCACATACCCGCCAGGAAGCCGATGAACGGCGCCGGAGCTTCCTGGCGGGTACCGCCAGCTGCCGCCGAGAAACACGCCGGGTAAGTGTGCACTTACCCTTAGCATCTTCAGAGACTTTCCTGTATGAACTCTTTTAAATATTCTTGAACTTTTACCTTAAATATGGACGATACTACCACTGGACTGGTTCTTGTAAAAATTGTCTTGTAACTACCGTGTTTTCCCGATAGTAAGACCACCCCGAAAGTAAGACAGGGTGGGGAGGGACGGGGTGTCTGCTAATGTAAGACCCCCCCCGAATGTAAGGCAGGGTAGGGGGGAGGGGGGGTCTTACTATCGGGGAAACACGGGGGGGTTTACATACATACAAACACGTACAGACACATGCATACACATATATACACACCACACAAACACATAGCACCGCTTCTTACCGGGTCCGGTGTGGGGTCCCTGATGGACCTGTGCCGTCCTCTGTGCTCCGGGCCGGTCCCCGAGATGATCCGCTGCCGTCCGCCGTGTTCCGGTGCCGTTTTGCACCGGTATCGCCGGTCCTAGGCTCCATGGTCCCTGTTCTTCCGGAGTTCAGGCCGCAGCTCGCCCAGGTCATAGTGTGGGCCAATCAGCATAGCGGCGCTGACGTCAGAGGCAAGCGCCCGATGACGCTTGCTTGAGCGCCGCTATGCTGATTGGCCCACACTATGACCTGGGCGGAGCTGCGGCCTGAACTCGGGAAGAACAGGGACCATGGAGCCTAGGACCGGCGATACCGGTGCAAAACGGCACCGGAACACGGCGGACGGCAGCGGATCATCTCGGGGACCGGAGCACAGAGAACGGCACAGGACCATCGGGGACCCCACACCGGACCCGTTAAGAAGCGGTGCTATGTGTGTGTGTGCGGTGTGTATGGTGTGTATATATGTGTATGCATGTGTCTGTCTGTATATGTGGGAATGTGTGGATGGATGGCTGCAGTGTGCGGATGGATGGATGGATGGTGGGGCCTCCAATGTAAGGCCCCCCCCCCCCCCCGAAAGTAAGACAGGGGGCCACTTTTGGCCACAAAAAGAATGTAAGACCCTGTCTTACTTTCGGGAAAACACGGTAATATCATCAGCCAAAGGTGGAAAGACTAATCACCAGAGAGACTGCTTTTTGAACTTTTGACTTTTTACATTTTTCTAGGTTTTTGTAGCTTTTATATTTTAAGACTCTACACATCTTTAATTGTCATTGATTATTCTTGATTATCTTTTGAAAAGTTGTCATAGTCCCGGAGTACTGTCTTTCACTAAGGGGGAATGTGGCACCCCAGGGTCTAAGTGCCACTGTGTCATCACTGCCCCTGGGTGGTGGTGTCACACAGAGAGCAACAAAGGGGTCTTCTCATCAAGCAGGTAAATCACACACATCACCTTCTGCCTCCAGGCCAGAAGGGGGAGACCAAGCCCAGGTGCAGGGTGAGCTCCCCTATAATTTCTGGTCTGGGGCGAAGCCAGTTAGTTCAGTTCCTAGGAGGACTGAGGAAGACATCCTGGTGGACTTGAGGCTACTTGAGCATGTTCCAGGATCACTGACTTGGTGCCAGGCCTGAGGCTAGGGTCTGCGGAGAGTTGCAGGAACACCTAGGGAGCTGAGAGACGCCATGCTCACCCCAGATAAAAGTGCAGAAAACGGACACCAGAGTCCGAGACTGTGCAGGGTCTAACAGTCAATACCGGATGGTGGGAAATTCCAGGTTCCTTAGCCACACCGTGCCCTGAGACACAGCAACGGAGAGAGTTCAGGAACTGACACCCGAGAGGAGGGATAGACAAAGGACTCGAGTTGCCTGTCATACCGGCACCTCGCAGGAAGAGACAGGGCCGGCAGCCCAGGTAAATGCCAGCGTCCTGAACAAACAAGGAGGCCCACTCCCTGTCGGGGTCACCGTCCGTGATACTTGCCAGACGTCCCAGGCAGATGTACTGAGCTTGGGGTAACTGTCTCTCCCTCCCTGTGCGTGTGTTCTCCCCAGCCTCTTAACTGTGCGGCTTATGAAGTAGGAGAGCCGTAAAGTAATAAGGTACAAATAGCACGGTAAGGTACTGTACAGACTAGGTGCAAATAGTATAAGGCAATGTACTGTACAGACTATTGAAGAATGAATGGGTGGGTGTTGTGTTCCCCAATGATTAGCTAGGAGAAAAGGATTTTACAGTGAGTACACAAAAAACTAAAGTTAGTCTTACCGGTAACGATGTTTCCAGGGTCCACATGACAGCACCACAGGAGGAATAATCCCATATCCTTCTGTAGGGACAGGAAGCACAAGAGGTTAAAAGCCCTCCCCTGACCCCACCTCCTCAGTGATTTTACAAGAACCACACCGGCAGGGTATAACATAATTTGATACAACGCAATTTTATTTCAGGAAAGGTAGACATATAGAAAAGACACATACAGTCGAACAGTAGGGAGGGAACTAAGGGTGCTGTCATGTGGACTCCTGGAAACATCGTTACCGGTAAGACTAACTCCGGTTTTCCAGTTCGTCCCCATGACAGCACCACAGGAGTATACCCAAGAACTCAAACTTAGGGAGGGACAATAGCCTGAAGCACTTTACGACCAAACACCGTACGCTGGTTGGAAAGCACATCCAATTTGTAATGCCTGCAAAAGGTCGAAGGGCCGGACCAAGTCGCAGCAGCACAAATCTGATCGATTGTCGCCCCTGCTCTAGCAGCCCAGGATGTGGAAACCGCCCTGGTAGAATGAGCCTTGACAATAGCAGGGGGAGACAGCCCATCGGAAAGATAAGCTACCGAAATCATGGACCTAATCCACCTAGCTAAAGTCGGCTTGGAAGCCTTCCTGCCACGATTTTTACCCCCAAACTGAAGGAAAAGATTCGAGTCCAATCTCCAGTTCCGAGTGGCTTCCAAATAGGCCAGCACTGCAGCCCGGACATCCAGACGGTGAAATTCCTCCTCCTTCAGATTTTTAGGGTTGGCACAAAACGAGGGAAGAACCACCTCTTGGTCCAACGTGAGCGAAGACACCACCTTTGGGGAAAAACTGGGGTCCAGCTTCAGAATGAGGCAGTCATCCCGGACCTGTAGGTATGGCTCGACCACAGAGAGGGCCTGAAGCTCGCCTAAACGTTTAGCCGAGGTGATGGCGACTAAGAATACCGTCTTCAGAGTCAAGTTCCTGATGTCCAAGGCCTGGAGGGGACCAAAGGACGGACCACAAAGGACCTTCAATACCAGAGCCAGATCCCACGGGGGGGGGGGGGGGGGGAAGAGTGTCAAAGCGTCGGACGAAGCCTCTGGAGTCCCTTGACGAAGCGGACAACCCACGGATGTGCAGATAACGGAGTGTCGAAGAATGCACTGAGCGCTGCAATCTGAACTTTCAAGGTACTGGGACGTAGACCTTTGTCAAATCCGGCCTGCAGAAAATCAAGGATCCCCGGAAGGCCCGGGTGAGAGGCATCGACTGAAGGATGAAACTGACACAGAACGTCTTCCAGACCTTGAGATAAATGGCCTGCGTGACGGGTTTCCTACTAGCCTGCAAGGTCCGGATCACTGGAACAGATAACCCCTTGGCCCTCAAGATCTCCTCTTCAGCAGCCAAGCCGACAGTTGGAGCTGACGAAGATTCTGATGCAACAATGGGCCCTGCGTCAGTAGATCCTCCCTCAGAGGCAGTTAGACCGGATCCTCTACTGCCAGGTGCTGGAGGAAGGAGAACCAGCTTCTCTGCGGCCAGAAAGGCACAACCCTGTCCTCCTGAATTTTTCTTAGGACCCTCGGGACCAGAGGAAGAGGAGGAAAAGCATACGCCAGGTCGCCACCCCAATTCTGTGAAAGAGCGTCTACAGCCAGAGGACGATCGCCAGGGTCGAGAGAGAAGAAATAGGGCGTCTTCGCATTTGCCCTGGAAGCAAACAGATCCAGGCGAGGCTGACCCCACCGGCGAGTCAGGTCTGCGAACACAGTCGCGTTCAGCTCCCAATCCGAAGCCCGCATCTGACGCCTGCTGAGGTAGTCCGCTTCGTGATTCTCGGAACCCCGAAGATGGACAGCCGAGATGGAGCTCACCACGGGCGCCATGTCCAGGAATATCTTGGCGGCCAAAGACTGGAGTAGCGGATGACGAGGCCCGCCCTGATGCCTGATGAAGGAGACCGCCGTGATGTTGTCTGAAAGAATCTTCACATGGCAATCCCTCAGGACGGCTCGGCTGCGACGTAGGGCTTCCCAAATCGCCTGTAACTCCCGATAATTTGAAGAACGAGACCGAATCGTGGCGGACCAGGTCCCCTGAAGGTAACGGTCCCCCACTCGGGCCCCCCATCCATAGAGGCTCGCATCCGTGGTGACCAGAAGACAAGGCTCCAGGTGCCAGGCTACTCCTAACCGAAGATTCGTCGGGTCCAACCACCAATGCAGGGAGTTCTGGGCGTCGGTTGAGAGAGAAAACTTCAGATCCAGACGCGGCTGATGTTTGTCCGTCACCGCCAGGATGGAACTCTGTAATGCCCTGGAATGGAACTGGCTCCATCTGACGCACGGGATGCATGAGGTCATGATGCCCAAAACACTCATGGCTTCCTGATGGACGGACGAATCTTCCTCATAAAGGACCGAATTCGTTGAGGGATGGAGAGCAATTTGTCCTCGGGGAGATAGGATGTTCTGGAATGGGAATCCAGACGAACCCCCAAAAAGACGCAGAAAGTGCGCGGGACCAGAATCGACTTGTGTAGGTTCACCAACCAGCCCAGGCTGTCGAACGTCCGCCGGACAAAATCCATGTGAAGAGTCATCTCCCGAGGGGATCGAGCCACCAGCAGGAAGTCGTCGAGGTAGGGAACAATTGTAATATCTCGTAGTCGGATGTATGCCACCACTTCCGCCAGGAGTTTGGTAAAAATTCTGGGAGCAGAAGACAGGCCGAATGGAAGACATCGGAACTGGAAGTGGAGAACCTGGCTGCCTACGGGGAGAGCAAACCTCAGATATTGTTGGCTGGAGGAGTGAACTGGCAGATGGTAATATGCATCTTTTAAGTCTAAAGTGCACATAACCGCCTCCAGGTCGATCAGTGGAATGGCTGATCTGACTGATTCCATGCGGAACTTCTTGTACCGAACCCACCGGTTTAACGGTTTGAGGTTGATGATGGTACGGAACTCCCTGATGGTTTTTTTACTGAAAACAGAGAGGAGTAGTGGCCCTTACCCCGTTCCTGCAGGGGAACGGGAGCTACTACCTTCTGTGCCAGAAGCCGCTCCACATCCGTACGAAGCCGGGAAAGAGAGGCAGGGGAACCCTTTGTGAGAAGGAACACCCCCGGCGGAGGACGAGAAAACTCTATTCTGTAACCTAGAGCAACAGTGGTCAAAACCCAGGGATTTTGAGTAATCTGACTCCAACCCCCGTGAACAACTGCAGCCGCCCCCCCACGCTGGCGTAGTCATTGACGTCGTGGACGGGGCCCAGCCTGGGGTTGAAATTTTCTATCCTTACCCCCCTTATTAAAACTCCAGCTCGTGGAACCCCCCCCTCTTATGAGCGACAGATCTACGAAAGGGGAAGGGTTTACGAAAAGGCTGCCCTATCTTTTTATCCTCCGGGAAACCCTTGTTTCTATCGGATGCTTTCTCCAAAATATCATCCAGCACAGGACCAAAGACTCTGAGACCAGAAAACGGAATGGAGCACAGCTTATTCTTTGAAGCCGTGTCCCCAGACCACGTCTTCAACCAAACCGCTCTCCGGGCGGAGTTGGACAATGCATTATTTCTGGACGCGAATCTAACAGATTCAGCGGACGCGTCGGCCATAAAGTCCGTAGCCAGTTTCAACAGAGGCAGAGACTCAAGGAGAGATTCCCTTGGAGTGCCACGCCGTAGGTGACCCTCGAGTTCATCGAGCCAGACTTTCATAGACCTGGCAATGGAGGTAGCAGCGACATTGGATGAAATAATAGCCGCCGAGGCCTCCCAGGCCTTTTTCAAAAGCCCATCCGCCTTCCGATCCATAGGATCCTTCAAGCCCGAGGAATCCTCAAACGGGAGAGAAGTCTTTTTTGCTACCCTCGCCACTGGAACATCGATCTTAGGGACCGTGTCCCACACCGAGATGTCGTCTGGATTAAACAACAGGCGAGAGCGAAAGTCCCTAGGAACCGCGAGCCGTTTTTCCGCATCCTCCCATTCTTCAAGGATCATGTCCTTAACCTGGGAGTTAACTGGAAAAACCAAAGACTGCTGAGACTTAAGTCCTGCAAACATAATGTCCTGAATGTTTGTGACCTGCTCCGGTTCCGCCACCTGCATGGTGTTCCGGACGGCCCGCAACAGAATCTCCATGCCCTCTGCGTGAAACAGATACCTCTTACGGTCCCCACCCCCTGAAGGGCTCAGGGTCATATTGGAGTCAGACTCATCAGACGGGTCAAGTTCACCCTCCGAAGACGGCCCCACCTCCCCTCTGGGACGTTTGGTCTGAACAACTGGGACCTCTGGAGCAGACGGTTGCAGCGATGTGATAGAAGCCTGAACCTCCTCTTTAATGATAGAGCGCATCTCCCGCAATAAGGCACTGTGGTCCTCCTTCAACATGGAGGCCCGACATTCAGCACAGAGACGCTTAGTGTAGGTGTCTGGAAGCTTGATATTACAATCCAGGCACCTCTTGGACTTCACCATGACCTTCTTTCCCACCTCGTTTTTAGAAGGCGGCATGTGCCCTGAAACATCCTATGTAAAGGGGACATAGAGAAGAAAGGGACGAATGAGGGCAATGTCCATTACACCCTGACTAAGGCAATGGTACACTTACACGGCTGTGGGGAGAACCAGGGAGGGAATCAGCATGGGCCACATCTGCCATAATGTCTGCCGACTGGAGCCAGGGAGTAACGCCGCAGTCATGTGTTCCCCAGCCCCCCCTCTTATAGCATACCTCGTTGTCCTGCCATGTATGCCTGTTCCAGGACGTCCACCGCGTCCTGCGCTCGGATTCCCCGCCACAGACCGCGGACCGGAAGTGCGTCATCGGTACTTCCGGTTTTGCGCAGAGCGGTCCCCGCGGCTGGCAGAAGCCCGGGAACCGCCGAACAGGCCGCCCAGAGCCTCCCAAGGAGGAAGCGGCAATCCGGAGGCTCCTGCCTCCCGCAGGGCTGAGGGACTCCCGGCAAGGAGTGTCGGCCCCAGGACCCGCTTGACGGCGGGAAGAAGAGAGCCGCGGCCCCCCTGCTCCCACCGGGTCCCGGTGAGTAACTCGAGTGCCTCCAGCACTCTCCGCCAGTGCGTCCCCGCACCAGCACCTCCGTACTCCCTGTCCTTGTGCAGGGACAGGAAAAACACTGAGGAGGTGGGGTCAGGGGAGGGCTTTTAACCTCTTGTGCTTCCTGTCCCTACAGAAGGATATGGGATTACTCCTCCTGTGGTGCTGTCATGGGGACGAACTGGAAATCCCTGCTTCTCCTTCGCATCATTGGGGGACACAGGACCATGGGACGTCTTAGAGCAGTCCCTGGGTGGGAATCAGTTGAATGATGGTCGAACATCATGTGCAAGCTGCTCACAGATGCGCGACTGACGTCTGCAAAATTTTTCTGCCTAGGCTTGCGTCTGCCGAAGCCTGGGTGTGAATGTTGTATGTTCGATGAAGGTATGCAGGCTGGACCAGGATGACACCTTGCAGACCTGAGTTGCTGAGGATTGGTGACAAAAGTATGTGTTCCCTCAGGGGTGACAGTGCCACACAGTTTATGTACCCCTGGGAGTGCCTGTGCCACACAGTATGTGTGCCAACAGGGAGTGACTGTGCCCCACAGTATGTGTGCCCCCCAGGGGGTGACTGTGCCACACAGTATATGTGCTCCAAGGGGGTGACTGTGCCACACAGTATGTGGGTCAACAGGGAGTGACTGTGCCACACAGTATGTGTGCCCCCCCAGAGGGTGACTGTGCCACACAGTATATGTGCCCCCCCAGGGGGTGACTGTGCCACACAGTATATGTGCCCCCCCAGGGGGTGACTGTGCCACACAGTATATGTGCCCCCCCAGGGGGTGACTGTGCCACACAGTATATGTGCCCCCCAAGGGGGTGACTGTGCCACACAGTATATGTGCCCCCCAAGGGGGTGACTGTGCCACACAGTATATGTGCCTCCCCGGGGGGTGACTGTGCCACACAGTATATGTGCCCCCCCAGGAGGTGACTGTGCCACACAGTATATGTGCCCCCAGGGGGTGACTGTGCCACACAGTATATGTGCCCCCAGAGGGTGACTGTGCCACACAGTATATGTGCCCCCAGGGGGGTGACTGTGCCACACAGTATATGTGCCACAGGGGTGACTGTGCCACACATATATGTGCCCCAGGGGGTGACTGTGCCACACATTATATGTGCCCCCAGGGGGTGACTGTGCCACACATTATATGTGCCCCCAGGGGGTGACTGTGCCACACATTATATGTGCCCCCAGGGGGTGACTGTGCCACACAGTATATGTGCCCCCAGGGGGTGACTGTGCCACACAGTATATGTGTACTGTGGAGAATGAATGAACATTTTCTGGCATTAGCACCTGATTAATCAGACACATTAGTATTACTCATTAAAATAACTAACCTCTGCAACCTCAACAACCTTAGACCCATTCCTCCAGCCAGTTCCCCCGGTCTCGCTATCTGGAGCACGTCCATCTTGAGCCATCCTTCCACCTCTCCTTCCTCTTTGACCACCTACAATCGGGCTTCTGACAGCATCACTCCACCAAAACAGCCTTAAAGAGGAGCTGTCACCCCACCTGGTGCTACGCTAACTGAATGTAGTACTGAATGCAGCTTGTCTGCTGCATTCAGGTAAGGGGTCCCCCATGTCTCTAGCCGCCCTTTAACTTGTAAAGACTTTATAAAGTTTATGCAGTCATCGCTGTGGTATGGTGTCCCCCCGCCTCCAGCCCTCTCTGGTCCACCTCCAGCCCTCCTTTATGTGTCTCCTCTCCACAGAGCGAGCAATGGGCGGGAGCAATCCCAGCAGCTGAAACGCCTCCTGCCGGTGACGTCAGCACCGGAGTCCACCCTGGTCCAGATAATGTATGTACAGCAGGCCGGGCTCCGGCGTTGACGTCACCGGCAGGAGGCATTTAAGCTGCTGGGTCCGCTCAAGCCCATTGCTGGCTCTGTGGACCCACGAGCGATGGATCCTGTAACTAAGGACTGATCACATCTACAAGACGTCACCGACCACGAGCGATGGATCCTGTAACTAAGGACCGATCACATCTACAAGACGTCACTGACCACGAGCGATGGATCCTGTAACTAAGGACTGATCAATCTACAAGACGTCACCGATCCACGAGCGATGGATCCTGTAACTAAGGACCGATCACTTCTACAAGACGTCACCGACCACGAGCGATGGATCCTGAACTAAGGACCGATCACATCTACAAGACTCACCGACCACGAGCGTGGATCCTGTAACTAAGGAGTGATCTAATCTACAAGAGTCACCGCCACGAGCGATGGATCCTGTAACCAGTGACCGAATCACATCTTCAAGTGTCCCGCCCGAGCGATGGTCTGTAACTAGACCATACATCTACAAGCATCATCACTGGCACCCCGCCGTATGGATCCACGTAACTAAGGATCCTGTCCATCGTACAAGAGATCACCGACATCACGAGCTGATGATCCTTAACTAAGGATCCGATCACATCTACAAGGATCACCGACCACGAGCGATGGATACTGTAACTAAGGAGTGACTACTCTCAAGAGTTCACCGACCACGGAGCGATGGATCTGTAACCAAGGACCATCACATCTTCAAGACGTCACCGACCACGAGCGATGGATCCTGTAACTAAGGACCGATCATCTACAAGACGTCACCGACCGAGGAGCGATGGATCCTGTAACTAAGGACCGATCACATCTACAAGACGTCACCGACCACGAGCGATGGATCCTGTAACTAAGGACCGATCACATCTACAAGACATCACTGACCACGAGCGATGGATCCTGTAACTAAGGTACCGATCATCTACAAGACGTCACCGACCACGACGATGGATCCTGTAACTAAGGACCGATCACATCTACAAGAGATCACCGACCACGAGCGATGGATCCTGTAACTAAGGACCGATAACATCTACAGAGACTCACCGACCACGAGCGATGGATCCTGTAACTAAGGACCGATCACATCTACAAGAGTCACCGACCACGAGCGATGGATCCTGTAACTAAGGACCAATCACATCTACAAGACGTCACCGACCAGAGCGATGGATCCGTAACAAGGACCGATCACATCTACAAGACGTCACCGACCACGAGCGATGGATCCTGTAACAAGGACCGATCACATCTACAAGAGATCACCGACCACGAGCGATGGATCCTGTAACTAAGGACCGATCACATCTACAAGAGATCACCGACCACGAGCGATGGATCCTGTAACTAAGGACCGATCACATCTACAAGAGTCACCGACCACGAGCGATGGATCCTGTAACTAAGGACGATCACATCTACAAGACGTCACCGACCACGAGCGATGGATCCTGTAACTAAGGACCGATCACATCTACAAGACGTCACCGACCACGAGCGATGGATCCTGTAACTAAGGACCGATCACATCTACAAGACGTCACCGACCACGAGCGATGGATCCTGTAACTAAGGACCGATCACATCTACAAGAGATTACCGACCACGAGCGATGGATCCTGTAACTAAGGACGATCACATCTACAAGACGTCACTGACCACGAGCGATGGATCCTGTAACTAAGGACCGATCACATCTACAAGACGTCACCGACACGAGCATGTGAATCCTGTAACTCAAGACCATCATCTACAAGATCTGTGACGACCACGAGCGATGGATCCTGAACTAAGGACCGATCACATCTACAAAGATCACCGACCACGAGCGATGGATCCTGTAACTAAGGACCGATCACATCTACAAGAGATCACCGACCACGAGCGATGGATCCTGTAACTAAGGACCGATCACATCTACAAGACGTCACCGACCACGAGCGATGGATCCTATAACTAAGACCGATCACATCTACAAGACGTCACCGACCACGAGCGATGGATCCCGTAACTAAGGACCAGATCACATCTACAAGACTCACCGACCACGAGCGATGGATCCCGTAACTAAGGACAATCACATCTACAAGACGTCACCGACCACGAGCGATGGATCCGTAACTAAGTTTTTTTTTTTTTTTTTTTTTTTTTTTTTTTTTTTTTTTTTTTTTTTTTTTTTTTTTTTTTTTTTTTTTATAGTCCCCGATGCTGTGCCAATTACAGTACGCACACAGTCTGTATAAGGAGATCATTAAGCCCAGGGGATCACTAAGGACCCATACAGGCACAAGAGTTGTATAAGACATCCATTACAGATACACAGACTTAATAAGACTGAACTCACAAGACACGCAGTCTGACTGACGTCCATCTACAACCGACCACACATGGTCGTAACAAAACATTAAGCGCAGACACGAGATCTGATAGCCGATCTAGGTCCGCACGACGTAACTAACAATCAGTCCGCCAGCTGTCAAGAGTCCTCTCAAGGACACGACCACAGCGTGTCGTACAGGATCACTTCAGATCGATACGACGTGTTGATGAGAATTGCGCTGGCCTCCATTCAAGCCCAAGTGATCGTGACCCTAAACGGGATGGATCGATAGGACATCAATTAAAGATCACGACAGAGATGATCGTAACAACCATACATCTCAGAGTCCGACACACGATGGTCTTAAAAGACGTCATCTACAAGAGTCACCGACAGAGCGATGGATCCTGACTAAGGACATCACATCTAAATCACCGACACGACGATGGATCGTAATAGGACGAACATCTAAAGATCACGACCGACGATGATCGTAACTAAGGCGATCATACAAGACTCACGACACGAGCGGATCCGTAACTAAGAGTCTCGATCACATCTAAGCGCACGAACCACGAGCGATGATCTGTAATAAGGACGCCTACAAGGTCACGACACGAGATGGATCCTGTAATAAGGACTCACATCTAAAGATCCGACACGAGCGATGATCTGTACAGGAAGGGCCGAGCTATCTCGTCCCTCACCGCACAGCGATGGATCTGTAACTAAGGATCAATCACAGAATCCGACCACGAGCAGATCCTTACAAGGACAACATCTCAGAGTCACGACCACGAGGATGGATCCTGTAACTAAACGATATTACAAGACGTCACGACACGAGCGATGGATCTGAACTAAGACCCCCCACCCAGGACCAACAACCCCCACCCCCTACCGAACTGCAATCTACAAATACGCCACAGATGGATCTGTAACAAGACATCACATCAGAGACGACAGAGCGTGATCTGAATAAGACGATCATCTACAAAGTCACCGCCAGAGCGATGATCCTGTAACTAAGACCGATCACATTACAGAGTCACGACCACGAGCGATGGATCCTGTAACTAAGGACCGTCCATCTACAAGACTCACGACCACGAGCGATGATCTGTAACTAAGGACGATCATTACAAACGTCACCGACCACGAGCGATGGATCCTGTAACTAAGGACCATCAACATCTACAAGACTCACCGACACGAGCGATGGATCCTGTAACTAAGACCGATCACATCTACAAGACGTCACGACCACGAGCGATGGATCCTGTAACTAAGGACCGATCACATCTACAAGAGATCACCGACCACGAGCGATGGATCCTGTAACTAAGGACCATCACATCTACAAGAGTCACCGACCAGAGCGATGGATCCTGTAACTAAGGACCGATCAAATCTACAAGACGTCCCCGACCAGAGCGATGGATCCTGAACTAAGGACCGATCACATCTACAAGAGATCACCGACCACGAGCGATGGATCCTGTAACTAAGGACCATCACATCTACAAGAGTCACCGACCGAGCGATGGATCCTGTAACTAAGGCCCGATCACATCTACAAGACGATCACCGACCACGAGCGATGGATCCTGTAACTAAGGACCGATCACATCTACAAGAGTCACCGACCACGAGCGATGGATCCTGTAACTAAGGACCGATCACATCTACAAGACGTCACCGACCACGAGCGATGGATCCTGTAACTAAGGACCGATCACATCTACAAGACGTCACCGACCACGAGCGATGGTCCTGTAACTAAGAACCGATCACATCTACAAGAGATAACCGACCAACGACGATGGATCCTGTAACTAAGGACGATCACATCTACAAGACGTCACCGACCACGAGCGATGGATCCTGTAACTAAGGACCGATCACATCTACAAGACCGATCACGACACGAGCAGGCGATCATCTGATAAGACATGGACCGAATCAGCATCCTACAAGATCACCGACCCACGAGCGATGGATCCTGTAACTAAGGACCGATCACATCTACAAGACGATCACCGACCACGAGCGATGGATCCGTAACTAAGACCATCACATCTACAAGAATCACCGACCACGAGCGATGGATCCTGTAACTAAGGACCGATCACATCTACAAGACGGAACTGACCACGAGCGATGGATCCTGTAACTAAGACTGATCACTCTACAAGAGACACGACACGAGCGATGGATCCGTAACTAAGACCGATCACATTACAAGACGTCACCGACCACGAGCGATGGATCCTGTAACTAAGGACCGATCACATCTACAAGACGTCACCGACCACGAGCGATGGATCCTGTAACTAAAAACCGATCACATCTACAAGAGATCACCGACCACGAGCGATGGATCCTGTAAGGCAGCGGTAGGAAGTGTTCCAGCTGCTGGGACCGCTCCCGTCCATTGCTCGCTCTGTGGAGGGGAGACATACAGGAGGCTGAACAAGAGAGGGCTGGAGGCGGGGAGGAACCACACATCAGTGATGACTTATCACTGAGTAAAGGCCCAGTCTCACATAACGACGCATCAGCAATCCCGATGTGCAGAGATGCTGGTGCGTCGTTTACACATCACTGGTAAGATGTTAAACAGGCATCTTACCAGCGATGTGAAAAACGACGCACCAGCGATCCATAATTATACCGAGGTCGTTGTGAATTTTCTCTCCATAGCGTAGCATTGAGATCGTTGCTCATTATCTCTGTCAAACACAACGATGTAGTGTTCCCAGCGGGAGCACAACGACGCAGGAATAACCCAGAGCAGTGTGTAACGATCAACGATGTCACAGCAGGGGCCAGATCGCTGGTGCGTCACACAGAACGACATCGCTATTGGGATCGCTGTTGCGTCATGAAATCTGTGACGCAACAGCCATACCGTTAGCAATCTCTTTATGTGTGACAGATCCTTAAGTCCCTCTGGACTCCTTATCTATAAACTTTATAAAGTGTTTTTTTACAGCTTACAGGGGAACTGGAGACATGGGGGACCCCTTCCCTGAATGCAGCAGACACACTGCATTCAGTTAGCATAGCACCAGGGGGTGACAGGTCATCTTTAACCAGTTACCAATGATCTATTAGCCACCAAGAGCAAACGACATTACTCTGTCCTTCTCCTTGACCTATCTTCCACCTTTGACACTGTAGATCCTCCTGCTACAGATTCTCTCATCTCTTGCTATCACTGACCTGGCCCTCTCCTGGATCTCTTCATATCTAAGGCTACTTTCACATACCGATTTTGAGGGAGCCGATGCTGTCCGATATAAATCGGACAGCATCGGCTCCCTTCTGATGCCTGGAATCGGGTGCCAAATAGGCACCCGATTCCGGCATAAAATCGGCGCCGGGCTGCAAAAAAAGAAAAAAAAAAAAAAAAAGTTTATTCTCACCTCTCCCCGAGCCCCCGCCGTCAACCGCCATCTTCCTCTAGGTTCCCGGTGGCTCTCGCAGGCTGCCGGTGTCAGCAGAGGTGTACCTCTGCTGTACACAGGACCTGCAATGATGTCACAGTCACGTGACCGCGGGTTCACCATGGTGAACCCGAGGTCACATGACTGTGACATCACCGCAGGTCCTGAACAGCAGAGGTACACCTCTGCTGACACCGGCAGCCTGCGAGAGCCACCGGGAACCTAGAGGAAGATGGCGGAAGACGGCGGGGGCTCGGGGAGAATAACCTTTATTTTTTTTTTTTTTAACACTTGTGCTCCTAGTTAGGAGCAGTTTTACTGTACTGAGCATGCTCAGTACAGTAAAACGGGGTCCGAGGAGACATAGATGTTTCCTCGGACCCTTCTCCATAGGGCCCCATGTTATAGGGATCGGACCTAATCGGATGTGCACTAAATGCCATCCGATTTGGTCCGATCCGAATCTGTCATTTTATTTTCGGTGCTAAAATCGGAGCAGGCTCCGATTTTAGCACCGATAATAAAATCGGACAGAATCGGATCGGACCAAATCGGATGGCATTTAGTGCACATCCGATTCGGTCCGATCCCCATAGGGATACATGGGGTCCGAAAATCGGTCCGATGCTGTCCGATTTTTTTCGGACAGCATCGGAAATGCGAAAATCGTTATGTGAAAGCACCCTTACAGACCAGACTTTCAGCGTCGCCCTCTCCCACACCTCCTCTTCACCTTACCCTCTGTCTATTGTGTCCCTCAAAGCTCAGTTCTTGGACCCCTACATATCTCCATCTGCACCCTCGGCATGGGACAGCTCATAGAGTCCCTCGGTCTTCAGTATCATATCTACGCTGATGACACACAGATCTACCTCTCTGGACCGGACATCACCTCCTTAAGGCCCAGTTACACACACAGATAATTGTGCAGAGATTGTTGTCAGATCTCTGGTTGCAGTGAAATCATGGACACATTGTTACATTTGTACACGGCAACAAAATAGAGCAATGAGTCCATGATTTCACTGCAACCAGAGATCTGCGAACAATATCTGCACAATTATCTGTGTGTAACTGGGCCTTTACTGACCAATATCCCACTATATGTCTGCTCTTACCTTTCTTTTCTGCTCGCCTTCTGAAACTGAAACTTTCCCCCATCTCACTCCCCCACCTGACCCATTCATCAATATAAACAGGTGCTCTCTCTCCCCAGTCCCTCACGCTCGGTGCCTCGGGGTAATCCATGACTCTGCCCTCTCCTTCAAGCCACGGATCCAGGCCCTCACCACCTCAAAAATATTTCTCAGATCCGTTCATTCCTTGACCCCGACACTGCTAGGACACTCATTCATGCCCTCATCATCTCCCGCCTCGATTATTGTAACCTCCTGCTCTCTTGCCCCTCTCCAATCTATCCTAAATTCTGCTGCCCAAATAATCCACCTGTCTCCCCGCTATTCCCCGATCGCCTCTGCTAAGCCCTTCACTGGCTCCCCTTTTCAGAGGCCCCGGTTTAATACACTAACTAGGACCTAAAAAGCCATCCACAATCTGTCCCCTTCATACATCTCTGACATGGTCTCCCGATACCTACCCCCACACAACCTGCACTCCACTCATGATCTTCTTCTTTACTTCTCGCTTATCTCTTCTTCTCACAGCCATATACAAGACTCCTCCCGTGCTTCCTCCATACTCTGGAACTCTCTGCCCGAACACAACAGACCATCGTACTTTTTGTCGGACCCCACAGACAGGAAAGGACACCACAGGAGGTGACCTATTCTGTGTCCGGGGCCGTGATTATCATGGATCTGGACACAGAAAAATCTGCTGAGGGGGCAGATTTACTTCTGCAGTGTATACTATACATTACGGAAGTGAAATTAGTAAAAGGAAGGGTTTCAAATAAATAATATGTATTCCCACCTTTCCAGCGATCCCCCGCTGCCTCCAGCAAGCTCCGGTGTGACTACAGGACCTGTCGTTACGTCACAACACGGCAGAGTTATCATGTCACATGACCGTAGTTACTGTGGTAACCGGTCATGTGACCCGATCAACTGATCGGGTTGTGACCTAACCGCAGGTTCTATCACCCGGACCTTGCTGGAGGCATCGGAGGATCGCTGGAAAGGTGAGAATACAGAGCTTTTATGTTAAACCCTTTATTTTACTAAATTTCACTTCCGCAATGTATGTAGGGAAAGTGAAATTAGAGGGTTAGGGCAGTGTTAGTGTTAGGCATGATCAGTACACTATAATCGGGTCTGAGGAATGATCAGCTGCTTTCTCGGACCCGCGCTCCATAGGCCCCATAATAAAGGCCGAGGATCAAGACGGATTTGGCCTAATTGCCATGTGATTTTATGGGATCCAATTTGTGTCCGATTTTTTGGTGCCCAAAATCAGAGCAGTCTCTGATTGTGGGTACAGCAAGAAAATCGGACACAAATCGGATCCCACAAAATCACATGGCAATTAGGCCAAATCCAATCCAGTCCCCATAGGATAACATGGGGGCCAAATCAGATCCGTGGCTGTCTGTTACAATCACAATGTGAAAGCAGCCAAACCTGCAATGATCCTCAGTCTACTGACCAGCTCTGCCCTCTCCTGCTGTATTCTCACCCGTCCAGCTCTACCCTCTCCTGCTGTATCCTCTCCTGCTGTATCCTCACCCGTCCAGCTCTGGCCTCTCCTGCTGTATCCTCACCCGTCCAGCTCTGCCCTCTCCTGCTGTATCCTCACCCGTCCAGCTCTGCCCTCTCCTGCTGTATCCTCACCCGTCCAGCTCTGCCCTCTCCTGCTGTATCCTCACCCGTCCAGCTCTGCCCTCTCCTGCTGTATCCTCACCCGTCCAGCTCTGCCCTCTCCTGCTGTATCCTCACCCGTCCAGCTCTGCCCTCTCCTGCTGTATCCTCACCCGTCCAGCTCTGCCCTCTCCTGCTGTATCCTCACCCGTCCAGCTCTGCCCTCTCCTGCTGTATCCTCACCCGTCCAGCTCTGCCCTCTCCTGCTGTATCCTCACCCGTCCAGCTCTGCCCTCTCCTGCTGTATCCTCACCCGTCCAGCTCTGCCCTCTCCTGCTGTATCCTCACCCGTCCAGCTCTGCCCTCTACTGCTGTATCCTCACCCGCCAAGCTCTGCCCTCTCCTGCTGTATCCTCACCCGTCCAGCTCTGCCCTCTCCTGCTGTATCCTCACCCGCCCCTGTATACTGTGATCCCTCACACACAGCGTCCTCTCTCCTCCTGTATACTCCATGTAGTACCTGTCTGTGTATATCCCGTCCACACGTAAAGAGTCATGGAATTAATGGCGCTATAATAATGACTAATAATAATGTAGAAGTGATGGAGGAGCAGAGCCTGAAAGACAAGCTGAGCTCTGCTCGTATAGACATTTGCACATTTGAATGTACTAGGAGAGAGATACCCTGCACAGTCCCTCTATGTACTGTGCCAGGGGGTGTACAGTGCCGTCCTCATGCTGTGGCCGCCGGGGTACAGGGCCGTCCCCATGCTGTGGCCCCGGGGGTGACAGGGCCGTCCCCATGCTGGTGGCCCCCGGGGGTGACAGGGCCGTCCCCATGCTGTGGCCCCCGGGGGTGACAGGGCCGTCCCCATGCTGTGGCCCCCGGGGGTGACAGGGCCGTCCCCATGCTGTGGCCCCCGGGGGTGACAGGGCCGTCCCCATGCTGTGGCCCCCGGGGGTGACAGGGCCGTCCCCATGCTGTGGCCCCCGGGGGTGACAGGGCCGTCCCCATGCTGTGGCCCCCGGGGGTGACAGTGCCGTCCCCATGCTGTGGCCCCACGGGGGTGACAGTGCCGTCCCCATGCTGTGGCCCACGGGGGTGACAGTGCGTCCCATGCTGTGCCCCACGGGTACACTGCCGTCCATGCTGTGGCCCCCCAAGAGTGACACTGCCGTCCCCATGCTGTGGCCCCCCAAGAGTGACACTGCCGTCACCCCATGCTGTGGCCCCCCAAGAGTGACACTGCCGTCCCCATGCTGTGGCCCCCCAAGAGTGACACTGCCGTCCCCATGCTGTGGCCCCCGGGGGTGACAGTGCCGTCCTCATGCTGTGGCCCCCAGGGGGTGACAGTGCCGTCCCCATGCTGTGGCCCCCGGGGGTGACAGTGCCGTCCCCATGCTGTGGCCCCCGGGGGTTACAGTGCCGTCCCCATGCTGTGGCCCCGGGGGTGACAGTGCCGTCCCCATGCTGTGGCCCCGGGGGTGACAGTGCCGTCCCCATGCTGTGGCCCCGGGGGTGACAGTGCCGTCCCCATGCTGTGGCCCCGGGGGTGACAGTGCCGTCCCCATGCTGTGGCCCCGGGGGTGACAGTGCCGTCATCATGCTGTGGCCCCCGGGGGTGACAGTGCCGTCCCCATGCTGTGGCCCCCGGGGGTGACAGTGCCGTCCTCGTGCTGTGGCCCCCGGGGGTGACAGTGCCGTCCTCGTGCTGTGGCCCCCGGGGGTGACAGTGCCGTCCCCGTGCTGTGGCCCCCGGAAGTGACAGTGCCGTCCTCGTGCTGTGGCCCCCGGAAGTGACAGTGCCGTCCCCGTGCTGTGGCCCCCCGGGGGTGACAGGGAAGTCTCCATGCTGTGGCCCCCCGGGGGTGACAGGGAAGTCTCCATGCTGTGGCCCCGGGAGTGACAGGGCCGTCCCCATGCTGTGGCCCCCGGGGGTGACAGTGCCGTCCCCATGCTGTGGCCCCGGGGGTGACACTGCCGTCCCCATGCTGTGGCCCCGGGGGTGACACAGCCGTCCCCATGCTGTGGCCCCCGGGGGGTGACAGTGCCGTCCCCATACTGTGGCCCCCGGGGGTGACAGTGCCGTCCCCATGCTGTGGCCCCGGGGGTGACAGTGCCGTCCCCATGCTGTGGCCCCGGGGGTGACAGTGCCGTCCCCATGCTGTGGCCCCCGGGGGTGACAGTGCCGTCCCCATGCTGTGGCCCCGGGGTGACAGTGCCGCCCCCGGGGGTGACAGTGCCGTCCCCATGCTGTGGCCCCGGGGGTGACAGTGCCGTCCCCATGCTGTGGCCCCGATGTTGCCATGGTACCGGCTCTCCTCTCGCGCACACTCACTTCCGGTACAGATAGACTGTGGTGACGTCATGCAGTGATGTCTCTGGATGAGGCGCCGCCACCGGGAGCTCCGACTACAGAGAGCAGAAAGGGGGAGGAGATCCGGGGATCTGACGTCACAGGAAAAGGCGGGGCCTACTTAGTCACGTGTGCATCACCTGAAGGGCGGGCCTTCAGTCTATTGAGCAGCCTATCCTATGGCACCGGGGGAAGGAGCTCGGAGACGTCACCAGAAAGGGCGGGGTCTAACCAGTCACGTGTGGTGTTTGTGCTGTGACGTCACATGATAGGGCGGGGCCTCCTCAGTCTCGGATCTTCTTTCCCGGCAGTGAGTGCGGAGTGTGCGGGAGATGTGAGTGATAGAGAAAGAGCGGGAGAGCCGGTCCCCATGGCAACCAATCCGATCACTGTCCTGTGCTGGATGAGGAGAAGGTTATGTGGAGAGCGGAGCCGTGTGTACGAGGTGTACGGAGCGGAGCCGTGTGTACGAGGTGTACGGAGCGGAGCCGTGTGTACGAGGTGTACGGAGCGGAGCCGTGTGTACGAGGTGTACGGAGAAGAGCCGTGTGTACGAGGTGTACGGAGAAGAGCCGTGTGTAGCGAGGTGTACGGAGCGGAGCCGAGTGTGTACGAGGTGTACGGAGCGGAGCCGATGTGTGTACGAGGTGTACGGAGCGGAGGGTGTGTGTGTACGAGGTGTACGGAGCGGAGGTGTTGGGAGTTGTGTGTGTACGAGGTGTACGGAGCGGAGGTGTGTGTGTGTGTACGAGGTGTACGGAGCGGAGCCGTGTGTGTACGAGGTGTACGGAGCGGAGGTGTGTGTGTGTGTACGAGGTGTACGGAGCGGAGGTGTGTGTGTGTACGAGGTGTACGGAGCGGAGGTGTGTGTGTGTACGAGGTGTACGGAGCGGAGGTGTGTGTGGTGTGTACGAGGTGTACGGAGCGGAGGTGTGTGTGTGTACGAGGTGTACGGAGCGGAGGTGTGTGTGTGTACGAGGTGTACGGAGCGGAGGTGTGTGTGTGTACGAGGTGTACGGAGCGGAGGTGTGTGTGTGTACGAGGTGTACGGAGCGGAGGTGTGTGGTGTACGAGGTGTACGGAGCGGAGGTGTGTGTGGTGTACGAGGTGTACGGAGCGGAGTGTGTGTGTGTGTACGAGGTGTACGGAGCGGAGGTGTGTGTGTGTACGAGGTGTACGGAGCGGAGGTGTGTGTGTGTACGAGGTGACGGAGGTGTGTGTGTGTGTACGAGGTGTACGGAGCGGAGGTGTGTGTGTGTACGAGGTGTACGGAGCGGAGGTGTGTGTGTGTACGAGGTGTACGGAGCGGAGGTGTGTGTGTGTACGAGGTGTACGGAGCGGAGGTGTGTGTGTGTACGAGGTGTACGGAGCGGAGGTGTGTGTGTGTACGAGGTGTACGGAGCGGAGGTGTGTGTGTGTACGAGGTGTACGGAGCAGAGGTGTGTGTGTGTACGAGGTGTACGGAGCAGAGGTGTGTGTGTGTACGAGGTGTACGGAGCAGAGGTGTGTGTGTGTACGAGGTGTACGGAGCAGAGGTGTGTGTGTGTACGAGGTGTACGGAGCAGAGGTGTGTGTGTACAGAGCGGAGCCATGTGTACGAGGTGTACAGAGCGGTGGTGTGGGTGTACGGAGCTAAGCCGAGTGTGTACGAGGTGTACGGAGCGGAGCCGAGTGTGTACGAGGTGAACGGAGCGGAGCCGAGTGTGTACGAGGTGTACGGAGCAGGGCCGTGTGTATGAGGTGTATGGAGTGGAGCTGTTTGTGTACGAGGTGTACAGAGCGGAGCTGTGTGTGTACGAGGTGTACGTAGCAGAGCCTTGTGTACCGAGTGGAGCTGTGTGTACGAGGTGTACGGAGCCGAGCCGTGTGTACGAGGTGTACGGAGCCGAGCCGTGTGTACGAGGTGTACGGAGCCAAGCCGTGTGTACGAGGTGTACGGAGCCGAGCCGTGTGTGTACGGAGCGGAGCCGTGTGTACGGAGCGGAGCCGTGTGTACGGAGCGGAGCCGTGTGTACGAGGTGTACGGAGCGTAGGTGTGTGTGTACGAGGTGTACGGTGCGTAGGTGTGTGTGTACGAGGTGTACGGAGCGGAGGTGTGTGTGTACGAGGTGTACGGAGCGGAGGTGTGTGTACGGAGCGGAGGTGTGTGTGTGTACGAGGTGTACGGAGCGGAGGTGTGTGTGTGTACGAGGTGTACGGAGCGGAGGTGTGTGTGTGTGTACGAGGTGTACGGAGCGGAGGTGTGTGTGTGTGTGTACGAGGTGTACGGAGCGGAGGTGTGTGTGTACGAGGTGTACGGAGCGGAGGTGTGTGTGTGTGTACGAGGTGTACAGAGCGGTGGTGTGTGTGTGTGTGTGTACGAGGTGTACGGAGCGGAGGTGTGTGTGTGTACGGAGCGGAGGTGTGTGTGTGCGGAGCGGAGGTGTGCGTGTGTATGAGGTGTGCGGAGCGGAGGTGTGCGTGTGTACGAGGTGTCAGAGCGGAGGTGTGCGTGTGTACGAGGTGTGCGGAGCGGAGGTGTGCGTGTGTACGAGGTGTGCGGAGCGGAGGTGTGCGCGTGTACGAGGTGTGCGTAGCGGAGGTGTGCGCGTGTACGAGGTGTGCGTAGCGGAGCCGCGCGTGTACGAGGTGTGCGTAGCGGAGCCGCGCGTGTACGAGGTGTGCGTAGCGGAGCCGCGCGTGTACGAGGTGTGCGTAGCGGAGCCGCGCGTGTACGAGGTGCGCGGAGCAAAGGTGCGCGTGTACGAGGTGCGCGGAGCGGAGGTGCGCGTGTACGAGGTGTATGGAGCAGAGCCATGTGTGTACGTAGTGGAGCCGTGTGTACGGAGCGGAGCCGCGTGTGTACGAGGTGTACGGAGCAGGGCCGTGTGTATGAGGTGTATGGAGTGGAGCTGTTTGTGTACGAGGTGTACAGAGCGGAGCTGTGTGTGTACGAGGTGTACGTAGCAGAGCCTTGTGTACCGAGTGGAGCCGTGTGTACGAGGTGTACGGAGCAGAGCTGCGTGTGTACGAGGTGTATGGAGCCGTGCCTGTGTGAAGTGTACGTAGCGGAGCCGTGTGTGCGAGGAGCACGGAGCGGAGCTGTGTGTACGAGGTGTACTGAGCGGATCCGTGTGTGTACGAGGTGTACGGAGTGGATCCGTGTGTGTACGAGGTGTACGGATCGGAGCTGTGTGTGTACGAGGTGTACGGAGCGGAGCCGTGTGTGTACGGAGCAGAGCCGCGCGTGTACGAGGTGTACGGAGCGGAGCCGTGTGTACGGGTTGTATTGAGCGGAGTCGTGTGTATGAGGTGTACAGAGCGAAGCCGTGTGTACAAGGTGTACGGAGCAGAGCCATGTGTGTACAAGGTGTACGGAGCAGAGCCATGTGTGTACGAGGTGTGCGGAGTCGCGTGTGTACGCGGTGTATGGAGCGGAGCCGCTTTTACAAGGTGTGGGGAGCCGGGTGTGTACGAGGTGTATGGAGCAGAGCCATGTGTGTATGAGGTGTATGGAGCAGAGCCGTGTGTACGAGGTGAGCGGAGCCATGTGTATGAGGTGTATGGAACGGAGCTGTGCGTGTATGAGGTGTACGGAGCGGAGCCGTGCGTGTACGAGGTGTACGGAGCGGAGCCGTTTGTACGCGATGTATGGAGCAGAGCCGCGTGTGTACGAGGTGTATGGAGCAGAGTCATGCGTGTACGAGGTGTATGGAGCGGAACTGTGCGTGGTGTACGGAGCGGAGCCGTGTGTGTACGAGGTGTACGGAGCAGAGCCGTGTGTGTATGAGGTGTACGGAGCGGAGCCGTGTGTATGAGGTGTATGGAGTGGAGCCGTGTGTGTACAAGGTGTACAGAGCGGAGCCGTGTGCACGAGGTGTACAGAGCCGTGTGTACGGAGCGGCGCCGTGTATGCAAGTTGTACGGAGCCGTGTGTATGAGGTGTACGGAGTAGATCCGTGTGTACGAGGTATACGGAGCGGAGCTGTGTGTACGAGGTGTACGGAGCGGAGCCATGTGTGCGAGGTGTACGGAGTGGAGCTGTGTGTGTGTATGAGGAGTGCGGAGCTGTGTGTACGAGGTGTACGGAGCGGAGCCATGTGTGCGAGGTGTACGGAGTGGAGCTGTGTGTGTATGAGGAGTGCGGAGCTGTGTGTTCTAGGTGTACGGAGCAGAGCCGCGTGTGTACGAGGTGTGTGAGGTGTACTGAGCGGAGCCGTGTGTCTACAAGGTGTACGTAGCGCAGCCGTGTGTACGAGGTGTATGGAGCGGAGCCGAGTGTATGACGTATAGTCATGTTCCAGACTTGTCACCATCAGTTCTCCCTGCGGTGATCGGAGTCTCCAGTAATTGTATTATTACACAGGATCTTTCTGATGTTCCATCGTCATCTTACCCCATTCAGGTCTCTACAATATCGGATCCTCTCACATCTTCTATAGAAGAGAATTCTCCTGATTGACCATCAAGGATGGATCTGGACAGGGACAAGATGGCGGAGTGGATCTTACCCCACACCCTAGAGATCCTCTTCCTTGTTACTGGAGAGGTGAGAGATGACAATGTCACATGACATCATTCTTATCTATAGACAGAATAACGGACAGAGCTGGAGAGGTGAGGACTCTGGAGACGTCTGGAGTGAGATTTATTAATGCGTCTCCTCTCCATAACCAGGATTACACAGTGGTGAAGAAGAGCTGGAGTGATCTGTGCTGTCAGGACCCTGTACAGTGTGAGGGAAGAGCCTTGAGCCCAATCACGGGGCCTCCACCTCACCCCCTGATACATGAGGACATCAATGAGCAGAAGATCCTAGAACTCACCTACAGGATGATGGAGCTCCTGACTGGAGAGGTGACACTGCTGGGAATGCTGCTGCTGGGACATTATACAGTAACGCTATGAAGGGATGGGGGAATGATGACAATGCGGCTATCATTGTATGTGTCAGGTTCCTATAAGGTGTCAGGACGTCTCCGTCTATTTCTCCATGGAGGAGTGGGAGTATTTAGAAGGACACAGAGATCTGTACAAGGACATAGTCATGATGGAGGATGCCCTCACATCACCAGGTAATAGGACTAAATACACACGGCATATAATGATCTGTATGTAAAGAATGAATTCAGTCCTGTATGTGTCTCCTCCAGGTCTATCCAGTAAGAGGACAACACCAGGGAGATGTCCC
This sequence comes from Allobates femoralis, assembly GCA_033576535.1. Lineage (NCBI taxonomy): Eukaryota > Metazoa > Chordata > Amphibia > Anura > Aromobatidae > Allobates > Allobates femoralis. The sequence continues at coordinate 13,220,761 of JARQOC010000013.1, forward strand.
CGTCCTCTTCTCCCATAGGACTGTGATCCAGAAGATCCCGATGTTCCTCCGGATGATCAGGTAGATGGAAAGAAGGTGTGATGAGATCTCCCTATGATGTGTAGACGGCTGTGAAGATCTTGTCTCAGTCTTGTTTTCTCCCCCACTATTAGATGTGTTTTACTTGTGTAATGAGATGGGTGGAGATGGCAGATTACAGCAGATGTACCCTTATGTCTTTGGTCAGTGGTACCTACCAACCCTGGACGTGTAGGTATGTCATGGCTAAAATGCTGTACTATAGTCACAGTAACGGCAATATGGGTCTGGTTCCTGCTGATTTTAACAGAAGGGGCCCGGAGCTTGATCTCAGGAGTGTTGATGTCTCTACCCTGCAACTACGATTGCTGTGATTGGCTGCTGAATTCTAAACAGCCAATTGCAGTGATTCTAATGTTCCAGGCAATAGAAATACCTGAAACATTGTGCTCCAGCTATGATAGATGCTGTTGTAGGTCCTATCATAGGCTGGAGATCTGGAAAGGCGGCATCACCTCCGCCAGCCCTGATTGAAGCAATTGTGCTGTGACACGCAATCCCTCCAATCACTGTGCAGAGGGGCGGGGTCACGCGGTTGTGACCGCTGTCCTCAGTCTAATCCCGTCCATGGAGAGCGGCCTCACACAGACAGGGATGGTCTCCGCGCCATCACTGACTCTTTATCCCCCTTAATGTCAATATCGATCTCAGCATTTAGGGCATTGGGAAAGGAATCACACTCTTTCTCCTGTGATTGGTCCCTCGCGATGTAATCAGGGGAGAAGTGCGCCGCTGATTGGTCATATGAATACGACCATTGTAATTTGCTCATGTGTGAGCCCGGTGGTCAGCTGAAAGGAAGGGAACCCGGCGACGGCTCTGAGACACAGTACGCCTGGATGCTGGATGCCCGGTCGGCAGAGGGGCAGAGGATGCCGACCCGGGAGAGGTGAGCTGGGGAGCGGTGCCAGGGGACCTAACACCTTATAGATGACTTTGTCTCTGATCGGGGTCGCCTATTTCTTTCCTTCATCTTGTCCAGGCACCTTGATGACTTTTCACATCCGCAGTTCATCTCTGCAGACGTCCATCTTCTCCAGTCTTCTGCAGGACATCCCGGCACGATACCCTTAAAAATAGCAGAATTGTCAAAATTCTCCTAAGTAAAAATATCTGCCCTACACTGTGCCCCAGAATAAATAATTGCTCCTCCTCACTGTTCCCTGAACATAATATGATTTACACACTGTCCCTCTCATGGCACATGCCCTCCACACTGCCCTCTCCCTCCATACTGGGCGCCCTGGTCACACTGTCCTCTAACACTATGTCCCCCTATGCTGCTCACTGTTTATACTGTTCTATCTCATCAAACTCCACATCCTCAACATACTGTCCCTGCATGCTGCGTCCTCTCCATACAACCCCACACTACTCTATTCTGTGCCACAGCCATTCCCCTCACTCCACATACTGTGTCCACACTGATCCCCCTCATTCAACATGCTGTGCCACAGCCATCCCCCTCACTCCTTATACTGTATACACACCCATATAAACCCAACTCCTTATACTGTGTCCACACCTATCCCTCCTCACTCCACATACTGTCTCCACACCCATATAATCCCCCCTCACTCCACATACTGTGCCGCAGCCATCTTTCCCTTACTCCTTATACTGGATCCTCAAATTTACCCTCTTGCTTCCCATACTATCCTCCACCTACTGTGTCTTTACCCATCTCCCCTTTCTCCGTATTGTGTCCTCAAATCCCTAATTTTCTCTTCATGCTGTCTCCACATACACCACTCCCCCACCCTTTCCCCCTCGTTTGCTCCTTTTATACTCCCATCCTCTCCCCCGTTTGGTTCACATATTCTCCCCCCACCCTCTCCCCAGTTTGCTCCTACTTCCCCCCACCCAGTCCCCCCAGGTTTCTCCTCATACACCCCCCATCCACTCCCCCCACCCTGCCCCGTTTGCTCCTCATACTCCCACCATCCACTCCCCCACCTTGCCCTCTCAGTTTGTTCTTCATACTCCTGCAGCTTGTGCCTCATACTCTCTCCCCACCTTGTTCCCTCAGTTTGCTCCTCATACTCCTCCCACTCTGCTCCTCATACACCCCCTATCCTCTCCTCCCAGTTTGCTCCTCATACTCCCCCCCACTCTTTTCCTCATACACCCTCCCAACCCTGTCCCCCTTCCCCTAATTGCGTTAATACCCCCTGTCATCCTCAGCTCCAGTGTGGAATGCTGTGCTCCATCCTTCTGTCGCCTCTGCCAGGTGACGTCATCAGTGTAATCAGGTGACCTGATGACATGGCCCTGAACCGGAAATGCCGGGAATAAGGGCTTCCATTGTACATACAGAGCGTCTAATAGACTCTTCATGTACAATGGACTGCAGGAGTCGGTGGCTTCAGATTTTCTGCCCCCGTTGTCAGCTGACAGCGGGGGCAGGGAAAAGCCGGCTCACACTCTGAGGGGGAGGGAGATGGAAGATGTGGCCGGCGGGGAGAGACCTCGGGCGCTGCAGCAGGAGGCCAGGTGGTGCTCCCCCTGCTGCGCCTGGGGAACATGCACCGCCAGGTTCCCGTAGATATTCCACTGGCCAAAGGGGGTGACAGGTTCCCTTCTAGGTGGGGGGCAGCTGCTACTCCAAGCTCATCACGGTGTACAATATGCAAACTTCTCCTATTTTCACTATTAGCCAATATACTATTAGTTCTAACTTACAACATGACGTATTTGCTGCTTCTCTTACCTCCTTCAAGTGTGTCAGCTACTGCCGTCTCTTCCCCTCCTTTTTGCGGCGTCCCCGCACCACCCTGTAAGCGGTAAGCTCCCCTCGCTTGTTGGAGCTTCCGCTTCCTACCAACGTCTCTCCTCACGTCACTACGTCGTGTACGGTGGGTTGGGGCTATAGGCGGAGTATGTCTTACACGTCACTAGCTTGTCACTGCGACGTGTCAGGATGGGTGGACGTTTAGGTGGAACCAGGTGGAGTCTAGACGTCGCAGTGACAAGCTAGTGATGTGTAAGACACAGTGACGTGATGAGCTTGGAGTAGTAGGTAATGTAAATACAATAGCAAGATGTTAGCATATGAGCACATAGTGGTTAATCAAACACCTGCATAATAGATGATGCTGAGAGATTTAGAGGTGAACACATATACTAGGGAGAACAATATAAGTACAAAGATAAAATAATTTTCATGGAAGGATTTTGTTAACACTGTAAAATATTAAATGAGACTGTATAAGCACAAAAATTAACTTAACTATTTTTGGAGTCTACACCATATAACAGAGCACAATATTGAGACACAGTAGGGAGACACATTGTATTTAAGTAAACCACTACATGGGATGATTTATTTGTATATATAGAGAAAGATGGTAACTGCATTAAACGAAGTATAACTTTAGTTATACAACCCACAGAACCAGGAGATCCAACAGTCCATATAAAGAGATAAAGACCCCTTATATTTTGATGAACAGATAAGGTATTTACACCTAATATTTGATGTTCATAATTTAATAACATTATACTGACATAGGGAATTTTATCTGTTAGAAGGGAATGGATTAATATATAGAAACTAAAAAAGAAAACCCGAGACCAAGAAGAAAGACTCTTGATGATACAGGTAGCCGTCCTTCTCAATGCAAAAAACTGAATAGATATTAAGAGTGGAGAAGGAATTCATATAATATATATCCTCAGCAGGGAGAAGAAAGAAGAATCCCAACCCAAATCAAGCAATCATTAGAAGAAGTATTGACACCTAAAAGGTAAAAAGGCCATATTATGGTTAAATAGAGGAAAAGCTGACATCCATAGGTTTATATATAAACACTAATAGACTGTATATTTATAGGACTCCACAGACGTCCCAGAAGAGACACAAGAGCATCAAAGCACGTGCACATTCCACATTCAACATAATCTTGGTTTGGTTATTGGATAGTAGGGCTGGGCGATTAATCGAATTAATTCGATTAATTCGCCCCCTGCTGTGGCCACGATTGTCGTTTTATGCAAAATCGTGTAATTCGATTTTCCTAGCTTTATTCCCGAGCGTGACTCGGGGTTACCTTTCACTTTCAGAAGCGGTAATCCGAGTCACACTCGTTCCGCCGCTCACTGTGAGGACTGGGGGGGGTGCTATCGGCAGTGCGACTGCACTGCTGACAGCTTGACCCACCCTCCCCCGGAGCCGCAGCAGCACTGCCGATAGTGCACAACCGGAGCCGCTGGTGATCGTCCCGCCCCCTCCCCAGCCGGAGCCGGTCACTGTGAGGACCGGAGCCGCTGGTGATCGGTCCCGCCCCCTCCCCAGCCGGAGCCGGTCACTGTGAGGACCGGAGCCGCTGGTGATAGATCCCGCCCCCTCTCCAGCCGGAGCCGGTCACTGTGAGGACCGGAGCCGCTGGTGATAGGTCCCGCCCCCTCTCCAGCCGGAGCCGGTCACTGTGAGGACCGGAGCCGCTGGTGATAGATCCCGCCCCCTCTCCAGCCGGAGCCGGTCACTGTGAGGACCGGAGCCGCTGGTGATAGGTCCCGCCCCCTCTCCAGCCGGAGCCGGTCACTGGGGGGCAGGCGGGGGATGCTGGTGCTGTTCATGACAATAGCAGTGGGCTAGTGTCAGGGCCAGGGCCAGTGTTAGTGTCAGGGCCAGTGTCAGGGCCAGGGCCAGTGTTAGTGTCAGGGCCAGTGTCAGTGTCAGGGCCAGTGTCAGTGTCAGGGCCAGTGTTAGTGTCAGGGCCAGTGTTAGTGTCAGGGCCAGTGTCAGTGTCAGGGCCAGTGTCAGTGTCAGGGCCAGTGTTAGTGTCAGGGCCAGTGTCAGTGTCAGGGCCAGTGTCAGTGTCAGGGCCAGTGTTAGTGTCAGGGCCAGTGTTAGTGTCAGGGCCAGTGTTAGTGTCAGGGCCAGTGTTAGTGTCAGGGCCAGTGCCAGTGTCAGGGCCAGTGCCAGTGTTAGTGTCAGGGCCAGTGTTAGTGTCAGGGCCAGGGCCAGTGTAAGTGTCAGGGCCAGTGTAAGTGTCAGGGCCAGTGTTAGTGTCAGGGCCAGTGCCAGTGTAAGTGTCAGGGCCAGTGTAAGTGTCAGGGCCAGTGTTAGTGTCAGGGCCAGTGCCAGTGTAAGTGTCAGGGCCAGTGTAAGTGTCAGGGCCAGTGTTAGTGTCAGGGCCAGTGTTAGTGTCAGGGCCAGTGTTAGTGTCAGGGCCAGTGTTAGTGTCAGGGCCAGTGTTAGTGTCAGGGCCAGTGTTAGTGTCAGGGCCAGTGTTAGTGTCAGGGCCAGTGTTAGTGTCAGGGCCAGTGTTAGTGTCAGGGCCAGTGTTAGTGTCAGGGCCAGTGTTAGTGTCAGGGCCAGTGTTAGTGTCAGGGCCAGTGTTAGTGTCAGGGCCAGTGTTAGTGTCAGGGCCAGTGTTAGTGTCAGGGCCAGTGTTAGTGTCAGGGCCAGTGTTAGTGTCAGGGCCAGTGCCAGTGTTAGTGTAAGGGCCAGTGTAAGTGTCAGGGCCAGTGCCAGTGTCAGTGTTAGTGTCAGGGCCAGTGTTAGTGTCAGGGCCAGTGCCAGTGTAAGTGTCAGGGCCAGTGCCAGTGTAAGTGTCAGGGCCAGTGTAAGTGTCAGGGCCAGTGTAAGTGTCAGGGCCAGTGTCAGTGTCAGGGCCAGTGTCAGTGTCAGGGCCAGTGTCAGTGTCAGGGCCAGTGTAAGTGTCAGGGCCAGTGTAAGTGTCAGGGCCAGTGTTAGTGTCAGGGCCAGTGTTAGTGTCAGGGCCAGTGTTAGTGTCAGGGCCAGTGTTAGTGTCAGGGCCAGTGTTAGTGTCAGGGCCAGTGTTAGTGTCAGGGCCAGTGTTAGTGTCAGGGCCAGTGTTAGTGTCAGGGCCAGTGTTAGTGTCAGGGCCAGTGTTAGTGTCAGGGCCAGTGTTAGTGTCAGGGCCAGTGTTAGTGTCAGGGCCAGTGTTAGTGTCAGGGCCAGTGTTAGTGTCAGGGCCAGTGTTAGTGTCAGGGCCAGTGTTAGTGTCAGGGCCAGTGTTAGTGTCAGGGCCAGTGTTAGTGTCAGGGCCAGTGTTAGTGTCAGGGCCAGTGTTAGTGTCAGGGCCAGTGTTAGTGTCAGGGCCAGTGTTAGTGTCAGGGCCAGTGTTAGTGTCAGGGCCAGTGTCAGGGCCAGTGCCAGTGTTAGTGTCAGGGCCAGTGTAAGTGTCAGGGCCAGTGCCAGTGTCAGGGCCAGTGCCAGTGTCAGGGCCAGTGCCAGTGTTAGTGTCAGGGCCAGTGTTAGTGTCAGGGCCAGTGCCAGTGTAAGTGTAAGTGTCAGGGCCAGTGCCAGTGTAAGTGTCAGGGCCAGTGTAAGTGTCAGGGCCAGTGTAAGTGTCAGGGCCAGTGTAAGTGTCAGGGCCAGTGTAAGTGTCAGGGCCAGTGTAAGTGTCAGGGCCAGTGTAAGTGTCAGGGCCAGTGTAAGTGTCAGGGCCAGTGTAAGTGTCAGGGCCAGTGTAAGTGTCAGGGCCAGTGTAAGTGTCAGGGCCAGTGTTAGTGTCAGGGCCAGTGTCAGGGCCAGGGCCAGTGTCAGTGTCAGGGCCAGTGTCAGTGTCAGGGCCAGTGTCAGTGTCAGGGCCAGTGTCAGGGCCAGTGTCAGTGTCAGGGCCAGTGTCAGTGTCAGGGCCAGTGTCAGTGTCAGGGCCAGTGTCAGTGTCAGGGCCAGTGTCAGTGTCAGGGCCAGTGTCAGTGTCAGGGCCAGTGTCAGTGTCAGGGCCAGTGTCAGTGTCAGGGCCAGTGTCAGTGTCAGGGCCAGTGTCAGTGTCAGGGCCAGTGTCAGTGTCAGGGCCAGTGTCAGTGTCAGGGCCAGTGTCAGTGTCAGGGCCAGTGTCAGTGTCAGGGCCAGTGTTAGTGTCAGGGCCAGTGTCAGTGTCAGGGCCAGTGTCAGTGTCAGGGCCAGTGTTAGTGTCAGGGCCAGTGTTAGTGTCAGGGCCAGTGTTAGTGTCAGGGCCAGTGTTAGTGTCAGGGCCAGTGTTAGTGTCAGGGCCAGTGTTAGTGTCAGGGCCAGTGTTAGTGTCAGGGCCAGTGTTAGTGTCAGGGCCAGTGTTAGTGTCAGGGCCAGTGTTAGTGTCAGGGCCAGTGTTAGTGTCAGGGCCAGTGTTAGTGTCAGGGCCAGTGTTAGTGTCAGGGCCAGTGTTAGTGTCAGGGCCAGTGTTAGTGTCAGGGCCAGTGTTAGTGTCAGGGCCAGTGTTAGGGCCCCTTTACACACGGCTACATTTCTTGGGTGGCTACAGGTAACTTACTGGTTGCAGTGAAATCATGGAGACAAGGTTCTATCTTGTTGCTGTGTAAAAATGGAATAATCTCTCCATGATTTCACTGCAACCAGTAAGTTACCTGTAGCCACCCAAGAAATGTAGCCGTGTGTAAAGGGGCCCTTAGTGTCAGGGCCAGTGTTAGTGTCAGGGCCAGTGTTAGTGTCAGGGCCAGTGTTAGTGTCAGGGCCAGTGTTAGTGTCAGGGCCAGTGTTAGTGTCAGGGCCAGTGTTAGTGTCAGGGCCAGTGTTAGTGTCAGGGCCAGTGTTAGTGTCAGGGCCAGTGTTAGTGTCAGGGCCAGTGTTAGTGTCAGGGCCAGTGCCAGTGTCAGGGCCAGTGCCAGTGTCAGGGCCAGTGCCAGTGTCAGGGCCAGTGCCAGTGTTAGGGCCAGTGCTAGTGTCAGGGCCAGTGCCAGTGTAAGGCCCGGACACTAGGGGGCCGCTGACCTCCGTCTCCTCCCCGGCCGGTGCTGGACAGGCCCGGACACTGGGGGCCGCCGACCTCCGCCTCCTCCCCGGCCGGTGCTGGACAGGCCCGAACACTGGGGGCCGCCGACCTCCGCCTCCTCCCGGCCTCGGTGCTGGACAGCCCGGACACTAGGGGCGCCGACCTCCGCCTGGACTGGTGCAGGAGAATCTACGCCGTGTCCTGTGAGTGTACAACGCCCGAGGTTCATGATGATGTCCAGTGCACTGTGTGTATGATGTGCATGGTGTATACGGAGGTGCATTGTGTATATCGGATTGTGCATGGTGTATACGGAGTGTGCTTGTTTGTATACGGAGTGTGCATGAGTGTATACGGAGTGTGCATGGTAGTATCCGGAGTGTGCATGGTGTTACGGATGCTGCATGGTGTATACTGATGTGCATGGTGTTACGGAGTGTGCATGGTGTATACGGAGTAGTCATGTGTATACGGAGTGTGCATGGTGTATACGGAGTGTGCATGGTGTATACGAGTGACTGTGCATGGTGTAAAAACGAGGGGTGCATGGTGTATACGGAGTGTGCAAGGTGTATACGGAAGTGTGCATGGATGGTATACGGAGTGTGCATGGTGTATACGGAGTGTTGCATGGTGAACCTATACGGTGTGTCATGTGTTACGTTGTGTCATGGGGTGTGCATGTGTATACATACGGTGTTGCAGGTGTATACATACGTTTTATGGTGTAACATACGGTGTGTATTGGTGGGTAATGGTGTTAATACGGTGTGTATGGTGTAATACGGGTGGTATGGTGTATTAACGAGTTCTTTATGGTGTATACGGTGTGTGTATGGTGATATACGGGTGTGTATGGTGATACGTTGTGTATGGTGTATACGGGTTGTGTATGTGTATACGTATTGTGTATGTGTATAACGGTGTGTGTATGTGTATACGGTGTGTGTATGGTGTATACGGTGTGTTGGTGTGGTATGGTGTATTACGTGTAACTGTGTGCATGAGTGTGTATGAAATATACTCGTGATATACTGTGTTATTCGATAAAAAACTGTAATATTACTGTGTAATCTGTTATACATATATACCTGTGTATCTGTATAACATATATACTGTGTATTCTGTATACATATATACAGTGTGTAGATATATTACTGTATATACTGTGTAGGGAGTGTATACATATATAAAAAAAAATCGAGATTTTAAACCCGAAATCGTCCCAGGTTAAATAAAATCAGATTGATTTTCCCAAAATCGCCAGCTATTGGATAGCCATTGGTAAAGGGTTTTGTTAGCGCTAGGCCCATATTAAACATATTTTTGAGACATTTCTAGGTGGGATAATACACAGTAGTCCCCCCCAAGGCTTACTAGCAGCTATACTGTTCATTATAATTGACTTAGCCTAATCTATGTGAGAAGGCAAAGTCTCCCTTTAAATTGACCAGCTCCAGTGTATATACAATATTATCTATTATATAATCGCGAATCGAAAATCCGCCCCTCTCGGCGCAACTTCCGGCGTGGTCATGTGGATACGCGCGAAGCATTGGCCGCGAAGCGGCCATTGCGAGCCCCCCTCCATATGTCCGCACACCCCCTCCCTCCATATGTCCACACACCCCCTCATGCCCCCCTCCATATGTCCGCACACCCCCTCCTCCATATGTCCGCACACCCCCTCCTCCATATCTCCCCCTCCATATGTCCGCACACCCCCCCCTCCATATGTCCGCACACCCCCCCCCCTCCATATGTCCGCACACCCCCCTTCCCCTCCATATGTTCGCACACACCCCCCTCCCCGACGACGTAGATCACTTACCTGTCTTCATGACATCTGCTTCCTCAGGTCCACGTCCACTCCTCCCTCCGGCCCAGGCATCCTCTTCCTTCAGCCCGGCTAACGACTCTTCCATCCTGCACTCTTCTCTCTTCCTCCACCGAGCTCCGGGTTACATAGCGGATAATCCTGGACGCTGATTGGTCGTTTTTTTCCCATAGAGAAACATGGCCATGTTTCTCTATGGGAAGACGCGACCAATCAGCGTCCACGATTATCCGCCATGTATCTCTATGAGGCCTTTGAGCGGACCTGAATGGAGACTGTGTGTAAAGACAGTTTCCATTCAGGTCCGCTCCAACCCCTCATAGAGATACATGGCGGATAATCCTGGACGCTGATTGGTCGCGTCTTCCCATACAGAATCATGGCCTGTTTCTCTATGGGAAGAAGCGACCAATCAGCGTCCAGCATCATCCGCTATGTAACTCTATGAGCCCTTTGAGCGGACCTGAAGGAGAACTGTGTCTGCTCACTTAAAATAACAAATAATAAATAAATTTAATAATAATTAAAATAATAATAAAAAAAAATAATAAATAATAAAATAAATAAAAAATAATAATAAAAAAAAATATTATGCTAATAATAATGCTATTAATGCTAATAATTATCCTATTAATGCTAATAATAATGCTATTAATGCTAATAATTATTCTATTAATGCTAATTATGCTATTAATGCTAATAATTATGCTACTAATGGTAATAATAATGCTATTAATGCAAATAATATTGCTATTAATGCTATAATTAATCCTATTAATGCTAATAATTATGCTATTAATGCTAATTATGGTATTAATGCAAATAATATTGCTATTAATGCTAATAATTATGCTATTAATGCTATTATTAATGCTATTAATGCTAATAATTATGCTATTAATGCTAATATTTATGCTATTAATGCTAAAAATTATGCTATTAATGGTAATAATAATGCTATTAATGTTGCTATTAATGCTAATAATTATGCTATTAATGCTAATAATAATGCTATTAATGCAAATAATATTGCTATTAATGCTATTATTAATGCTATTAATGGTAATAATAATGCTATTAATGCAAATAATATTGCTATTAATGCTATTATTAATGCTATTAATGCTAATATTTATGCTATTAATGGTAATAATAATGCTATTAATGCATATTATATTGCTATTAATGCTATTATTAATGCTATTAATGCTAATGATTATGCTATTAATGGTAATAATAATGCTATTAATGCAAATAATATTGCTATTAATGCTATTATTAATGCTAATAATTATGCTATTAATGCTAATATTAATGCTAATTATGCTAATAATAATCATATTAACGCTATTAATAATGCTATTAAGGCTAATAATCATGCTATTTATGCTATTCAAAATGCTATTAATGCTAATAATATTGCTATTAATGCTCTTTCTGCTAATAGTAATGCTATTAATGCAATTATTTATGCTATTAATTCTATTATTTATGCTATTAATGCTATTAATAATGCTATTAATGCTATTAATAATGTTATTCATGCTATTATAATACTATAATGCTATTAATGCTATATTAATGCTATTGTTTTATTAATGCTAATAATTATGCTATTATGCTAATATTAATGCTAATAATGCTAATAATAATCATATTAACGCTATTAATAATGCTATTAAGGCTAATAATCATGCTATTTATGCTATTCAAAATTCTATTAATGCTAATAATATTGCTATTAATGCTCTTTATGCTATACTCATGCTATTAATGCTCATGCTATTAATGCGATTATTTATGCTATTAATTCTATTATTTAGGCTATTAATGCTATTAATAATGGTATTAATGTTATTAATAATGCTATTAATGCTACTCATGCTAATATTAATGCTATTAATTCTAATAATCATGCTATTAATCCTATTAATAATGCTATTAATGCTATTTTTAATTCTATTAATAATTTTATTAATGCTAATAATGCTATTACTCCTCATAATAATGCTATTAACGCTATTATAAATGCTATTTATGGTAATAATGCTTTAATACTAATAACAATATATTATTAGTACTATTATTGCTGTTAATAATGCTATTAATGCTAATAATAATGCTGTTAATGCTAATAATTATGCTATTAATGGTAATAATAATGCTATTAATGCAAATAATATTGCCACGTTCTAGAATCCGATGCATTTGCATCGGCTCACAGCTAGTATAAATAAATAATTAGGATAAATTATAATAAAACAGATGATAACCTATGCAATGGATGAGCTATTTAGAGCCATAATGTATTTAGCGATATAATATTACGTAACTGTTAATATGATATTGCCTGACTAAATTATATAAAAAAAAATCAGTATAAATTATAATAATATGAGTTGTTAACTCTATCTTAGCAATTGAAGGACACAGATGATTACTACACAACAAATAGTAAGACTGGCTTCACATTGCGGGTCAGATCCGATCTGAGTTTGTCAGGGTGAACCTGACAGCCCCGAATCGGATCAGGACACAGAACCAGAGGGCTAATATGCCTCGGTCCAGTGTGCACCCGCATGCAGCTACGCACTGATGAATCAGGACCGCGGCTGGCAGGGAGCTAGCCGCGGTCCTGAAACAACAGCGGCGTGCAGCCGCAGGGGTCCGGTTCCCGGATCCTCCGGACAGGGGCATCCGGCTCCATAGGCTCCCATGTTAGGGAGCACGGATTGCCCGGATCCGGGAGAATCCGGGGTTTCGGGAATTGCCAATTAGAGGAGATATTCTCCTCTTGGACACAAAAATGATGAAATCAGCGTTTTTGTGTCCGTGGGAGAATACTGAATTCTCCGGTTTGTCCCGGACAGATAGAAACCGGATGGCAGAGAACTGCCATCCGGCTTCTATCCGGCCCCATAGGCTGCTATGGGCCAAAAACCGGTCCAGGGCTGTCCGGTTTACACGGACAGCCTCGGATCGGATCCAAACCCGCAGTGTGAAGCAGCCTAAGAAAAGAATATCTTACTTTTTTCTTTGTTAATGAGATGAACAGATGGTACAATCAGCTGAAGTCAAGAATACACTTTCTCTCCTCAGTGTGTAATGTCAGTACTGTGACCTGTATTTAAACAAAAAATCACACCCACTAGTACAGCTCAGTGCTATCCTCCACGACGTAACATCCAATCATGATATCTTTATTTTAAGATGTCTCAGCTATTGTGTTTAAAATTAAATAACTTTTCGAGCATACTATATATGATATTAAAGTTTGTATTTAATTTCATTTTTTACACTTTTTAATTAGGTTGATGTCACATTGGGAGATCGCCTCATTTCGCAGTCAATCTATACAGTTATATAGCCTTCATTGAAACGTTGTTAAATTACAGCTCACAAACACTTTCATCGCAATTCCCATCGGGGCTCTTTTATAAAGACACTGCGGGTAAACACAATGCGCGAATCCTAGATGGTACGAAAGCAGGATTCAATAAGAGAGCGCTCACAATTGCGTATTCCAAACCGGTAGATTTATTGGGACCTATTTTTGGTGATATATTTAATTGAATGGACTCGACCTTAATATCAAACGGACAGGAAACAAGAACTCTTTCTGTTTGATGTCGGCTGAAGCCGATCCATTTAAAGTACAAATCTTATATGCTTGTCTCTATGTAAAAAAGGGTGCAAATTTCCCCAGCCAGCAGGATAGGGCACAGTAACGCCTTTACTATCCGCAACAGCAAAATACGCAATTGATAGGGCCTGCATGAAAGTGTACAGCATTCCAGCAGCTACGTGATGAGAGCCTGTACTTGGGTGCCGTTCCAAAAATGATTATATTGAGATTGGTAGATAATAAAGCATTTAGCGGTTCGTATAATAAAAACCCACTGTGCTTTCATCATTATAACGTAAACCATGCGCTTTATATTTGGACGGACAGCACATACCCTCTCAACCTAATTTCAATATTGATTTAGCCGTCAGAGAGTATATGGCTTTTGCACATATATCAAGAAAACAAAAGGCTGATTGCGCACTGTCGACTGATCAAGAAGAATTTATAGACGGATACACATTCTTTGCATATGATTTATCAGCCGATAAAGAACCCGGAGGACACTTCTCGCTCATTAAAACTGGTAACCTGCGTTTCGCTTTACCAACTCCTCCTACTATTAATATGGTAACGTACGCTGTAAATTAATCTATTCTAGAAATTAATAATCGGCGTGAAGTGTTGTACGATTTCTACTGATGATGGATTCCCTGCAACTCACATCGCTATTGAAGACTGATCACTATACAGAACGCATATATTCTGGGGTGTATCCGTGCGATTTGCTTCTTACGAATAAAGTAACTCAGAGACCCGCTGCTTTCATCGTGAACACAGACAGATCGAATCAGAGCGGAAAGCATTGGATATTGATTTTACTTTGCACTGAAACAAAGCTATGTTCTTTGACAGTTATGGGTTTTTGCCAGACAACAAACTTTTTGCGTTTGAATTTGTAAAGTTCTTAAAGATAAATAGTGAATTATATATTTATCAAGATAAACAACTGCAGGAATCATTTAGCAGTGTTTGTGGTCAATATTGTGTGTTTCTTCTTTGGCATTTAGCAAGAGGTCGATCATACAGTGAAATGTTACATCACTTTACTGATGACAAATCACAATGATAATTTGGTTTATAACATTATAATAAAAATTATAGCTGATTCAAAATGTAATAATTGTTCGAATCATCTTAATTATATTCAGACTTGTTTGTCCTATTCATCCTTAAACATCAATAAACGAACAAGTGGAGGAGAGTACAACATAGCTACCAATTCCTGCAGCAGGTTAAGACATTAAAAATACATTGTGCATCCCTGTATGGGTACCGTTACACGGCACAACGTCGATACAATGTCGTTTGTGATCTCGGGAGCGTGCAGTATTTTTTGACATCTTTGCAACATCGCTGGTGAGATGTCACACGTCTAGATATCATGGAGAACTCACCAGCAATGTTGTGAGCAGGTATCGTTCGCAAACCCCGCGAACAATCCCTGCTCACTGCTGTGAATGGGCGAAGTCGTCCACGACATCGTTATCACGGTGTCACACAGTACGATGCTAACAGATCGCTTGAACGACATTGTTAGGTCTTTCAACATTTCAGTAAACCTGTCAACTCCAACTTATCGTAGTTGAATCATTCGGTTACACGCAACGACACCATAACGATGTCGTTTTAACATCATTACACACGTCACTTTTGAGCGATGTGCACGATGTTGTGCCGTGTAACGGTACCCTATGAATGACTTCTCACTTCTTGAAACGACAGCTGACCAATTGACGTCACTGTGTGAGTCTGTGAAGGTAATATGCCGCCATATCAATATTCCCACTGTTCACTGTATCAGTCAGCTGCTCTGGACCACAGCTGAAAATGATTTTTTGCTATGTTTTTAGACACATGCACACAATTTAACCTGTTCTCTACTATTTGAACTGGGATGTTCCTTTACTAAGAGAATGTAATTAACGTGAAAAAACATAATTTGTATAAAACCATAATACTTATGTGTCCAAAAGTATTGTTTATGCAACTTTTCTGTTAACACAACATATAATCTGACATTGGCGGTATTAACACTAGAAGTCCCAGAAATTTTGAGCTCCCCCTTGAAGTCCCGAAAGAGGGTCAAATGACCCTTAGTCCAAACTGACAACTCTGATGGCTCCAATTAGCATCCTTTCATTTGTAAATGTAGCCTAAAATCCTTCAGGTCATTCGACCCGTCTCTGGGTTCCAAAGGTAGAAATGTTAAATGACCCCTCGTGGGACTTCTAGTATTAAACCAAGAGATGGAATCTATGTGAATGCTCGGCCACCTAGAGGCATAAATAGATTGTGCCTCACAGAAAGATTCTCTTCATTTACCGAGGAAACATACGTCCCATGTTTAATTAAATATAAGTGATTTATAAGAGCATAGACACAATCTTTAGTGTTTTTTGTCTCTTATCCTCTTTCTGTACGATCCTGTTTCTTTTTGATGTAATAAATATTTCTCATTTGACGAAACTAGAAAGCAGCTTTTCACAAAGAGTTAATTCTTATCCTGAAATCATCTGTGTCTAATTGTATATTTATATGAGTCTTTTGTTATGTGAATGTGCTAATGATTAAGACGTTTGTTGAAACGCATCTAATTGCTCCGGTGTGAGCGCTATGATGTTTTTCATTTTTTGTACAAAAAAAAAGGATTTGAAGAAGATGATGATATGCGCCGGTGACTCCACTCTTTTTTCATTGGTATAGGCGATTGCCAAGCCGTCACACCGGAGCATGAGTCCAAGGGTAGTTGGCGGTCTAGAGCGGCATCCCATTCCCCTTTCACACTACAATGACTTATTACATACACCTGGTTTAGTAGTCTTTCATGTGGTCCGGGATGGGAGGCTTCTCGGTAGAAAGCCCTTCCCCTACTGGGGACTTCCGTGCGCACTAGCGGTTTTTTTTTCTTTTTCCACTAAATTTAGATAATCGCTAACACTACAATCAACCAGAGTTTCATTTGTAATCCTTAGGACACAGTATACCAGACAACCTCTCCTCTTTTCTTATTCCTTCTGCTCTATTCTTTATTTTTTCTTTTGCTTTTATCTTTCACTACATACATTATCCTCCTGAGGATTACAGTTTGCAGGGGACACAATTGCACTAATATCTCCCACTAGAAAAGGTTTCTTCAGGCCCGAATCACACTATCAGTCGTTTTTACACTCCAGATAGAATAGACCCTTTCTTAAGTTTGTTCGGGGATGCTTCTTTGTAGAGATGTCCCTGGTTAAGTGGGGTTTCCTAAAAGTAAGGGGGCTTAACACCCTTCAAAAAGAAAAGATATGCTACACTACGCACAAGCATGGGGTGCATATTCTACTTCTGGAAGAAACCCATTTCAAGCCGGTACACATCCCTGGCATCAATGACCGCCACTACACTACATGGATCCATAGTCCTAATCCAGAGATTAGATCGGGGGAGTGTCAATAGCATTGCATAGATCCCTGACACATTCAGTAATAGACACACTTATAGACTCAGAAGGTTGATATATCTTCCTAAAGATAAGGGTAAACTCTGTGGTCTTTACAATAGCTAATTGGTATCCTCCCAGTAGAGACCCGATATCCATATGTATCTTTTTCCTATCCATAATGACCAGGTGGGATTGGTTAAAAGACGAGAGGCTAGGAACAACACTAATAAACTACTACTACTCATGGCTCGGTCGAGGGCCCAATCCTCTTCCATGTGCTTACTTTCAGTGGACGCAGAGAAAGGCCTTGGACCAGGTCAGCTGGAAATTTATGAAGGCCTCATTGGAGCAGATCAGTCTGGGGACTAGATTCCTAAATTGGATAGCCTCCGTATACACCAGGGGTGGGGAACCTCAGGCCCCAGATGGCCCTTGAAGACTTTTCTGTAGCCCATGGGAAGATTCCTGGGGACCACAGGGCTCAGGCTGGCAGAGGCATTTTGCTGAGTGCTTGCCTTTTATATCCAGCTCTCCAGTGATCTCTATGCCAAAGCCTCAGCCTTCTCGGTGACGTATATGCCTCCAGCCTCTCCTTTGATGTTTATAGCCCTAGCAAACTTGGAAAAGCAGTTGAGAAGCAACATGATCAATATCACCTAACATCACAGTCGCACAAAAAAGATGCAGCTCCAGCCACCTCAGTAGGGGTGAGTTGACGTTTTAACCAAATATATCAGTAATTTTCAAGGTGATAATTTTGTGCGGCCCCCGGAGGATGGTAGAAATTTCCAAATGGCCCTTGGCAGAAAAATGTTTTCCCACCCCTGCTATACACCTACTCCTCGGCAAGGGTTAGAGCGCCATGGAACCTAATGGCGCTATATAAATACATCATAATAATAATAATAAAAATGGCTTCCTTTCTCCCGCTTTTTCTATATGTAATGGCACATGCCAGGGGTGTCCTCTATCCCCTTTGCTATATGTTAGCATAATGGAACCCCTTGAAGTTGCCATAAGGCAAAATCCCAATATAAGGGGGGGAAGGGCGGGTCGGACACATTACAAAATTATCTTATTTGCTGACAATTTACTTTTGTTTGTGTCACAGGCCCGTACTAACTTCCCCTTTTTGATTGAAGAATTTGGACGTCTTAGTAATTTTAAGGTTAATTTTACTAAGAATATCTCCCTTCCCTCTGAGGAACAATTGCACTTGGCAGATAGTTTTCCATTTAAATGGCAGGACTCTGCCTTGAAATATTTCGGAATTGTAATTGCTCGGGACCCCACCCAACTGATTGTTCTTAACTTTCTCCCTCTGCTTCACAAAACACTTCGAGATCTCAAAACCTGTGATAAACGAAAGTTGTTGTGGTTTGGTCGCATTAATGCGATAAAAATGGACATACTTCGATTCTTCTTCCTGTTCTATTCAATCCCCATGGGTATCCCTGCCTCATTCTTTGTTAGACTCCAATCGGCTATTTCTGGTTTTATCTGGGAAAATCGTATACCCAGGATTGGAATTAAAACCTAATATAGACAAACACCTTGGAGGGTCAGGCCTCCATAACTTTAAAAAATACCATAAAGCGGCCATCCTGTTATGGTTGTTGGACTGGCAACACCATTGGGAATCCAAACAATGGGTAGCATTGGAGCAGTTGTAATGAAATCGCGTCATGCCGGAGCCCCGCCCCCTTTCATGACGCGGCCACACACTCATAAAGGCAGCAAGCAGAGAAGGGCGTGAATAATTACCAGGCAGCAGCAGACAGGCGCCTCTTATCTCGGCTTCCACAGAAACGGAGAACTCACACAGGTCAAAGTATTATATCCTTTTCTCTTACTTTACAAAAGCGATTTTTTATGCAAAAGGGATGGCTAGAAATGATAAGAGGGGGTGCAGGGACAGGTCTAAAGATAAGGGGGGGTCAGTTTCTGGGTTTAGGATCACTTTAATATGTTTAACAGCTATGGATGACTTCCTAAATAACTTAAGTGCAACTGGAATAATAACGGAGTCCTGTATCCAGCTACTGATGTTTTTGCTGCAAAAAGTTGTGGAATATTGAGTGAACTCATGAAAATACTCGACCAGGAGTTGTACTATAGTTCTAGAGCTGTTCACTACCTTTAAGTTGACGGACCTAAGGAAACCGAAAAGTTGCAATGTTGACATGCCCACAACTTTTAATGTTTTCTATGGTTTATGAGTGTATGAATGTTCCCTTTTTTGTCCGTTATGTTTAATTAACAAAGATTTAATGTTAAAGAAATACAGTTCAAGTCAACACTGGTTAACCCCTTCCTGACATAAGATGTTGTACAACGTCCTGTGTTTCTGCCCGTTCCCGACACAGGATATTGTACAACGTCCTGTGTTTCTGCCCGTTCCCGACACAGGACGTTGTACAACGTTCTGGCAGATTTGAGCTGCTGCAGCTCCTGTGAGTTGGGTCACTCAGGTGTCACAGATGCTGCTGCTCTGTGACAGCCTGTAGTTGACCCCACAGGGGGTGGATTAACCCCCCCATGCCCAGGACCCCTCCAATCGGCAGTGTAAAAGTGAAACTGCCGATCGGAGGGAATCATAAGGATTCACCCCTCCAGATCTGATTGGAGCTCTCCAATCAGATCTGGAGGGGCGGTTCAGCAAGTGCCCACCCCTCCTCAGCCCCATGACTGTTCAGGGCCCCCCCCTCCCGTCCCCCCCGAGCCCGCCCGCCCCCCTCTATTATAATGTATCTGCCGGCGGGCTGCACCCGCCAGTCAGACGCCACAGTTCACTCCTGTGCCACTCATCTGCCCCCCCCTGGCAGCCCCCCACCTCCGGGCACTTCCTGCGGCGGGCGGGCTGCACACGGTGCACCCACCCGCTGCGCCCGCCCTGCCTCCTCTGCCCAATGCCCGCCGGTCGGTGGCCCCTGTCACGAAGACTTAGTCAGGACCTGCAGCTCTCTGGCGCCCCCTTAGCCTGCTGGCAAAATCCGGTATTGCCAGAGGATAAGAAAGGAGCCCAGCTGCCCTAATTTATGTTGTCTACTGCGACACGTGATGTGACACGATGTATATATACCACCAGTTCCTGCTAGGAACGTATATATACCTCGATCCAGTCACCCTCAGGCCCACAATATCACATAAATACTAAAATTAAGCTGCCACCACTGATCTCTTTCAGGCGGATCAGTAACCTGTGCGATAGCGTAAAACGAACAGTGAGGTCGTGAGAGCTCGTTCATAGGACAAGGAGATCGAGACTAGTAAATTATAATATTTTACTCCAAAAACATAGGCAGTGCTTATATAAAAGATTTACAGAATATTACATAAGAGACAATATACATGTATGCATAAAACAGTTATAAAAATAAAAGGAATAAAAGAGAACTTGCCAGACCTAGTCACGCATAGGTACACGTAGTTCTGTGGGGGGGGGGGGGGCAGCTCCCCAGAAAGGTAGAATTCCACCACACAGCTGGTAGTCTTGCTATGTCCGTGCCCCTGAATGGAATCAACCCAAAAATGGCTTCTCTAGTTTTATTAATGCAGGGGAACCTGTGGCCCCAACCTCTTAGAGTGATCCCTCCTCGCTGGGATGGTCCTCGGAGACCTCCTCTCTCACGAGGCTTAATAAATCCCCATTCTTCATATCTGGGGATGGGGCGGGCTCACAAACATAATATATAACTCATATTTAATGTCATTTAATTCTGAGAATATTGATACCAAATATGACCTACTTATGATGTCCACAGAGCCAGAACTCCATTCCCAGGTTCCTGAACGTTACATAGTTATACCAAACATATCATTAAATGCGCAAAACCGATGAACAACCTGAAAATATGAATTATGGGTATGTGGCATGAACAGGTCTTCTTAAATCAGACATTCACAAAACTCTCAGATAAAGAACCTTAGAGCGGGAAAGATACAACCTAACTCCTCTTTGCTTTGGTATTTACGAGGGGGTCATAAATGTTGGGTGGGGGAGGGGGGAGAGAGAGAGGGAGTGGGGGTTTGCATGTAGCCTTAGATCTACAGAAACACCTCAGGGTAGACAAAGCCTTATGTGTAGGTTTTGGCTGATTGTCCAACCTCCTAAAATAATGATTAATATGCATATATTCATGACAGCCCCGCCTACTCTCCCGACCTCCTGCTCATCGGTGGATCGAGGGAGGCAAGTATGTATGTATGAATGAATGGATGGATGGATGATGGATGGGTGAATGGATAGATGGATGGGGGGGTGCATGCGTGGACATGAGTGTGCGTAGACGTGTGCGTGCATAGACGTGTATGTGCATAGACGTGTGGATGTGCGTGCGTGAATGTTAGCGTGTGCGTGGATGTGTGCATGTCAGCGTGCGTGCGTGAATGTGTGCGTGCGTGGATGTGTGCATACGTGGATGTCAGCGTGCGTGGATGTCAGCGTGCGTGGATGTCAGCGTGCGTGCGTGGATGTGTGCGTGCGTGGATGTCAGCAAGCGTGCGTGGATGTCAGCGTGCGTAAATTGTCAGAATGCGTGAATGTCAGCATGCGTGTATGGATGTGTGCGTGGATGTCAGCATGCTTGAATGTCAGCGTGCGTGGATGTCAGCGTGGATGTGTGTGCGTGGATGTGCCTGCGTGGATGATGGTTGCATTGGTGGATGGATGGGTGCAACAAGGGATCAAGTGTCCTCTTGCTGTAGTCTCTGGGATCATAGTCATGGTGCACTGTATGACAGATCATTGTCATACAGTGCACCATAACTCTGACCCCAGAGACTGTAGGAAGGACACTTCATCCCTTGCTGCAGTCTCTGGACTGAACATAGGCGATCGAGCGTCGTGGGACCTTCGTTGTGGACTACGTCGGAGGCGATCGAGCGTCATGGGACCTTCGTTGTGGACTACGTCGGAGGCAATCGAGCATCGTGGGACCTTCGTTGTGGACTACGTCGGAGGCGATCGAGCGTCGTGGGACCTTCGTTGTGGACTACGTCGGATCTTTATAATAAAGATGGAGTCCGAATTTTGTTTGTGTTTTTTTTCAAATAAAAAATTTTTTCTCTGTGTATTTTCTGACTATTTACCAGAGATTCCTAATGGTGGGTCTAACATTGGCCCTATATTATGAATCTCGGGCTTAGTGCCAGCTGCCAAAAAAAAACCTGGCATTAGCCCCTTTATTACCCAGTTTGCCACCGGCACCAGGGCAACTGGAAGAGTCTGGGTACAGCGCCAGAAAATGGCGCTTCAATGAATGTGCCATTTTCTGGAGAAGCTGCGGGCTGCAATTCGCAGCATGGGGGCCCAGAACGCTTGGGCCTCTCCATGCTGCGGATTCCAGCCCCCAGCTGCCTAGTTGTACCTGGCTGGACCAAAAATATGGCGGAGCCCTACATAATTTTTTTTTTTTCTAGAATTAGTTCCAGAAAGAAAAAAAAAAGGCTTTGCTGTATTTTTGGTTGCCAGCCAGGTACAACGAGGAAGCTGGGGGTTGGTGGCAATCCATAGCTGCCAAGTTGTACCTGGCTGGACCAAAAATGTGGCGGAGCCCCACGCCATTTTTTTTCTAGAATTAGTCCAAGAAAAAAAATAGAAATGGTTTTTGCTGTATTTATTTATTTTTTTTGTTTCAATGTTTTTATTGAGTATATAATAACAAATTATTACATAAAATTAGAACATAAATCTAGACCATTGTCGGTATCACAAAATATTCCCGTAAAGGGAGGCAACCATCGGTCATCATAGTGCCTTTGCTGTATTTAGATGCATAATGAACACTTTGAACCCCTAGGTGCTTCACAAATTGTTCCATAAAAATGAAAAAAGAAAATGTGTGGAAAAAAAAGTACTTTTTCCTTATTACGGATCAATTTGTGAAGCACCTGGGGGTTCAAAGTGCTCACTATGCATCTAGATGCATTCCTTGGGGGTCTAGTTTCCAAAATGGGGTCACTTTTGGGGGAGCTCCAATGTTTAGGCACACAGGGGCTCTCCATACAAGACATGGTGTCCGCTAACAATTCCAATAGTTAGCGGACACCATGTCGCGTTTGGAGAGCCCCTGTGTGCCTAAACATTGGAGCTCCCCCACAAGTGACCCCATTTTGGAAACTAGAGCCTCCAGGGAACTTATCTAGATGGGTTGTGAACATTTTGAACCCACAGGTGCTTCACAAATTCATCCGTAAAAATGAAAAAGTACTTTATTTTCCACAAAATCTTTATTTTTACAGATTATTTTGTGAAGCACCTGGGTGTTCAAAATGCTCACCACCCATCTAGATAAGTTCCCTGGTGGCTCTAGTTTCCAAAATGGGGTCACTTGTGGGGAGCTCCAATGTTTAGGCACACAGGGGCTCTCCATACCAAACATGGTGTCCGCTAACAATTGGAGCAAATTTTTCAGTCAAATTGTTAGCGGACACCATGTCGCGTTTGGAGAGCCCCTGTGTGCCTAAACATTGGAGCTCCCCCACCAGTGACCCCATTTTGGAAACTAGAGCCACCAGGGAACGTATCTAGATGGTTGGTGAGCATTTTGAACCCCTACGTGCTTCACAAAATCATCCGTAAAAATTAAAAAGTACTTTTTTTTCCACACAAATTTTCCTTTAGCCTAAATTTTTTCATTTTCACATGGGGAACAGGATAAAATGGATCCTAAAAATTGTTGGGCAATTTCTCCTGAGTACACCGATACCTCATATGTGGTCATAAACCACTGTTTGGGCACACAGCAGGGCTCAGAAGGGAAGGAGCGCCATTTCACTTTTTGAATGGAAAATGAGCTCCAAAACTCAAATTGCGCTCCTTCCCTTCTGAGCCCTGCAGTGCACCCAAACAGTGGTTTATGACCACATATGAGATGAGATATCGATGTACTTAGGAGAAATTGCCCAATAATTTTTAGGATCAATTTTATCCTGTTGCCCATGTGAAAATGAAAGAATTGAGGCTAAAAGAACATTTTTGTTGGAAAAATTAAAATGACCATTTTTTCCTTCCACTTTGCTTTACTTCCTGTGAAGCACCTGAAGGGTTAATAATCTTCTTGAATGTAGTTTTGAGTAGCTTGAGGGGTGCAGTTTTTGGAATGTGTCACTTTTGGGTGTTTTCTGGCATGTAAACCCCTCAAAGGGACTTCACATGTGATGTGGTCACAAAAAAAAATGGTTTTGTAAACTTTGCTGGAAAAATGAAAAATTGCTGATGAACTTTGAACCCTTATAACTTCCGAACAAAATTTTTTTTTCCCCAAAATTGTGCTGATGTAAAGTAACATGTGGGAAATGTGATTTATTAACTATTTTGTGTCACATAACTCTGGTTTAGCAGAATAAAAATTCATAATTTGAAAATTGCAAACTTTTCAAAATTGTTGCCATAGTTTTGATTTTTTCACAAATAATCGCAAAAATTATCGACCTAAATTTAACACTAACATGAAGCCCAATATGTCACGAAAAAAACAACCTCAGAATCGCTAGGATCCGTTGAAGCGTTCCAGAGTTATTACCTCATAAAGGGACACTGGTCAGAATTGACAAAAATGGCCTGGTCATTAGGGTCAAAATAGGCCGGGGGGTGAAGGGGTTAAAACATGTTAACATTTTTTTACTTTAATATAAAAATGTGGCCCCTTCCCATTAAGAGCAAGAGCATCACTGCAGGAAGGTAAAAGAACCTTATAAACCTGAAGGTCTCTAAACATCGTATACTTCTGTTACAATCTGACTATACAAAGGCTTCACTGTGCACATTTTCTTATGCTTGGAAAGAGCTGATTATCGAATAAAAACATTCATCAAATTCTGAATATGTAATATCTCATCATAGTGTCTCAAAATGATCTCATGTCTAATAAGATTAGATGTAATTCAAAACCATTTCCCACATTTTGCACATGAATATTGCTGGTCTGCTGTGTGAATTCTTTCATATGTGAATTCTCTCATGTGCAATAAAATTTGATTTATGAGTAAAACATTTCCCACATTCTGCACATGAATATGGCTTCTCTCCTTTGTGAATTCTCTCATGTATAACAAGATATGATTTATGAGTAAAACATTTCCCACATTCTGCACATGAATATGGCTTCTCTCCTGTGTGAATTCTCTCATGTATAACAAGAGTTGATTTATCAGTAAAACATTTCCCACATTCTGAACATGAATATGGCTTCTCTCCTGTGTGAATTCTCTCATGTATAACAAGACTTCGTTTCCGAGTAAAACATTTCCCACATTCTGCACATGAATATGGCTTCTCTCCTTTGTGAATTCTCTCATGTATAACAAGATGTGATTTATGAGTAAAACATTTCCCACATTCTGAACAAGAATATGGCTTCTCTCCTTTGTGAATTCTCTCATGTATAACAAGATATGATTTATGAGTAAAACATTTCCCACATTCTGCACATGAATATAGCTTCTCTCCTGTGTGAATTCTCTCATGTATAACAAGATCCGATTTCTGAATAAAACATTTCCCACATTCTGAACATGAATATGGCTTCTCACCTGTGTGAATTCTCTCATGTCTAACAAGATCTGATTTCTGTGTAAAACATTTCCCACATTCTGCACATGAATATGGCTTCTCTCCTGTGTGAATTCTCTCATGTATAACAAGATGTGATTTATGAGTAGAACATTTCCCACATTCTGCACATGAATATGGCTTCTCTCCTGTGTGAATTTTCTCATGTTTAACAAGATCTGATTTAGTTGGAAAACACTTCCCACATTCTGCACATGAATATGGCTTCTCTCCTGTGTGAATTCTCTCATGTCTAATAAGATATGATTCACGAGTAAAACATTTCCCACATTCTGAACATGAATATGGCTTCTCTCCTGTGTGAATTCTCTCATGTCGAACAAGATCTGATTTATGAGTAAAACATTTCCCACATTCTGCACATGAATATGGTTTCTCTCCTGTGTGAATTCTCTCATGTGTAACAAGATGCGATTTCTTAGTAAACCATTTCCCACACTCTGAACATGAATGTGGCTTCTTCTTTTTTTCTCTTTTATTTTGTTTAACCTTCTGAAATGATTTTGGAGATAATATTTCATTAATATCTTCAGATGACAGATCTTTTCTGTGATCGGCTGGAGGTATATCGAAGATATCATCATGCTGTTCACATGTATTTTGTGTGATACTACGATTATCTGCTTCACATTCTGAAAATATCAGATGTCCTGCGGAGCTTCTGGTACAGTCATCTGCCAATAATAAAACTTACATTTTTATATAATGTAACATGAAATATTATATATACCTAAATATAACATTAAAAAATCCCACACAAACTGCAAGGTACATAGCAAAACTATATTATCTGACTACTTGTGGCAAAGATTGCATAATCAATGAATTCTAGTAATGTCCATTCCAGACATTGCCCAGTGCGGTATCCTGGTACTAACGCAGAGTGATATAGTTGTGGTGCGACCGTAGATCTGTTCAGGAATTACTGTGGGTGCTGGGAGTGAGGAGATGTATAATGCATTGTATGTGCGGACATTGAGGACTGATAAATGTGCATTGTGCTGTGCACTGTGCTACCCTCTACTGGCTGCTGTGTAAATATGAACATTAGGTGTTCAGTCTTCTCACCACAAGCTGCCATAGACCCCGTGGGAGAAGCCTCCGCACTCAGTGCTGACACTTCATGTACCCTGCTACAAACCAGCTCAGCCCAGGGAGAGGGAGGAAGCACTACTACTCCCAGCATCTATTCCAGTCTATGATGAGGAGACATCTTTTTTCATATAATTGCCTCAACAAAGGAGTGAAGCTTCATACAGTCAGGAGAGATAAAGCTGAACAAGGTTTCTCCTCTATACTGGCTTCTTTATTCGCCTCCAGCAGGATCCAGGACAACGTGATTTCCATGCAATAAAATTTGTCCTTCTTGCCCCTTAAATAGGGAACAGTAGAGACTAAAACTTTAGTAGTATGGAGGTACACAGTGTGTCCCCACAGGAGCCGACCCCTGAAGGGCCCTCCATCAGAGCAGCTTTACCTGGACTGTACATAGCAATTTCTCCAATTGTAAGTGATGTGATCTGTGCGCAGCCTCCTCGAGACCCAGAAACCGCGGCTTCACAGGAGACAGAACCTCCTCTATACACACAATACTAAGTGTATCCTATGCTGGAACAACATGTGCTGCACCTTTAAGAGACACTGTAACCTGTTATTTCCTTCAGTAAAGAAGTGTTATGTCTGCAGGTTCACACTTGTGTCTGGTCACTTCCAATTACACTAACACCACGGGCCCACCACCTGCACCCAGACATCTCTATAGGAGCCACCAGTGGGATTATACAATTTCCATAAGTGCAACCTCCCACTATTGACAATTGTTGTGGACATGAAGGATCTTCTAGGAGTCCAGCAGCCCCTTCATATACCGTGACATCACCATCTACTGCCAGTGGAACTATATGTCCCAGCTGCTCCCTGCAATATCTGCACCTCTTTGTGTCTCACCACCAATGTAAGCATCAAACAATAGAAAAGAGCCATCAATATTATAGTTTATAGAAGATTAATAATGACTGTTGTCGGCAGCACATCCCTCTGTGTAAATAACGGATGTGCTGGAACATTAGAATCACTGTAATTGGCTGTTCAGAATTGAAAAGCCAATCACAGTGATCGTAGTTGCAAGGCGGCATCACCACCCCCTTGAGGTCAATTTCCGGGCCCCTTCTGTTATGATCAACATGAACCAGACCCTGATCACCGTTACTGCAGCTATGGTGTTGCATTTTAGCTATGACGTACCTATACGTCCAAGGTCAGCAAGTACCACCGACCTAAGAGGTATAGGTACATCTAAGGCAGCAAAGGGGTTAATTACCTGCAGGTCAGTGTATGTCCAGGGCCTGAGACCCCCAACTGCTTAATAGACTGCTGAGAAGTGCAGAGCAGCTTGTGAGGTCGGAGCACAGAACAGGGAACGGGTTACATAGAAGATACAAAATCCAACACATCATTGTACCAAGCGGAGAATAAGTCACTGTAGAGGCCACTACTCACCTGGGCGGTGATCTGTAGGGATCTCCTCTGTCCTCCGCTCATCACCCCTCACATAGGTCTCTGGAGGACTAATATGGGGCAGATCTTCACCCTGAAACAAAGATTGTAAAAGTCACAGACAGATGGAGAAGTCCCATCTGTGATCAGCTGTAATCTGCCATCTCCACCCATCTCATTACACAAGTATAACACATCTACTAGTGGGGGAGAAAACAAGACTGAGACAAGATCTTCACAGCCGTCTACACATCATAGGGAGATCTCATCACACCTTCTCTCCATCTACCTGATCATCCGGAGGAACATCGGGATCTTCTGGATTACAGTCCTGTGGGAGAAGAGGATGGGGACATCTCTCTGGTGTTGTCCTCTTACTGGATAGACCTGGAGGAGACACATACAGGACTGAATTTATTCTTTACAAACAGATCATTATAGGCCGTGTGTATTTAGTCCTATTACCTGGTGATGTGAGGGGATCCTCCATCATGACTATGTCCTTGTACATATCTCTGTGTCCTTCTAAATACTCCCACTCCTCCATGGAGAAATAGACGGAGACGTCCTGACACCTTATAGGAACCTGACACATACAATGATAGCCGCATTGTCATCATTCCCCCATCCCTTCATAGCATTACTGTATAATGTCCCAGCAGCAGCATTCCCAGCAGTGTCACCTCTCCAGTCAGCAGCTCAATCATCCTGTAGGTGAGTTCTAGGATCTTCTGCTCATTGATGTCCTCATGTATCAGGGGGTGAGGTGGAGGCCCCGTGATTGGGCTCAGGGCTCTTCCCTCACACTGTACAGGGTCCTGACAGCACAGATCACTCCAGCTCTTCTTCACCACTGTGTAATCCTGGTTATGGAGAGGAGACACATTAATAAATCTCCCTCCAGACCTCTCCAGTTCTGTCCGTTATTCTGTCCATAGATAAGAATGATGTCATGTGACATTGTCATCTCTCACCTCTCCAGTAACAAGGAAGAGGATCTCTAGGGTGAGGGGTAAGATCCTCTCCGCCATCTTGTCTCTGTCCAGATCCATCCTTGATGGTCAATCAGGAGAATTCTCTTCTATAGAAGATGTGAGAGGATCCAATATTGTAGAGACCTGAATGGGGGAAGATGACGATGGAACATCAGAAAGATCCTGGGGAATAATACAATTACTGGAGACTCCGATCACCGCCTGCAGAACTGATGGTGACAAGTCTGGAACATGAAAACACATAGCTCCGCTCCGTGCGCCTCGCACACACACGGCTATGCTCCATACACCTTCTGCCTGTGGAGAGCCATCCCATCCCAGGTGCTATCCTACATCCCCGAAGGTTCTGCAGCAGCGGTGGCCCACTATAGCCACATACCACGGGTGGCGTCACAAAAAATAGAATTATTCTTACCGTTAATTCGGTTTCTAGGGCCCTTCCACGACAGCATAGAATAGGAGGTTGCCTCTCCACGCCCTATTACGGACAGGAAGCACAAGAGAGGTTAAAAGGACCCTCCCACCTCCCACTCTCCAGTGTCTTACAAAGAACCATAGCATGACCAAAGCAAGACAGAGTATTCCATGAAAAACCAAGGAAATAAAGGGAGGGAATTAGGTGCTGTCGTGGAAGGGCCCTAGAAACCGAATTAACGGTAAGAATAATTCTATTTTCTCCAGGCCCCTTCCACGACAGCATAGGAGGAATACCAACGAATACAAACCTAGGGCGGGACCACAGCCTGCAGGACTTTCCTGCCAAAGGCCAAATCCCTGGTAGAACCTAGGTCCAAACGATAATGTTTTGTGAAAGTATGCAGGGAGGAACATGTAGCAGCAGTACAGATTTGCTCCGGAGAAGCCCCAGCCTTTTCAGCCCAGGAGACCGAGGTAGCCCTAGTGGAGTGGGCAGTAAATCCAGAAGGCATCGGCAGATGTTGAGACAAGTAGGATGCGGCAATGGCCTGCTTAATCCAGCTTGCAATGGTGCACTTCGCCACCTTCCTGCCCTTATTGGGACCAAAGGGCTGGACAAAAAGGTTGTGATCAACCCGCCAGAGCGCCGTGACCTCCAGGTAACGAAGCACAATCCTGCGAACATCCAAAGAGTGGAACTCCTCCTCTTTCGGAGAACGAGGAGACTGACAAAAAGAGGGCAGGACAATGGACTGGGAATGGTGAAAATCCGAGACCACCTTGGGGAGAAAAGAAGGGTCCAGCTGAAGGACGATGCAGTCATCACGGACCGTCAAATATGGCTTCCTAATGGACAGAGCCTGGAGTTCTCCCACCCGGCGGGCGGTCGTAATAGCCACCAGAAAAGCTGTTTTATGAGACAGCAGTCGAAGATCACAGGACAACAATGGTTCATATGGGGAACGGGACAATCCAGTCAAGACCACATTGAGATCCCAGGCGGGAGCAAGGACCTTAATCCGTGGACGAATCCTAGAGGCGGACACCATGAACCGGCGAATCCAGCGATGGGCGGCCAAATCCGCATCAAAAACGGAGCTGAGAGCGGAAACCTGGACCTTCAACGTGCTAGGCCGAAGTCCAAGGTCCAACCCTTCCTGGAGGAAATCCAAAATCTGAGAGACATTAGGATGGAGGGGATTCGGAGGCCGAGAACCACACCAGGAGGAGAATCTCTTCCAGATCTTATTGTAAATAGCATTGGTGACTGGTTTACGATTCTGTTGCAAGGTCGCCACCACCTTGGCAGACAAGCCCTGTGACTTCAACACACGGGCCTCAGAAGCCAAGCAGCTAAGCTGAGCCTCCGGGGATCCGGATGAAACAGGGGACCCTGCGACAGCAGACTGGGATCCGCTCCCAGAACCACAGGGCCGTCGACCCGAAGAGACACAATCAAATTGTACCAGCTCCTTCTCGGCCATAACGGAGCCACCAGGATCGTTGGAACCCCATCCGTTCTGACCTTCCGCAAGACCTTTGCCAGTAGGGGAATCGGAGGGAAGGCATACGCCAGATGGAAGTCCCAATGCCGCGAAAAGGCATCCACCCCCACAGCGTCGTCCCGAGGATCCAGGGAGAAGTATGTTGCGACCTTGCGATTGGTGCTGGAGGCGAAGAGGTCGACATCCGGAGCACCCCATCGGGCCACCAGGGAGCAGAAAACGGCCTGATCCAGACTCCATTCGCCCGGATGAAGGTCTGTGCGGCTGAGAAAGTCCGCTTGAATGTTCAAGGACCCTTTCAGGTGGACCGCGGAAAGAGACAGGAGGAACCGCTCTGCCCAGGAAAATATTCGAGAGGACACTGACCCCAGAGCCCTGGATCGAGTCCCTCCCTGATGACGAAGGTGAGCCACCGCGGAGACGTTGTCCGAATATACCATAACGTGGGAACCCTGTAGCAGATGGGCTGCGGCCAGGAGGGCTTCCTCCACGGCCCGCAACTCCCTGTAATTGGACGAGCGAGCCCTGATCAACTGGGGCCACAACCCTTGAAACGGGGTGCGGGCAACGACAGCCCCCCACCCCCTCTGGCTGGCGTCCGTAGTGAGAGCGACCACCGGGGACTGATCCCAGGCCACCCCCCTCCGCAAGTTCCGGGAATCCAACCACCAGCGGAGGGACGAGGAGGCAAGACCCGAAAGACGAAACCTCCTGTTGAGGGACGAAGGCAGGCTGTCCCAGCGGGAAAGGACATGGGCCTGAAGAGAGCGGGAGTGAGCTTGAGCCCACATGACCGAGGGGATGCAAGAGGTCATGGACCCCAGCACCGACATTGTTGTCCGCAGCGTGGGAGCGGACATCCGACACAGAGCGGAAACCTTGGTCCGCGGCAGCAACCGGTGGTCCTCCGGGAGAAAGGAAGCCTGAGCGTCGGAGTCCAACAGGACTCCGAGGAACCTCCTTTTGGTCGACGCCTGAAGCTGGGACTTCTGAAGACTGGGGATCCAGCCCAATGACTTCAGCACCCTGAGGGACTCCTCCACACCCCACTGGAGGGTCATCACTGATGGAGCGACAAGAAGAAAGTCGTCCAGATACGGCACCAGACAAATGCCCCGACCCCTCAGGAAGGCCACTACCTCCGCCATAACCTTCGAGAAGATCCTGGGAGCTGAGGAGATGCCAAAGGGAAGGACATTGAATTGAAAGTGGAGAATCTCCCTGTTGCGCACAATCGCAAACCTGAGGAACCGGCGGTGGCGAGGATGAATAGGAACATGGAAGTACGCATCCTGCAGATCAATGGTAGCCATCTGATGATGACAGCCGATTAATGGAATCGCCGATCTGACAGACTCCATTTTGTAACGCCGGTAACGGACATGTCGGTTGAGGCGTTTCAGGTTGATTATCACCCGAGAATCGCCCGACGGCTTTTTGACTAGAAAGAGACGGGAGTAGTGACCCAATCCAGTGTCCGAAACCGGAACGGGAGAGACCACGTTGGCAAGCAGCATTTCCTGCACTTTGGAGTACAGGACTTCCTGAGCCGCCTTGGAAGGCAGTGCAGTGACCTGAAGACCCGGGGGGGGGTTCTGACACAAACTCGATGAGGAGGCCCCTGGAGATGACGTTCAACACCCACTGGGAAGTGGTGACCTCTCTCCACTGCGGGAGGAAGGCCGCCAGGCGACCCCCCCACCGGGATCGAGTCATTGCCTATCGGAGGGCTGGGGCTTATGGGAGGGGACAAGGATATTCTTCCCTCTCCCCTTCTGGCAACTCCAGCGACCCGTCTTGCCCTTGCCTTTGGACTGGGAGGCCTGAGGCACCGAGGAACGAAAGGGCCGCTGGCGGACGGGCTTCTGCTCTGGGAGGGCCTTGCGGTCAGTCGCTTTTTCCAAGATCTCCTCCAAGGCAGGACCAAACACCAACTCCCCTTTAAACGGGAGGGAGCATAGCTTCAGTTTTGAAGTGGAATCCCCACTCCACAACTTTAACCACAAAGCCCGTCTAGCAGAGTTAGAGAGGACAGACGTCCTCGCTGCCAAACGGACCGAATCCGCAGAAGCATCCGCGAGAAAACAAGTCGCTTTCCGCAGCAACGGAAGAGACTCCAGGAGTTCCTCCCTAGGGGTACCTTGCGAAATATGAGCCTCCAGCTGGTCCATCCACTTAAGAAGTGATCTGGACACACACGTGGAGGCAATATTCGCCTGCATAGAGGCTGAGGACGCTTCCCAGGAGCGCCTCATAAAGCCCTCAATCTTCCGGTCTAACTGATCCTTGAGCTGGGATGTGTCTTCAAAGGGAAGCGCAGTCTTTTTGGCCACTCTGGCAACCTGCACATCCACTTTCGGCACATCCCATTGGATCTCACAAGGCTCCAACGGAAAGCGGCGATAGAGATCACTTTTGACTCTCCTCTCAGGAGATTCCCATTCCTGGGAGATGAGCTCCCGGAGAGTAGAATGCACCGGAAACCCCGTCTGTTTAGCTGACCGGAGGCCCGCAAACATTTCATCCTGGACGGATGAGGGTGTAAGAACTTCCTCTAACCCCATAGTGCTCCAGACAGCCCCAATAAGATCCCCTAGGTCATCAGAGGGAAACAAGAATCTACGGAAATCTGCCGGAGGAGCAGCAGCGGAGTCCTCGGGGCCCTCAGAGTTGGAGTCAGGGTTTGGGTCCTCCGAGCCTGGCGGGGTAGCCTGAAGCTTCCTTCTTTTAGGGGAGGGAGGTCCAGCAACGGAAGACACAGGCGAAAGAGAGGCCAGGGAAGCTTGAATCTCCTGCTTGACCATGGCCCTCAAGTCACCAACCAGACTAGGGTGCTCAGCCCTAACCACTTTATCCGTGCAAGTCTGGCACAGCTTTTTATCCCATCCAGCAGGGAGCTTCTTACTGCAGCCAGGGCATTTAATAGACTTCTTAGGGGCTGTTTTGTCCTGGAAAACACAGACACAGGATCAGGAGCCATCAGCCACAATGCCACCCCAGCAGGAAAGGACCCCCCCCGTACCACACTTACTGGGGCAGGGGGACCACTGGGCTCCGCAGATGCGGGAGAAGACATGGTAATACAGCATACAGCAATCACCTTACCATGTGAAGACTTCAGGGCAGCCTTTAAGCAGGAAGGCCTGCCCCACCCAGCGGAAACGTGACCCCCGCCTCCCGCAACCGGTCCAGGGCAGGCCGCCATTGGAGACGTGCCCGCACGCTGCCCCGCAGGACTCCACCGCCGGAATCCGGAAGAGACGCGCTCCCAGCGGGGGAGCCCTCACAGCGTCACTTCAGGTCACGGGGCAGCGCGCAGTGCGCGGGAAGCAGCCGGCGGGCTGCACAGAGTGAGGCCGCCGGCTGGGGGACGCCATGGCCCGCATCACCCCACCGGGATCCGGAGGGCCAGGCGGAGGGCCCACAGCTCCAGCCATGGGACCAACAGAGGAGGAACCGAGGCCCGACCAAAGCTGTCCGGCAGCACGCATGGTAAGCTGTAGTTTGCCGGCCCCCTACAGCCTAGGACAAACCTCTCCATGCCCCATGGGGACAGGAAAGACACTGGAGAGTGGGAGGTGGGAGGGTCCTTTTAACCTCTCTTGTGCTTCCTGTCCCTAATAGGGCGTGGAGAGGCAACCATCGGTTCCTGGTGTCATGAACAGGATCCCATAGCCTGGTCAAACCGGGTGTTGTGTGCCGTCAACTGTGTAAAATACAAGTTATTAACTGTTGCCATTACTAACGCGCGCAGCGGGAAACAGAGGGGGTGTGTCATTGTGGGCGGCACCCTCCCAAGAGCACGAAGCGAGGCCCAACCTGCACTCTGACGACATCCGGTGGGGATGAGAAACCCTGTCCCACCGGCGGAAGTTGTACATCCCTACTATAGTGAAAGACCGGAAGGGTCAGGATTCACTAAGGGGGCGGAAAGATGTCGGAGTCAAGGGAACAGCTAGAGCGCAGAGTAGAATCAGGAGTGGATGGAGCACCCGGCGGTGCTGCAGCGCAAGGAATGTCCCAGAACATGCCATTCCTACCACTGTATACCCCGGCAGCGACGTGGTTGCTGCAATACTCAGGGGAGCCAAACACCCTGACAGACTTCAGAGAAAAACTGAATAGCTATTATATTGTGTACCTCCCTGACAGAAGGCCAACACATTAGCATATTAAGGGGACCGTTAACTGGTACCGCACAGCGGGAGACAAAGTCCTGGCCAGACACTGATAAAGACACTGTAGAACATATAATCGCCAGGCTGAAAGCTACTTTTGAAACCAGTGCTGATGCACGAGTGAAAATGAGATTCTTTGGGTGCAGGCAGAAACCACAGGAGAGCGTACAAGACTTTGCATTGAATTTACAGGAAGTGCTCAGGGCACTAAATCAGACAGAACCTGCCTTGGCACAAGAACAAGAAGACAAATTGCTCATTGATCAGTTCATTGATGGACTCCTGTTCCCTCCTCATAGAGGACAGCTGTGGATGATGGCTACACAAAACCCTGATCTAGACTTTGTGTAGTTCAAAGACAGCCTTCCGCATACTGCAAGCAGAGGAATCTCATGATACAAACCCTGCACAATGTTTAGCTACAGCTTACCAACAACCGGAAGTGCAGATCCCACAGACTACAACTGGGTCAAGTGCAAAGCTCCAGGAGCCACTCACCAAAGAGGCTCTCGACAAAAATATGAAGCCCTGACCAAAACTGTAGCGGAGATGGGCAAGGCTATGCAGGAGATGCGAGGATCCAAGCCCATGGAGAAGACTGAGTTGGCTTCAAGCAGAGAGGATGTTCCATGGATGCGGCCAACGAGGTACCTAGCGACCCGAGGACAACCCAGCGACTGCTACAACCCGGACGGACAACCCATTTGCTGCCGTGGAGAATCAGGTTATTTTGCCAGGGAATGTACTTTTAACGAGAATTCCCTGGGGAACCGGGCTGCCCCTCAGGACTAAAATCACAAGGCCCACCAAACTGGCGTCACAGGTATGTGGGAGGACGCCCGGTCCTGCCTGTTGTGCTAGATGGCATCCCCATAAACGCTCTTGATGGACACTGGTTCCCAGATCACCTCTATACCGTATATCCTTTGTAAGAGATAATGGGCAGATTCAGACATTTTGCGTGGCCCAGATGATGACTAACATACTGGCTAGGAATGGTAAACCTGTGCCACAGGTTGGGTTCAAGGGAGTAACCATTAAAGTGCAGCGGGTAGAGTTAAAGGGTCGAGGTTTGATAATTGTTGATGTTGACCGGCAGGAATGTAATCCATTGATTATTTTGGGCACTAATGTGATAGAGAATTTTCTTGCAGAAATAATTGTTGTGTTACAGCAGTGCGCCGAGACTGCCAACAGGGGACAAGAGCCAGTCCTGCGGAAAGAAATAAAAGCATTGGTGCTAAGACAGCAGGTAAAGTTGTCTGGAGGAGAAATTGGCAGTGCAAGAGTAAGTGACCCAATACCGATTGTGATACCCCCTAAAACTGAAATGTTGATCTGGTGTAGAGCTGCAATAGGCCTTAGAGGGCGAGACACTCAAGCCCTGGTAGAACCCGTGTACTCAGACAGTAGGCCCACTGTACTGATGGCCAGAAGGATAGTTGAGGTACACAGGGGGAGAGTACCAGTACGCCTTCTAGACTGTGAAGAAGTCATCTTGCCAAAGTATGCTACAATTGCTAAATTGTACACTGTCGATAACAACTCCCATCACGTCAGCTGAACTCTTGAACCCGTTTAACCAGGCGGAGGGCAATGGCTCAGAGGGAAAGCTGGCGGATTGGTGCCAAATGTTACATGTAGGTACCGGTTCTACACCCTACCGCCCACTCACTACCAATGTGCTAAATATATGTTAAAAGAAATGAAGGAAGCAGAAGTGATAAAAGACAGTTGTAGCCCCTGGGCAGCTGTTCTAGTCTTAGTCAAAAAAACGGATGGGACAAGGAGGATGTGTGTAGATTACAGGCAGATCAACCGCATTACACACAAGGACGCATACCCATTACCTAGAATTCAGGAATCAGTAGCTGCATTAAAAGCTGATAACTACTTTTCCACCTTAAATCTGACTAGTGGGTATAGGCAAGTTCCTGTGGCAGAGGCTGACCATGAGAAGACAGCATTCACCTCGCCAATGGGCCTCTGCGAGTTCCAACTGTATGCCGTTTGGACTCTGCAACGCACCCGGTACATTTGCAATGCACCCGGTACATTCCATAGACTGATGGAGTGTTGCCTAAGACACAAGAACTCTGAGACCGTCTTAGTGTATCTGGATGATGTCACAGTCTACTCAAAGACGTATGAGGAGCATCGAGCACTTGGCAGGAGGATTTGAAGCCTTGTCCGGCTATGGAATGAAGATAAAGCCATCCAAGTGTCACCTGTTAAAACCAAAGGTACAGTACCTTGGCAATGTTGTAAGCTCAGAAGGTGCAGCACCAGACCCAGAGAAGGTTACAGTAATAAGGGATTAGCCAAGACCCACCAGCGTGAAAGAGGTGAGGCAGTTCCTGGGCCTGGTCGGCTACTACAGAAGATTCATCAAAGGGTTTACAAAGATGGCAGCCCCGCTACAAGATCTCCTGGTAGGACAGTCCAAGAAGACAAAAGTCCGGAGTCCTCCCTTCCGATGGAGTAATGAAATAGAAGAGTCCTTCAGGAAGTTGAAGTGGGCCCTGACAGGGGGATGAAATCCTAGCTTACCCTGGTTGCCACCAGCCATTTATTCTGTATACAAATGCCAGCAACGTGGGATAGGGAGCCATGCTGTCCCAAGTGCAAGAAGGTAAAGAAAGAGTAATAGCCTTTGCAAGCAGGAAGCTCCGTCCTACGGAAAGAAATCCAGAGAATTACAGTTCATTAAAGTTGGAACTTCTAGCAGTAGTCTAAGCTGTTACAGAACGCTTCAATCATTATCTGGCTGCAGCAAAATGTACCATCTTTACAGATAACAACCCGCTTACCCACCTGGACTCAGCAAAGCTAGGTGTGCTGAGCAGCGATGGATGGCCCGGTTGTCTAACTATGATTTTACCATCAAGTATAGGGCAGGCCACAAAAATGCCAACGCAGATGCCTTATCCCGGATGCCTGCAGGATGTGGAAGAGGAACTGGAGGAGCTGGAAGAGATAGAGCTACTGGCCTTTCACTGCCCTAAGGCAGTACAGTATAGAACAGGTGTGTACAACAAACACCAAAGGACAATTTTAAACCAATTACCACACCACGAGTGGGCTGAAACACCAGTGACCCAGCTGTGAAGTTAATCAAGGAGCTACTGATGCAGGAGGGTGCGTACCCTAATCCAGATGCCCCATCTGAAGCTCAACAGCTGTGGAAGGAGAGAAGTAAACTGTTCCTGTATGAAGGTAAACTGAGTAGAAGACATCGGAATCCCAGAAATCATAAATTGGTCTGGCAGATGATAGTTCCAAAGAGAGATTTCAAAATGGTTTTGGAAGCCTATCATGACAGCACAGGGCATTTTGGATGGAAGAAATTGGGAGGTTCTGCTGAGAGAAAGATTTTATTGCGTTGGCATGAGAAGATCAATTGAGAATTGGTGCAGAAACTGTGGCCCGTGCAACCTAAGAAGAAAAGACAGACAATCAGAGCTCCACTCCAGTGCATAGTCACCAAACAACCACTTGAACTGGTAGAACTAGATCACGTCAAGTTAACACCAAGCAAATCTGGCTATGTCTATGCCTTGACCATAGTGGACCACTATTCTTGCTTCTTAGTGGTGGTGCCGTGAAGAATCTAACAGCCAGAACAGCAGCTAAGGCGTTTCAAACCTAATTTTGCAAACCCCATGGCTATCCGGAACAGGTCCTCACAGATCAAGGTCCAGCATTCAAGGCTCAAATCTTTCAAGAATTTTGTCACTTGTATGGGTGTAAGAAGATCCAGACAACACTATGCCATCCTCAAACAAATGTTCTATGTGAAAAGATGAATCGAATTGTGATGGACTTATTGAAGACTTTACTGGTGGCTGAAAGAAACTTGTGGCCAGAGAAGTTATCAGACCTGGTAGACTTATATAACCATGTCCTGGTGAGTTCTACCAACTGCACCCCAGCTTACTTAATGAGAGCAAGACCTGATAACCTACCAATAGACTTGGATATGGGAATCCTAAAACCAGACGTAGAAGCACCAGAA
The DNA here is from genome assembly GCA_033576535.1 of Allobates femoralis. Taxonomy (NCBI): domain Eukaryota; kingdom Metazoa; phylum Chordata; class Amphibia; order Anura; family Aromobatidae; genus Allobates; species Allobates femoralis. The sequence continues at coordinate 13,259,594 of JARQOC010000013.1, forward strand.
GCCAATTGGGATACCACCAGTAAAAGTATCACCAAGTACAAGAATGTGTAGAAAAGAGTCTCCAACAAGCCAGAGAGACAAGAAAAAAAACCTATAACCAACATGCTCCTGCAACTCCTTTACAACCTGGTGAGCAAGTTCTTAAAAGAATAAGACGCACCCACAAATTGGATGACCAATGGGAAACAACACCATACACCGTCTCACCATCAAGTTTTGATAACACAAAAGTGTTTAATCAGCAAGGATCAAGGGAAAACAACATCAGTTGTGTCAAGAGACCATTTAAAGTTGTGTCCTGAAACCCTGAAGACACCAGAAATTTCAATTCCTGTAACTACCAAACCTGCGAAAGATGAGGTGTTTCATAGAGTCTTAGGAGACTTTCCAAAGACTTAAAGACTTGGACAAACTACAATGGAGCAGTTATAGTACCAATGCTAGCATTCCATCAAGTGATAACACCTGAAATTGGACAGCAAGAAGCCCCAATAGTGGAAGAACCAGAAGTGGCACCTGTAGAGGAAGAACAGATTCCTGCTCCCAGTGTACTTGCCAGTCCTGCTGTCAGATCCATATCTCACTCAGAGTCAGAGATGTACACTTCTGCACTCAGTATAGTATTGATTACACCTGCAGTAGACACTCCTGAGCTCAAGAGATCGCAGCGTAGTACAAAAGGTAACATACCATCCTGTTACCAAGAAAATGTGGGAAGGTGTCAAATGTAAATAGGTTTGCTTGTTGTTAGTAACCGGTAAAAGTAGTGTACAGAAGGGTGGATGAACTGGAGTCAAACCCAGGAACATTAAGTTAGGAAGTCAAGTTCCTGGGGGTGGTAAGATGGAAACCAGGACTCCTAAGCTGAGATGCCTGTAAGGAAAATGTCCGTCTTGTATAGTATAAATGTGTAACCTTGCAACCATCAAGCTTAGCACCTACAGAGACTTTCCTGTATGAACTCTTTTAAATATTCTTGAACTTCTACCTTAATTAAATATGGACGATACTACCACTGGACTAGTACTTGTCAAAATTGTCTTGTAACTAATATCATCAGCCAAAGGTGGAAAGACTAATCACCAGAGAGACTGCTTTTTGAACTTCTGACTTTTTACATTTTCTTGGTTTTTGTAGCTTTTATATTTTAAGACTCTACACATCTTTAATTGTCATTGATTATTCTTGTTTATCTTTTGAAAAGTTGTCATAGTCCCGGAGTACTGTCTTTCACTAAGGGGGAATGTGGCACCCCAGGGTCTAAGTGCCAGTGTGTCATCACTGCCCCTGGGTGGTGGTGTCACACAGAGAGCAACAAAGGGGTCTTCTCATCAAGCAGGTAAATCACACACATCACCTTCTGCCTCCAGGCCAGAAAGGGGAGACCAAGCCCGGGTTCAGGGTGAGCTCCCCTATAATTTCTGGTCTGGGGCGAAGCCAGTTAGTTCAGTTCCTAAGAGGACTGAGGAGACATCCTGGTGGACTTGAGGCTACTTGAGCTTGTTCCAGGATCACTGACTTGGTGCCAGGCCTGAGGCTAGGGTCTGAGGAGAGTTGCAGGAATACTTAGGGAGCCGAGAGACGCCATGCTCACCCCAGATGAAAGTGCAGAGAATGGACACCAGAGTCCGAGACTGTGCAGGGTCTAACATCCCGGCAGTCAATACCGGATGGTGGGAAATTCCAGGTTCCTTAGCCACACACCGTGGACCAAGACACAGCAACGGAGAGAGTTCAGGAACTGACACCCGAGAGGAGGGTTAGAGAAAGGACTCGAGTTGCCTGTCATACTGGCACCTCGCAGGAAGAGACAGGGCCGGCAGCTTAGCTGATGCAGCAGAAGGAGCCAATACACAGAGCACAGTAAGGGAGCCAAAGACCCAGCCGGGTGAGAAGGAACCCCGAGTTGCTCTCAGCAGAGACTCCATGGACAACTGCTTGAAACCAGCTATTCCAGTAAAAGACTGAACAACCAACAAAACAACGAGTCTGCAAATTGCTTGTGCCCATCCTCCTGCACCCTATAATTCCTATATCATCACCTCTGATCACCTTATGGTAATGAGGCTTCCCGCTCTGGGGTGTTCGGTCAGGAAGGTAGCCGCCTTTTTTAGATTTACATTTCAATCACCATCTATTCAGGCCCCAGGGGCTTGTGACGTTGCTTCCTTCCCTGTGCAGTGCGGCTTTCAGACATATTGCTTCACCGTGTTATAGGCATTTTCTTCCAGGGAGTCACGGGTACTTCAGGTCCCTCACTCCCCAGCATCCTAAGGAACAAGCACACACCATACTGCGTTCATCCTTCATCCAGCAGAATCCTAATGTATGTGGGACCGTGTGTGTATGATGGTGTGTGTGTGTCCCTGTCTGCAGTCAGCTGACAGTTACCATGGTGACACCTGACCGCAGACACGACCGCCGCTCTCGGTGCAGTCATCGTGTCCTCGGAGCTCGTGCTGATTGGACGCTTCCTCCTTCAGGGCGACTTCTGATACAGCAGAGATGAGTGTTCTTTTTCGTGGGACCTCATGGATTATGGGTGGAGGGGATGATGATGATGATGTTGTTGTTGAGACTTAATAAATGGGTAAATGAGGGTTGTCAAGTTCAGGGTTCTTATTTCTAAGAAAGGAATGTCTGTCTGTGTGTATTAACTATTCCCTTACTGGATTGGTAATGGGCGAGTATTAGAAGACACCTGACATTACCAATACAGGGTTTAATGACAAGCTGTCAACCATCAGCTTTCATTAACCCCTTTAATCACCCCGATGTCCTTGCACCAGGGCATCGGGAAGAGCCGGATAAAGTGCCAGAAATCGGAACGGGCTGCTCTTCTGTGGGGGGCTCAACAACTTTGGGCCCCAACATGCTGAGAATACCAGCTCTCTGGTTTTATATTGGATAGCAATTAAAAATAGAACGAAGCCCACAAATTTTTTATATTTAAATAATAAAAAAGAAAAAATGTGCTCCCCTGTATTTTCCATTGACAGCCAAGTTCCAACTATGCAGCTGTGGGTGTCAGTCCACAGCCGTCCGCTTTATATGTGCTGAGAATAAAAAATACAGCAAGGCCTTACGCATTTTTTCCCATTAAATAATTTATTTTACGCACTATGACGGCAGGTTGGTTACACTAATGTGTATGGGAACCAAGCACAGACACCAATACAGATTGTGGAAGCGCAGTCTGAGTGCAACAGCCAATCACAGACGCTCTCACAAAGAGTGAGTGTCTGTAATTGGCCGCTGCAGTTCAGTGCAGTGAATATTAATTAAGCTTAATGGGCGGCCCCAGAAGCAGCGGGAGGGCAGGAGACTGGTGAGCTCTACCTATCTACCTTCTAGTGAGACCTGCATGATCAGTAGGCAAAATCAGATCCAGTGCCCATTCACTTTCATATTAATTTATGCTGGATCCTTCCGAATCTGGTTGGGGGCGGTTTCTTGCCGACCACAAAAAAAATTGTTACATATTGTGATTTTGGAGGTCGGCAAAAAAAGACTTCTGCCACATCGAGCAGAAACCAAATGCAACCGCATGTGCCGGAGTCCACACTGAAAGACAATGGTGACAAACCGGATCCCGCTTCACCCAGTAATGTCCAGATTCTGCCGGAGGGAAGAAAAACGCAAGTGTGAGAGCAGCTAAGTGTATTCTCACAGCGGCAGAGCAACAAGATGGAGGAGAACATGGTGGCTGGTCACAGAGGAACAAGATGGAGAACATGGTGCCAGTGACAGCAACAGGAGAATAACAAGATAGAGAAAAACATGGCAGCCGGTCACAAAGACACAGGAACAACAAGATGGAGAAGAACATGGCCGGTCACACGGACACAAGAAAACCAAGATGGGGCAGAACATGGCGGCCGACCACTGCAACTAAGGAACAACAAGATGGAGGAGAACATGGAGGCTGGTTACACATGCTCTGTTCTCCGGGGACCGGTGGATCTCTGAATCCTGACATCAGGGGCTCAGGCTGCTGCTTTCTCATCCATTCTTTACAATGCAGCTGAATTTGGTAAAGCTTTGTGCTGTGTAAGTATATCAGCCAGAGATCAGTACAAGGAGAGCTGCTGCAGTGTAATGGTGAGATATGATGGTGGGCGGCAGGGCCGGCGTCAACACTCAGGCAAATGCCAGCGTCCTGAACAAACAAGGAGGTCCACTCCCTGTCGGGGTCACCGTCCGTGCCAATTACCAGACAATGTCCCCGGCAGATGTATTGAGCTTGGGGTAACTGTCTCTCCCTCCCTGTGCATGTTCTCCCCAGCCTCTTAACTGTGCGGCTTATGAAGTAGGAGAGCCGTAAAGTAATAAGGTACAAATAGCACGGTAAGGTACTGTACAGACTAGGTGCAAATAGTATAAGGCAATGTACTGTACAGACTATTGAAGAATGAATGGGTGGGTGCTGTGTTCCCCAATGATGAGCTAGGAGAAAAGGAATTTACAGTGAGTACACAAAAATCCCTGTTTCTCCTTCGCATCATTGGGGGATACAGGACCATGGGACGTCCTAGAGCAGTCCCTGGGTGGGAATCAGTTCAATGATGGTCGAGCGTCATGCACAAGCTACTTACAGATGCGCGACTGCCGTCTGCAACATTTTTCTGCCTAGGCTTGCGTCTGCCGAAGCCTGGGTGTGAATGTTGTATGTTCGATAGGGTATGCAGGCTGGACCAGGATGCCGCCTTGCTCAGGATTGGTGACGAAAGTATGTGTGCCCCCAGGGGGGTGACTGTGCCACACAGTATATGTGCCCCCAGGGGGGTGACTGTGCCACACAGTATATGTGCCCCCAGGGGGGTGACTGTGCCACACAGTATATGTGCCCCCAGGGGGGTGACTGTGCCACACAGTATATGTGCCCCCAGAGGGGGTAACTGTGCCACACAGTATATGTGCCCCCAGAGGGGGGTAACTGTGCCACACAGTATATGTGCCCCAGAGGGGGTAACTGTGCCACACAGTATATGTGCCCCCAGGGGGGTAACTGTGCCACACAGTATATGTGCCCCAGGGGGGGTAACTGTGCCACACAGTATATGTGCCTCCAGAGGGGGGGTAACTGTGCCACACAGTATATGTCCCCAGGGGGTGACTGTGCCACATAGTATATGTGCCCCCAGGGGGGTGACTGTGCCACACAGTATATGTGCCCCAGGGGGGGTGACTGTGCCACACAGTATATGTGCCCCAGGAGGGGTGAACTGTGCCACACAGTATATGTGCCCCCAGGGGGGGTGACTGTGCCAACAGTATATGTGCCCCAGGGGGTACTGTGCCACACAGTATATGTGCCCCCAGGGGGGTGACTGTGCCACACAGTATATGTGCCCCCAGGGGGGTGACTGTGCCACACAGTATATGTGCCCCCAGGGGGACTGTGCCACACGTATTGTGCCCCCAGGGGGTGACTGTGCCACACAGTATATGTGAACTATGGAGGGTGAATGAACATTTTCTGGCATTAGCACCTGATTAATCAGACACATTAGTATTACTCATTATAATAACTAACCTCCGCAACCTCAACAACCTTAGACCCATTCCTCCAGCCAGTTCCCCCGGTCTCGCTATCTGGAGCACGTCCATCTTGAGCTATCCTTCCACCTCTCCTTCCTCTTTGACCACCTACAATCGGGCTTCTGACAGCATCACTCCACCAAAACAGCCTTAAAGAGGACCTGTCACCCCACCTGGTGCTACGCTAACTGAATGTAGTACTGAATGCAGCATGTCTGCTGCATTCAGGTAAGGGGTCTCCCATGTCTCTAGCCCCCTTTAACTTGTAAAAAAGCCTTTATAAAGTTTATGCAGTCATCGCTGTTGTATGGTGTCCCCCCGCCTCCAGCCCTCTCTGGTCCACCTCCAGCCCTCCTCTATGTGTCTCCTCTCCACAGAGCGAGCAATGGGCAGGAGCCGTCCCAGCAGCTGAAACGCCTCCTGCCGGTGACGTCAGCACCGGAGTCCACCCTGCTCCAGATAATGTATGTACAGCAGGCCGGGTTCCGGCGCTGACGTCACCGGCAGGAGGCATTTAAGCTGCTGGGTCCAATCAAGTCTATTGCTGGCTCTGTGGACCCACGAGCGATGGATCCTGTAACTAAGGACCGATCACATCTACAAGACGTCACCGACCACGAGCGATGGATCCTGTAACTAAGGACCGATCACATCTACAAGAGATCACCGACCACGAGCGATGGATCCTGTAACTAAGGACCAGATCACATCTACAAGACGTCACCGACCACGAACGATGGATCCTGTAACTAAGGACCAGATGACATCTACAAGAGATCACCAACCACGAGCGATGGATCCTGTAACTAAGGACCGATCACATCTACAAGACGTCACCGACCACGAGCGATGGATTCTGTAACTAAGGACCGATCACATCTACAAGACGTCACTGACCACGAGCGATGGATTCTGTAACTAAGGACCGATCACATCTACAAGACGTCACCGACCACGAGCGATGGATCCTGTAACTAAGGACCGATCACATCTACAAGACGTCACCGACCACGAGCGATGGATCCTGTAACTAAGGACCGATCACATCTACAAGACGTCACCGACCTTACTCTTACCTTTCTTTTCTGCTCGCTTTCTGAAACTGAACATGGACAAACCAGAATTCATCATCTTTCCCCATCTCACTCCCCCACCTGACCCATCCATCAATATAAACAGGTGCTCACTTTCCCCAGTCCCCCACGCTCGGTGCCTCGGGGTAATCCATGACTCTGCCCTCTCCTGCAAGCCACAGATCCAGGCCCTCACCACCTCAAAAATACTTCTCAGATCCGTTCATTCCTTGACCCCGACACTAGAACACTCGTCCATGCCCTCATCATCTCCCGCCTCGATTATTGTAACCTTCTGCTCTCTTGCCCCTCTCCAATCTATCCTAAATTCTGCTGCCCAAATAATCCACCTGTCTCCCCGCTATTCCCTGATCTCTCGCCTAATAGTTTAATAAACTAACCAGGACCTAAAAAGCCATCCACAATCTGTCCCCTCCACACATCTCTGACATGGTCTCCCTATTCTGTGTCCGGGGCCGTGATTATCACAAATCCGGACACAGAATAACCTGCTGAGGGGGCAGATTTACTTCTGCGATGTATACTATACATTACGGAAGTGAAATTAGTAAAAGCAAGGGTTTCAATTAAATAATATGTATTCCCACCTTTCCAGCGATCCCCCGCTGCCTCCAGCAAGCTCCGGTGTGACTACAGGACCTGTCGTTACATCACAACACAGCAGCGTCATCGGGTCACATGACCACAGTAACCGGTCATGTGACCCGATCAGCTGATCGGGTTGTGACATAACTGCAGGTTCTATCACCCGGACCTTGCTGGAGGCAGCGGAGGATCGCTGGAAAGGTGAGAATACAAAGCTTTTATGGTAAACCCTTTATTTTACTAAATTTCACCTCCGCAATGTATGTTGGGGGCCACCTGTATGTATATACATTGCGGAAGTGAAATTAGAGGGTTAGGAGCAGTGTTAGTGTTAGTCATGATCAGTACACTATAATCGGGTCTGAGGAATGATCAGCTGTTTTCTCGGACCCGCGCTCCAATGGCCCCATATTAAAGGCCGAGGATCAAAGACGGATTTGGCCTATTTGCCATGTGATTTTGTAGAGCAGTCTCTGATTTTGGAAACAGCAAAAAAATCCGACACAAATCAGATCCCACAAAATCAGATGGCAATTAGGCCAATCCAATCCCCTAGGATCAACATCGGGCAAATCGATCCGTGCTGTCCGTTGCAACGGCAGCCATAGTATCCTCTAAAATCGCAATGTGAAAGCCGCCTAACCTGCAATGATCCTCAGTCTACTGAGCCACAGCACCACAGCTCTGCCCTCTCCTGCTGTATCCTCACCCGTCCAGCTCTGCCCTCTCCTGCTGTATCCTCACCGCCAGCTCTGCCCTCCCTGCTGTATCCTCACCCGTCAGCTCTGCCCTCTCCTGCTGTATCCTCACCCGTCCAGCTCTGCCCTCTCCTGCTGTATCCTCACCCGTCCAGCTCTGCCCTCCCTGCTGTATCCTCACCCGTCACAGCTCTGCCCTCTCTGCTGTATCCTCACCCTCCAGCTCTGCCCTCTCCTGCTGTATCCTCACCCGTCCAGCTCTGCCCTCTCCTGCTGTATCCTCACCCGTCCAGCTCTGCCCTCTCCTGCTGTATCCTCACCCGTCCAGCTCTGCCCTCTCCTGCTGTATCCTCACCCGTCCAGCTCTGCCTCCCTCTCCCTGCTGTATCCCTCACCCGTCCAGCTCGCCTCTCCTGCGATCACCTCCAGCCGCCTGCCCCTGCTGTATCCTCACCCGTCCAGCTCTGCCCTTTCCTGCTGTATCCTCACCGACCAGCTCTGCCCTACTGCTGTATCTCACCGTCAGCTCTTGCCCTCTCTGCTGTATCCTCACCCGTCCAGCTCTGCCCTCTCTGCTGTATCCTCACCGTCCAGCTCTGCCTCTCCTGCTGTATCCTCACCCGTCCAGCTCTGCCCTCTCCTGCTGTATCCTCACCCGTCCAGCTCTGCCGTCCCCTGCTGTATCCTCACCCGTCCAGCTCTGCCCTCCCCTGCTGTATCCTCACCCGTCCAGCTCTGCCCTCTCCTGCTGTATCCTCACCCGTCCAGCTCTGCCGTCCCCTGCTGTATCCTCACCCGTCCAGCTCTGCCCTCCCCTGCTGTATCCTCACCCGCCCCTGTATACTGTGATCCCTCACACACAGCGTCCTCTCTCCTCCTGTATACTCCATGTACATTGTACTTGTCTGTGTATATCCCGTCCACATGTAAAGAGTCATGGAATTAATGGCGCTATAATAATGACTAATAATAATGTAGAAGTGATGGAGGAGCAGAGCCTGAAAGACAAGCTGAGCTCTGCTACATGTGATGTGTGGAGAGATGTATAGAGAGCAGCTCCTCCTGCCACATCCTCTGCTATATACTCTGCCATGGGGGAGATACACTGCCGTCCCCCCGAGAGTGACAGTGCCGTCCCCCCGAGAGTGACACTGCCGTTCCCATGCTGTGGCCCCGGGGGTGACAGGGCCGTCCCCATGCTGTGGCCCCGGGGGTGACAGGGCCGTCCCCATGCTGTGGCCCCCGGGGGTGACAGTGCCGTCCCCATGCTGTGGCCCCCGGGGGTGACAGTGCCGTCCCCATGCTGTGGCCCCCGGGGGTGACAGTGCCGTCCCCATGCTGTGGCCCCCGGGGGTGACAGTGCCGTCCCCATGCTGTGGCCCCCGGGGGTGACAGTGCCGTCCCCATGCTGTGGCCCCCGGGGGTGACAGTGCCGTCCCCATGCTGTGGCCCCCGGGGGTGACAGTGCCGTCCCCATGCTGTGGCCCCCGGGGGTGACAGTGCCGTCCCCATGCTGTGGCCCCCGGGGGTGACAGTGTCGTCCTCATGCTGTGGCCCCCGGGGGTGACAGGGCCGTCCCCATGCTGTGGCCCCGGGGGTGACAATGCCGTCCTCATGCTGTGGCCCCCGGAGGTGACAGTGCCATCCCCATGCTGTGGCCCCCGGGGGTGACAGTGCCGTCCTCATGCTGTGGCCCTCAATGATGCCGCCCGGCAGAGGGAGGAGCCTGTCACACCGCTCCCTTCAACAACCAATAAGAATCCTTGTCTCATGCCTCACACACAGCAGGGAATGGAAGCAGTGATCGGATTGGTTGCCATGGGGACCGGCTCTCCCGCTCTTTCTCTATGACTCACATCTCCCGCACACTCCGCGCTCACTGCCGGGAGAGAAGATCCGAGACCAGAGCTGAACTGATAAATCTCCGCCCTTTCCGGTGACCTCACAGCACAAACAGCACACGTGACTGGTTAGACCCCGCCCTCTCTGGGCACGTCAGGAAAAGTCCAGTCGAGCCCCTCCCACCGGAGCCATAGCATACTGCCAGTGACGTCACACCTGCAGGCAGCCTGTATTCTTTAACATCTACCATTCCCTCCCGGCAGTGAGTGCGGAGTGTGCGGGAGATGTGAGTGATAGAGAAAGAGCGGGAGAGCCGGTCCCCATGGCAACCAATCCGATCACTGTCCTGTTCTGGATGAGGGAAGGTTATGTGTACGGAGAGGAGCCGAGTGTACGAGGTGTACGGTGCGGAGCCGTGTGTACGAGGTGTACGGAGCGGAGCCGTGTGTACGAGGTGTACGGAGCGGAGCCGTGTGTACGAGGTGTACGGAGCGGAGCTGTGTGTACGAGGTGTACGGAGCGGAGCCGTGTGTACGAGGTGTACGGAGCGGAGCCGTGTGTACGAGGTGTACGGAGCGGAGCCGTGTGTACGAGGTGTACGGAGCGGAGCTGTGTGTGTACGAGGTGTACAAAGCGGAGCCGTGTGTACGAGGTGTACGGAGAGGAGCCGAGTGTGTACGAGGTGTACGGAGCGGAGCCGTGTGTACGAGGTGTACGGAGCGGAGCCGTGTGTACGAGGTGTACGGAGCGGAGCCGTGTGTACGAGGTGTACGGAGCGGAGCTATGTGTGTACGAGGTGTACAGAGCGGAGCCGTGTGTACGAGGTGTACGGAGAGGAGCCGAGTGTACGAGGTGTACGGAGCGGAGCCGTGTGTACGAGGTGTACGGAGCGGAGCCGTGTGTACGAGGTGTACGGAGCGGAGCTGTGTGTGTACGAGGTGTACAGAGTGGAGCCGTGTGTACGAGGTGTACGGAGAGGAGCCGAGTGTGTACGAGGTGTACGGAGCGGAGCCGTGTGTACGAGGTGTACGGAGCGGAGCCGTGTGTACGAGGTGTACAGAGCGGAGCCGCGTGTGTACGAGGTGTACGGAGCAGAGCCGTGTGAGTACGAGGTGTACGGAGCGAAGCCGAGTGTGTACGAGGTGTACGGAGCGGAGCCGTGTGTACGAGGTGTACGGAGTGGAGGCGCGTGTGTACGAGGTGTACGGAGCGAAGCCGGGTGTGTACGAGGTGTACGGAGCGGAGCCGTGTGTACTAGGTGTACGGAGCGGAGCCGTGTGTACGAGGTGTAAGGAGCGGAGCCGTGTGTACGAGGTGTACGGAGCCGAGTGTATGAGGTGTACGGAGCGGAGCCGAGTGTACGAGGTGTACGGAGCGGGGCCGTGTGTACGAGGTGTACGGAGCGGAGCCGTGTGTACGAGGTGTACGGAGCGGAGCCGAGTGTACGAGGTGTACGGAGCGGAGCCATGTGTACAAGGTGTACGGAGCAGAGCCGTGTGTGTGTACGAGGTGTGCGGAGCGGAGCCGTGTGTGTACGAGGTGTGCGGAGCGGAGCCGTGTGTGTGTACGAGGTGTAACGGAGCAGAGCCATGTGTGTACGAGGTGTACGGAGCAGAGCCGTGTGTACAAGGTGTACGGAGCGGAGCCGTGAGTATGAGGCGTACGGAGCGGAGCCGTGTGTACGAGGTGTACGGAGAGGAGCCATGTGTGTACGAGGTGTACGGAGCGGAGCCGTATGTACAAGGTGTAGGGAGAGGAGAAGTGTGTGTGCGAGGTGTACGGAGCAGAGCCGTGTGTGTACGAGGTGTACGGAGCGGAATCGTGTGTACGAGGTGTACGGAGTGGAGCCGAGTGTGTACGAGGTGTACGGAGCGGAGCCGTGTGTACGAGGTGTACGGAGCGGAGCCGTGTGTACGAGGTGTACGTAGCGGAGCCGTGTGTACGAGGTGTACGGAGCAGAGCCGTGTGTACGAGGTGTATGGAGCGGAGCCGTGTGTACGGAGCAGAGCCATGTGTACGAGGTGTAAGGAGCGGAGCCGTGTGTACGAGGTGTACGGAGCGGAGCCGTGTGTACGAGGTGTACGGAGCGGAGCCGAGTGTGTACGAGGTGTACGGAGAGGAGCCGTGTGTACGAGGTGTACGTAGCGGAGCCGTGTGTACGAGGTGTACGGAGAGGAGCCGTGTGTACGAGGTGTACGGAGCGGAGCCGAGTGTGTACGAGGTGTACAGAACGGAGCCGTGTGTGTACGAGGTGTATGGAGTAGAGCCGTGTGTGTACGAGATGTACAGCGCGGAGCCGTGTGTACGAGGTGTACGGAGCAGAGCCATGTGTACGAGGTGTACGGAGCGGAGCCATGTGTACGAGGTGTACGGAGCGGAGCCGTGTGTACGAGGTGTGCGGAGCGGAGCCGTGTGTACGAGGTGTGCGGAGCGGAGCCGAGTGTGTACGAGGTGTGCGGAGCGGAGCCGTGTGTGTACGAGGTGTAACGGAGCGGAACCGTGTGTACGAGGTGTACGGAGCGAGCCAGTGTGTACGAGGTGTACGGAGCAGAGCCGAGTGTGTACGAGATGTACGGAGCGGAGCCGTGTGTGTACAAGGTGAACGGAGCACAGCCGTGTGTACGAGGTGTGCGGAGCTGTGTGTGTACGAGGTGTACGGAGCAGAGCCGTGTGTACGAGGTGTACGCAGCGGAGCCGTGTGTACGAGGTGTACGAAGCGGAGCTGTGTGTGTACGAGGTGTACGGAGCGGAGCCGTGTGTGTATGAGGTGTACGGAGCGGAGCCGCATGTACGAGGTGTATGGAGTGGAGCAGTTTGTGTACGAGGTGTATGGAGTGGAGCAGTTTGTGTACGAGGTGTATGGAGCTGAGCCGTGTGTACGAGTTGTATGGAGTAGTGCCGTGTGTACGAGGTGTACAGAGCGGAGCCGTGTGTACAAGGTGTACAGAGCAGAGCAGTGTGTAAGAGTTGTACTGAGCAGAGCCGTGCGTGTACGAGGTGTATGCAGCGGCGCCGTGTGTGTATGAGGTGTACGGAGCGGAGCCATGTGTACCAGGTGTACGGAGAGGAGCCGTGTGTGAACGAGGTGTACAGAGCCGTGTGTGTACGAGGTGTATGGAGCGGAGCCATCTATACGAGGTGTATGGAGCAGAGCCGTGTGTACGAGGTGTACAGAGCGGAGCTGTGTGTACGAGGTGTACAGAGCGGAGCCATGTTTATGAGGAGTGCGGAGCGGAGCCGTGTGTGTACCAGGTTTACGGAGCAGAGCCGCGTGTGTCCGAGGTGTACAGAGCGGTGCCGGGTGTACGAGTTGTAAGGAGCAGATCCGTGTGTTCGAGGTGTACAGAGCCATGTGTACGGAGCGGAGCTGTGTGTACTGGGTTTACGGAGCAAAGCAGCGTGTGTACGAGGTGTATGGAGCGGAGCCGCGTGTGTGAGGTGTATGGAGCGGAGCCATGTGTGTACAAGGTGTACGTAGCGCAGCCGTGTGTATGAGGTGTAGTCATGTTCCAGACTTATCACCATCAGTTCAGCCTGCGGTGATCGGAGTCTCCAGTAATTGTATTATTACACAGGATGTTTCTGATGTTCCATCGTCATCTTCCCCCATTCAGGTCTCTACAATATCGGATCCTCTCACATCTTCTATAGAAGAGAATTCTCCTGATTGACCATCAAGGATGGATCTGGACAGGGACAAGATGGCGGAGAGGATCTTACCCCTCACCCTAGAGATCCTCTTCCTTGTTAGTGGAGAGGTGAGAGATGACAATGTCACATGACATTATTCTTATACATGGACAGAATAACGGACAGAACTGGAGAGGTGAGGACTCTGGAGATGTCTGGAGTGAGATTTATTAATGTGTCTCCTCTCCATAACCAGGATTACACAGTGGTGAAGAAGAGCTGGAGTGATCTGTGCTGTCAGGACCCTGTACAGTGTGAGGGAAGAGCCCTGAGCCCAATCACGGGGCCTCCACCTCACCCCCTGATACATGAGGACATCAATGAGCAGAAGATCCTAGAACTCACCTACAAGATGATTGAGCTGCTGACTGGAGAGGTGACACTGCTGGGAATGCTGCTGCTGGGACATTATACAGTAACGCTATGAAGGGGTGGGGGAATGATGACAATGCGGCTATCATTGTATGTGTCAGGTTCCTATAAGGTGTCAGGACGTCTCCGTCTATTTCTCCATGGAGGAGTGGGAGTATTTAGAAGGACACAGAGATATGTACAAGGACATAGTCATGATGGAGGTTCCCCTCAAATCACCAGGTAATAGGACTAAATACACACGGCCTATAATGATCTGTATGTAAAGAATGAATTCAGTCCTGTATGTGTCTCCTCCAGGTCTATCCAGTAAGAGGACAACACCAGAGAGATGTCCCCGACCTCTTCTCCCACAGGTCTGTAATCAAGAAGATCCCGATGTTCCTCCGGATGATCAGGTAGATGGAGAGAAGGTGTGATGAGATCTCCCTATGATGTGTAGACGGCTGTGAAGATCTTGTCTCAGTCTTGTTTTCTCCCCCACTATTAGATGTGTTATACTTGTGTAATGAGATGGGTGGAGATGGCAGATTACAGCTGATCACAGATGGGACTTCTCCATCTGTCTGTGACTTTTACAATCTTTGTTTCAGGGTGAAGCTCTGCCCCATATTAATCCTCCAGAGACCTATGTGGGGGGTGATGAGCGGAGGACAGAAGAGATCACTACAGATCACCGCCCAGGTGAGTAGTGGCCTCTACAGTCACATATTCTCCGCTTGGTACAATGATGTGTTGGACTTTGTATCTTCTTTGTAACTCGATCCCTGTTCTGTGCTCCAACCTCACAAGCTGCTCTGCACTTCTCAGCAGTCTATTAATCAGTTGGGGGGGCTCAGGCCCTAGACATCCACCCACTGCAGGTAATTAACCCCTTTGCTGCCTTAGATGTACCTATACCTCTTAGGTCGGTGGTACTTGCTGACCTTGGACGTATAGGTACGTCATGGCTAAAATGCAACACCATAGCCACAGTAATGGTGATCGGGGACTGGTTCATGTTGATTATAACAGAAGGGGCCCGGAACTTGACCTCAAGGGGGTGGTGATGCCACCTTGCAACTACGATCACTGTGATTGGCTTTTCAATTCCGAACAGCCAATTACAGTGATTCTAATGTTCCAGCACATCCGTTATTTACACAGAGGGATGTGCTGCCGACAGGTCATTATTAATCTTCAATAAACTATAACATTGATGGCTCTTTTCTATTGTTTGAGGCTTACATTGGTGGTGAGATAGAAAGTGGTGCAGATATTGCAGGGAGCAGCTGGGAGATGTAGTTCCACTGGCAGCAGACGGTGATGTCACGGTATATGAAGGGTCTGCTGGACTCCTAGAAGATCCTTCATGTCCACAACAATTGTCAATAGTGGGAGGTTGCCCTTAAGCGGCCGTCACACGCTACGATATAGATAACGATGTCGGATACGATGTCGGATTTGCACATCGCCCGAACGATGTGTGAGATCGTTCATCCCAACGCTACACCCACAGATATCACTCAGACGATTCTCCGATGCAGCGATCCAGCGGTCGTATGAACGATCCACTTATCATCTGTGCACATCGTTTAGCAAACCGTCACACAGAAACCTCGTAAACGATGTTGGGGTAATATTGGGCGTTTTCCAAGGTTAAATTGGAGCACATAGGCGTGCTACATGGTTTACAAGCCGCGCCCCTCACTACATCATTGGTGGTCAGTACTGCGTCCTCATTGGTCAGATGTCCTTGGAAACATGGTGGCCTCATCCTCAGAATGTCCTGTGATGTGGCTCGCAATGTACATGTATAAACACGATGTTCTGTACCACAAAAAATACGTTTATTACCGAAAAAGGTAAGAAACCGCTATCCCCCTTGTGCGGCGTGCCGAATCCGAACACTTATGCGTTGTTCAATGGTTGTCGGTTTGCCGATCCGTTAAGGACTCACCCTGTAGCGAGCTGTGTGTGCGGCATGAGTGTTTTTGTGTAAAGCGCCTGTGAAACGCATGTGTGTTTGCTGTGTGCTGTTGTTTGATTTGAAGTGTTTGACAAAGCGCATGTATTGTCAAGCGGTATTGTGGGTAAAATGTATGACAACGCAAAGGAGGCAAAACGCCTCTCAACAGTCATTGTTCCAGGTGCTCTAATGTTTGTGTCCTCCTCTACTGTTCTTTTTCCACACGTGTGTTGGGACCACCATATATGTGGTCCAACATATGTATGTGTGTATTTAATCCGGTTTCCTACTAAAACATTGTAGCAAATAACAAGTGCTGTGACAAAAATCAGGGCCTTTTGGTTTATACGTTTTCGCCAAAAAACGCACATTAAGCTGCCTCACCAACTTCACGGTAGGCCCTGGTCGAGACAGTCCTAACTCTGTCCCTAGGTGCTACAATACAAAAATGTGACCACTGTCACAACAGCCTTTGGGGAGGTATGTGGGTCCTGGTCCCACCCGTCTCTCACAGGACCCATAAGCCGGGCCCTTCAACACAAATTACAAAAATAGTGCCAACATGCACCAAGAAGCCAAATCCTCTGGCTCATGTCACAGACAAGAGGTATGTCTGCAACACATAGCTCCCCTGAAATGGGCAAGGCCTGGCCCTCTTCAAAACATTAAATAAGGTTTCCCTAAATCTGGGTTTTTAAATCAAAATCACACCTCTTAAAAAAAAAAAAAGGGACACATGTCCTGGCTCCAACCCTGAGCTTCAGGACACAGTGAAACTGTGTAATGCAAAATTAGCCATGGCACAGTGATAATTACGGCAGGTTGTGTTGCCAGCTCACAGCCCCAGGACCATTGAAGTACTGGCAGTACTGGTCCCTCATCTCCTGTGCCTCCTGGCGGCTGCTTCCACGCCCTAATGGCTGTAGTCCTGCCATCTGTGGGGCATCAGCACGCCAGCCCCCCAACACCACCTCACCATTGCTGGAGTCAATGCGGTCCTCATAGTTTGGTGGTGTGTAGGCCTGGCGATCTCGGCGTCGTAGAAAATTATGGAGCACACAACAGGCCATAACAACAAGGTCAATAGATTCCAGTTTCATATTAATGGCCGTGTGGAAAATCCGGAAACGGCTAGCCATAATGCCAAAGGCATTCTCCACCACTCGGCGTGCCCGGGAAAGCCTATAGTTGAAAATGCGTTGTTCAGCATTAAGATGCCTCTGGGGATATGGCTTCATCAAATTTGGATGTAGTGGGAAGGCCTCATCCGCCAAGAACACAAAGTTCAGGTTTCCACAGGTGCGATTTGTGGGCGGCAAATTGAGACGGCCAGTTTTGAGTTTTTGCCCAAACGACGATTGGTCAAAAACCCCACCATCAGACACCCTCCCATTTGTGCCCACTGACACCGACACAAATTCATAATTAGCGTTCACCACTGCCATCAAAACAATGCTAAAATAGGATTTATAATTATAAAAATAAGACCCACTGTTGTGTGGTTGTGTGATCCTAATATGTTTGCCATCTATGGCACCACCACAGTTTGGAAATTGCCACTTACGGCTGAAGTCGGCGGCAGTGGCCAGCCATTCCTCAGGGTTTTGGGGCAACCGCATGTAAGTAGGAGCTAGAGCGCGCAGTATAGCCTCACAGGTCTCCGGGATGAGTTGGCTAAGGAGGGGACGCGATATCGCTGATGAATATTCCAAGTCCTGCATGGTGCGACCTGTTGCGAGAAAGCGCAGTGTGGCGGCCAACCTCTCCTCCGCAGGCACTGCTGGACGCATTACAGTATCCTGCCGTGTGATGAGCGGGCACACTGCTGCCAACAAGATTTGAAAGGTCTCATCTGTCATCCTGAGAAAATTTTGGAAGTCACATGGGAAGTCGTCCCGAAGTTGGTGCAGAAGGCGAATGTGTGAATGCTGTTCGCGCTGCTGCAGCCACTCCCTGGCCCAGATGCGTCGTGGTCTCCTTCTGCGTCTCGCCACCCTCTCATCTTCCACACGTGCTGCCTGCACCAGTAAAGCAGCCCCCACCACGGCACGTTCATCAGGATTCATGCTGTTTAGAGGCAAAACGATGTTTACAATGGTGCCTACGCACAAAGGTGCTTTGACTACAATGTGAACTTTACAAAAGGAACCACAAAGGAGCATGACATTGGCGAAATATCTACAGGTGAAGTACACATGTGGAAATGATGTACTAAAACCCAACAACACATACAGTATCAATGAAGGTGTTGAGGAAGGCCACATGTTTTTAGACGCCAAAATGCCTTGCCCAACAAAATAAAATACACAAAAAGGCCGACACACACATGTAGATCACAACCAACATCACACTTCCTACAGCATTAAGAACGCAAATAACATAAACATCACACACATGGAGGACGATATGTATGGAGAAACCAACACTACAGTCACAGAATAATAACTCACATGCAGTGGTCGCTGAGATGGGTGTCACTCCAATGTCAAGGCACCCAAAAGATGAACTTTGTCCAGATGACTTAAATGCAACAAGGTAATGCTTCAGGCCTTGGATTTTGCTATATAAAGACAGTTTAAATAAACAACCAAAAAAATACACATCACCGAAACAGCAGAGGGGGAGTCAAGATCACAAACCCCGTCATATCTCTTTGGACAACGCTATAGTGACCCCCATTCACAATGTTTCACATGCGGAATCTCAAAGTACATACCGACACCAAGTCCGCAGCAAAGACATAGTGTTACTCCCGGAAACTCTACATATACGAGCCCCAGCCAATGACAAGGCGAGCCGTCCTCCAAACAGGCGTGTCTCCTCAGCGCTAAGCCACACACCGACACGATGTTACGCCCTCCAAACAGGCGTGGTGAACCATTGTGCCCCACACACAACGCCGAGGCTATGTTCCACGGCAGGCGTGGCTGAAACCGCAGGACCACACCCAACGCAGACGTTACGTCCTATACCAGGCGTGGCAATTGCGATGCATAATCATATCGCACCTGTGATAGTCCAACATCTGTAGGATCAATTCGGATAAATAGTGGATTGTGAACATGTGTGCCGGACCTGCTCTTTTGTGTGTCCCTTCACACAAGTGATTGAGAGCAGCCAGGCAGCCAGCATCTGTTTGACTTGTCACATTTTTTCTGTGTAGACACTGTGTTTGATAAAGCCAAGGTATGTTCACATTATTTGATGAGACAGACCCATCTAAACTTCAGGTTATTATATGGTACTCCAGGCACACATTTTGGATTGTCACTGTCACAACAGCACACATCCCAGTGACTTGAGCAACATTGTTGGTCTAAGCAAGTGTGGTGTTGTGTTATTGAGCTGGGGATTTTCACATTGATCATGCCAGGTGACTTATCATCCTGTGGATGTTAGTTTACACATGGTTTTAACCATGTGCCACTGTGATTTGTACTGATTTCAGTTATTATTTGTTTTGCAGATGCCCCGGCCAAATAGGGACTATATTACTGCCTTAATTGAGGCATACAGGGAAAACCCATGCCTATGGCAATCCAGCTGTGTGGGCTTTACAAACAGGGCCCTCCGCAATGCGGCCTATGAGAAGCTCCTGCAGGTGGCCCGGCAATTCATGCCAGGGCAACAACTGGATATTGATTACGTTAAGAAGAAAATCCAGATTTAAAAAGGGTGTTTGTCAAAGAACACAAAAAGATGGTGGAGTCACGGCGTTCAGGCATGGCTGCAGAGGATGTATATACCCCAACCCTCTGGTATTACGAGCTGCTCCTGTTCACCTTGGAGCAGTAGGAGCCACGCCGAGTGCTGGATAGCGATGACTTCGCCCAGCCACAACCGGACAATGTTATTGATGCCGTGGAGGCCGAAAATGTAAGTCGGTCACCTAGGCCAATACTAACAAAATTCTCTGTGCATACACATTATTGCAAACAATCATATCCATGTTTAAAAGGTAGAGAAGGCAACACTACACCAGATTGGCCTCCCATCTTGCTTTAGGCTTTTGCAACCACCTACAATTGTAGCAATCACGCCATTTGCACACAAGTAGTGAGTGTTCTGTTATTGTTACAAGCTGTAAGACCTGTCAGGACATTTTGCAGGACATCAGGCACAATGTGGGTTAGTGACATACATGTAACTTGATCCTTAATGTCAAAATTGTCAACAAAAGTGTACTGGCATGTTTGCTCATGTGTTCTTCCTTTCAACATGTAGGATCCGCTTGAAGGGCCCTCTTCAGGGTCTGTATTGGACTCACCTGACCAGCCACCATCTCGGCCCATTCAAGAGGGTGCTTCAGCGGCCAACCGTCCCCCTATGGCCTTTTCACGGCCCCGGGGCCGGGAACGCAATCCACCGCCGGCATCAGGAAGTCAACTAGTGTCCCTGGCTGAGCAAGTCTTAACCCAGCAGGTCCGTGAGCCCCAATGCCCCTTTGCCGGTGTGGTGAATCAGCGCCTACCCACCTTTGCCACCGACCAGAGGGAGCATGCAGAGCGAGTGATACTGCTGGTGATGGAGCAGGCCCGTTTGGGGAACCTCACGGCCGAATCCACCTTCCCTGCTCCCGTTCCCCAGCCACCAGCCAACCCACCCGCCTGGCAGTACCTGGGCCCTCAAAATTTCAACCAGGCTTCTCCATCTGGCCAAGCCCATCACATGGCTCGCCGAGGGAGGGATGCTTGGTACCCACCTCAGCAGCACGACAACCGCTTCCACCAGGAAGGCGATTTTTTTGAGCCGCCCCAATATGAGGATTTGTAGTTTTCTTTTTTGGTTTGTAGGTTCCTTGTTTTGTGGATGTTTTGTGTTAAATTTAATTTGCATATATCCACCCCCTAAGTTTGTTTTGTTCTACCTTTGTGCAACACTGCAAGTTTTATTTATGGATAGGAAATTGTTATACTGTCCCATTTAAGTGTGCACATTCATGAACAGAGATTCAGACATTTCTTTGGATTAAAATATACTTTCTGTTCAGACACCTTAGATATGTTGTCCATGATTTTTGCATTGTGGTTACAAGTTTAAAACACAATGTTTGACGCTGACCATCTATAGTAGGCCACATGCTGTATCTAGCACCACCGACATATGTAGAGGGCAATTGTACTTAAACATTTTGTATGCAGCAGTATCCTTCAGTACTTATTGGTGTACCCACAAGGCCGCGGAGGTGTCCTTACCATCATTGTATGTAGTGCTAAAATGGGACAATTTTAATTGTGACTGGAGGAAACAGCTGGTAGATCTCGAAGCGTAAATCAACATTTAAGGTTGATGGTGTAACAGCATTTCCAAAATACTATTATCACTTTCCCAAAAAAGGATGGGTGGTTGCTTGGTTGACAGACGGCATGCTCACAATGTGCACCTTGTGTTACAACATGTGTTATGGACCCCTTCCTCTGCCTCAACCGGTTGAGCCAATGAGTTGTCCTTGATGCCCTTAAAGACCAGCATAAACCTCCCATAATATCGAAATTTTTGGGTCCCTAGATAAAGGCACTGACTTATAGATTTGGTTACACATTTAATTGGTTGTTTAAAATGTGCCATACCGTGCACAACAAGTACGCATTTGTGTTTCAGTGTAGGAAGAACCACAACTCTCTTGGGAGTCTCCAAATGTTGGACACTAAGAAAAAAGCCCAACGTGCTAGCCACAACACACTCCCTATGGTCCAAATGTTGGACACTATAAGAAAAGAGCTCAACAGGGGCAACAAAAAAACAAACAAATTATGCCAACATGGCAGAAAAAACATTTTTCGTGTCCAACATGGACAACACTCCTTCATGTCCGCATGGAGCGTTAGAGGGTCCCATTCCCTCACCCTTATGGGAGCCCACCATCTTGTGGATGGCGCCCAGCCAGCATATCAAGTAGGCGGGCCAGCTCGTGCAGATGTTGGTCAATGGCCGACTGCAGCTGTCGTAGAAAGTGGAACTGTGCCTCCAAATCTTCCACAACAGTAGGGACACCTGTATGTTGATGAAGAACACTTTTACAATGGGAACGTACATGGTTTTATTTTCTAAGTAATAATCAAAATATGCTGCTTACGCTCTTGCTCCACATCCTCAACACTATCAGGGGTGGATGGGGATGGACTCAGACTCCACCCAGCTGACCCTGCACGTTCAGCATCTGCACAAACATTTATGAAAACATAAGTTAGACCCTCCCAAAAAAAAGCTCTGTCGATTAACACAATAATAACTCCAGTATGCAGGGTGTATACCCCATCAATACACACTTACCACCATAGTCAGTGAAGTGTGGGGCCCTATCCTCCTCAGCCCTCTCCTCCTCCACAGGGCCTGTTGGGGCCCGCACATCATCCTCTGCTGGCTCTGGGGACATGGCCACCCCTGGGCTGGGCACAGAGCTCGAAATGCTTGGAGGTGGTGTAACGGGCGGGTTGGGGCTCTGTGCCCAGATAATGTGCCCTGGTGGCAAAAGAGGGCCTGGGCTAGACGGTGGCCCATCATCCCTCCAAGCCAATTCCTCTTCCTCCAAGGCCTCCTGTGTCGAGGGTGGTGAGGGCAGGTCGGTATCTGAGTGCAGCCAGTCCTCCGATGATGCTGCATCAGCCACCTCCTCCTCCTCATTGCTGGTGCCCGAGGGTGTTCCTGCTGGCTGCTGTAGGTGTGGGTTCTGGGGGCCAACTGCAGGTGGGCCAGGGTGTGGATCATCTTCGGAAGAAGATTCCTCGGCATCTGGGTTTGAAAGCACAAGGTCAAAGTTTGTAACAGAAAGGTTTTACACATTGTGGTTGCAAATTTTCATTGTGTGCCAATTGTCTTTAGCCCATTTTAAAAAATGCAACAACGTCAGGTTGGATGCATACACTAATGTTGTATGCATGTAATGTGGGTGGGACACAAAATTTTTCTTTACACGAGGGACACTACAGTGGCAAGATATGTTGGCTTGTTTAAAAAAAAACAACACATGCTCAGTGTATGTGTTTGGTATTTTGGGTTGACACATTAGCCAATGTGGTTTGCTCCATGGCTGCATTGACCTAAATTTGAAGTCATATTGTAGTTAGGGGTGCAACCTCAGGCTGGGTCTTAATTGTCCCCTGTGTAGGGTGCAACATCTGTGGGCCATTGTCGCATGTGTGGCCTTTAGATGGTACCTATTTAGTGTATGATCTTAGGTAATATGTAGTGTTGTGTTTTGAAATTTCACACAAGGATGTTGCATAAGCCAATTTTGCCCCTGAAACATCAAAATGCAGGGCTTTGATATAGCGACCCATCCAGCCTTATTGCAATTGTGCCAAATTGGATGGCCAGTAAATGGCATCCAAGTTTAGACAATACAAATGTATAATTTTTTTCAATGTATGCTACAATCGGAGCATGGACACAACTTTGCCACAGCCTAAACCAGCATTACACATTTCCAGACACAAAATTGGATGCCATTTATTGGGCTGTCAATATGGTCGTTTGGCCATAGGGCAGCATGTGGCCATATTTGGATCCAAGGCTGTTGGATTTGTAGGGCACACCATCGTCTTGCAAAATATTGGTTTTTGAAAAATGCATAACATGGGGCACTATGGAGCAGCTTCAGAGAAGACATTGCCTGTGTCCTTGTCCCCGATTAGCATGAACAGACCCTGCTCAGTACAGTAAAACTTGTCCAAACTGGAATGTCAGTGTTTTTCTAATTAGCCAAATGTTTCCAGAACTGTGACCGAGCCCCCGGCATTTCCCAGGGCCTCACGGTTTGTGAAGAGGTCTGCCACTGCAGTACAGCACCTATGGTGCAGTCACAGTCACGTGACCCCAGTTTACCATGGTTTCACCTGCGGATATGTGACTGTGACATCAACGCAGGTCCTGTCCACATGAACAACACCTCTGGCAAAAACATGATGCGCCAGCTGCCGGAAGGGGGCTCGGGAACACCTGAGAATCCACATATTTTAGGTAGGAAAGCAGGACGACAGGGAAATGGAGGACAAGTAATGGGGGACATGAGGTGCCCACACACGGAAGAAGAGGGGTGAACACAGGGGACTTGAGGGTGTCACACACAGGGGTGAACATGAGGTGTGAGGAGGGGGCAACACAGGGGTGATGAGGGGGTGCACCAGGGGAGAACAGCTGGGACAGTCACATCAACTGATCCTGGGGAATGTTGGATGTGATGGCTGATTTGGATCCAACTGCAGGGATCAGTTCGATCCAATGCAGGCTGATTTATATTGGTCGGGCTCATTGGTTTCGATATTGAAGTGTGAAAGTAGCCTTATCCAATAATATAGTGAGGTTACGCCTGAGTCCTGCGTCCCAATTTGTGCTGGCCAGGAGTTTGGACTATTCGTGTTTGTGTGTAAACCACCAGCCGACACATTGTTGTCACATCCACATGGTGGGTCCAAACACAGTTTACAAATGTTGTTTGCTGCGCATTATTTTGGGATTGCTCCTTGGACAAATGTATGTAAATTCCCAGTGTGGCCAACAATTTCTTTTACTGCCAGGTTTTAGGCAGCACGGCAAGGGGGAGGGAGTGTACAGTCCCCTGGACTATATGTCACCTGTACTCCCCAGTCCATCCCCTTGCCATGCTGTCTGTGACCTGCATTGAATTTCTTTAAAACTGCACAATTAAGCTTCTCAATAATTATAGGTAATGAGTTACATTGAGATGGACAGCTTTTATGAGGTTGGACAACCAGGCCGGAGTGTTGACCCTGCATCCAAATTAGGCAGAATATATGCTAAAACATTGGTGGGGACAGGCCGGGGACCACACTATCCTTGGAATATGTTGTGAGACATTGCTGTGTATTTTGATACATATACATGTGCAGGTGTGTGTTTGGGCCCAACATTTACTCACCACGCATCCTGGCAATCCGGGCACAGATGTCCACAATGCGGCCCGGGCACTTATATTTTAGGTCCGCAATCTTGTGCTGGATCGCCTTCACATCCCTCTCCACACACAGCTGGCGGCGCAGGGCCCGCTGAATCTTCAGCACAGTGCTGCGTTTGCGCAGCCTCGGATGCCGGTTGGGGTGGTGGCCCCAATAATCTAATCGATCGCAATGATCGATTAAGATCATGAGCTCCGCCATCCCCCACGTGGCAGTGCGGCGTGTTGCGGCCATGACTGAGCTGCAATGGGCATGGGAGGAGCTAGCACCTTGCAGGCGGAATGAAACTGAAACCAACTTCATTCCGTCAGGACCGCCCCTTGCGTGACGTTACAAAACTTAAAGGCGACCTACGCGGCGTAACACGGCAATAACCACTTCTGTGTCACCTACGGGACAATATCCCATGGGCGTGACGTAGCGCCGCGTTGTGTGTGCCGCGTCTGGCAATATTGTTTGGGTGTATGACAAGGTGGACACTATAGCAGGCTCATGTACCACGCAGGTTCTTTTATCAGGTTGACGCACTTGTGGGTGCACATTAAGTTGTACATGACAAATGCGTGAATAGTGCAGCCGACGCCTATGTGTGGTGCTGAAGACAGCTCTTCAAAAATGGCGCCCTGTGAGGACAGCCAATGGGAACGCATCATCTTCCACCAATGCGAGCTAATGTCGAAGCAGCCAATCCGAAACCATTAAAAGGTTAACGAATCACAACTGAGGAGGCGACACAATGAGAAATTCCTGGCACGCCTACGTGCTAGATTTAGGCATCGTGCAGTTCCTAACGTGTAGACGATATCGGTTGTTTAGACACGTCGATTCTGTTTATCTAATGAGTCGACATCGTCAGATGTGAGGTCCGGAGCTCAGATCTCGATCTTTCGATTTGATCATGTATCGTTCGTCGTATCTTGCCGTCACACGCACAGACATCGTTCAAGCGATGTTTAATCTGGCGCGTTCAAGCGATATCTTTCAAGATATCGTAGCGTGTGACGGCCGCTTTATGGAGATGGTATAATCCCACTTGCGGCTTCTATAGAGGAGATGTTTGGGTGCAGGTCGTGGAGCCCTTGGTGTTACATCTCCTCACTCCCAGCGCCCACAGTAATTCCTGAACAGATCTACGGCCGCACCGCAACAATATCACTCCACGTTAGTACCAGGATACTGCACTGGGCAATATCTGGAATGGACATTACTGGAATTGATTGTTTATGCAATCTTTGCCACAAGTAGATAATAATATTGTTTTGCTATACACCTTGCAGTTTGTGTGGGATTTTTTAATGTTATATTTATGTATATATAATATTTCATGTTACATTATATAAAAATGTAAGTTTTATTATTGGCAGATGACTGTACCAGAAGCTCCGCAGAACATCTGATATTTTCAGAATGTGAAGCAGATGATCGTAGTATCACACAAAATACATGTGAACAGCATGGTGATATCTTCGCTATACCTCCAGCCGATCACAGCAAAGATCTGTCATCTGAAGATATTAATGAAATATTATCTCCAAAATCATTTCAGAAGGTTAAACAAAATAAAAGAGAAAAAAAGAAGAAGCCACATTCATGTTCAGAGTGTGGGAAATGTTTTACATATAAATCAGATATTGTTACGCATGAGAGAATTCACACAGGAGAGAAGCCATATTCATGTTCAGAATGTGGGAAGTGTTTTCCAACTAAATCACATCTTGTTAGACATGAGCGAATTCACACAGGAGAGAAACCATATTCATGTTCAGAATGTGGGAAATGTTTTACAGATAAATCACATCTTGTTACACATGAGAGAATTCACACAAAAGAGAAGCCATATTCATGTGCAGAATGTGGGAAATGTTTTATTCAGAAATCAGATCTTGTTAAACATAGAGAATTCACACAGGAGAGAAGCCATATTCATGTGCAGAATGTGTGAAATTTTTTACTCAGAAATCACAACTTGTTATACATGAGAGAATTCACAGAGGAGAGAAGCTATATTCATGTTCAGAATGTGGGAAATGTTTTACTCAGAAATCACAGCTTGTTACACATGAGAGAATTCACAGAGGAGAGAAGCCATATTCATGTTCAGAATGTGGGAAATCTTTTACTCGGAAACTAAATCTTGTTACACATGAGAGAATTCACACAGGAGAGAAGCCATATTCATGTTCAGAATGTGGGAAATGTTTTACAAGTAAATCAGCTCTTGTTAGACATGAGAGAATCCACTGAGGAGAAAAGCCGTATTCATGTTCAGTATGTGGGAAATGTTTTACAGATAAATCACATCTTGATTCACAAGAAAATATCGCACAGGTGAGAAGCCATATTCATGTGCAGAAATGTGGGAAATGTTTTATTTATAAATCATATCTTGTACATGAGAGAATTCACACAGGAGAGAAGTCATATTCATATGCAGAATGTGGGAAGTGGTTTTGAATTACATCTAATCTTATTAGACATGAGATCATTTTGAGATACTATGATGAGATATTTCATGTTCAGAATTTGATAAATGTTTTTTTTTCGATAATCAGCTCTTTACAAGCATAAGAAAATGTGCACAGTGAAGCCTTTCTATATTCAGATTGTAACAGAAATATACGATGTTTATAGACATTCAGGTTTATAAGGTTCTTTTACCTTCCTGCAGTGATGCTCGCGCTCTTAATGGGAAGGGGCCGCATTTTTTATATTAAAGTAAAAAATGTTACTTAACATGTTTTAACCAGTGATGACTTGAACTGTATTTTTTTAACGTAAAATCTTTGTTAATTAAACATAACGGAGAAAAAAGGGATCATTCATACACTCATAAACCATAGAAAACATTAAATGTTGTGGGCATGTCAACATTGCAACTTTTCGGTTTCCTTAGGTCCGTCAACTTAAAGGTAGTGAACAGCTCTAGAACTATAGTACAACTCCTGGTAGAGTATTTTCATGAGTTCACTCAATATTCCACAACTTTTTGCAGAAAAAACATCAGTAGCTGGATACAGGACTCCGTTATTATTCCAGTTGCACTTAAGTTATTTAGGAAGTCATCCATATCTGTTAAACATATTAAATAAAGGAACAAACTAGTAGTCGTAGCGGAGCTGTAAATCAGCCTCTCAACCAAGTCACTCAACCCTTATCAAGGGAAGTGGGTACAATCCGTAATGTAAGTCAGAAAAATACCTAAAACATCTTTTTTTTTTAATCAGAT
This sequence comes from Allobates femoralis, assembly GCA_033576535.1. NCBI lineage: Eukaryota > Metazoa > Chordata > Amphibia > Anura > Aromobatidae > Allobates > Allobates femoralis. Next base: position 13,287,505 of record JARQOC010000013.1, read on the forward strand.
AGTTTTTATTAAAACTTTTCAACAACAACAATACAGAAAAAAATGCACTTACATGCTTCAGCCATTAAGGAGATGGCTAGGGGCTGCAGCCAAGGGCAGATTCACACCCCCTGCATGTTTAATCTGCCCACCCCTGCAGGGGGTGTGAATCTGCCCTTGGCTGCAGCCCCTAGCCACCTCCTTAATGACTGGAGCATGTAAGTTTTCTAAGTGTATTATCTCGGGGTACAGGGCTGCTCAAGTGCTGGGTGGCCCCTTGCCTGCATGCTGCAGACATGCTGCATCCAGTGCTGTACTTAGATCACCATGCCTGGTTTGGCGACAGGTCCTCTTTAATTGAGAGCATTCAAACCAAAGCGTTGCAGGTCCTGTGTTTGTCAGCGATTCTAAAGGTACCGTTACACACAGATATCTATGCAGACATTGCTTGCAACTCACTGGTTGCAGTGAAATCATGGACACACTGTTCTATTTTGTTGCCATGTACAAATAGAACAAACGTTTCCATGATTTCACTGCAACCAGTGAGTTGCAAGCAATGTCTGCACAGATATCTCTTGTGCAACGGTACCTTAAGGGCGTCAGTTCTTGTCTTGAATATATGGAAAAGACTTGGTTCATCATGTTCTTGCCAAGCCAAGAATGTCTTTGAATGCAATCCTGGGGGGGGAGGGGGAAAGTTCGAATTAAGGAAAAGTGGCATAAGGGGGCCTCTGCCTGAGGATATGTTGCCCGTCCTAACCTCTCTATCCCAGAGCCTCAAGGTTGTTGCCAACAAACCTGTCTCAAGGCCAGTCATGTCCCTGCCACAGGTGGAGATCCAGAGCAAGCACCACAAGGGGGTCGCCACATCTAATTGCTCCAATACTAGCCTCTTGTCTTTGAACAAATCCCACCTGGTCATTATGGATAGGAAAGAGATACATATGGATATCGGGTCTCTATTGGGCAGATACCAATTAGCTATCATAAAGACCACAGAGTTTACCCTTGTCTTTAGGAAGATATATCAACCTGAGTCTATAAGTGTGTCTATTACTGAATGTGTCAGGGATCTATGCAATGCTATTGACACTCCCCCGATCTAATCTCTGGATTAGGACTATGGATCCATGTAGTGTAGTGGCGGTCATTGATGCCAGGGATGTGTACCAGTTGAAATGGATTTCTTCCAGAAGTAGAATATGCACCCCATGCTTGTGCATATTGTAGCATATCTTTTCTTTTTGAAGGGTGTTAAGCCCCCTTACATTTAGGGAACCCCACTTAACCAGGGACATCTCTACAAAGAAGCATCCCCGAACAAACTTAAGAAAAGGTCTATTCTATCTGGAGTGTAAAAACGACTGATAGTGTGATTCGGGCCTGAAGAAACCTTTTCTAGTGGGAGATATTAGTGCAATTGCGTCCCCTGCAAACTGTAATCCTCAGAGGATAATGTATGTGAGGAGATAAAGAAAAAAAGAATATAGCAGAAGGAATAAGAAAAGAGGAGAGGTTGTCTGGTATACTGTGTCCTTAGGATTACAAATGAAACTCTGGTTGATTGTAATGTTAGCGATTATCTAAACTCGGTGGAAAAAGAAAAAGAACGACCGCTAGTGCGCACGGAAGTCCCAAGTAGGGGAAGGGCTTTCTACCGAGAAGCCTCCCATCCCGGACCACATGAAAGACAACTAAAGCAGATGTATGTAATAAATTATAGTAGTGTGAATGAGGAAAGGGAATGGGATGCCGCTCTAGACCACCAATTAGGGAACCCCACTTAACCAGGGACATCTCTACAAGGAAGCATCCCCGAACAAACCAGGGACATCTCTACAAAGAAGCATCCCCGAACAAACTTAAGAAAGGGTCTATTCTATCTGGAGTGTAAAAATGACTGATAGTGTGATTCGGGCCTGAAGAAACCTTTTCTAGTGGGAGATATTAGAGCAATTGCGTCCACTGCAAACTGTAATCCTCAGGAGGATAATGTATGTAGAGGAAGATAAAAGAAAAAGAGAATTTTGTTTACTTACCTTAAATTCTTTTTCTTCTAGCTCCTAATTGGGAGACCCAGACATTGGGTGTATAGCTTCCGCCTCCGGAGGACACACAAAGTATTACACTGAAAAATGTAACTCCTCCCCTACTGCCTATACACCCCCTCCAGGAGGAATCCCATCAGTTCGGTGCACAAGCAGGAAGGAGGAAAATAATCCACACCAAGACCGAAAGGTCCGGCTAAGAATTATCGGCCCACAAGGCCAAAAAAGCGACGTGAAACATCAGCCACTTAAACAGGAGAACAAAGTCCAAAAGGCAACGGGGAGGGTGCTGGGTCTCCAAATTAGGAAATAGAAGAAAAAGAATTTACGGTAAGTAAACAAAATTCTCTTTTTCGCTCCATTGGGAGACCCAGACATGTCCAAAAGCTATCCCTGGGTGGGAAAAGACCCAAGCATGGCAGTAACATCAAAGGTGAGCGACCGCCGCCTGAAGTATCCGTCTGCCCACAGTAGCGTCTGCCGAAGCAAACGCAAGAACCTGATAAAGTTTTGTAAAGGTGTGTAGGCTGGACCAAGTGGCCGCCTGACACAGCTGTTGTGCCGTGGCCAGATGACGTAAGGCCCACGAGGCACCCACAGCTCTTGTGGAATGCGCCTTAATACCCGCAGGCAAAGGCGTACCAGAGGAAAGGTAAGCTTCCTGGATAGGCGCTTTGATCCACCGGGCCAAGGAGGACTTAGATGCCGGCTCACCTTTCTTCTGACTTGTCGTAAGAACGAACAAGGCATCCGCACGGCGAAAAGAAGCCGTGTAGGAGACATAAATCCTGACAGCCCTGACCCGGTCCAAAGTATGGAGAGACTTCTCACACTGGAGACCAGAATTAGGACAAAAGGCCGGTAGGGCAATGTCTTGGTTCAGGTGAATCGGAGAAAGCACCTTAGGTAAGAACTCTGCCACAGGGCGGAGCACCACTTAATCCAGGTGAATAACTAGGAATGGAGATTTGCAAGACATGGCTGCCAGCTCTGAAAACCTCCGCAGAGGGGAAAAGGCCGCAGGAAAGGCAACTTTCTGAGAGAGAGAGACCTCCCTCCGAGGATTGAAAGGCGGCTTTTGTAATACCGCAAGGACCAAATTAAGGTCCCAGGGATCCCAAAGGACGTCTGCAGGGGGGCATGATGTGAATTGTCCCCTGCACAAACGTCGCCACCTGAGGAAGGTTAGCCAGACGTCTGTTGAATAGCACAGAGAGTGCGGAAATCTGTCCTTTGAGGGAGCTGAGGGCCAAGCTCTTACGTAACCCTGATTGAAAGAAGTCAAGGAGGGTTGGGAGAGAGAAAGGCCAAGGAGACTTTCCATTGAGACAGCACCAGGAAAAAAGGTCTTCCAGACGCTTCTATAAATCTTTGCCGATGCAGGTTTTCAGGCTCGTCTCATGGTTGCGGCGACTTCCGAAGAGAAGCCACAAAATGTCAGCAACCAGTCTTCAAGTGCCACAAAGCCAGGCTGAGGGCCGCGGAATTGTGGAGGAAGAACGGACCTTGTGATAAAAAGTCTGGCCGGGTCGGGAGCTTCCACGGATCTCCCGTCGAGAGCTGCAACAGGTCCGGACACCAAGCCCCCCTGGGCCAGTCTGGGGCGATGAGCAGGGCTTGACGACCTTCTGTTCTGAGTTTCCGTAGAACCCTGTGGCAATGTAGGAAACACGTAGGGGAGGCGAAACTGGGACCAGTCCTGGACCAGAGCGTCCGCCTCCACATCCCTGTGGTCTCGATAGCGAGACATGAACACCGGAACCATGTGGTTCCACCGAGAAGCCATCAGATCCACGTCTGGGAGCCCCATCTGTCGCGGATGTAGAAAGACGTCGGGGTGGAGTGCACATTCGCCCGCGTCCATACCTTACCGACAAAGGTAGTCGGCCCTCCAATTGTCCACCCCGGGGAAATTGACCGTCGAGATGGATTGGTCGGTGTCCTCGACCCACAGAAGGATTTGTTAGACCTCAGACAATTCCGGAGAACTTCGAGAGCCTCCCTGGTGATCAACATAAGCGACCGCGGTCGCGAAGACGGACTGACTCCGAATAAGATTCTCCACGAGGCATCCTCCGAAAAGCCAGAGAAGCCAAGTAAATGGCCCGAATCTGCAGGACGTTCACCAGTAGAATGGATTCCTGCCCCGACTAGGTGTATTGATCCCTGTGGTGGAGAAACACGGTGCCCCAACCGAGGAGGCTGGCGTCCGTGGATACTATTAACCAAGAGGGGGGCAGCAGGCATCTCCTTCGCGACAGCGACATGTCAAGCAGCCACCAGAGGAGCGATTCCTACGCTGACCGAGACAGCAAGATGTGCCTGACGACAGATGACGGAGTCTTGTCCCCACCACGGAGGACCTGCACCTGCGGCGGACGCAGGTGAAATTGCGCAAACGGTACTGCTGCTATGGCAGGTACCATCTTTCCCAGAACGTGCATCAGACGACTGATGGAGACTGAACCCGAATGAAGAAGGAATCGGATTTCCTCTAGAATCGACATCTGCTTGCTTAAAGGCAGTATGACCAGAGACGGAGCGGAGAGAAAGTCCATGCCCAGATACAGTAGCGTCTGCGCAGGCAGGAGAGAGGACTTTGGGCCGTCGATCAGCTACCCGAAACGCTGCCGAGAGTCGGGAGTTATCGAAAGACTGAGATGATACTGCTCCGTAGAGCGCTCTGACCAGCAGGACGTCCAAGTATGGGGATACTGCATGGCCCTGGGAATGCAGAACGGCCACCATTGCTGCCTTCATCTTGGAGAAGACTCTCGGAGCTGAGGCTAGGCCGAAGGGCAGAGCCACAAACTGAAAGAGCTCCTCCCTTCACCGCGAACCTCAGTCGACGCTGAGGAGCAGGAGCCAAGGGGACGAGCAGATAGGCATCCTGGACATCCACTGAGTCATCTGGCATGCACTTGACGCTGTCCAGACTTCTGCACCTTAGAGGCAAGGAGGTGGAATCTCCACCTGTAGATTCCTGTACCCCCTAAAAGCCCGTTCCCCGAGAAAGGGTTTGCAGCGGGGCTCGAACCGGGCACATTTGCATTGGTAGGCAGCAGTGCTTATTAATAGACCACGGCTACTATAAAGGGCGTCAGCTTTTCAATCCCGCAGTCACCACGTTCTGCGGGCTGCGAGCAAAAAAGCAGAGCAGGTAGCAGATCCTAGGACCGCCGTCCTGCAAAATCTGCGAATGCGGTGGTCAGAAACGATAAGGTAGTCACCTCAGGAACATCCTGCACTACTACGTCGAGCTCTGCCAAGCAGGCAGACACTGCCTGCAAAGCCCACCCTGCCGCAAAAGCAGGGACAAACGAGGCTCCTGTAGCTTCGTAAATGACCTTTGCAGGAGCTCAAATTGGGGGTCAGAGGAGCCCTTAGAGAAGGATCCATCTGCAACTGACATGACAGAATTGGCAGACAGGCTAGAAACATTTGTGTCCGCCCTAGGCGAGACCTACCCAGCCTTTACCACGTCTGAAGGGAAAGGATAACAAGACACCGACTGTTTTTAGTGAAACGTTTATCCGGGCAAGCCCTGGGCGCCTGCATAGTTGATCCGAAATTAGAGTGATCAAAAAGAACAGGCCGTGTGACTTGGACGGAGGAAGAGACTGAGACGGTTCTTCCGAGAGCGCAGCCTCCGAGGCGGAGGCCGATAGGTCCAACACGGAGTTACTGTAAGAAATCCACTAAGGGATCTTCCTTAGAGGGCTCGATTAGAGACCTACAAATGTAGTCGATCCTCATCACCATCAAGCCGAGATCCCACTGTATGGGTCCCGGCGAAATGAGGAGAGGCAGAGATGGCTCTCTGTGACCGTTTGGGGCCGTGGAGAGAGCATACCCCCAGACTATTTCTGGGGTTTATGCCCCATGAGGGGATGACACGCTAAAGAGGCCAGCAGCGAGAGTCAGGGGGGACCTTTACAGTGACTGACCGGGGGTCCCCTGAAATGGAGGGATAAGCACTGTAATCAACAGTGCTCTGAGAGCCCTCCTGAAAATGGCCGCCGCTGCTTGTGAGGAGAGCGGTCCAGTTCAGAAAAAGGCACGCAGTGACTCTCACAGAGAGCGAGAGGCGCCAGGAGCCACTGTCCCACCCCCATGATGTGTCCGGTCCGCCCCGCTATGAATCGCGTCATTCGGAAAGGCGGGCCAGGGGCGGGCAATAGGCGGCGGCTTCACAATAGGCCGAAGACGCGGCCTAAAATAGAAACCCCGTGCCGCGAAAGGCGCGGGGTCGGCGCGGAGGTCCGGGCAAATGTGAAAAAAACACCCGAACCTCGCCAAAACGCTTAGGTCCTCCCACGCTGAGGCCCAGAAATCTGGAACTCCCGCGTTCTGGGGCAAACGGATGACTGTTGCTCCCAGAGCCCCAGATGCCTGTCAGGCAGAAGCTGAAGGGAGCGCATCCTGAGTGAAGGATGCCTCCTCATCCTTGTGCCGGGGACCAGGCTACCCCCTTGCCCAAGTGCAATGAGCGTAGGGGGGCTTCCAGCTTATGGAGCCCTCAGGAAATCCCGGCTACCACAGAGCCCAATGCAGGGCCTGTCAGGCAGAAGCTGGAGGGAGCGCATCCTGAGTGAAGGATGCCTCCTCATCCTTGTGCCTGGGACCAGGCTACCCCCTTGCCCAAGTGCAGGGAGCGTAGGGGGGCTTCCAGCTTATGGAGCCCTCAGGAAATCCCGGCTACCACAGAGCCCAATGCAGGGCCGACCGTAGGCCGCGGCAAGCCGGGGCCTACATCATTGTGGTCGCCCGGCGCTTAGTAGCGGGACACAGCGGAGAGCCGGAAGAACAGGATATTCCACAGCATGGCTGAGACCAGGTAGCTGAGGAGCCCGCAGAGTGAATACCCCCAGTTAGACGGAACCGGAGGCCAGACTGCAGCTGCAGTGTAACCTCCACACAGAGTACCTTATCGGTGCAGGGCCCGGTCCCTGGGGGTAACAACTCTGGCCAGCAGATCCATGAGGGGCTGTGTATGGAGTTAGAGCTCCAGACTGTATGGAAGCCCGTGACGATCCTATTTTCCAGAGCCCCCAAGGGATGGAGAAGGAAAAAACAGCATGAGGGCTCCAGCCCGTTGCACCCCATGGGTACCTCAACCGCCTCTGCCCGAGGGTGAGGAAGGAAAATGCTGGGGATCCATATGGATCCGCTTTTCTTCCATCCGACACTCTCCAGGGAGAGTGAGTAAGACTAAAGAGAGAGTGCATGAGTGCAGAGTGTGCCTCCTTCAACATAAAGCTAAGAACTGATGGGATTCATCCTGGAGGGGGTGTATAGGCAGTAGGGGAGGAGTTACACTTTTCAGTGTAATACTTTGTGTGTCCTCCGGAGGTGGAAGCTATACACCCAATGTCTGGGTCTCCCAATGGAGCGAAAAAGAAAAAAAAGAATAGAGCAGAAGGAATAAGAAAAGAGAAGAGGTTGTCTGGTATACTGTGTCCTAAGGATCACAAATGAAACTCTGGTTGATTGTAGTGTTAGCGATTATCTAAACTCGGTGGAAAAAGAAAAAAAAATGACCGCTAGTGCACACAGAAGTCCCAAGTAGGGGAAGGGCTTTCTACCGAGAAGCCTCCCATCCCGGACCACATAAAAGACTACTAAACCAGATGTATGTAATAAGTTATAGTAGTGTGAAAGGGGAATGGGATGCCGCTCTAGACCGCCAATTACCCTTGGACTCATGCTCCGGTATGACGGCTTGGCAACCGCCTATACCAATGAAAAAAGAGTGGAGTCACCGGTGCATATCATCATCTTCTTCTAATCCTTTTGTTTTGTACAAAAAATGAAAAACATCATAGCGCTCACACAGGAGCAATTAGATGCGTTTCAACAAACGTCTTAATCATTAGCACATTCACATAACAAAAGACTTAACATAACAAGTGACTCCACTCTTTTTTCATTGTTATAGGCGGTTGCCAAGCCGTCACACCGGAGCATGAGTCCTAGGGTAATTGGCGGTCTAGAGCGGCATCCCATTCCCCTTTCCTCATTCACACTACTATAACTTATTACATACATCTGGTTTAGTTGTCTTTTATGTGGTCCGGGATGGGAGGCTTCTCGGTAGAAAGCCCTTCCCCTTCTTGGGACTTCCGTGCGCACTGCTATATTCTTTTTTTTCTTTTGCTTTTATCTTCGTCTACATACATTATCCTCCTGAGTCGCCTTATTCCTTCCCTTTCCCTTGTTCGCGATTACAGTTTGCAGGGGACGCAATTGCACTAATATCTCCCACTAGAAAAGGTTTCTTCTATTTGCTCACGTACATTCATTGAACTCCTAATAGGTTTAAATAGGAAGAACTTAGAAGGATTAGAAAATGAAATTGAGATAAATCTGAACAAATTAAGGGAACTTATATCTGCTGAGGACATGGAGGTATTCAAGACTGAAGTGGACAGACTCTTCCTCACTTGGGAAAAAGAGGTACAAGATACCAAATCCAAGAAGTTTCAGCGTGACTTACAAGATTACAAGTCACGCACTGTCTATAAATGGAGGCAGGCAGGTACTGTTAGACAACAGAACCTGGGCGATACATCTGTATCATCTATCGCCTCAACAGATGAGGAGGGGGACACTTCTGGTGGTAACAGGTATCCAACAAGGAGAGGTAAACAGAAAAGATTCTTCACAAGAGATATCGGAAAGAGGAGACGGACAGGAGTGGTTAAACCATCTACCTCCAACTCACAGGTAATCAATCTGTTAGATGTGTCATTAACGGATGATCAGAGAGAAGTCTTGAGTTTGGGCTTGACATTCTCTCCCTCCTGTGAATTTGACTGTTTCTCTGCAGTAAAAGATGTTCACCTGTTCGCCCGGAAATTAATATTGAAGAAACTCCATGATAGATCTGGAGGTGATATCCGGAGCTGGACAGTCCAGGAGGAGGAGGTAATCGAGGCACTTAAGGCTTTGGGAGAGGAAGATGACAATGTAAATGAGAACAGGAGAGGTAAGTTCTCCTTCCCCAAGGTTAAAAAGTTTCCTGCCTTAAATATATATCCCAATATTGAGCTCTTTGTGAAGGTAGTGACTGAGGATTTAAAGAAAATACCTAGAGGCCAATTTGGTGAGAATTTGTCAGAAGGGCAGAGGATGGCCATTAAAGAGTTAAAGGGTAGAAAGGATATTATAATCAAGCCATCTGACAAAGGTGGCAATGTTGTGGTTTGGCCTAGAACATTATATGAAAAAGAGGCGATGCGTCAGTTGAATGATAAAACGTGTTATATGCAACTAACGTTTAACCCAACATTATCATTTTCCAAGGAATTACATGAATTAACTGAAGAGGCTTTTCAAGTAGGTACCATCACCAAGGACATCATGGATGGGTTAAACCCTACAACACCAAAGACGGTATGCCTATATTTACTGCCGAAGGTGCACAAGAACGCCCAAAATCCACCAGGGCGCCCATAGTATCTGGGATGGGCAGCTTATGCGAACAGGCAGGTAAATATTTGGATTCCTATTTAAAACCAATAGTAGAAACTTTACCGTCGTATCTACGAGATACAAATGATTTTTTGAGAAAAATCAATGGTGTTGTATTGGAGGAGGATATGTGGATGGTAACCTTAGACGTTGAATCCTTGTACACCTCTATTCGCCATAATGATGGCATTGAGGCTGTAGGCTTGTTTTTGGCAATGTCCAGTCTTGAAACTGAATTTATATCGTTTTTGATTAGTCTACTAGAGTTCTCATTGACGCATAACTTCTTTGTTTTTCGTGATAAATTCTACCTCCAGAAGCAGGGTACGGCTATGGGGGCGGCTTTCGCGCCCTCATATGCTAACCTGTTTCTGGGGGCATGGGAATGGGAAGTATTCCTTTCCAACCCGTCACATTTGAGAGACAAAGTAATATTATGGACAAGGTTTATTGATGATCTGTTCATCATCTGGCAGGGCCAAGAGTCAGAATTAAAGGAATTTGTGAAGGACCTCAACAAAAATCAGAAGAACATCAGGCTAACTATGGTCTACAGCAAGCTGGAGGTCAATTTCCTTGATGTTAAGGTACGGAGGGGCTTAAATGGAGAAATTGTAACAGATTTGTTCAGGAAACGTACTGCTGGAAATGCATTACTCCATGCTACGTCTGCTCACCCCTCACACCTAATAAGAAGTATACCAGTGGGACAATTTCTCCGTACGCGGAGAATTTGTTCTTCTGAGGAGTTATTCCATCAACAGGCATCGGAGTTATCCACGAGATTCCTGGATAGAGGCTACACAAGAAAAAACATCAACAATGGGTACCAGAGAGCCAGCCAGATGAAAAGGAGCGATCTGCTTCAAACTAAAGTAAAGAAGGAATGCGACAAACAGGTACGATTGATAGTTGACTTCAACGGTCAAAAACAAAAAATGGAAAAAGTTCTCAGAAAATACTGGCCAATATTAACATCTGACTATAGCTTGAATGGATGTATACAGAAATACCCTTCGATCACATATAGACGATCTCCTAATTTAAGAGACATTTTGACGCATAGCTTATATGAAGAACCACGGAGGGAAGGGATTTTTGGTACCGGGGGCCCGAGATGGGGATTTTACCCGTGTGGAAAATGCGTCACCTGTCCGAATCTGTTGAGGGTTAAAGATTTCTACTCAAGTAGTGGCAACAAGAAATTTAAGATTACTCAAAATATCACATGCACATCTGTCGGTGTGATATATATGGCCACCTGCCCCTGTAATTTAATATATGTTGGGCTTACATCTAGACAACTTAAAGTCAGGATACGTGAACATGTCCTTGATATCATCAAAGCAGAAGCGGAAGAAGATTTATCTCTTTTAAAACCAATAGCACGCCATTTTAAAACCACTCATAATTGTAATGCCAACCTTTTGAAGGCTTTTGGCATCGACAAGATCCACCAGAATATACGAGGCGGCGACTGGAAGAAAAACCTCGCGCAGCTAGAGGCCAAGTGGATAATGAAGGTGGGATGTGTTCGTCCCCATGGCCTCAATGATGTCCTTAGCTTTGCCCCATTTTTGTAGAATGTATTTTATTATAGGGAAATTATTTTAATAAATTTTGCCTTTGTTTTAATTATCGTGTTCTTTGTCTTTTATCTTTACATTTTTTAGGTCTGCCTTTCTGTAGAAGAATGTACAGCATATTTAATGAAGAAGGAACAGTGCAGCAGTTCTTATCACGTCTAATTATTAATAGTCATCTAATTTATTATGGTAGTGTGTTTGGTTGGTATGTGACACCGGCCGGTGGATTGCTGCTTGTTTGTATGAATGGTATTTAAGTATGTATGTGTTGTTATTTTGTTTACACAATGCATATGATCTTAATAGGTCTTTCTTTAAACTGGTACTGTGCTGTAATTAGCATTGTATCAGAATACTATATCACTTTATCTGTATAGCACTTTATCATATGGTAATTTTGCACATTGTTATGCACTTTATTAATTGCTGCTATGTTGACACAACTTCTGTATTGTATTTGTTGTATATTCATCATGATTGTATTATTGCTACTTTGTGGAAATCTCAATTATGTATATGAAATGTGTAACCTGTTTACACTGAGGCAGACATCCATAATGAGCCATTATGTGCCTAAGTGATATCCCAGCCATCACATCCATGCATCTTGCAAACAGCCCTGACACCTCCCCATGTAACTCGCCGTATCTCGGGAGCCTGGGGGTGTGTTGTCATGTACTGCCTCGGGACCGCCGGCCGCTCTATTACTGAAGTGGTGGGCGTGTTCGGGGGCGTGCAGTGATCGCGCCCGAGGGCGGACCCGGCTGACATCGGCGTTTGGGGGCGGATATTGGAGCCGGAGCTTCGGCATGACGTGGCGCCGGATATTACGTCCGGCGCGACTTACTATTGGCCAGGGCGCCTTGGTATGACGCTACTGGTTACTTGGCAACCTAGTATGCATTGCAGGAGACGGATGTGATGTGCGGATCACCGCGACTTCCGGTTTTCGGACCGGGAGTCACATGACACGCTGGGTAATAGAACACACTATATAAAGTCGGCTCTCCCTTAGTACGACCACCCTCCTTGTGAAGAAGCTGGTGCGAAACGCGTCAGGGGGCGGTCGCAGTAAGGTAATATGGACCCATGACTGTAACCTATACTGATTTTTTACCTTTGGTATACTGGTGCACCCAGTTTTGAGGCACTTGTTATTTGTAACTTTACTTGTTGTTTGGTATACCTGATGATTAAGCTGGATTATGGTTTTATTTGTCTCATGTGGTCTTCCTTCTGCGTACCATTTGACATTGTCATTTTACACAGTGTTTTGTTGTTTTTTAATAAATTGATATTGCAATTGATCTGGCCTTACTCCTATTGAATCTTTGTTCTGAAGTAATTACATACATCTGGTTTAGTTGTCTTTTATGTGGTCCGGGATGGGAGGCTTCTCGGTAGAAAGCCCTTCCCCTTCTTGGGACTTCCGTGCGCACTGCTATATTCTTTTTTTTCCTTTTGCTTTTATCTTCCTCTACATACATTATCCTCCTGAGGATTACAGTTTGCAGGGGACGCAATTGCACTAATATCTCCCACTAGAAAAGGTTTCTTCAGGCCTGAATCACACTATCAGTCGTTTTTACACTCCGGATAGAATAGACCTTTCCTTAAGTTTGTTCGGGGATGCTTCTTTGTAGAGATGTCCCTAGTTTGTTCGGGGATGCTTCTTTGTAGAGATGTCCCTGGTTTATTCGGGGATGCTTCTTTGTAGAGATGTCCCTGGTTAAGTGGGGTTCCCTAAATGTAAGGGGGCTTAACACCCTTCAAAAAGAAAAGATATGCTAGAATATGCACAAGCATGGGGTGCATATTCTACTTCTGGAAGAAATCCATTTCAAGCTGGTACACATCCCTGGCATCAATGACCGCCACTACACTACATGGATCCATAGTCCTAATCCAGAGATTAGATCGGGGGAGTGTCAATAGCATTACATAGATCCCTGACACATTCAGTAATAGACACACTTATAGACGCAGAAAGTTGATATATCTTCCTAAAGATAAGGGTAAACTCTGTGGTCTTAATGATAGCTAATTGGTATCTGCCCAATAGAGACCCGATATCCATATGTATCTCTTTCCTATCCATAATGACCAGGTGGGATTTGTTCAAAGACGAGAGGCCAGTATTGGAGCAGTTAGATGTGGCGACCCCCTTGTGGTGCTTGCTCTGGATCTCCACCTGTGGCAGGGACATGACTGGCCTTGAGACAGGTTTGTTAGCAACAACTGTGGTGATGCGACCCCGATGTGTCCCCTGACCGATGCACAGCACATGGGGGATTGTATCTTTTTGCTCTGTAGCAGCACTCACAGGGTTAACAGAAGTGAGATCTGAGCTAAGTGCTGATGGAAAGCACTCAGCCCACCTGTGATGGGATAGGAGATGATATGAGCTGCCCTGGGCTGAGGAGTGGATCAGAACAGGAGGATCTGCTGTGTGAAGCTTGGAGCTCTCTCAGCGAGAGAGTGGTTGTGTGCTGATAACACAGCCTAGCAGTGAGGACCTGGCCCTCACCAGTGGAGCCGGCCAGGACAGAGCCTGTCCTAGGTACAGAGGTACTGTGTGTGTTGGATGAACAGAGTTGTACCAGCTGTGCCCCAGAACCTGGAGGTCTGTAATATACCTGAACTGTACCATTAAACTGTGTGTTGTGTGAACAGTTGCCTGAGTCACTGCCTTCCGTCATGCCGATCCTAACCGCTACCTTACACAACCTTGAGGCTCTGGGATAGAGAGGTTAGGACGGGCAACATATCCTCAGGCAGAGGCCCCTTTATGCCACTTTTCCATAATTCGGACTTCCCCCCCCTCCCCCCCAGCATTGCAAAGACATTCTTGTCTTGGCAAGAACATGATGAATCAAGTCTTTTCCATATTTTCAAGACAAGAACTGACGCCCTTAAGGTACCGTTGCACACAGAGATATCTGTGCAGACATTGCTTGCAACTCACTGGTTGCAGTGAAATCATGGACACATTTGTTCAGTTTGTACATGGCAACAAAATGTAACAATGTGTCCATGATTTCACTGCAACCAGTGAGTTGCAAGCAAGGTCTGCACAGATATCTGTGTGTAACGGAACCTTTAGAATCGCTGACAAACACAGGACCTGCAACACTTTGGTTTGAATACTCTCAATTAAAGAGGACCTGTCACCAAACCAGGCATGGTGATCTAATTACAGCACCCTTAGGGGCGGGGCTAAACAGACTTTCTGGGAGAGAAAAAAAAACCCTCTGTTTAAATGCTGCTGAAGAGGGAAAATGATTGGCAGCGGTGGGCAGATTAAACATGCAGGAGGTGTGAATCTGCCCTTGGCTGCAGCCCCTAGCCACCTCCTTAATGGCTGGAGCATGTAAGTTTTCTAAGTGTATTATCTCGGGGTACAGGGCTGCTCAAGTGCTGGGTGACCCCTTGTCTGGATGCTGCATCCAGTGCTGTAATTAGATCACCATGCCTGGTTTGGTGACAGGTCCTCTTTAAAATTATATTTGTCCACTGAGGAGAAAACAGGGAGCTTTAAGACCCCTTTAACTAAATTTGAGTTGTTTATCAGGTATGGAATGGAGGAACCTATAATGGGGTAAACAGGGGCGCAATGGGTCGTCCCTCCTAAGAATATTGAATGTGTGCAATATAGAACTGCTCACCTTGCCCAGGTGTGTGACCCACAACTGGTATCAGCGTTTTGCAATCAGCTACCGCAGGACCTCCACTCAAAGCGGCAAACAAGATATCAAGGCAGGACAAATCGATACGGTCCGCGCTGTTGTACATGAAATGACCAGATGTCCAGGATAAAATGATCAGTGCCTTTATTTCATCACTACGCATTTCTAGGCAGTCCCAGCCTCTTCCTCAGGAGTACACCATCAATACTCTATTGATGGTGTACTCCTAAGGAAAAGGCTGGGAAAGCCTTGAAACGCGTAGTGATGAAACAAACGCACCAATTATTTTATCCTGGACGTCTGGCCATTTCATGTACAGCAGCGCGGATCGTATCGATTTGTCCTGCCTTGACAGAATGGAGCAAGGCATGCATCCTGAGAAAAAAAGATGGCGGCACTCAGCATTTCAGCTTGCAGCTGATTAATAAACAAATTACAGCAGCAGGTGCATGATACAGGGAGGGAGGTGCTAGGACCGACGGTGACCGCTTTGGGAGATGTCCCGCTTCTACGGGTCCGGTGTGCATCCTGTCTCACAGATTATCAATGGCCTTTGCAGCTCAGAAAAGAAATTACAAAATTCTTTCCCGTTGGTATCGTTGCCCGGTGATCCTACACGTTGCTTTCCCCTCTGTCCCTGATGAATACTGGAGGTATAACAGTGAAAGAGGTTCTATGCTACATATTTGGTGGAGCTGTGGAAAGATTCAGCCATTTTGGGAGGGAGTGTTTCACACCTATCAGTTAATTAGTGGGCAGACGATAGATAAGACACCCACGATAGCAATATTATCAATACTACCGGGCTCTATTAAATCCCAAAAATGGGACATACTCAGTTTCTTCCTCATTGCGGCAAGAGCGGTCATTCCAAGACATTCGAAGACACCACATTGTCCTTCACTGATTGAATGGTTTAAAGAAATGGGATGGATTTACAAGATGGAGGACCTTACTGCAGAGATGACTGGTGCCAGGGATAGGTTCCTTCGTACCTATAGTCAATGGGTCACGTTTCTTGATTCTCCAATATTTAACAAAGCATTTGGGGCACCCCTAGAACAAACTGTATCTGGATAGTGTGAGTTTGCTCTTGCTAGACTTAAATCCACTTCCTTCTGATTATGCTCATCTCATATAGATCTACTTCACGAAAATTAGACTGCTCAGTATGCTACAGAGGGGTTCCCCCTCCTATATCCTATTGGTACGCCTATCCACTCCCATCTCAGTCCCTAGGTTCCCCCCCCCTTTTTTTTCCGCTCTCTTCTTTCTGTCTCCCTTTTGCTCTTCTTGTTCTATTCTCTCTACTCTTCTTTATCATGTTTCCTGCTATTCTGTATATAATCTCTGGTTCTTCATAGTAAATGTTTGTTAAGATGTTTTAGTTGTTTTTCTGACTTACATTACGGATTGCACATTCTTCCCTTGATAAGGGTTGAGTGACTTGGTTGAGAGGCTTATTTACAGCTCCACTACGACTACTAGTTTTGTTCCTTTATTTAATATGTTTAACAGATATGGATGACTTCCTAAATAACTTAAGTGCAACTGGAATAATAACGGAGTCCTGTATCCAACTACTGATGTTTTTGCTGCAAAAAGTTGTGGAATATTGAGTGAACTCATGAAAATACTCGACCAGGAGTTGTTCTATAGTTCTAGAGCTGTGCACTACCTTAAGTTGACCTAAGGAAACCGAAAAGTTGCAATGTTGACATGCCCACAACTTTTAATGTTTTCTATGGTTTACGAGTGTATGAATGATCCCTTTTTTGTCCGTTATGTTTAATTAACAAAGATTTAACGTTAAAAAAATACAGTTCAAGTCATCACTGGTTAAAACATGTTAAGTAACATTTTATTACTGTAATATAAAAATGTGGCCCCTTCCCATTAGGAGCACGAGCATCACTGCAGGAAGGTAAAAGAACCTTATAAACCTGAATGTCTCTAAACATCGTATACTTCTGTTACAATCTGAATATAAAAAGGCTTCACTGGCACATTTTCTTATGCTTGGAAAGAGCTGATTTTTGTAAAAAACATTCATCAAATTCTGAATATGTAATATCTCATCATAGTGTCTCAAAATGATCTCATGTCTAATAAGATTAGATGTAATTCAAAAACATTTCCCACATTCTGCACATGAATATGGCTTCTCTCCTGTGTGAATTCTCTCATGTGCAATAAAATTTGATTTCTGAGGAAAACATTTCTCACATTCTGAACATGAATATGGCTTCTCTCCTGTGTGAATTCTCTCATGTCTACCAAGATGTGATTTACAAGTAAAACATTTCCCACATTCTGCACATGAATATGGCTTCTCTCCGGTGTGAATTCTCTCATGTATAACAAGTTGTGATTTCTGAGTAAAACATTTCCCACATTCTGAACATGAATATGGCTTCTCTCCTGTGTGAATTCTCTCATGTATAAAGAGATCTGATTTACGTGTAAAACATTTCCCACATTCTGCACATGAATATGGCTTCTCTCCTGTGTGAATTCTCTCATGTATAACAAGATATGATTTATGAGTAAAACATTTCCCACATTCCGCACATGAATATGGCTTCTCTCCTGTGTGTATATTTTCATGTGAATCAAGATCGGATTTCTGTGGAAAACATTTCCCACATTCTGCACATGAATATGGCTTCTCTCCTGTGTGAATTCTCTCATGTATAACAAGATGTGATTTCTGAGCAAAACATTTCCCACATTCTGCACATGAATATGGCTTCTCTCCTGTGTGAATTCTCTCATGTTTAACAAGCTGTGATTTACCAGTAAAACATTTCCCACATTCTGAACATGAATATGGCTTCTCTCCTGCGTGAATTCTCTCATGTCTAACATGATCTGATTTATGCGTAAAAGATTTCCCACATTCTGAACATGAATATGGCTTCTCTCCTGTGTGAATTCTCTCATGTGTAACAAGCAGTGATTTCTGAGCAAAACATTTCCCACATTCTGCACATGAATATGGCTTCTCTCCTGTGTGAATTCTCTCATGTGTAACAAGTAGTGATTTCCGAGCAAAACATTTCCCACATTCTGAACACGAATGTGGCTTCTCTCCTGTGTGAATTCTCTCATGTGCAACAAGCTGTGACTTCTGAGTAAAACATTTCCCACATTCTGAACATAAATATGGCTTCTCTCCTGTGTGAATTTTCTTATGTTTAACAAGATTTGATTCATGAGTAAAACATTTACCACAATCTGCACATGAATATGGCTTCTCTCCTGTGTGAATTCTCTCATGTGCAACAAGCTGTGACTTCTGAGTAAAACATTTCCCACATTCTGAACATGAATATGGCTTCTTTCCTCTGTGAATTCTTTCATGTTTAACAAGATGTGATTCATCTGTAAAACATTTCCCACACTCTAAACATGAATGTGGCTTCTTCTTTTTTTCTCTTTTATTTAGTTTAACCTTCTGAGATGATTTTGGAGATAATATTTCATTAATATCATCAGATGACAGTTCTTTGCTGTGATCGGCTGGAGGTATATCGGAGATATCATCATGCTGTTCACATGTATTTTGTGTGATACTACGATCATCTGCTTCACATTCTGAAAATATCAGATGTTCTGTGGAGCTTCTGGTACAGTCATCTGCCAATAATAAAACTTACATTTTTATATAATGTAACATGAAATATTATATATACCTAAATTTAACATTAAAAAATCCCACACAAACTGCAAGGAGCATAGCAAAACTATATTACTATCTGACTACTTGTGGCAAAGATTGCATAAACAATCAATTCTAGTAATGTCCATTCCAGATATTGCCCAGTGCGGTATCCTTGTACTACCGCTGAGTGATATTGTTGTGGTGCGGCCGTACATCTGTTCAGGAATTACTGAGGGTGCTGGGAGTGAGGAGATGTATAATGCATTGTATGTGCGGACATTGAGGACTGATAAATGTGCATTGTGCTGTGTACTGTGCTGCCCTCTACTGGCTCATGTGTGAATATGAACATTAGGTGTTCAGTCTCCTCACCACAAGCTGCCATATACCTCGTGGGAGAAGCCTCCGCACTCAGTGCTGACACTTCATGTACCCTGCTACAAACCAGTTCAGTCCAGGGAGAGGGAGGAAGCACTACTACTCCCAGCATCTATTCCAGTCTATGCTGAGGAGACATCTTTCTTCATATAGTCGCCTCAACAAAGGAGTGAAGCTTCATACAGTCAGGAGAGATAAAGCTGAACAAGGTTTCTCCTCTATACTGGCTTCTTTATTCGCCTTCAGCAGGATCCAGGACCACGTGATTTCCATGCAATAAACTTTGTCCTTTTTACCCCTTAAATAGGGAACAGTAGAGACTAAAACTTTAGTAGTATGGAGGTACACAGTGTGTCCCCACAGGAGCCGACCCCTGAAGGGCCCTCCATCAGAGCAGCTTTACCTGGACTGGACATCCCAATGTCTCCAATTGTAAGTGATGTGATCTGTGCTCCCCCGAGACCCCGAAACTGCGGCTTCACAAGAGACAGAACCTCCTCTATACACACAATACTAAGTGTATCCTATGCTGGAACAACATGTACTGCACCTTTAAGAGACACTGTAACCTGTTATTTCCTTCAGTAAAGAAGTGTTATGTCTGCAGGTTCACACTTGTGTCTGGTCACTTCCAATTACACTAACACCAAGGGCTCCACCACCTGCACCCAAACATCTCCTCTATAGGAGCCACCAGTGGGATTATATCATCTCCAGAAGTGCAACCTCCCACTATTGACAATTGTTGTGGACATGAAGGATCTTCTAGGAGTCCAGCAGCCCCTTCATATACCGTGACATCACCATCTGCTGCCAGTGGAACTACATGTCCCAGCTGCTCCCTGCAATATCTGCACCTCTTTGTGTCTCACCACCAATGTAAGCATCAAACAATAGAAAAGAGCCATCAATCTTATAGTTTATAGAAGATTAATAATGACTGTTGTCGGCAGCACATCCCGCTGTGTAAATAACGGATGTGCTGGAACATTAGAATCACTGTAATTGGCTGTTCAGAATTGAAAAGCCAATCACAGTGATCGTAGTTGCAAGGTGGCATCACCACCCCCTTGAGGTCAAGTTCCGGGCCCCTTCTGTTATGATCAACATGAACCAGACCTCGATCACCGTTACTGTGGCTATGGTGTTGCATTTTAGCCATGACATACCTATACGTCCAAGGTCAGCAAGTACCACCGACCTAAGAGGTATAGGTACATCTAAGGCAGCAAAGGGGTTAATTGCCTGCAGGTCAGTGTATGTCCAGGGCCCGAGACCCCCCAACTGCTTAATAGACTGCTGAGAAGTGCAGAGCAGCTTGTGAGGTCGGAGCACAGAACAGGGAACGGGTTACATAGAAGATACAAAATCCAACACATCATTGTACCAAGCGGAGAATAAGTGACTGTAGAGGCCACTACTCACCTGGGCGGTGATCTGTAGGGATCTCCTCTGTCCTCCGCTCATCACCCCTCACATAGGTCTCTGGAGGATTAATATGGGGCAGATCTTCACCCTGAAACAAAGATTGTAAAAGTCACAGACAGATGGAGAAGTCCCATCTGTGATCAGCTGTAATCTGCCATCTCCACCCATCTCATTACACAAGTATAACACATCTAATAGTGGGGGAGAAAACAAGACTGAGACAAGATCTTCACAGCCGTCTACACATCATAGGGAGATCTCATCACACCTTCTCTCCATCTACCTGATCATTCGGAGGAACATCGGGATCTTCTGGATTATAGTCCTGTGGGAGAAGAGGACGGGGACATCTCTCTGGTGTTGTCCTCTTACTGGATAGACCTGGAGGAGACACATACAGGACTGAATTCATTCTTTACATACAGATCATTATAGGCTGTGTGTATTTAGTCCTATTACCTGGTGATGTGAGGGGATCCTCCATCATGACTATGTCCTTGTACAGATCTCTGTGTCCTTCTAAATACTCCCACTCCTCCATGGAGAAATAGACGGAGACGTCCTGACACCTTATAGGAACCTGACACATACAATGATAGCCGCATTGTCATCATTCCCCCATCCCTTCATAGCGTTACTGTATAATGTCCCAGCAGCAGCATTCCCAGCAGTGTCACCTCTCCAGTCAGCAGCTCCATCATCCTGTAGGTGAGTTCTAGGATCTTCTGCTCATTGATGTCCTCATGTATCAGGGGGTGAGGTGGAGGCCCCGTGATTGGGCTCAGGGCTCTTCCCTCACACTGTACAGGGTCCTGACAGCACAGATCACTCCAGCTCTTCTTCACCACTGTGTAATCCTGGTTATGGAGAGGAGACACATTAATAAATCTCACTCCAGACATCTCCAGAGTCCTCACCTCTCCAGCTCTGTCCGTTATTCTGTCCATAGATAAGAATGATGTGATGTGACATTGTCATCTCTCACCTCTCCAGTAACAAGGAAGAGGATCTCTAGGGTGAGGGGTAAGATCCTCTCCGCCATCTTGTCCCTGTCCAGATCCATCCTTGATGGCCAATCAGGAGAATTCTCTTCTATAGAAGATGTGAGAGGATCCGATATTGTAGAGACCTGAATGGGGGAAGATGACGATGGAACATCAGAAAGATCCTGGGGAATAATACAATTACTGGAGACTCCGATCACTGGCTGCAGAACTGATGGTGACAAGTCTGAGACATTAAAACACGCCATACACACAGCTCCGCTCCATACGCCTCGTACACACACGGCTATGCTCTCAACAGAGACTCCATGGACAATTGCTTGAAACCAGCTATTCCAGTAAAACACTAAACAACCAACAAAACAGTGAATCTGCGTATTGCTTGTGCCTGTCGTCCTTCACCCTACACCCAAACTACCTTCACTGCCCCAGGAAACTACTCTGCCCATGGAGAGCCATCCCATCCCAGCTACTATCCTACATCCCCGAAGGTTCTGCAGCAGCAGTGGCCCACTATAGCCACATACCACGGGTGGTGTCACAAAAAACTCCCTTTCATAATCCCCTTTCCCTACCATGCCAGAAGTAAACCCCCCTTTTTAACTTAACCAAGGGGCACGAAAGCAGGATCTCGACCCCTGTGACTCCCCAAAGACTGAGTAGCCTGGTTCCGAGTACACCACGGCCGTGGACCCATCAGTTCCTGGAGTCACGACCAGGATCCCATAGCCTGGTCAATCCGGGTGTTGTGTGCCGTGAACTGTGTAAAATACGAGTTATTGACTGTTGCCATTACTAATGCGCGCAGCGGGAAGCAGTGGGGGTGTGTCATTGGGGGCGGCACCCTCCCAAGAGCACGAAGCGAGGCCCAACCTGCACGCTGACGGCATCCGGTGGGGATGAGAAACCCTGTCCCACCGGCGGAAGTTGTACATCCCTACTATAGTGAAAGACCGGAAGGGTCAGGATTCACTAAGGGGGCAGAAAGATGTCGGGAGTCAAGGGAACAGCCCGAGCGCAGAGTAGAATCGGGAGTGGATGGAGCACCCGGCGGTGCTGCAGCGCAAGGAATGTCCCAGATCATGCCATTCCTACTACCGTATACCCCGGTAGCGACGTGGTTGCTGCAATACTCAGGGGAGCCAAACACCCTGACAGACTTAAGAGAAAAACTGAATAGCTATTATAGTGTGTACCCCCCTGACAGAAGGCCAGCTCATCAGCATATTAATGGGACAGTTAACTGGTACCGCACAGCGGGAGACAAAGTCCTGGCCAGACACTGATAAAGACACTGTAGAACATATAAACGCCAGGCTGAAAGCTACTTTTGAAACCAGTACTTATGCACGAGTGAAAATGAGATTCTTTGGGTGCAGGCAGAAACCACAGGAGAGCGTACAAGACTTTGCATTGAATTTACAGGAAGCGCTCAGGGCACTAAATCAGACAGAACCTGCCTTGGCACAAGAGGACAAATTGCTCATTGATCAGTTCATTGGTGGACTCCTGTTCCCTCCTTATAGAGGACAGCTGTGGATGATGGCTACACAAAATCCTGATCTAGACTTTGTGCAGTACAAAGACAGCCTTCCGCATACTGCAAGCAGAGGAATCTCATGATACAAACCCTGCACAATGCTTAGCTACAGCTTACCAACAACCGGAAGTGAAGATCCCACAGACTACAACAGGGTCAAGTGCAAAGCTCCAGGAGCCAATCACCAAAGAGGCTCTCGACAAAAAGATAGAAGCCCTGACCAAAACTGTAGCTAAGATGGCCAAGGCTATGCAGGAGATGCGAGGATCGAAGCTCATGGAGAAGATTGAGTTGGCTTCAAGCAGAGAGGATGTTCCGTGGATGCGGCCAAGGAGGTACCTAGCGACCCGAGGACAACCCAGCAACTGCTACAACCCAGACGGACAACCCATTTGCCGCCGTGGAGAATCAGGTTATTTTGACAGGGAATGTACTTTAAATGAGAATTCCCTGGGGAAGCGGGCTGCCCCGCAGGACTAAAATCACAAGGCCCACCAAACTGGCATGACAGGTATGTGGGAGGACGCCCGGTCCTGCCTGTTGTGCTAGATGGCATCCCCATGAACGCTCTTGCTGGCCCTGGTTCCCAGATCACCTCTATACCGTATATCCTTTGTAAGAGATACTGGGCAGATTCAGACATTTTACGTGGCCCAGATGACTTTAACATACTGGCTAGGAATGGTAAACCTGTGCCACAGGTTGGGTTCAAGGGAGTAACCATTAAAGTGCAGCGGGTAGAGTTAAAGGGTCGAGGTTTGATAATTGTTGATGTTGACCGGCAGGAACGTAATCCAATGATTATTTTGGGCACTAATGTGATAGAGAATTTTCTTGAAGAAATAATTGTTGTGTTACAGCAGTGCGCCGAGACTGCCAACAGGGGACAAGAGCCAGTCCTGCAGAAGGAAATAAAAGCATTGGTGCTAAGACAGCAGGTAGAGTTGTCTGGAGGAGAAATTGGCAGTGCAAGAGTAAGTGACCCAATACCGATTGTGATACCCCCCTAAAACTGAAATGTTGATCTGGTGTAGAGCTGCAATAGGCCTTAGAGGGCGAGACTATCAAGCCCTGGTAGAACCTGTGTACTCAGACAGTAGGCCCACTGTACTGATGGCCAGAAGGGTAGTTGAGGTACACAGGGGGAGAGTACCAGTACGCCTTCTAAACTGTGAAGAAGTCATCTTGCCAAAGTATGCTACCATTGCTAAATTGTACACTGTCGATAACTCCCATCACATCAGTTGAACCCTTGAACCCGTCTAACCAGGCAGAGGGCAATGGCTCAGAGGGAAAGCTGGCGGATTGGTGCCAAAAGTTAAATGTAGGTACCGGTTCTACACCCTACTGCCCACTCACTACCAATGTGCTAAAGATATGTTAAAAGAAATGAAGTAGCAGAAGTGATAAAAGACAGTTGTAGACCCTGGGCAGCTATTCTAGTCTTAGTCAAGAAAACGGATGGGACAATGAGGATGTGCGTAGGTTACAGGCAGATCAACCACATTACACACAAGGACGCATACCCATTAGCTAGAATTGAGGAATCATTAGCTGAATTAAAAGCTGATAACTACTTTTCCACCTTAAATCTGACTAGTGGGTATAGGCAAGTTCCTGTGGCAGAGGCTGACCATGAGAAGACAGCATTCACCACGCCAATGGGCCTCAGCGAGTTCAAACTGTATGCCGTTTGGACTCAGCAACGCACCCGGTACATTCCATAGACTGATGGAGTGTTGCCTAAGACACAAGAACTTTGAGACCGTCTTAGTGTATCTGGATGACGTCATAGTCTACTCAAAGACGTATGAGGAGCATCTGGAGCACTTGGCAGGAGGATTTGAAGCCTTGTCCGGCTATGGAATGTAGATAAAGCCATCCAAGTGTCACCTGTTAAAACCAAAGGTACAGTACCTAAGCAATGTTGTAAGCTCAGAAGGTGTAGCATCAGACCCAGAGAAGGTTACAGTAATAAGGGATTGGCCAAGACCCACCAGAAAGAGGTGAGGCAATTCCTGGTTCTGGTCGGCTACTACAGAAGATTCATCAAAGGTTTTACAAAGATGGCAGCCCCGCTACACGATCTCCTGGTAGGACAGTCCAAGAAGACAAAAGTCCGGAGTCCTCCCTTCCGATGGAGTAATGAAATAGAAGAGTCCTTCAAGAAGTTGTGGGACCGTGTGTGTATGATGGTGTGTGTGTGTCCCTGTCTGCAGTCAGCTGACAGTTACCATGGTGACACCTGACCGCAGACACGGCCATAGCTCTTGGTGCAGTCATTGCGTCCTCAGAGCTTGTGCTGATTGGACGCTGCCTCCTTCAGCGCACCTTCCGATGCAGCAGCAGTAAGTGTTGTTCTTCGTGGGACCTCGTGGATTATCGTAGCAAAAAAGAGAGGGGGGGGGGATGATGATGTTGTTGGGATTTCATAAATGGGTAAATGAGGGTTGTCAAGTTCAGGGTTGTTAATTCTAATAAAGGAATTTCTGTGTGTGTGTATTAACTATTCCCTTACTGGATTGGTAATGGGCGGGTATCAATAGACACATGACATTACCAATCCAGGGTTTTAATGACAAGCTGTCAATCATCAGCTTTCATTAACCCCTTCAATCACCCCGATGTCCTTGCACCAGGGCATCGGGAAGAGCCGGATAAAGCGCCAGAAATCGGTGCTTTTAATGAATGCGCCAATTTCTGGGGTGACTACGGGCTGCTCTTCTATAGTGTGGGGGGCTCAATAACTTTGGGACCCAACATGCTGACAATATGTCACTTGTATGGGTGTAAGAAGATCCGGACAACACCATACCATCCTCAAACATATGGTCTATGTGAAAAGATTAATCGAATTGTGATGGACTTATTGAAGACTTTACCAGTGGCTGAAAGAAACTTGTGGCCAGAGAAGTTGCCAGACCTGGTAGACTTATATAACCATGTCCCGGTGAGTTCTACCAACTGCACCCCAGCTTACTTAAGGTTAGCAAGACCTGATAAGCTGCCAATAGACTTGGATATGGGAATCCTAAACCAGACGTAGAAGCACCAGAAGCCAATTGGGATACCACTCGCCAACAAAAGTATCATCAAGTACAAGAATGTGTAGAAAGGAGTCTCCAACAAGCCAGAGAGAGACAAGAAAAAAAAACCTATAACCAACATGCTCCTGCAACTCCTTTACAACCTGGTGAACAAGTTCTTAAAAGAAAAAGACGCACCTACAAATTGGATGACCAATGGGAAACAACACCATACACCGTCTTACCATCAAGTTTTGATAACACAAGTGTTTGGTTAGCAAGGATCAAGGGAAGACAACATCAGTTGTGTCAAGAGACCATTTAAATTTGTGTCCTGAAACCCTGAAGACACCAGAAATTTCAGTTCCTGTAACTACCCAACCTGCGAAAGATGAGGTGTTTCATACAGTCTTAGGAGACTTTCCAAAGACTTGGACAAACTACAATTGGGCAGTCATCGTACCAATGCTAGCATTCCATCAAGTGATAACACCTGTAGTTGGACAGCAAGAAGCCCCAAGAGTGGAAGAACCAAAGTGGCACCTGTAGAGGAAGAACAGATTCCTGCTCCCAGTGTACTTGCCAGTCCTGCTGTCAGATCCATATCTCACTCAGAGTCAGAGATGTACACTTCTACACTCAGTATAGTATGGAGTACACCTGCAGTAGACACTCCTGAGCTCAGTACAAAAGGTAAAATACCATCCCGTTACCAAGAAAATGTGGTAAGGAGTCAAATGTAAATAGGTTTGCTTGTTGTTAGTGTACAGAAGGGTGGATAAACTGGAGTCAAACCCAGGAACATTAAGTTAGGAAGTCAAGTTCCTGGGGGTGGCAAGATGGAAACCAGGACTACTAAGCTGAGATGCCCGTAGGGAAAATGTCCGTCTTGTATAGTATAAATGTGTAACCTTGCAACCATCAAGCTTAGCACCTACAGAGACTTTCCTGTATGAACTCTTAAATATTCTTGAACTTCTACCTTAATTAAATATGGACGATACTACCACTGGACTGGTTCTTGTAAAAATTATCTTGTAACCAATATCATCAGCCAAAGGTGGAAAGACTAATCACCAGAGAGACTGCTTTTTGAACATTTGACTTTTTACATTTTCTTGTTTTTTGTAATTTTTACATTTTAAGACTCTGTACATCTTTAATTGTTATTGATTATTCTTGTTTATCTTTTGAATAGTTGTCATAGTCCCGGAATACTGTCTTTCACTAAGGGGGAATGGGGCACCCCAGGGTCTAAGTGCCACTGTGTCACTACTGCCCTTGGGTGGTGGTGTCACGCAGTATTCTGCCACCGATATATGTGGGTGAGATGTGTCTGAGGGATGTGATCAGGATCTCTATATAAACAATGGCGGATAGCATTACTAATCGGTGCTCCTAGGTCTTATCAGCTACGTGGATGTCCGGAAGGATGATGCAGTGATAAGTTAACAGTCTTTATTTACAATACCTTGAAGATGATGCCAGGGAAGATGAAGGGATGAACATGAGGTAGGAGTTAGCACTGTAGATTAGAGCTGTTATACCGTAGATGCACCAGATTACAGGTAACAAGAGAATCCTTCCTCCAGTCCTGAAGCATGAGGTTCCAGAATGGTGAAGAAAGACAAAGCAGGAAGAGAAGCATTCCCAAGGAAGAGTTACAGACAGAAAAGAATTATGGGAAAGTACGACATACAGTGAAATGCAACAATGACCAGTAGATGGCAGCAAAGGATAGCAGATGCATAGATTATACAATTAAAGCACAACATTACAAATGTCCATGTATGGCTGAAAGTCAATAGATAAACGGGTGCAGCAAACGCAGAGAGCAACAAAGGGGTCTTCTCATCAAGCAGGTAAATCACACACACACCACCTTCTGCCTCCAGGCCAGAAGCGGGGGACCAGGCCCAGGTTCAGGGTGAGCTCCCCTATAAATTCTGGTCTGGGGCGAAGCCAGTTAGTTCAGTTCCTAGGAGGACTGAGGAAGACATCCTGGTGGACTTGAGGCTACTTGAGCTTGTCCCAGGATCGCTGACTTGGTGCCAGGCCTGAGGCTAGGGTCTGAGGAGAGTTGCAGGAACACCTAGGGAGCTGAGAGACGCCATGCTCACCCCAGATGAAAGCGCAGAGAAAGGAGACCAGAGTTCGAGACTGTGCAGGGTCTAACATCCCGACAGTCAATACCGGAAGGTGGTAAATTCCAGGTTCGTCAGCCACACCGTGCCCGGAGACAAAGCAACGGAGAGAGTTCAGGAACTGACACCCTAGAGGAGGGTTAGAGAAAGGACTTGAGTTGCCTTTCATACTGGCACCTCGCAGGAAGAGACAGGGGCGGCAGCTTAGCTGATGCAGCAGTAGGAGCCAATACACAGAGCGCAGTAAAGGGAGCCAAAGACCCAGCCGGGTGAGAAGGAACCCAGAGTTGTTCTCAGCAGAGAAACCGTGGACAACTGCTTAACACCAGCTATTCCAGTAAAAGACTGAACAACCAACAATACAATGAGTCTGCGTATTGCTTGTGCCCATCCTCCTGCGCCCTATAATTTCTATAATATCACCTCTGATCACCTTATGGTAATGAGGCTTCCCGACTCTGAGGTGTTTGGTCAGGAAGGTAGCCGCCTTTTTTTTAGATTTACATTTCAATCACCATGCATTCAGGCCCCAGGGGCTTGTGACGTTGCTTCCTTTCCTGTGCAGTGCGGCTTTCGGACATATTGCTTCTCCGTGTTATGGGCATTTGCTTCCGGGGAGTCACGGGTACTTCAGGTCCCTCACTCCCCAGCATCCTAAGGAACAATCACACGCCATACTGCGTTCATCCTTGATCCTGCAGAATCCTAAAGTATGTGGGACCGTGTGTGTATGATGGTGTGTGTGTGTCCCTGTCTGCAGTCAGCTGACAGTTACCATGGTGACACCTGACCGCAGACACGGCCATAGCTCTTGGTGCAGTCATTGTGTCCTCGGAGCTTGTGCTGATTGGACGCTTCCTCCTTCAGCGCAACTTCCGATGCAGCAGCGACAAGTGTTGTTCTTCGTGGGACCTCGTGGATTATCGTAGCAAAAAAGAGAGGGGGGGGATGATGATGTTGTTGGGATTTCATAAATGGGTAAATGAGGGTTGTCAAGTTCAGGGTTGTTAATTCTAATAAAGGAATTTCTGTGTGTGTGTGTATTAACTATTCCCTTACTGGATTGGTAATGGGCGGGTATCAATAGACACGTGACATTACCAATCCAGGGTTTTAATGACAAGCTGTCAATCATCAGCTTTCATTAACCCCTTCAATCACCCCGATGTCCTTGCACCAGGGCATCGGGAAGAGCCGGATAAAGCGCCAGAAATCGGTGCTTTTAATGAATGCGCCAATTTCTGGGGTGACTACGGGCTGCTCTTCTATAGTGTGGGGGGCTCAATAACTTTGGGACCCAACATGCTGACAATACCAGCTCTCTGGTTTTATATTAAATAGCAATTAAAAATAGAACGAAGCCCGTAGATTTTTTTTATTTAAATAATAAAAAAGAAAAAATGTGCTCCCCTGTATTTTCCACTGACAGCCAAGGTCCAACTATGCAGCTGAGGGTGTCAGCCCGCAGCTGTCCACTTTATCTGTGCTGAGAATGAAAAATACAGGGAGGCCTTATGTATTTTTTCCATTAATTAATTAATTTATATTACGCACTATGACGGCAGGTTGGTTACACTAATGTGTATGGCAACCAAACACAGACACCGATACAGATTGTGGAAGCGCAGTCTGAGTGCAACAGCCAATCACAGACGCTCTCACAGAGAGTGAGCGTCTGTAATTGGCCGCTGCAGTTCAGTGCAGTGAATATTCATGAAGCTTAATGGGCGGCCCCAGAAGCAGCAGCCGGAGGGCAGGCGACTGGTGAGATCTATCTATCTATCTACCTTCTAGTGAGACCCGCATGCTCTGTAGGCAAAATCGGATCCAGCGCCCATTCACTTGCATATTAATTTATGCTGGATCCTTCCGGAACTGGTTGGTGGCGGTTTGTTGCCGACCACAAAAAAATGTTACATATTGTGATTTTAGAGGTCGGCAAAAAGACTTCTGCCACATCCAGCAGAAACCAAATGCACCGCATGTGCCGAGTCCACACTGAAAGTTATGGTGAAAACCGGATCCTGCTTCACCCAGTAATGTCCATTCTGCCGGAGGGAAGAAAAACGCAAGTGTGAGAGCACCTAAGTGTGTTCTCAAAGTGGCAGAGCAACAAGATGGAGGAGAACATGGCGGCTGGTCACAGAGGAACAAGGTAGACAGTGACAGCAACAGGAGAATAACAAGATAGAGAAAAAATGGCGGCGGTCACAAAGACACAGGAACAACAAGATGGAGAAGAACATGGCCGTCACAGGGACACAAGAAAACAAGATGGGGCACAACATGGCGGCCGACCACTGCAACTAAGGAACAACAAGATGGTGAACATGGCGCCAGTGACAGCAACAGGAGAATAACAAGATAGAGGAAAAACATGGCGGCCGGTCACAAAGACACACGAACAACAAGATGGAGAAGAACATGGCCGCTCACAGCGACACAAGAAAACCAAGATGGGGCAGAACATGGCGGCCGACCACTGCAACTAAGGAACAACAAGATGGAGAACATGGAGGCTGGTTACACATGCTCTGTTCTCCGGGGACCGGTGGATCTCTGAATCCTGACATCAGGGGCTCAGGCTGCTGCTTTCTCCTCCATTCTTTACAATGCAGCTGAATTTGGTAAAACTTTGTGTTGTGTAAGTAAATCAGCCTGAGATCAGTACAAGGAGAGCTGCGGCAGTGTAAAGCATGGTGAGATATGATGGTGGGCGGCAGGGCCGGCGTTGGCACCCAGGCAAATGCCAGCGTCCTGAACAAACAAGGGGGCCCACTCCCTGTCGGGGTCACCGTCTGTGCCACTTGCCAGACAATGTCCCCGTCAGATGTATTGAGCTTGGGGTAACTGTCTCTCCCCGTGCGTGTGTTCTCCCCAGCCTCTTAACTGTGCGGCATATGAAGTAGGAGAGCCGTAAAGTAATAAGGTACAAATAGCACAGTAAGGTACTGTACAGACTAGGTGCAAATAGTAAAAGGCAATGTACTGTACAGACTATTGAAGAATGAATGGGTGGGTGCTGTGTTCCCCATTGATGAGCTAGGAGAAAAGGAATTTACAGTGAGTACACAAATATCCCTGTTTCTCCTTCGCATCATTGGGGGACACAGGACCATGGGACGTCCTAGAGCAGTCCCTGGGTGGGAATCAGTTGAATGACGGTCGAGCATCCTGCGCAAGCTGCTTACAGATGCGCAACTGTCGTCTGCAAAATTTTTCTGCCTAGGCTTGCGTCTGCCGAAGCCTGGGTGTGAGTGTGTGTGTATGTTTGATGAAGGTATGCAGGCTGGACCAGGATGCCGCCTTGCAGACCTGAGTTGCTGAGTATTGGTGACGAAAGTATGTGTGCCCCCAGGGGGGTGACTGTGCCACACGGTACGTGTGCCCCCAGGGGGGGTACTGTGCCACACGGTACGTGTGCCCCCAGGGGGGTGACTGTGCCACACGGTACGTGTGCCCCCAGGGGGGTGACTGTGCCACACGGTACATGTGCCCCCAGGGGGGTGACTGTGCCACACAGTACATGTGCCCCCAGGGGGGTGACTGTGCCACACAGTACATGTGCCCCCAGGGGGGTGACTGTGCTACACAGTACATGTGCCCCCAGGGGGGTGACTGTGCTACACAGTACATGTGCCCCCAGGGGGGTGACTGTGCCACACAGTACATGTGCCCCCAGGGGGGTGACTGTGCCACACGGTACGTGTGCCCCCAGGGGGGTGACTGTGCCACACGGTACGTGTGCCCCCAGGGGGGTGACTGTGCCACACAGTACATGTGCCCCCAGGGGGGTGACTGTGCCACACGGTACATGGCCCCCAGGGGGTGACTGTGCCACACAGTACATGTGCCCCCAGGGGGGTGACTGTGCCACACAGTACATGTGCCCCCAGGGGGGTGACTGTGCCACACAGTACATGTGCCCCCAGGGGTTGACTGTGCCACACAGTACATGTGCACCCCCGTGCCACACAGTACATGTGCCCTCAGGGGGGTGACTGTGCCACACAGTATATGTGCCCCCAGGGGGTGACTGTGCCACACAGTATATTTGCCCCCAGGGGGGTGACTGTGCCACACAGTATATGTGCACCCCCGTGCCACACAGTATATGTGCCCCCAGGGGGGTGACCGTGCCACACAGTATATGTTGCCCCCAGGGGGGTGACTGTGCCACACAGTACATGTGCCTCCAGGGGGATGACTGTGCCACACAGTACATGTGCACCCCCGTGCCACACAGTACATGTGCCCTCAGGGGGGTGACTGTGCCACACAGTATATGTGCCCCCAGGGGGGTGACTGTGCCACACAGTATATGTGCACCCCCGTGCCACACAGTATATGTGCCCCCAGGGGGGTGACCGTGCCACACAGTATATGTGCCCCCAGGGGGGTGACTGTGCCACACAGTATATGTGCCCCCAGGGGGATGACTGTGCCACACAGTATATGTGCCCCCCCGTGCCACACAGTATATGTGCCCCCAGGGGGGTGACCGTGCCACACAGTATATGTGCCCCCAGGGGGGTGACCGTGCCACAGTATATGTGCCCCCAGGGGGGTGACCGTGCCACACAGTATATGTGCCCCCAGGGGGGTGACCGTGCCACACAGTATATGTGCCCCCAGGGGGGTGACTGTGCCACACAGTATATGTGCCCCCAGGGGGGTGACTGTGCCACACAGTATATGTGCCCCCCCGTGCCACACAGTATATGTGCCCCCAGGGGGGTGACCGTGCCACACAGTATATGTGCCCCCAGGGGGGTGACCGTGCCACACAGTATATGTGCCCCCAGGGGGGTGACCGTGCCACACAGTATATGTGCCCCCAGGGGGGTGACTGTGCCGCACAGTATATGTGCCCCCAGGGGGGGTGACTGTGCCGCACAGTATATGTGCCCCCAGGGGGGTGACTGTGCCACACAGTATATGTGCCCCCGGGGGTGACTGTGCCACACATTATATGTGCCTCCAGGGGGTGACTGTGCCACACAGTATATGTGCCTCCAGGGGGTGACTGTGCCACACATTATATGTGCCCCCAGGGGGTGACTGTGCCACACAGTATATGTGCCCCCAGGGGGTGACTGTGCCACACAGTATATGTGCCCCCAGGGGGTGACTGTGCCACACAGTATGTGTGAACTATGGAGGGTGAATGAACATTTTCTGGCATTAGCACCTGATTAATCAGACACATTAGTATTACTCATTATAATAACTAACCTCCGCAACCTCAACAACCTTAGACCCATTCCTCCAGCCAGTTCCCCCGGTCTCGCTATCTGGAGCACGTCCATCTTGAGCCATCCTTCCACCTCTCCTTCCTCTTTGACCACCTACAATCGGGCTTCCGACAGCATCACTCCACCAAAACAGCCTTAAAGAGGAGCTGTCACCCCACCTGGTGCTGCGCTAACTGAATGTAGTACTGAATGCTGCATGTCTGCTGCATTCAGGTAAGGGGTCCCCCATGTCTCTAGCCCCCCTTTAACTTGTAAAAAAGACTTTATAAAGTTTATGCAGTCATCGCTGTTGTATGGCGTCCCCCCGCCTCCAGCCCTCTCTGGTCCACCTCCAGCCCTCCTTTATGTGTCTCCTCTCCACAGAGCGAGCAATGGGCGGGAGCAGTCCCAGCAGCTGAAACGCCTCCTGCCGGTGACGTCAGCACCGGAGTCCACCCTGCTCCAGATAATGTATGTACAGCAGGCCGGGCTCTGGCGCTGACGTCACCGGCAGGAGGCATTTAAGCTGCTGGGTCCGCTCAAGCCCATTGCTGGCTCTGTGGATCCACGAGCGATGGATCCTGTAACTAAGGACCAATTATCTACAAGAGGTCACCGACCAGAAGTAATGGATCCTGTAACTAAGGACCGATCACATCTACAAGAGATCACCGGCCACGAGCGATGGATCCTGTAACTAAGGACCGATCACATACTACAAGACGTACACCGACCACAAAGCGATGGATCCTGTAACTAAGGACCAATCACATCTACAAGAGATCACCGACCACGAGCGATGGATCCTGTAAGGCAGCGGTAGGAAGTGTTCCAGCTGCTGGGACCGCTCCCGCCCATTGCTCGCTCTGTGGAAGGGAGACATACAGGAGGCTGAACAAGAGAGGGCTGGAGGGGGGAGGAACCACACATCAGTGATGACTCATCACTCACTAAGTCCCTCTGGACTCCTTATCTATAAACTTTATAAAGTGTTTTTTTTACAGCTTACAGGGGGGCTGGAGACATGGGGGACCCCTTCCCTCAATGCAGCAGACACGCAGTCAGTGCTGCATTCAGTTAGCATAGCACCAGGGGGTGACAGGTCATCTTTAACCAGTTACCAATGACCTATTAGCCACCAAGAGCAAACGACATTACTCTGTCCTTCTCCTTGACCTATCTTCTGCCTTCGACACTGTAGATCCTCCTGCTACAGATTCTCTCATCTCTTGCTATCACTGACCTGGCCCTCTCCTGGATCTCTTCATATCTAACAGACCAGACTTTCAGCGTCGCCCTCTCCCACATCTCCTCTTCACCTTACCCTCTGTCTATTGTGTCCCTCAAGGCTCGGATCTTGGACCCCTACATATCTCCATCTACACACTCAGAGTCCCTCAGTCTTCAGTATCATCTCTACGCTGATGACACACAGATCTACCTCTCTGGACCGGACATCACCTCCTTAAGACCCAGTTACACACAGATAATTGTGCAGAGATTGTTGGCAGATCTCTGGTTGCAGTGACATCATGGACACATTGCTTATTTTGTTGCCGTGTACAAATGTAACAATGTGTCCATGATTTCACTGCAACCAGAGATCTGCGAACAATCTCTGCACAATTATCTGTGTGTAACTGAGCCTTTACTGACCAATATCCCACTATGTGTCTGCTCTCATCTTTCTTTTCTGCTCGCTTTCTGAAACTGAACATGGACAAAACAGAATTCATCTTTCCCCCATCTCACTCCCCCACCTGACCCATCCATCAATATAAACAGGTGCTCACTTTCCCCAGTCCCCCACGCTCGGAGCCTCGGGGTAATCCATGACTCTGCCCTCTCCTTCAAGCCACAGATCCAAGCCCTCGCCAGCTCCTGCTGACTCCAACTTAAAAATATTTCTCGGATCCGATCATTCCTTGACCCAGACACTAGAACACTCGTCCATGCCCTCATCATCTCCCGCTCGATTATTGTAACCTCCTGCTCTCTTGCCCTTCTCCAATCTATCCTAAATTCTGCTGCCCACATAATCCACCTGTCTCCCCGCTATTCCCCGATCTCTCGCCTCTGCTAAGGCCTTCACTGGCTCCCCTTTTCAGAGGCCCTGGTTTAATACACTAACTAGGACCTACAAAGCCATCCACAATCTGTCCCCTCCATACATCTCTGACATGGTCTCCCGATACCTACCCCCACACAACCTGCACTCCACTCATGATCTTCTACTCTACTCCCCTCTAATCTCTTCTCGCAGCCACATACAAGACTTCT
Source organism: Allobates femoralis (assembly GCA_033576535.1). Lineage (NCBI taxonomy): Eukaryota > Metazoa > Chordata > Amphibia > Anura > Aromobatidae > Allobates > Allobates femoralis. The sequence goes on from JARQOC010000013.1 coordinate 13,322,978, forward strand.
CCCATACTTTGGAACTCTGCCCCAACACATCAGACCCTCGCCCATAGTGGAAACTTTCAAAAGGAACCTGAAGACCTACCTCTTGGGTCATTCCACATCAGGTGGACCAGTTTTAAAAATCGTCCCCACTCGACCTTCTCCGATTTTGTTGAAAATTTATAAGGATGTACATGTATGTTTGAAAATAGGTTCTGTACATTTTTAGGGCCAGATCTCAACTACATTGGGCACTGTTGACCTTTCACTGGACGTTCCACTAAGCCTGCAGCTTCAGCTAAGAGGATTTTGCAAACTTTGGCATATAGCCATTAGAGTTCTATACTGGCTATGGTGCTGAAATTTGCCATACTAGCTCAACTTTTGCTGCTAAACACGATAAAATTATTACCGGCTATGACAAAACAATATTTCGGCCGTAATTTTGTGTCAAAGTAGCTTGAAAAACGCGTTGCATAAAATTTATGCCTAACTTTGCCCATATATAACTCAAGACCAAAAACCAATAGTAACTAGTGCTTTGCCCTGTACACCAAACATCTACATGACTTTGCATTGCTGCAATATCACGGTCAAAGCATATGTATTTGTGGAAACATTCACACCCACATGATGAAAAACTTTAAAAAAACAAATTTTACCTATATTTAGGTCAAATTTCTCAAAAAGGGTACCCCTAAAATATATTAATTCTGATATCATTAGAAAGAGCACATTTTTCTCTACAAGGATCATGGTTTTTTTTTTTTTTTTTTGGAGTCTCACAGTTTAAGAAAAGAAAAATGCCACTGAACATGGTGTTATTTATTAATACGCAATAAATGGTAACTGCACTATTCAAACTCTTGCGTTGGTCCATGGTGGTTATACCACAACCAATTCCCTAAGAATTGGTATTATAATCCTATTAAGAATTGTAATTATGCTGTCTTTCGAGAATTGCCAGCCCCATCGCCTAGGAGCCATGGCCGATAGCCGTGCAAGGCGAACCGTCTCTTTATCGCAGGTGCCGAAGCCTGAGGGTGGGTGTCTTTGCCTAGGATCCCAAGCCTAATATTGGGTATCTTTTGTTGATACCCAAGCCATAATGTTCGGTCTAAGTGGTCGGGAATTGTTGCTGAATTTGCAACATAATGGGTTCAGAGAGGCTGTATTGTCGGCCCATTGCTGTTGCAGCTGGTGCTGGAATTATTGCAATGATTGACTGCTCGGGAATCCAGCATGTATCATTTCTCACAGGTCAGTGAAAGAAGCTAGCTGGTCCATGAGGAAGCGTAAAATGTATTAATGCATCATGGTCGTCGACTGAAATTTCAGAAATATTTCCAATCCACCAGTTCCTATCGTAAATGCAGGCAATGTATTGCCCTGGCTGGAGGATTGCAATTGGTACAAAAGGCATTTCTGATGTGACAGATCTACATGGACAATGAAAGATGATGGGTCATTTGACACCCTTGAAATGCAAATCTTTTTGTCATCAATTGGCACACACTGGTGATTTTCTCTTGTTCCAGCAATTGTATGTCCATCTTTGAACCTTTCCTCTTGAACTACCCGTATTTCGTCAATTTTTTCTTATGGAACAAAAAAAATTTGATTCCATGCAGTTGCTCGTTGCAAAAGTTGAAAAAATCCACCGGGGTCAGTATTTGGTTTTCAGTTGGGCATTGAAGACGGGCACGAGCTGCCAACCTCTTTGCTGTCCCTCCAATCCCATCACAGTGCAACTTTCCATGACTGGTACCAAAAATATTCCATTCAGCGCTGATATTGAAATCAGCATTGTGGTGGCACAAGTTGAGAAAATTTTTGAAATTTTTGTACTGGGCTGCAGATCCATCGCTGAAGTAGTGGATATGACGAATCCCATAGATGAGAGTCTTGAGATACTCCACAATTACTGTTCAAGTGATCCTGAACCCACAAACTGACCCCCCTACATCTTTAGACCTGTCCCTGCACCCCCTCTTATCATTTCTAGCCATCCCTTTTGCAGAAAAAAAATCGATTTTGTAAAGTAGAGAAAAGTTTATATTCACCTCGTCCTGTGTGAGTTCTCTGTTTCCGAGGAAGCCTTAATGGGCAGGCCTGTGTGCTGCTCCCTTGTAATTATGCACGGCCCTCTCTGCTGGCTAAGAGCCTGGCCGCGTCATGGAAGGGGGCGGGACTCCGGTAGGACGCAATTTTAGCCATGCCCCTTTCATGACGCGGCCAGGCTCTTAGCCAGGAGAGGGGCGTGCATAATTACAAGGGAGCAGCACACAGGCCTGCCCATTGCGACTTCCTCAGAAACAGAGAACTCACACAGGACGAGGTAAATATAACTTTTTCTCTACTTTACAAAATCGATTTTTTTCTGCAAAAGGGATGGCTAGAAATGATAAAAGGGGGTACAGGGACAGGTCTAAAGATGCAGGGGGGTCAGTTTATGAGTTTAGGATCACTTTAAAGTGTGGACTGCAACTGTGTCATGTCGTGAGCAATCACTGATTATGCAAAAGCTGATGTTCTGCGCAGCTTCACCATTTAACTCCTTGAAGTAAATTACAAATGGGTGTACTGTAGCTTGACTATTTTCCCAGTGGAAACCTTGAATGGCATCTTGAACAATAAATGAGTAATTTTCAGCAAAGTCCATAAGGATCACAAGCTCTCCAGGTCTCAGATTTTCCTTCAACGATTTCAGATAGCAACTTTGATGCTTGGCGATGTAGTGATGGCTACAAAGTTTAGAAATTTTCAAACCAATTCTTCAATGAAATCTTCTATAGTCAGTTATTTGGTATCAAGCGTGTCTCGATCAGTGTGAATCCATTGTTTGAACTCAATAATATCTTCAGGGTCACTGTTGACAAACACATTGACTAGAAATTCTTTTAAAACTTCAGGACACGGGCATTTATCACAACGGCCAAGCATACAGTCCTTGGATTCAATTCCACAGACCATTTTGCATATGAGCTCTTTGTAGTCATCATTGATTGGGCATGCTGCAAGCATTAGTTTGACATTTTGGTGAATGGTATACACACAAACGGAATGTGTTCCAGCAGATCCAACGATTACGCACCACTTTGGCCGAAGCTCACAAAACTTGGAAAATCCAATTTCAGGGCCATTCCGATCCCGATAGCAACAAACATTTCCCTCATATTGCTCAGTAATAGTCGCTTTTGCATCTGCTTTTTTTCTCCTGATATTCGCACTGATAGTCTTTTTTACTAGGGCACATTCGACTGAATTCATCATCCTCAAAAAATGCCTGCACCTTTTTCTTAATTTCCTCAGAAACTTTCTTGCCACACTTGATTCTAGGTAAGGCAAGATCCCATGTTCACATTTAAGCTTTCGAGCTTGTTTGACCATTCGTTCAGAGACACCGAATTCGTCTGATATAGCCTTAATGGACCAACTTTTAGGTGCCAATGTCAAGATTTGGACCTTTTCTGCCCGACTGGACACCTGCAGCTTATGCTTCAAATCTGCCAAAAGGTGATTGTAATCCAGACACATTTTGCACTGTGCTGTTTTTGTTTGCTCAATGTCTTTCAGCTCAAGCCCTCAATTGAAGCAATCTTGCTAGAAAATGCATTTTGTACATGGCTTATCTTTCTCCTTGCATATCCAAGTGAATCCCGCTGGCTTACCCATGGATATTTCAGAGGAGAGATGCCAATGGATGTTAAGCTTGAATTTAGACTTTCAGGAGAACATTCCATTCCATCTGGATCTGATTCAAAGGAAACTGGATCAGCTGATTTTTTCCTGTTAGCAAATTCTTTTCGACATGATGCACACATCTTCAAGCCAGGCTTCACATCATTCTTTGTAAATTCGTTCAACTGGTCAGCTGCTAACAAATTGATAGCTCGCAAATTCTTCTTGGAGTTATGACCTTTCTTCCCAAAAGGATTGCAACACGATTTTTGCAAATGCTCATATTTGGTCAAGTATGAAGCTTCATGGTGTAAACAGATTTGTGAATGTTCATCAAAATTTAGTCCCACTCGTCGACGCAGCAATTTCTGTTCATCCAATCCAAAGCTTGTAAACAATTTTAACTCATCCTTGCTACGGGTGAATGTCTTAAGGTGGCTCTACACGCTTCAATTGCGATCCGATATCGCAGTTCAATGGCGCGGGAGCGCGCAATTAGTGCACGTTCCTCCCGCATCGCATTGAATGTTTACACGCTGCGATATCGGAATACAACGTCCGTGCGATGTCTCCGCCTCCCAACCCAGGATCGCACACTTAACATGGGAGTGAATGGGTGACGTTTCAAATCGCATCGTAGTTGGGCGTTTACACAGCACGATCCGACTTCAATCGCTATGCAATATCGGAGCATTGAATAGCACGCTCATTCAATCCCCGATATCGCATTGACATCGTTCCTGCATCGTATTGGACGTTCACACCATACAACGCAGGCACGATTTCGGCTCCGACGATTGAACCACGTGACTTTTGATTGAAATCGTACTACGATATCGCGACGTGTAAACCCGCCATCAAGGTGGCACTTAGAATTGTTTGCAAGGCCGATAGAGCACTGGGCCGATTCTTCATCAATTTCATTCTCCATCGCTAAAAAATAAATAATATATGCATTAAAATGTAACAATAGTGAATAACTTTTCATAAATAAAAAGGTTTATAGGTTTTTGATTATAATAGACATTGCTAGCAACAATACAACTCTGTAACATGTGATAAGAATATGAAAATCAAACACAAAATCAATGCATTATGCGCATAGATTACACCATGTTCAGTGGCATTTTTCTTTTCTTAAACAGAGAGACTCCAAAAAAAAAAAAAAAAAAACCCATGATCCTTGTAGAGAAAAATGTGCTCTTTCTAATGATATCAGAATTAATGTATTTTAGGGGTACCCTTTTTGAGAAATTTGACCTAAAAATAGGTAAAATTCGTTTTTTTTAAGTTTTTCATCATATGTGAGTGTGAATATTTCCACAAATACATATGCTTTGACCGTGATATTGCAGCAATGCAAAGTCATGTAGATGTTTGGTGTACAGGGCAAAGCACCAGTTACTATTGGTTTTTGGTCTTGAGTTATATATGGGCAAAGTTAGGCATAAATTTTATGCGACGCGTTTTTCAAGCTACTTTGACACAAAATTGCGGACGAAATATTGTTTTGTCATAGCCGGTAATAATTTTATCGTGTTTAGCAGCAAAAGTTGAGCTAGTATGCCAAATTTCAGCATCATAGCCAGTAATAGAACTCTAAGGGTACCTTTACACACGGCTACATTTGTAGCTTGTCACCAGGTAACTTACTGGTTGCAGTGAAATCATGGATACATGATTCCATTTGTACACAGCAACAAGATAGAACCATGTATCCATGATTTCACTGCAACCAGTAAGTTACCTGGTGACAAGCTACAAATGTAGCCGTGTGTAAAGGTACCCTAATGGCTATGTGCCAAAGTTTGCAAAATCCTCTTAGCTGAAGCCGCAGGCTTGGTGGAACCTCCAGTGAAAGGTCAACAGTGCCCAATGTATTTGAGATCTGGCCCTAAAAATGTACAGAACCTCTTTTCAAACGTACATGTACATCCTTATAAATTTTCAGCAAAATCAGAGAAGGTCGAGTGGGGACCACTGGTCCACTTGACATGGAATGACCCTATTCCAACAAGCTACAAGGCTGGTTCCCACATAGCGTTTTTGTTCCTGTCTGGGGGATCCTACTTTTTGTAGGACCCCACATACAGGAAAGGAGACCACAGGAGGTGACCTATTCTGTGTCTGGGGCGGTGATTATCACGGATCCGGACACAGAAAAAACTGCTGAGGAGGCAGCGGGGCGCTGTCACTTCTGCGATGTATACTATACATTGCGGAAGTGAAATTTAGTAAAAGCAAGGGTTTCAATTAAATAATATGTATTCCCACCTTTCCAGCGATCCCCCGCTGCCTCCAGCAAGCTCCAGTGTGACTACAGGACCTGTCGTTACGTCACAGCACGGCAGTGTCATCGTGTCACATGACCGCAGTTACCACAGTCATGTGACCCGATCAGCTGATCGGGTTGTGACGTAACCGCAGGTTCTATCACCCGGACCTTGCTGGAGGCAGCGGAGGATCGCTGGAAAGGTGGGAATACAGAGCTTTTATTTTTAAGCTTTTCTTTTACTAAATTTCACTTCCACAATGTATGTATAAAGATTGTGGAAATGAAATTAGAGGGTTAGGAGCAGTGTTAGTGTTAGGCATGATCAGTGCACTATAATCGGGTCTGAGGAATGATCAGCTGCTTTCTCGGACCCGCGCTCCATAGGCCCCATATTAAGGGCCGAGGATCAAGACGGATTTGGCCTAATTGCCATCCGATTTTGTGGGATCCAATTTTTGTCTGATGTTTTGGTGCCCAAAATCGGAGCAGTCTCTGATTGTGGGTACAGCAAGAAAATCGGACACAAATCAGATCCCACAAAATCGGACGGCAATTAGGCCAAATCCAATCCAATCCCCATAGGATAACATGGGGCCAAATCCGATCCGTGGCTGTCTGTTACAACGGACAGCCACGGATCCTCTAAAATCGCAATGTGAAAGCCGCCTAACCTGCAATGATCCTCAGTCTACAGAGCCACGGCACAACCAGCTCTACCCTCTCCTGCTGTATCCTCACCCGTCCAGTTCTGCCCTCCTGCTGTATCCTCACCCGTCCAGCTCTGCCCTCTCCTGCTGTATCCTCACCCGTCCAGCTCTGCCCTCTCCTGCTGTATCCTCACCCGTCCAGCTCTGCCCTCTCCTGCTGTATCCTCACCCGTCCAGCTCTGCCCTCTCCTGCTGTATCCTCACCCGTCCAGCTCTGCCCTCTCCTGCTGTATCCTCACCCGTCCAGCTCTGCCCTCTCCTGCTGTATCCTCACCCGTCCAGCTCTGCCCTCTCCTGCTGTATCCTCACCCGTCCAGCTCTGCCCTCTCCTGCTGTATCCTCACCCGTCCAGCTCTGCCCTCTCCTGCTGTATCCTCACCCGTCCAGCTCTGCCCTCTCCTGCTGTATCCTCACCCGTCCAGCTCTGCCCTCTCCTGCTGTATCCTCACCCGTCCAGCTCTGCCCTCTCCTGCTGTATCCTCACCCGTCCAGCTCTGCCCTCCCCTGCTGTATCCTCACCCGTCTAGCTCTGCCCTCCCCTGCTGTATCCTCACCCGTCCAGCTCTGCCCTCCCCTGCTGTATCCTCACCCGTCCAGCTCTGCCCTCTCCTGCTGTATCCTCACCCGTCCAGCTCTGCCCTCTCCTGCTGTATCCTCACCCGTCCAGCTCTGCCCTCTCCTGCTGTATCCTCACCCGTCCAGCTCTGCCCTCTCCTGCTGTATCCTCACCCGTCCAGCTCTGCCCTCTCCTGCTGTATCCTCACCCGTCCAGCTCTGCCCTCTCCTGCTGTATCCTCACCCGTCCAGCTCTGCCCTCTCCTGCTGTATCCTCACCCGTCCAGCTCTGCCCTCTCCTGCTGTATCCTCACCCGTCCAGCTCTGCCCTCCCCTGCTGTATCCTCACCCGTCCAGCTCTGCCCTCCCCTGCTGTATCCTCACCCGTCCAACTCTGCCCTCTCCTGCTGTATCCTCACCCGTCCAGCTCTGCCCTCTCCTGCTGTATCCTCACCCGTCCCTGTATACTGTGATCACACACAGCGTCCTCTCTCCTCCTGTATACTCCATGTACATTGTACTTGTCTGTGTATATCCCGTCCACATGTAAAGAGTCATGGAATTAATGGCGCTATAATAATGACTAATAATAATGTAGAAGTGATGGAGGAGCAGAGCCTGAAAGACCAGCTGAGCTCTGCTACATGTGATGTGTGGAGAGATGTATAGAGAGCAGCTCCTCCTGCCACATCCTCTGCTATATACTCTGCCATGGGGGAGATACACTGCCGTCCCCCCGAGAGTGACAGTGCCGTCCCCCCGAGAGTGACAGTGCCGTCCCCATGCTGTGGCCCCTGGGGGTGACAGTGCCGTCTCCATGCTGTGGCCCCCGGGGGTGACAGTGCCGTCTCCATGCTGTGGCCCCCGGGGGTGACAGTGCCGTCCCCATGCTGTGGCCCCCGGGGGTGACAGGGCCGTCCCCATGCCGTGGCCCCCGGGGGTGACAGGGCCGTCCCCATGCCGTCCCCCCCGGGGGTGACAGTGCCGTCCCCATGCCGTGGCCCCCGGGGTGACAGCGCCGTCCCCATGCCGTGGCCCCCGGGGTGACAGCGCCGTCCCCATGCCGTGGCCCCCGGGGGTGACAGCGCCGTCCCCATGCCGTGGCCCCCGGGGGGTGACAGCGCCGTCCCCATGCCGTGGCCCCCGGGGGTGACAGCGCCGTCCCCATGCCGTGGCCCCCGGGGGTGACAGCGCCGTCCCCATGCCGTGGCCCCCGGGGGTGACAGCGCCGTCCCCATGCCGTGGCCCCCGGGGGTGACAGCGCCGTCCCCATGCCGTGGCCCCCGGGGGTGACAGCGCCGTCCCCATGCCGTGGCCCCCGGGGGTGACAGCGCCGTCCCCATGCCGTGGCCCCCGGGGGTGACAGCGCCGTCCCCATGCGTGCGGTGAGCGCCTCCCAGCGTGCGGGGTGACAGCGCCGTCCCCATGCCGTGGCCCCCGGTGAGGCGTACATGCGCCGTCACCCCATGCCGTGGCCCCCGGGGGTGACAGCGCCGTCCTCATGCCGTGGCCCCCGGGGGTGACAGCGCCGTCCTCATGCCGTGGCCCCCGGGGGTGACAGCGCCGTCCTCATGCCGTGGCCCCCGGGGGTGACAGCGCCGTCCTCATGCGTGGCCCCCGGGGGTGACAGCGCCGTCCTCATGCTGTGGCCCCGCCGGGGGTGACAGTGCCGTCCTCATGCTGTGGCCCCCGGGGGTGACAGTGCCGTCCTCATGCTGTGGCCCCCGGGGGTGACAGTGCCGTCCTCATGCTGTGGCCCCCGGGGGTGACAGTGCCGTCCTCATGCTGTGGCCCCCGGTGGTGACAGTGCCGTCCCCATGCTGTGGCCCCGGGGGGTGACAGTGCCGTCCCCATGCTGTGGCCCCGGGGGTGACAGTGCCGTCCTCATGCTGTGGCCCCGGGGGTGACAGTGCCGTCCCCATGCTGTGGCCCCGGGGGTGACAGTGCCGTCCCCATGCTGTGGCCCCGGGGGTGACAGTGCCGTCCTCATGCTGTGGCCCCCGGGGGTGACAGTGCCGTCCCCATGCTGTGGCCCCCGGGGGTGACAGTGCCGTCCTCATGCTGTGGCCCCCGGGGGTGACACTGCCGTCCCCATGCTGTGGCCCCCAATAATGCCGCAGGGGGAGGAGCCTGTCACACCCGCTCCCTACAACAGCCAATAAGAATCCTTGTCTCATGCCTCACACACAGCAGGGAATGGAAGCAGTGATCGGATTGGTTGCCATGGGGACCGGCTCTCCCGCTCTTTCTCTATCACTCACATCTCCCGGGGCCGCACACTCCGCACTTAGAGCCTGGAGCGGCAGATCCGAGACTGGACTGAGATGGCTCCGCCCTTTCCGGTGACCTCACAGCACAAACAGCACACGTGACTGGTTAGACCCCGCCCTCTCTGGTGATCACAGGAGCAGCCCAGCCGAGCCCCTCCCACTGGAGCCATAGCATAAGTTGCTCAATAGACTGAGGCCCCGCCCTTTATGGGGACGTCAGGGCACAAGCAGCAAACGTGACTAAGGAGCCCCGCCCTCTCAGCTGACATCACAACATAAGTCGCACATATGACAGACGCCCTCAGCTCCTCCCTCTATCGCTCCCGGTGGCGGCGGCGCCTCATAAGGTACGGCTATATTATTATTATTATATATATATATGTATGTATGTATAGTTACAGGATGCTGCCGGATTATGACTATTCATAGGCCATAGCAGTCCAGAATCTGGAGACACAGGAAGGGAGAGACAGTTACCCCAAGCCCAATACATCTGCCGGGGACATCGTCCAGCAAGTGGCACAGACAGTGTCCCCGACATAGAGTGGGCCCCCTTGTTTCTTCAGGGTCCTGGCATTTGCCCGTGTGCTGACGTTGGCTCTGCTGCCCACCATCATGTCTCACCATGCTTTACACTGTGTACGGAGCGGAGCCGCGTGTGTCCGAGGTGTACAGAGTGGAGCCGTGTGTACGAGGTGTACGGAGCGGAGCCGTGTGTGTACGAGGTGTACGGAGCGGAGCCGTGTGTACGAGGTGTACGGAGCGGAGCCGCGTGTACGAGGTGTACGGAGCGGAGCCGCGTGTACGAGGTGTACGGAGCGGAGCCGAGGGTGTACGAGGTGTACGGAGCGGAGCTGTGTGTGTACGAGGTGTACGGAGCGGAGCCGTGTGCACGAAGTGTACGGAGCAGAGCCTAGTGTACGTAGTGTACAGAGCAAAGCCGCGTGTGTACGAGGTGTACGGCGCGGAGCCGCGTGTATGAGGTGTGTAGCGTAGTCGTGCATGTATAACGTGTAGTTATGTTCCGGACTTGTCACAATCAGTTCATGCCTGCGGTGATCGGAGTCTCCAGTAAAGGTGCCGTCACACGCAGCGATACCATGAACGATATTGTTAGTGATCACATGCACGCGCGATAGCTAACAATATCATTCAGATCGCTGGTGAGCTGTCACACAGACAGACTCACCAGCGATTAATGGACCAGAGACATCGTGGAAACGATTTAAATATCGTTTCCACAATGAATTGCTCCCGATGCCAGCCTGTGGTAAGCGGTAGCAGGCTGGTCTCCAAGGTAAACTGCGGGTATCTAGGCAGCGCGCGCTGCTTAGATACCCGATGTATACCTTAGTTACCAGTCTCCTCCGCTCACCGGCTGGTATCCAAGGTACACAGCGGGTAAATAGTGTCCCTAGTTACCCGCTGTGTACCTTAGATACCAGCCGGGAAACGGAGGAGGCTGGTAACTAAGGTATACATCGGGTATCTAAGCAGCGCGCGCTGCCTAGATACCCGCAGTTTACCTTGGATACCAGCTCCCAGCGCTTGCAGAGAGGTGCTGGGAGCTGGCTGATCGGTCGTCTCACGGTGTCACACGCAGCGATGCTGCGTGTCCACCGGGCGACCAACGATTGATTTGACGACAGGACCTCAAATCAAACGATGAACGATCAGCCGACTGATCGTTCATCGTTTGTAGTGTCACACTCAACGATTTCGTTTTGACATCGTTCAATCGTCACAGAACACGTGACTTTTGAACGATATCGGCAATGATATCGTTACGTGTGACGGTACCTTTATTGTATTGTTACACAGGATCTTTCTGATGTTCCATCGTCATCTTCCCCCATTCAGGTCTCTACAATATCGGATCCTCTCACATCTTCTATAGAAGAGAATTCTCCTGATTGACCATCAAAGATGGATCTGGACAGGGACAAGATGGCGGAGAGGATCTTACCCCTCACCTTAGAGATCCTCTTCCTTGTTACTGGAGAGGTGAGAGATGACAATGTCACATGACATCATTCTTATCTATGGACAGAATAACGGACAGAGCTGGAGAGGTGAGGACTCTGGAGATGTCTGGAGACTGGAGATTTATTAATGTGTCTCCTCTCCATAACCAGGATTACACAGTGGTGAAGAAGAGCTGGAGTGATCTGTGCTGTCAGGACCCTGTACAGTGTGAGGGAAGAGCCCTGAGCCCAATCATGGGGCCTCCACCTCACCCCCTGATACATGAGGACATCAATGAGCAGAAGATCCTAGAACTCACCTACAGGATGATTGAGCTGCTGACTGGAGAGGTGACACTGCTGGGAATGCTGCTGCTGGGACATTATACAGTAACGCTATGAAGGGATGGGGGAGTGATGACAATGCGGCTATCATTGTATGTGTCAGGTTCCTATAAGGTGTCAGGACGTCTCCGTCTATTTCTCCATGGAGGAGTGGGAGTATTTAGAAGGACACAGAGATCTGTACAAGGACATAGTCATGATGGAGGATCCCCTCACATCACCAGGTAATAGGACTAAATACACACGGCCTATAATGATCTGTATGTAAAGAATGAATTCAGTCCTGTATGTGTCTCCTCCAGGTCTATCCAGTAAGAGGACAACACCAGAGAGATGTCCCCGTCCTCTTCTCCCACAGGACTGTAATCCAGAAGATCCCGATGTTCCTCCGGATGATCAGGTAGATGGAGATAAGGTGTGATGAGATCTCCCTATGATGTGTAGACGGCTGTGAAGATCTTGTCTCAGTCTTGTTTTCTCCCCACTATTAGATGTGTTATACTTGTGTAATGAGATGGGTGGAGATGGCAGATTACAGCTGATCACAGATGGGACTTCTCCATCTGTCTGTGACTTACAATAATCTTTATTTAAATAGCACCAACGTATTCCGCAGCGCTTCACAATTCAAAGGTTCAGATTTAACCAATCATAAGAAACAGTTATCAAAAAATACAATAATTAAAGCAAGATAATGACAGCCCTGCTTATAAGAGTTTACAATTTAACAATGAGGTGGGGGTGACAAAGTACAGGGGCTTATTTACAATAATGGTATAGTCAACTTGAGGAGATGGGAACAGATAAGAGCAGTATAAGTGGCTGTCACGATTAGCTTAGTCAGGACCTGCAGCTCTCTGGCGCCCCCTTAGCCTTCTGGCCAGATCCGGTACTGCCAGAGGATAAGGAAGGAGCCCAACTGCACTAATTTATGTGGTCTATTGCGGCACGTGATGTGACGGGATGTATATATACCACCAGTTCCTGCCAGGAACGTATATATAACTCGATCCAGTCACCCTCAGGCCCACAATATCACATAAATAAACAAAACAATATGCTGCCACCACCGGTCTTCAAGGTAGACCGGGTACCTGTATGATAGCGTAAAAAATGAGCAGGGAGGTCGTGAGAGCTCGTTCATAGGACAAGGAGATCGAGACTAGTAAATTAGAGTAGTTTACTCCGAAGATGGCAGTGATTACAAAGATGTACAGAATATTATATAAGAGACAATATACAATGTATGAATAAGCAGTTATGAAAAATAAAAGGGATAAAAAGAAAGGTTCAGACCTAGTCACGCATGGTCAGCTTGGTTGTGTGTGGGGGGGCCTCTCCCCAGGGTGGTAAGATTCCTTCCGACAGCTGGTACGGTGTTTTAGCTTGTCAGGCCCCTTGGATGGAATGACCCAAGCATGTCCTCTTTGCTTTTATTAAACCAGGGGGACTTTGTGGCCCCCACCTCTTGGAGTGACCAACCCCCTGTGGGCGTGTCCACTAACACCTCCTCTTTCACCATGCTTCATAAATCCCCATTTTCCATATCTGGGGATGGGGGGGGCTCACGGACATAATATATGACTCATTTTTCAGGTCAGGTTATTCTGAGAAGTTTGATACCAAATATGACTTGATTGTCATATTTAGAATGGCAGCAATCCGTTCCCAGGTTCCTGAACGTTGTATGACTGTATGAAACACATCATTGAATGCGCACCACGATAAATAATCTGAAAATATGCATTATGTGTTTGTGGCATGATCGGGTCGTCTTAAATTCAATATTGAAAACACGGTGAATTTAGACAAAGGATTTTTCTTTTAACCGGAGACCAACTGGTTTGGACTGGTGTCCAACTCTTGCTCTCCTGAAAGTTATTTACGATCCGTCGTAAATGGCTTAAGCTAGGGGGGATGCTTGGAGAGAATCTCAGTATGCTGCACACAAACCAGCTAAAAGGGAGGAGGGATGAGGGAGTTGGATTTGACTGACTCTCCAATACCTTAAAATCATGAGCAATATTCAGCCATTCATGACAGTGGCCATCAACCATTATTTGTGATCCACTTGATACTGGTCGCGCGGATAGGCTATGTCTAGATGACTTTGACTATGGATTATGATAGGCCGCCCTAAAAAGATGTGTTTTTAGGGATCGCTTGAAACTATCTAAGTTGTGGATACGCCTAATATCTTGGGGTAGAGCATTCCAGAGATTTGGTGCAGCTCAGGATAAGTCCTGGAGTTGGATGTTTGAATTTATGAAGTCAGTGTAAAGTCACTTCCAGAGCGAAAAGAACGGGTGGGTTGATAGAGATAAGGGAGGAGATGTAGGGAGGTGCTGCACTGTGAAGAGGTTTGTGGGTGAGAACAAGCAGCTTGAATTGGATCCTCTAGTGTATGGGCAGCCAGTGCAATGACTGGCATAGAGCAGAAGCGTCTGAGTAACGGTTTGCCAGATAGGTGATCCTGGTTTGTGCATTAAGGGGGAGGCCAATTAAAAGAGAATTACTAAAGTTAAGGCGGGAGTGAATCAGAGCCACAGTGAGGGTTTTTGTGATTTCCAAGGTGAGAAAAGGGCAAATTCTAGAGATGTTCTTCAAGTGCAAGTGGCAAGAGCGGGCAAGAGATTGTATATGTGGGGTGAAGGAAAGATCAGAGTCAAACATAACACCCAGACAGTGAGCCTGCTGACTAGGAGTTATCATGGTGCCGCACACAGAGAGAGATGTCAGATTTAGGGAGGTTAGTGGAGGGCGGGAGGAGAAGAAGTTCAATATTGAAAAGGTTGAGTTTCAGATAGAGAGTGGACATGATATTGGAGACTGCAGTTAGACAGTCATTGGTGTTCTTTGTCAGAGCAGGAGTAAGGTCAGGGGCTGAAGTGTATAGTTGTGTGTCATCAGCATAAAGATGGTACTGGAAGCCAAATCTTCTGATGGTCTGTCCAATCGGGGCCGGTAAGAGAGAGAAGAGAAGAGGGCCAAGGACTGAACCCTGAGGGACCCCAATAGTGAGGGGAATAGGGGAGGAAGTGGAGCCAGCAAATGATACACTGAAAGAGGGGACAGAAAGATAGGAAGAGAACCAGGAGAGAGCCATGTCCTTGATGCCGATGGAGTGCAGCATAAAGAGTAGGAGATGGTGGTCAACAGAGTCAAAGGCTGCAGAGAGATCAAGAAGAATAAGCAGAGAGTAGTCACCATTACGTTTTGCTGTCAGAAGATCGTTGGTCATTTTTGATAAGGGCAGTTTCTGTAGAATGTAGGGGCGGAAACCAGACTGTAATGGGTCTAGAAGAGAGTGAGCGGAGAGGTAACGGGTGAGGCTACAGTAGACCAGGTGCTCCAGGAGTTTAGAGATCAAGGGGAGATTGGAGACTGGTCTGTAGTTGTTTGTGCACGAGGAGTCGAGAGAAGTTTTCTTTAATAATGGAGTAATGATCGAGTGAAGGAGGAGGGGAAGATGCCAGAGGAGAGGGAGAGATTGAAGATTTTTTAGTTAGGTGAGTGTTGCCCACCGGAGTGAGAGACTGGAGTAGGTGTGAGGGAATGGGGTCAGTGGTGCATGTAGTGGGACGAAAGGAAGAGAGGAGCCTGGAGACTTCTTCTTCTGTGAGTGCGTCGAATGTGGTGAGTGAGTCGGAGGAGATGCGGGGAGAGGTAGAGGTAACAGCAATTTGAGGTTGGGAGTTGATTTCCTGACGGATGTTTTCTATTTTCTCTGTGAAGTGGGAAGCCAGGTCATCAGCACAGAGGTCAGTGATGGGGGCCTGCACTTTAGGACTAAGGAGAGAGTGAAAGGTGTAAGAGTTTCTTTGGGTTGTTGGATAGTGAGGAGATCAGAGTGGTGAAGTAGGTCTGTTTGGTGAGGTGAAGGGCAGAGCTGTAAGTTCTCAGCATAAATTTATAGTGAATGAAGTTTTCTGGTGTGCGGGTTTTCCTCCATAGACTTTCAGCACTCCTAGAGCATCGCTGGAGAAATTGAGTTTGTGATGTGAGCCAGGGCGGTTTCACACTGTGTTTGGAGGTTCTAAGGGTGATGGGCGCTACTTGGTTCAGGGTGCTTCTAAGAGAGTCATTTAAGTGATTTACAATCTTTGTTTCAGGGTGAAGATCTGCCCCATATTAATCCTCCAGAGACCTATGTGAGGGGTGATGAGCGGAGGACAGAGGAGATCCCTACAGATCACCGCCTAGGTGAGTAGTGGCCTCTACAGTCACTTATTCTCCGCTTGGTCCAATGATGTGTTGGATTTTGTATGTTCTATGTAACCCGTTCCCTGTTCTGTGCTCCGACCTCACAAGCTGCACTGCACGTCTCAGCAGTCTATTAAGCAGTTGGGGGGTCTCAGGCCTTGGACATCCACCCACCTGCACCAATTACACAGGAACCTGTTTAAATCCCTAAAAAGGAGCAAAGCGGCTGATTCCAGGTTTTGTTGTCTTCTCTGTGTTGCAGAGATTTGGGCTATTGAATTGTAGGACTCCAATATGCAAATTTCTCCATCAACTATAGGGGCATTAATACAGATTTCTCTGGGGGGGTTACTTTTTCTGCTCTATGAATCTGTCCAACCATAGAAAGACGGATCAGAGAGGTCGATCAGATACCAGATCAAGGGAATCAGATACCAGGAGGGTATGGCCATACAAGGGCAATAACCCAGCAGCAGGACCGCTACCTCCCCTTTTCAGTAAGGACAAGAAGGAGCCCGGGGCCCCTCCACCTGCAGATGGCCTCACAATGGGTCTGAGGATCTCATCCTGGTACCTAATGACAGTCAGGGCATCTCACTAGTACATGAAGGCTGTGCAGCCTCCACAGAAATGCCTCTACACACCATTACTGACCCACTGCCACACCGGTCATGCTGGAGGATGTTACAGCAGCAGAATGTTCTCCACGGCGTCTCCAGACTCGGTCACATCTGTGACGTGTTCAGTGTGAACCTGCTCTCATCTGTGCAGAGCATTGGGTGCCAATGTACAATCTGCCAATCTTGGTGTCTCTGGCAAATGCCAATCACCCTGCACAGGATAATAGGATAGGATTATACTATATGGAGGGCTATGAGGGAGCCCTTATACTATATGGAGGGCTATGAGGGAGCTCATTATACTATATGGAGGGCTATGAGGGAGCCCTTATACTATATGGAGGGCTATGAGGGAGCTCATTATACTATATGGAGGACTATGAGGGAGCCCTTATACTATGTGGAGGGGTATGAGGGAGTCCTTATACTATGTGGAGGGCTATGAGGGACCCTTTATACTATATGGAGGACTTTGTGAGGGGAGGAGGACAAAGGAAGGAGGAGGAAACGGTGGGGTGGGGGAAGGACGGAGCACAGAGCGGCGGGGGAGGACGGAGGACGAAGCGGCGGGGTGGGGGAGGACGGAGGACAAAGCTGTGGGGTGGGGGAGGACAGAGCAGCACAGTGGGAGCCATTATACTGTATGGATGGATAGTGGGGGCCATTATACTGTATGGAGGGATAGTGGGAGCCATTATACTGTATGGAGGGATAGTGGGGGCCATTATACTGTATGGAGGGATAGTGGGGGCCATTATACTGTATGGAGGGATAGTGGGGGCCATTATACTGTATGGAGGGATAGTGGGGGCCATTATACTGTATGGAGGGATAGTGGGGGCCATTATACTGTATGGAGGGATAGTGGGGGCCATTATACTGTATGGAGGGATAGTGGGGGCCATTATACTGTATGGAGGGATAGTGGGGGCCATTATACTGTATGGAGGGATAGTGGGGGCCATTATACTGTATGGAGGAGTAGTAGGAGTCATTATACTGTATGGAGGGATGGAGGGGGCCATTATACTGTATGGAGGGATGTGGGAGCCATTATATTGTATGGAGGGATGTGGGAGCCATTATACTGTATGGAGGGATGTTGAGTCATAGTAGGGGATCATATTGTGTTGGGGTCACCATTCATTGCTGGAGTAGTTGAGGGGGGCTCTGTAGGGTCATCATACTGTGTGTGGCGGATTCACTGTGGGGGATCGTACAGTGTTTGGGGGGCTCTTGTTGGCATTAGACTTTATGGCTGCAATTGAAGGGGAATCTGGGGCCTCAGTAGGAATATTCCTGTGTAAGGGCTGCAGAGTTGTGAGACGCTCTTCTGAGACCCAGCGGGGTGGAGGGGGGCAATTAGAAATCCGGGGGCCCCATAGCATAATGTCTATGTATGTCCGCGCTCAGAATCACTGGGATCCGGTGAAACTCCAGAGTTATCACCTTATAAAGTGACTCTGGGCAGAATTGTAATATTTGTCTGGTCAGGAAGGTGAGAACAGGCTGGAGGTGAAGGGGTTAAGTGCCCCCCATGTGCCTGTTTTCCCTCAATCTCCCCCCTCCTCTCCTGTGATTGACAGCTCCGGCTTTATAGAACCAGAGAAAGGCGGAGATAGAGGGAAACAAGCCGGAGGGAAGGTCACTGAAATGTTTGGCCGCACCATGATGCCCCGAGCGCCTGGGCTTGGTGTGAACAGTCATTCTGTGCTGACAGCGGCTCTGTCATCTGCTACAAGAAATCTTCAATGCAAGAAAACTATCTTTACCTTTTACACCTGGTGTCGCCTCTTTCTGGTCTATTGGTTGCACGATAGAAATGAGCAAATTAATTTGCAAATTCTGGGTCCTTCAGCCATGTCAGGAGTCTGTGGCTGCTGGACGGGAACCATTAACCCATCATTTACCTGCCGGCATTCATGGTGACTCTTCTCATTGTCCTGACATGAAATCATGTACAGTTGTGGCCAAAAGTATTGACACCCCTGCAATTCTGTCAGATAATCCTCAGTTTCTTCCTGAAAATGATTGCAATCACAAATTCTTTGCTATTATTATCTTCATTTAATTTGTCTTCAATGAAAAAACACAAAAGAGAATGAAGCAAAAAGCAAAACATTGATCATTTCACACAAAACTCCAAAAATGGGCCAGACAAAAATATTGGCACCCTCAGCCTAATACTTGGTTGCACAACCTTTAGCCAAAATAACTGCGATCAACCGCTTCCGGTAACCATCAATGAGTTTCTTACAATGCTCTGCTGGAATTTTAGACCATTCTTCTTTGGCAAACTGCTCCAGGTCCCTGATATTTGAAGGGCGCCTTCTCCAAACTGCCATTTTTAGATCTCTCCACAGGTGTTCTATGGGATTCAGGTCTGGACTCATTGCTGCCGCCTTAGAAGTCTCCAGTGCTTTCTCTCACACCATTTTCTAGTGCTTTTTGAAGTGTGTTTTGGGTCATTGTCCTGCTGGAAGACCCATGACCTCTGAGGGAGACCCAGCTTTCTCACACTGGGCCCTACATTATGCTGCACAATGTGTTGGTAGTCTTCAGACTTCATAATGCCATGCACACGGTCAAGCAGTCCAGTGCCAGAGGCAGCAAAGCAACCCCAAAACATCAGGGAGCCTCCGCCATGTCTGACTGTAGGGAGCGTGTTCTTTTCTTTGAATGCCTCTTTTTTTTTTCTCCTGTAAACTCTATGTTGATGCCTTTGCCCATAAAGATGTACTTTTGTCTCATCTGATCAGAGAACATTCTTCCAAAACGTTGTAGGCTTTCTCAGGTAAGTTTTGGCAAACTCCATCCTGGCTTTTTTATCGGGGTAAGAAGTGGGGTCTTCCTGGGTCTCCTACCATACAGTCCCTTTTCATTCAGACGCTGACGGATAGTACCGGTTGACACTGTTGTACCCTCAGACTGCAGGGCGGCTTGAACTTGTTTGGATGTTAGTCGAGGTTCTTTATCCACCATCCGCACAATCTTGCATTGAAATCTCTTGTCATTTTTTCTTTTCCTTCCACATCTAGGGAGGTTAGCCACAGTGCCATGGGCTTTACACTTCTTGATGACACTGCGCACGGTAGACACAGGAACATTCAGATCTTTGGAGATGGACTTGTAGCCTTGAGATTGCTCATGCTTCCTCACAATTTGGTTTCTCAAGTCCTCAGACAGTTCTTTGGTCTTCTTTCTTTTCTCCATGCTCAATGTGGTACACACAAGGACACAGGACAGAGGTTGAGTCAACTTTAATCTATGTCAACTGGCTGCAAGTGTGATTTAGTTATTGCCAACACCTGTTAGGTGCCACAGGTAAGTTACAGGTGCTGTTAATTACACAAATTAGAGAAGCATCACATGATTTTTCTAACAGTGCCAATACTTTTGTCCACCCCCTTTTTTATGTTTGGTGGAATTATATACAATTTGGCTTTAGGACAATTCTGTTTGTGTTTTTTCATTGAAGACAAATTAAACGAAGATAATAATACCAAAGAATTTGTGATTGCAATCATTTTCAGTAAGAAACAGTGTATTATCTGACAGAATTGCAGGGGTGTCAATACTTTTGGCCACAACTGTATGCTTCACGCTTTAGGGATGTCATGTCAGGACTACAAATCAGAACAGGATCCAGAGATTCAGCAGGCAGAAGGTGGTTCACAAAGCTCCTGTCTGGTGTCCACAGACCACTGATGTATCCACTGGACCAGGGTCCTACGAATTCCAACACAACATCTACCCAAGAATGGGAGGTATAATGCACCCTGGGGTTACAGCATTTCTGTACCTTATAAATAATCGGGGTCCATGTTCCGCATCACACTCCGCTGTGTTTTGGGCTGCGCTGCCCTTGCACTCCTGACTGTGACTTGTACACTGTGCAGCCTATGTCTGATCCGTGCAGAACATAGCACTTCAGAATATCACCAGCGGAAAAGATCAGAAAGTGGAAAGTATAAATAGCTGCACCCGAAAGATGATTGGACACAACAAATAAACAAATTAACACACCTGCTAGCCTAAAAAGACTAAAGCAAGGGTAATAGACAATAAACACCCAGATTAAGAGTGACCCAGCTGTGGCACAGTGGTTAGGTTAGCCGACAACAAAACACAGGTTCATCAACTCACGAAGCCTGACATTGGAATTACAGCCAGAAAGTTCCCCCTTGGTCTCATCAGACATGAATCATTCCCCACAGGCTTCTGGCCGACTGGATGAAGGTTTTGACAAAACAGACCTGGATAAGGGGTTTTTGTAAGAGAAAGGCTCCGTCCTGCCACTCGACCCCCACAGGCCTGACATGAAGAATACAGGTGTCACGCTGGGAGCGGGAGAGGCACTCAGCGTAGGACCACGACGGGGGGGGGGGAATAAGGAGTCCCTAAAGCTATGGGCACAAGAGGGAGAGGGTGACCCCTAGTCATACTGGGGCTGACCCTGTCTGCCCTAACGTCCCTATACAGTTTCCTCAACTGTCGCCGACCACGAACCTCGTCCCTCTCTGATCCTAGCACTACCTTATCTAAGGATCAGATGGAGAGGTTCACTAGACCCCTCCACTAACAACTAAAGACCAACACAAGGAAATAACAGACAATGGGGAAAGAAAACACTTCTCTTGCAGCAGAACACAGCAACCTCCACAACCTCTGCTTCTGCTGGAGCAAGGATAATGAGTGCACAAGGAAATATCACCTGCACCGAGGGAGGGCAATGAAACTCCTTATAAAGGTGGGAAGAACCTGCTGGGTCCTAGAGACCCAGAATCCTGGTGTAGAAACCAGACCGAGCACAAGACCTTCCCAGCCGTCTCCCCATGATAGGGAGATCTTATCATACCTTCTCTTTATCTACACAGAAGGTAAATGCCCCTGAAAGACGGACCGTCCTCAAACCTTATGGCTGACTGGCCAAACGCTGGGACCGTCTGCGCGTGGCCTCTACCCTGTCATCCGTGCCACCCGTGACAACAGGAGATGTTGTCACATGCGGAACACAAACAAGATTGCCCAGAAGTACCGGCAGCTCTTTTTTTGGTAAAAAAAGATTTTATTAAACCAGTTAAGTGTATTAAATCAGATACATATCAAAGACCAAAACAAAATCAAAGACAAAATAATAAAATATGAATCACCCGGTATCAGCAGGCTCAAACCACATCGTTCTTCGCGGGGTGTCAGCAATCCATCAGGTAAGACCAGATAGACGACAGGCGAGCTGACATTGTTATCTGAGGACAGGAAAAGTTAGACGCAACTAACCCAAAATAACACCCTCGCCTGCTGCCTATAGAGTAGGACCAGGAGTGACAACATCTCCTGGGGTCCTATGCATGTCTATCTCACTTCCGGGAACTCTATAACATAGCAGTCTAATATATTCTCCAGAAATAACATGGAGCTCTAAGAGGGCAGATAAGAGTAGAGGAAAGGAGAGGATAATAAAAGAAGGATATAGGGGGAGTTGGGACGCAGCAAGTTAGGAGGAGGGGTAATAAGAGGGGAAATTGGGACGAGAGAATGACATCTGTGGAACAAGGAAAGGAAAAATGTAGGGATGGTTCGCCCGGGTCAAGTCCTCTCACTGGTAGTCAATATCCTATGGGCCCCATAGGTTAGAGGCGAAAAGAACAAAGCGGAAAAGCAATCATGGGGAATGGGGAGCCAGGAGTTTTACGGGACAGTCACCCAGGTGTGATACTATGAGAATGTTCTCCATGCCACCCATGGGGCCACGTATCGTAGAATTTCTCAGAGGAGTTCAAGGTTTGAATGAGTAATTCCTCCATTCAGAAAGACATGTTTATTTCAACCAAACATTCAGCTCAAGAGGGTATAGCCGTTTGATTCCATTATCTGGAGATCGCACTTCTAGCCAAAGTCTGAAAACATTTAAGTAGGTTTTCCTTGTATCTAGCTATCGGGATATCCCTCAATGAAAATAAGGCCAGCTCTGGAGTGGGGGTGATCGGGACCATGGCTATGTGGTTAGAGGTCGAAGATTGAAGACTAGAAGTGCTCAATGAGCGGGCAGGACCACCACATATGACGATGCGTGCCTCCACTCCCAGAGCACCTCCAGCATGAGTCTGGAGTACCAGAGAATATGGAGCTCAGAATCAAGGGGTTCTGTACCACCTATCCAGAATTCTATAGTTCCTCTTCTGTGACCAAGAGCAATCAGAGGATTTGTGGGTGTAGATAAACATTTTATTACACTTCTCTGTAAAGAACCTTCCTAGTTCTCCCTCCCACCCCCTGATAAAAGATTGAGGGATAGAACTCCCCTTGGTCCTAACCTCCTGGAACATGTTATGGAGCACTGATATGACCTGGTCTACAGGGGTCTTTGACAGGCAGAGTCTTTCAAAGGTTGTAAAATTCCGTAGGATGAATTCCTGTGGGAGCCCGGGGGAGTCTCCAGCTGGGTAAAAGTCTTGGAGAGATTTTATGCCGGGAGGACCCTTGAAGTCAGAATTTGTTGCACCCCGTTCTCAAGTTCTATTTAGAAGCTCTAGTTTTCCTATGCCCGCCGTAAAGGATGGATTATTTAGGAAAGGAGTTAGGGCACCATGGACTGGTCAACAGATACAGATTTCTGTTGGCTCTCAGCATGAAGGATAACAAGGTTCCCGTGATAAGGGGGATGTTGGTAGAGTGTGGCGACCCAGGAGACCAGATTATTGACTGTGGGGTAACAGGTGAAAAAAAGGATTCCACCTCCACCCATCTTGTCCCCCACTGTTTCTTTACCAGATCCATCACATATCCCCAAGTAAGCTTGGTGGTATGAGGAGAAAGCCGGTAAGCCCAGGCCACTCCTCCTAAGTCTGGATAGGAGAGCGTACGAGAGTATGAGGTGATTGTGGAACCTGATAAATTTAGTAACGCGAGACTTAAGATGCAAGAAGAATAAGGGTATGTGCACACATGCCAGGTTAGGGTCGGTTTAGCTGTGTAAACCGCCGGTCGGTTTCCATAAGTTTTATGTAAATTTATGTTAATCCAAACCGGCTTTTGGATTAACATTAAAACCTATGGAAACCGACACCCGCTGTGCACACACCGGCGGTTTACACATGCTCATCTGTTGCTAAACCGCTGGGTTCCCAACGAATGTGCATGTTCAATAAACCGGCCGGTTATGCAGCGGCTGCAAGCAGAATCATGTACTGCTTCCACCCTCTGCATGACCGCCGCCGCTAACCCGCTGTGCACCCGCCCTACACCCGCCGCACATACCCGCCAGGAAGCCGGTGGACGGCTGCAGAGCTTCCTGGCGGGTCCGCTCGGCCGCCACCGACCCTAACCCGCCAGCGTGTGCACATACCCTTAGGCAGGTAGCTGCAGGGGAACTGTTTGGAATAAATACAGTAGCCTCAGGACTATGTCCATTTTGATTGTGTTTATTCTCTCCATCCACGTGATCTGAAGTCTATTCCATCTCTCAAGATCTGATTCCACCTTCTCCAGAGCAGTCAGAATGTTGGCTTTAAAGAGATGCGCTGGATCCACAGTTAACTTAGTGCCCAAATAGTTGAGTGAAACTTTCTGCCATCTGAAGAGGAAAGATGACCTAAGACTCGTGACCATTTGCTGAAGGAGAGAAACATTTAAGATATCAGATTTTTGGGGTTCATTTTAACATTGCTAAGGCGTCCAAAGTCACGGAGTCCAGATATGATGTTAGGAATGGAGGTGGATGGTGAAGTAATATAGAGGAGAAGGTCATCAGCAAATAAAGCGATTTTGTGGTCCTTCGTTTGCTCTAGTATCCTTCAGATTGAGGGATTGTCTCTGCTCTCAGTTGCTTATCCCTCCATGGTTAGAATGTACAGCATTGGCGAGAACGGGCATCCCTGGCGAGTGCTGTTACGGATTGTCGGACCCGACAGGGACCCGTTGATCCTGATCCGGCTGAGGGGCAGGTATACAAAGCTCCAATCCTAAATACAAGCAGCAGCACTCACCGGCCTTTATTTATTATAACACAACAGTTTTGTGCAGAAGGATCATTTCACGCCACTCCCGGGCGCTTCTCCAGGTTATTGGAAGCGCCCGGGAGTGGCGTGAAATGGTCCGTTGTTTCAGAGGATTCTCCATCCTCCCCCCGCACCCCCATGTGAGTCTGCACAAAACTGCTGTGTTATAATAAACTAGATGGTGGCCCGATTCTAACGCATCGGGTATTCTAGAATACCTTGTAAACAGGAGTGAACTGTGTCACACTATGACTGACAGCCTTGTAAACAGGAGTGAACTGCATCACACTATGACTGCCCTTTTGGCTAAAAGAGTGAATCGGCGGGAGGCGCTTGCATGTATTGACACGTTACGGGACCCCTCAGGCGCAATAATCCGTAATCCGCTTTCTATAGCCAATGCTTTTGCATCATTCTATTCAAAATTATATAACCTAAAGGATGACATTACCACTCCCCCCCCCCAACTCCTGACCTTATCACATCCTTCCTGGACTCGATTTCTCTTCCAAAAGTCATGCAAGACCAACTTTTTTTGAATGCTTCCTTTAGACTGTCAACGATTTTCCAAACTATCAGAGATGTTAAACTTGATTCTGCCCCTGATGGGTGTCGGTTTAAACAGGAGTGAAGTGCGTCACACTATGACTGACAGCCTTGTAAACAGCAGAGAAGTGCGTAACACTATGAGCGGCAGTTCAAATTGCACGCAAATATACCAAGCCATGCTCCGCTTATTTGTCGCCGCTAGCCGCGACGACCAATCAACGCACCTGGTGCGTGTTTTAAAACACGCTTTGCTGATTGGTCGCCACGGGCGGCGGCGACCAATCAGCGAAGCAGAGCATGGCTTGGCAGGGCTTTTTGAATCCCCCACCGCGGGATTTATATTTCAAGCCGCACCGCTTTGCTGATTGGTCGCCGCCGGCCGCGGTGACCAATCAGTGAAGTAGCGCGGCTTGGCTCGGGATTTGAATTCCGGCCGCCATATAGAAAAACCCATAATGTGGGTGTTCCAATATGGTGGTCGGGGTACTACCGCGGCAAGCTGACGCTGGTCATCTCCCAGCTGGCTCGCCGCGGACCTCTGTGCGCCAGTAGATGAGCCGCAGGTACCGTCAGATCTCCTGACGATAGCCGCGGCCAGACGCGTGTATCCTGGCAATAGTGATACCTCGCCAGGTTTCAGCTTAGTGCGAGTTTTGAATGCGCACGGCTGTTTTGCATACGTTTCGCTCATTGGCTGCCGCGGCTGGCAGTGATAAGCAGGGAGGACGCTGGTAACTATAGTAAGCACTGGGTATCTAGGCAGCGACCGCTGCCTAGATACCCGGTGCTTACCATGGATACCAGCAAGTGAGGTCATTGATCGCTGGTTTCTCGCGGTCACACGCAGCGATGCGTGCTGACCAGCGGGAAACCAACGATCAAAAAATGCCCCAGAGCACTTTGCAGCGATCAGCGACCTCACAGCAGGGGCCTGATCGCTGCAAAGTGTCACACACAACGATATCGCTGGAGAGCTCTTTGTAACGTCACAGTTACAATGATCTCTCTAACGATATTGTTACGTGAGACAGGGCCTAAAGTGATTCCTTTCTTTAAACTACATTATCTAATGCTGTCCAGTAACACACTTTAGAAACTGAGGTTAGAGATGTATTACAGAAACAAATTTTGGTAGAGGTTCCTGAGGACCAGGAGGGAAGGGGTTTTATTCCCCTCTATTCCTGGTTCCGAAACCAGATGGTTCCTTTCGAACTATTATTAATTAATTCTCATTCCTCAGATTTCAATCATTTAAGATGGAGTCCATAAAATCTACAATTTGGCTTCTGTTTCCCAGGTGCTTCATGGCTGTTCTAGATTTAAAGGACGTGTATTATCATTTGTCTGTCCATCAAGATCATCAGCAGTTCCTAGGAGTTGCAGTATGTCTGGAAGGCTGGGTCAGACATTTTCAGTTCACCACATTGCCATTCGGACTCTCCATGGCTCCATGTGTCTCCACAAAGGTGATGGCAGAAGTTATGGCCCATGTGCGGGAACATGATACTCTTGTTGTTCCATATCTGGATGACGTTCTCATAGTAGGGAAGTCCGCTGATCAATGCACGTCCCGACTGAATCGTATCATATTTTCCTACAGGATCTAGGTTAGATCATAAACTGGAAAAAATCAAGACTGACTCCTTCCACCTTACAAGGTTTTCTGGGTCTTCACCTAAACTCTGTGACTCAGCAGTGTTTTCTACCAGAAGAAGAGGTTCAGACTGTTATCAGCAAGGTTTAAAGGGTAGTGGACAATCCAGAAGTGTCTCTAAGAGCCTCTATGTTCTGTTGGGATCTCTGACCATCCCCGCTGTCCAGTGGGCACAATTTCACTCCCGAAGTCTGTAATACAACATTCTCCGGGCAGATGAAGTCCTACAGGGTCACCTAGATGGCAAGATGCATCTACAGTAGACTCTGTATTGGTAGCTACATCCAGTTCACATGAACAAGGGAGTTCCATGGTTCATAACATAGTCACCACAGACGCCAGTCCTTCAGGGTGGGGGGCTCATGTAGGAGATCATCTAGCCCAGGGTTGGTGGATGACAGGAGATGTGATAGGCTCTTCCAATATGAAAGAATTGAAGGCAGTCAAATATGCCCTTCTCAGGTTTCTACACCTCTTTCAGAACTCCCATGTGAGAATCCCGACAGACAATATCACAATCGTTGCCATCTAAACCACCAGGGGTACTCACCTTCTCTGATGTCCACCACACAGGACCTTTTTCTACTAGCAGAGGCATTTCCTCTCTCTCTCTCTCAGCCCTGTACATCAGGGGGATAGACAACATCAGGGCCAATTATCGCAGTTGCCATTCTCTTGGAGTGGGTCCTGAACAGGAAGATTTTCAGCCAAACAGTAGGACTGTGGGGAGTCCCCGAGATAGATCTATTTGCAACCAGAATCAACAGACAGATCAGATGGTTTGCTTCCCTGCACCCCTTAGATCATCCAGAGGTGTTGAATGCTCTACATGTGTTTTCCCCTGATGTATCTAATCCCTCTAGTCCTCTAAAGGGGTCTGATACCACAAAAAGCACTCTGTCCTGATGGATACAAGACGTAATCTGCTCAGCCTACTCAGCCAAAGGTGAGAATCCTCCAGATGGTAGAAGAGCCCACTCCACAAGGGCCTTGTCCTCTTCTTAGAGCTGATGTCTTGATAGAGTTAATTTGTAAGGCGGCAACTTGGGCTTCACCTTCCACCTTCTTCAGACACTATCACCTTGCCACACCAGAGAGGCAAAGGAGATTAGGGAGATAAATAAGTGGCTCAGAATTGGTGTAGGAAGGAGGGGTTTGGGTTCCTGGAGAATTGGGCCGACTTCTCTGTTGGCTACAGGTTCTATGCTAGGGACGGGCTGCACCTCAATGGGGAGGGTGCAGCTGTGCTGGGGGAGAAAATGGCTAGGTTGGAGGAGTGTTTAAACTAGGGATTGGGGGGAGGGTATTCATTGTATAGGAGGGGAAGATAGTGTAAATAGTAACCTGGGCACATGTAATAAAATTGGGGGTGGCATGGGGGGTGGGTTAGAACAGTCAATCTAGTAGGAAGGAATAGAGGTAAAGAGAGATGCATAAAGTGCATGTACACTAATGCCAGAAGTCTCACCAACAAAATGGAGGAATTAGAATTGATTTTGTTGGAAAATAATTATGACATGGTGGGGATTTCGGAAACTTGGCTGGACGAAGCCATGACTGGGCTGTTAATTTACAGGGCTATTGTCTGTTCAGAAGTGACCGCACAAATAGGCGAGGAGGAGGTGTATGTTTATACGTAAAATCATCCTTAAAACCCATCCTGCGTGATAATATAGGTGAATCTAATGGAAATGTAGAGTCCCTGTGGGTGGAGATAAGGGGAGGGGGAAAAAATAATAAATTACTGATAGGGGTTTGTTATAAGTCCCCAACAATGATGGAAGTGGAAGAGAATATCCTCATAAAGCAAATAGATGAAGCAGCGACTCAGGGAGAAGTCATTATTGTGGGGGACTTCAACTACCCTGAAATACATTGGGGATCAGAAACCTGCAGTTCCAGCAAAGGTAATAAGTTTTTGAAAACTATGAGAGACAATTACCTTTCACAACTGGTTCAGGACCCAACAAGAAGGGGGGCACTGCTGGACCTAATATTAACCAACGGGCCGGACCGCATATCAAATATACGGGTTGGAGGTCACTTGGGTAATAGTGATCATAACTTAATAAGCTTTCAAGTATCCTTTACTAAGATGTGTAGTAGAGGGGCTACAAGGACACTAAACTTCAGGAAGGCAAATTTCCAACGGTTGAGAAATGATCTTAGTGCAATAAACTGGGACGATGTCCTGAGACATAAAAGTACACAACACAAATGGGAGGTGTTTATTAGCATCCTGAATAGGACCTGTGCACAATATATACCCTATGGGAATAAGCATGCTAGAAATAGGAGGAAACCACTATGGCTAAATAAAGCGGTAAGAAGTGCAATATGTGACAAAAAGAAAGCATTTAGGGAATTAAAGCAAGTAGGTAGTGATGAGGCATTAAATAAATACAGAAAATGAAATAACATTTGTAAAAAGCAAATCAAGGCAGCAAAGATTGAGACAGAGAGACTCATTGCCAGAGAAAGTAAAAAGAATCCCAAAATATTTTTTAACTACATAAATAGTAAGAAACTAAAAAATGATGGTGTTGGCCCCTTTAAAAATAGTCTGGGTGAAATGGTGAATGAGGATGAGGAAAAAGCCAATATGCTAAATGACTTTTTTTCAACAGTATTTACACAAGAAAATCCCATGACAGACAATATGATCAGTGATAACAAAAAGTCTCAATTAAATGTCACCTGCTTAACCCAAGAGGAAGTACAGCATCGTCTAAAAATCACTAAAATTGACAAATCCCCGGGCCCGGATGGGATACACCCCAGAGTGCTGCAGGAATTAAGTACTGTCATAGATAGACCATTATTTTTAATATTTAAACATTCCATAATAACAGGGTCTGTACCACAGGACTGGCGTATAGCAAATGTGGTGCCAATATTAAAAAAGGGGACAAAAACTGAACTTGGAAATTATAGGCCAGTAAGCTTAACCTCTACTGTGGGTAAAATCCTAGAGGTTTTCTAAGAGATGCTATACTGGAGTATCTGAAGAAAAATAACCTCATGACCCATTATCAACATGGTTTTATGAGGGACCGTTCCTGTCAAACTAATCTGATAAGCTTCTATGAAGAAGTAAGTTCTGGACTGGACCGAAGAAATGCAGTGGATGTGGTGTATATGGACTTTTCAAAAGCTTTTGATACGGTGCCACACAAAAGGTTGATACATAAAATGAGGGCAATGGGGATAGGGGAAAATATGTGTAAGTGGGTTAAGAACTGGCTTAGTGATAGGAAACAAAGGGTGGTTATTAATGGAACACACTCAGAATGGGTCACAGTTAACAGTGGGGTACCACAGGGTCAGTGTTGGGCCCGCTTCTATTTAATATATTTATTAATGACCTTGTAGGGGGCATACAGAGTAGAATCTCAATATTTGCAGATGACACTATACTCTGCAGGGTAATCAATACAGAGGAGGACAATTTTATATTACAGGAGGATTTATGTAAACTAGAAGCTTGGGCTGCTAAATGGCAAATGCGCTTTAATGGGGATAAATGTAAAGTCGTGCACTTGGGCAGAGGAAACAAAAGGTATAATTATGTGCTTAATTGTAAAACACTGGGCAAAACTGTCACTGAAAAAGACCTGGGTGTATGGGTAGATGACAAACTCACATTTAGTGGCCAGTGTCAGGCAGCTGCTGCAAAGGCAAATAAAATAATGGGATGCATTAAAAGAGGCATAGATGCTCATGAGGAGAACATAATTTTACCTCTATACAAGTCACTAGTGCGACCACACTTAGAATACTGTGTACAATTCTGGTCTCCGGTGTATAAGAAAGACATAGCTGAACTAGAGCGGGTCCAGAGAAGAGCGACAAAAGTCAATAGAGGACTAAGGGGTCTGCAATACCAAGACAGGTTATTAAACTTGGGGTTATTTATCTTGGAAAAACGAAGGCTTAGGGGTGATCTTATAATAATGTATAAATATATGAGGGGACAGTACAGAGACCTTTCTAATGATCTCTTTACTCTTAGGCCTGAGATGGGGACAAGGGGGCGTCCTCTACGTCTGGAGGAAAGAAGGTTTAATCATAATCACAGACGCGGATTCTTTACTGTAAGAGCAGTGAGACTATGGAACTCTCTGCCACATGCTGTTGTAATGAGTGAGTCACTACTAACATTTAAGAAGGGCCTGGATGCCTTTCTTGAAAACTATAATATTACCAGTTATACATACTAGATTCTTTGATCGGGCGTTGATCCAGGGAATTAGTCTGATTGCCGTATCTGGAGTCAGGAAGGAATTTTTTCCCCAATGTGGAGCTTAGTGTTGCCACATGGGGTTTTTTTTGCCTTCTTCTGGATCAACATGCTAGGCTATGGGGTGAACTAGATGGACTTAAAGTCTTCCTTCAACCTTAAAAACTATGTTACTATGTTACTATATGTTACCTTGATTTGTCTTCTTCATCTGACCTTGATTTCGGGAGATCAGTTCTCGATACTGTGCTTCCTCCCAGGTGATGGTCTCTGAAAGTCTCTTAGTGGGTGCTGTCATGGTGATAGGAAAATCCGAGATTACTTACCTGTAATCGTATTTTACAGAATCCACTACAGAACCCACTCACTTCCCACCCGTAATTATTATTATTAATATTATCATTCACCGGTTTTCTGCACTTCAGAAAGGGTGTTTGTGTGATCTCTCACGCTTATGGTGAGGGTATTCTAATATGCTAATCAAGATCTTTGTGTATTTATACAGTTATGGCGGTTCCTCCAAATTCTATGTAACCAACTGAAGAGGCGAGGGCGACCGCCCCTTTTTATTTGTAGGTTTCCTGTCCCTATGGGCGGATCTCCTCTCTCAGTGGGTGCTGTCGTGGACTCCATAAAATACGATTACTGGTAAGTAATCTCGGATTTCACCAGCAACTCCTACACAGGACCGGTTAGCAAGAGGCACATAAATGCTATAATCGGCGTCCAGGAATGCTCTGAGCCATATTCATAGGGAGAAAGATTTACTGCAGCCTCAACCTTCAATTAACCCTAATCAGAAAGTTAACTCCTGTAAAGATGAACATCAGCGAACAAACGACTGCCGACACCCTAACACAGGCTGAGCAACGAAGAGATCTAAGGGTGCACACAGCGATGTTCCAGCGATCCCGACAACGACCAGGATCGTTGGAACATCGCTGTGTGGTCGCTGGGGTGCTGTCAAACAGGTAGATCTCCTCAACGACCAGGGAGCTGTATAACGACCTCCACATCGCTGGGTAAGCGGGAGAAGGCTGGTAGCTAAGCTACACATCGGGTAACTAAGCACAGCGTTGTCCTAGTTACCCTACCTGCTGTATACCTTGGTTACCAGCCTTCTCCCGCTTACAGGCTGGTAACCAGGGTACACAGCAGGTAACTAGGACAGTGCTGGCTTAGTTACCCGATGTGTCCCCTGGTTACACATTGGGCGCGCTGTGCACCCAGCCGTGCAGTGCACGCTGGGACATGTGAAACCTTCCCAGGGGGGCTACCAGGACCTTAAGTACTTTTTGGTGTGAAGGATTTATGAAAGGCTATGGAGACCCCCCTCGATTTGTCCCCAGGGTTAATGCTGTGGTACCAGATCGGGTAATAAGCCGTCGTAAGGTGTGGAATGGAGTCCAACTTAAAGTGGGTCTCCTGTAGCATAAGCACTGAGACGTGTTGCTTATGGCTAGAGTACCATAACTGTCTCCTCTTTTCCGGCTGATTTAACTCCTTGATGTTATAGGAACAAAAGTTCAGTTTACCCATAATCAGGCAGGAACATGGAAGTCATAACTATGGTGGTGAGACCCCGACCCGGATGAGGGATGGAGAGGGTCGAGGAGAGGGAGAAGTGAGAGGGTTGAAAATAAGAGGACGAGGCAAAAAAAAGTTTCTCTAAAAACATGGGTACAAAAATGGATAGATGGCGACTATCTGTAGCACAAGGGGAACATGAGGAGGCCCAGAGCGGGGGCAGCTCTGCACCGTCCTTGGCCACCAAACCGTATAATGTATATAACAGAAATACAATTATGGATACCGCAGTCCCCTCATAGCTGAGAAAAGATTAGAAACGCATAGTTATCCCCAGTAATAGGAATATCTCCTGGGAAGACACAAGGGGGGTGACACAAACGATGGCAATCAGTTTGCCAGGTCAGGGGGTCAGAGTGATAACCTTTACAACTGAGGGCAGCAAAACAAAAGTAATGAGGAATGTACATGCACAACCCAACAGATGCCGTCTGCCAGGTGTGCGTGGATAGCGCCAGGAACGCTTATAGACAAATTAGTAACATAGTTTTTAAGGTTGAAGGAAGACTTTAAATGCCCCGCTACACGGCTCAGCATCGTTCCCGACATCATTCAAAAGTGACGTCTGGAACGATGTTGAAACGACATCGCTATTGCGTTGTCGTGTGTATCAGAACGATTCAACAACGATAGTTGGTCAAGGCGGAGTTGACAGGTTTATCAACCATCTTCAGGGATCTATTAAACGTACTCAGGTCCTAGAGATTGAGGTCCTCTGTGTCATTCTCATCACTGGTGCTCCTGCTGCAGGATCCGTACCCCTGTGGACTGTGAGTAGCCGGTGTCTGTCCTCCCTCTGTCTGGGGATGCAGCAGCAGCGCCATTATAGATCTGGAGTGCCGGGGCTGGGAGGACATTCCAGCACTCACTTAGCGCTCCATGTCAGTCTGGGATCTCTGCGGATGAGCTCTAGAACTGCCCACCTGCTTCTGCCCATCATCTTCCTGTGCAGTTCCTGTGTTTGCTGGCAGCCGCTGGTGCTACGATGTGCAGAGCTGCGGGAATGCCACGACCCCACCAGCAGCTCTATTACTGTGGGTGTCAGCCTCTACACAGCTGCCATGTCTCCACCTTAGTTTGCTCCTGTGATTTCTGTCACTAGGCACCACCATAGTCCTCCACGTCCTTGGCTGCGTCTTATCCCTGGCTTCATCTGCATCTCTTTCGTGGCTTCACCTGATCCCTGGCTTCATCAAATACATGACTGCATCTCATCCCTGGCTAAACTCAATCCCTGGCTGCATCCTATTCCTGGCTACATCTCATCCCGTGCTGTGTCCCATCCTGGACTGCACCTCATCCCTAGCTGCTCCTTAGCCCTGACTGCACCTCATCCCCACAACCAGCACCCTGCTATGATCTTCACATCCTCGCTCTCTGTCGCGCTCCTCCTGACCCCTGGCAACATCCCCTTCCCTACTCCACCTCATCCCTGCCACTATCTCACTCCTGCCTGGTCCTCTCCCGACTGCATCTCATCCCTGACCAGACATCATCCCTGGCTACATATTATCCCCGGCTAGCCTACTGCACCTCACCCCAGCCGCGCACCTCCCCAGCCCCACCTCACCCCTGCGGTATCTCACCTTTACGAGCTGCATACATAACTGCTACCTACAATGTTTCCCCTTCTTTTCACCTTCACCCCCATTCTACTTCACTTCCTTCTAACCCCACTCATCCCTCCACCCACCATTAAGTAGTGATCTCTCCCTCCATCCTACCCACCCACCTCACCCCCTCCTTCGAACTGTTCCTCCACACACAGTCCCTTGTCTCCAAACACGCACGCCCACCACGTAAACTCTCCTGCTCCCACCTTCTAAACCTCTCCCTGCTTCTACTCGCAGGGTACATATCCCCAATCCTGGCGTGTCTTCCCCCATCACATCTCCTCACCCACCTCTAGCCCATACCAACTCCCCAACACAAATTCTAGCAACCCCCACAACTTTATACTCATTGACCCAGCCCCCTCTCCCCCAGTCCGCCTACCTGGAGCACTGTGGAATGCTCGCTCGGTATGCAATAAACTCTCATTCACCCACGACCTCTTCATCTCCAACAAACTCTCATTCCTTGGCATCATCGAAACATGGCTTACCCCCTCTGACACCGCTTCCCCTGCTCTCCTATGGCTGACTCACTCTTTCTCACACACCCCACCCCAGCAACACCCACGGTGGAGGTGTCAGAATACTCCTGTCTGACAGCTGCTCCTTCACCCCAATTACACCACAGCCCTCTATCTCCTTCCCCTCTTTCGACGTGTTCTCTCACCGTTTTCCATCCCCACCCAAATTTGTCTCCTATGTCTGGGTCTAGTAGCTGACGCTCCAAGTTTCCAAATTATTTCCCCAAACCCACTGGATGTATGTGCTTCCTTAATCCAG
The DNA here is from genome assembly GCA_033576535.1 of Allobates femoralis. NCBI lineage: Eukaryota > Metazoa > Chordata > Amphibia > Anura > Aromobatidae > Allobates > Allobates femoralis. The sequence continues at coordinate 13,357,997 of JARQOC010000013.1, forward strand.
AATACAACAAAGAGATGTTTGTGGATCCCACATCAATCAAAACCACTTCGTCCCATGTGTTTCATATCTTGCCCTGTTTAATTTAAATCCTGAAAACTTTCCAAACTTGTCTAGGTGTTCAAGTAAACCTGATAGGTCTCATATGGGATTTTCCATGTAAAGGACCACGTCATCTGCAAAAAGACTGGAACGTATTACACTCTTACCCACTCGAATCCCCTCAAATCCTTCCCCTCCGTTTAGGAATCTGGATAAGGGCTCAATGGCTATGTTAAAAAGAAGTGTGGATAGCGGGCACCCCTGACGTGTTCCCCTTTCAGTGAGATGACATCCGAAAGGAATCCAAGAACACTCACTATCGCCTTCAGATTCGGCGGGTACCCCTCATCTTCCGGCGGTGGCAGCCAATGCTCATCTCCCAGTGGTGTAGGCGTGGGAGATTTAAACACAGCTGATCTGACAGTTGTTTAAATTTCCTGCGCTGACACCGAATAAGTGATGTCGGCGTGGGAGATTTAAATAGCTGTCAGATCAGCTGTGTTTAACGCTCCCGCGCTGACACCGCCAGGAGATGAGCAGTGCCCGTGGCCGGGAAATAAGCGGTGTGTGCCTCCCATTTTCCAGCGGCGGTAGCCGCTCATGTCCCGGTGACAGGCGCCGCTCATCTCCCAGCGGTGTCGGCGTGGGAGATTGAAACACAGCTGATCTGACAGCTGTTTAAATTTCCCGCCCCGACATTGAACAGCTGATGTCGGCGTGGGAGATTTAAATAGCTGTCAGATCAGCTGTGTTTAAAGCTCCCGCACCACCACCGCTGGGTGATGAGCGGAGCCCGTCGCCGGGAGATGAGTGGCGAGTGCCCCTCATCTCCCGGCGGTGGCAGACGCTCATCCCCCAGCGGCGTCAGTTGCTCATCTCCTGGCGGTGTCGCCACGGGAAATTTAAACACAGCTGATCTGACAGCTGGCAGATCAGCTGTGTTTAAACCTCCCGCGACGGCACTGCTGGGAGATGAGCGTCGCCGGGAGATGAGTGGTGGGTGCCGCTCATCTCCTGGTGAGGGCGCCACTGATCTTCCAGCGGTGTCGGAGTGGGAAATTTAAATAGCTGTCAGATCAGCTGTGTTTAAATCGCCAGTCGCCGTCTTGAGCACAGCGCAGTCAGGTCTGATATGGACCTGATAATGCTGTGCGGCCAGCAAATCACTAATACCACAACCAACATGACTGTGGCATTACAGTGTGCGTCATCCAATCCCTGCATGTGGACTGGCTCTGTAAAGAGCGCCAATATGCAGGGACGGGGAGCCGAGCATCTGCCCGAGCATCTCACCGGTACTCGGTGAGCTCTGAGCATCCCGAGCACTGAGTTGCTCGGGGGAGTAACGAGTATCGGTGAGCATGCTCGCTCATCACTAGTCAGCACATCTCCCCCTATTGACCCCGGCCCTCTAACCCGAAACAAGGTAACAAATAACCAGCAACCAAAAACCCCAGAATTCTGACATGTCGCAACTAATGACACGACCCCATATTGCAATTACCCTAAATCCCTCCCACCCTCTGTCCCTTTAATATCCAAAGTACTCCCATATTTCCTATGTAACCAATATACTTCTTTTCGCTCCACCACGCGCCCTACTGATATTGATGTTATGGTGGCGTTATAGAAAAAACTCCAACCTCGGCCCGTCAATAAATCCCGCTTATAACATACTCCCAGAGTTAAGTTAGTCATCTCCCCTTCCTTGCTCAAGCCCCCTTCAGGTACCGTCACACGCGGCAATATTGCTTGCAATTTCACTGGCAATTTGCTGGTTGCAGTGAAATCATGGACACATTGTTCCATTTGTACAGGGCAACAAAATAGAACAATGTGTCCATGATTTCACAGCAACCAGCAAATTGCCAGTGAAATTGCTAGCAATATTGCCGCGTGTGACGGTACCTTTAAGGGGATTGGAAGATAAGGCGTGGGGAGATGGAAAGAAGAAAAAGGAAAAGAGGGGGGAAGAGTGGAAATAGAGACTGGGAAGGGTACAAGAAGAATGTGGGGCCCTCTGCTGGTGGCAGAAGAGCACATCCCCCAGCATCACCAGTTCCTTGTGATTGTCTCCCTTCTAGGAGGCTGGGTTACCCCCACCCTCTCCCCCCAAGAATGAAAATGTCTGGACAGATAGTTCCTGCCGATTAGGTAATGGAGTTATCCATCAATATGTTCCTCGGCCGCCGGGGAAACATTTCCGTTTCTCCCTCCTGATCTGGGCTGTGGATGTCTTTTCTCCTTGGGAATTGTAGAATGTGGCTCTGGGGGATCGTGCCACTGACAGATTCTGGGGGATCTGGTCAAACTCCCCGTCTCTTGATGGCGTAGTGCGGCAGGATGCGGGACTCTTGCTGTTATTTATTGTGAAGTGTCTTAGCGCTTCCTTAGCATCTTTAAAGTATGTTATAGAACCATCCCCCAATCCCCCAAAGTCACTTTGAGGGTTGCTGGATATAGCAGTTGAAAGGGGGTGTTCCGTTTAAACAGAAGGTTGCACACTTCATTGAAAAGATCCGCTTCCTAGCTACGTCTGCAGAATAGTCATTAACAAGATGATTTTATAACCTCTTAACAGTAGTAGTTGTCGGCGCCTTCGGAAGGCATGCAGCAAGGATTCCTTCTCTTTATAGTCAAGATATCTCATTATGACTTGGCGGGGTTTGGGTAGAGAGTCCACATCTATGGCTTTGCTCTTCCCATGGGTGGCGCCTGGAGTGTGAACTGCGGGGGTCCCACTCTATGTGCGCTCTCGACTCTGCAGGGGCTTTTAAGACCCAGGGCCAGCGGGAGCTCTTGCTCACGCGTTATTTAATTGACTGTGAGGGATAGTTTCAGGAAGACCTACTAGGCGCAAGTTGTTTCTTTGTGACCTGTTTTCTAGGTCATCTAGTTTTTCCCTCGTCCAGAGTGACATTTTAGACATTTCAGAAAGATCTTGTTCTAACTTTATAATCCTGTCTTCCGCCTCTGAGAGGCGCTGTTCTGCCTCATGGATCCTGCTGCCATTTTGGGTAACTACTTCTTGCAATTCGGCCATAGTCTCCTGTATAATCTCCCATATAGTGGTCTGTAAGACTTTTGCCAGATGATTCTTCAGGTCCCTGGCCAGTGATGCAACATCACTAGGTGCTATTCTCTGCTCTGTTGCTGTGCTAGCTGCAGACCACAAGTGGTGGTTCCGCCTGCTCCTCTCATTATCCTCCCCACTCTCCTCTCCCACCCTCTGCTGATCTGGCTGCTCGTGCTGCGGCTTTTCCCTCCTCCTCCCGCTCACCGCCATCTTGCTGGGGGTCGCCGCTGCTCCCTCCCTCATCTGCTCGTCTTGGTCGCGGCTAGTGCTCCGGAGCCACCGGTCCATCAACATCATAGGTATTCCCCCGCTGCTCTGTCTTGGGAGCTGTTTCACCGCCGCTTCTTGGTTTTAGATGCAGTTTTACGGCAGCAGGTGTTGGGAGCTCCTCTCCTCCCTGTCGGTTACATTGGTCCCAGAATCGCAAGTATCTCTTGCCACTTTTAATGCATCCCATTATTTTATTAGCCTTATGCAGCAGCTGCCTGGCACTACCTACTAAATGTGAGTTTGTCATCCACAAATGCACCCAAGTCTTTTTCAGGGTCAGTTTTACCAGCGTTCTACTAATAAGTACATAATTATACATTTTATCAGGGCTGTAGAGTTGGAGTTGTGGAGTCGGAGTCTGTGTAAATTATGAGTAGAGTCGGAGTCGCATGTTTGGCTTACTGACATCACAAGCCCTGCATTTATTTCCCCTGCCCAAGTGCATGATCTTACGTTTATGCACATTAAAGTTCAATTGACATGTCTCAGTCCAAGCCTCCAGCTTACATAAATCATATCACACATTGTGTTGCTAATTTTGCAGCCAGAGGTGAAGTTTTATTGCTGTTATGGTATAGAAATCCCGCCCTGTAGTAACATGTAAGTGCAGCCTCAGGTCCTTGTACATAACAGCCTCTAAGGAGCTCTGAGTGATGATGGAGGAAGATGATTGTTCTTTCATTTTCATGTATCAGTGATGGATTGTTCCCTCTTCTCATGTATTTTTTGCTTGGCGAAAGCACATTATTTACACAGAGGAATTGTTGTCGACAACGATGTTTATGGTTGTGTAAAATATAAGATCTATGACAATTTTTCTATTGTTTGTGCTTTGATGCTTACACTGGACAATGATCCGGAATGAACATTAGTAGAACTGATTGTAAAGTAAATGACATTTTAATCAGTTCATAATAAAGTTTTGCTATGTCCTTTGCAATTGTGTAATATTTGTTGTTATATTTAGATTTATATAATAATTATGGTTATATTATTAAAATAAAATAACATCAGTTTTTTCCTTGCAGATGAATGTACCAGGAGCTCCGAGGAACATGTGATATCTCTAGAATTTAAAGCTGACGATAGTAATATCACAAAAAATACATGTACACAGCATGCCAACATCTCAGATATACCCCCATCCATTCACAGCAGAGATGGATCATCTGATAATACTTCATTAAAGTCATCTCCAAATTCATCACAGACTGTTAAAGAAAACAAAAGTCACAGAAGAAACAATGAAGACAAAAGGGCTCCTACAAGGGAGAAGCCATTTTCATGCTCAGAATGTGGGAAATGTTTTACTCAGAAATCACGTTTTGTTATGCATGAGAGAATTCACACAGAAGAGAAGCCATATGCATGTTCAGAATGTGGGAAATGTTTTACTCAGAAATCACAGATTGTTACACATAAGAGAATTCACACAGGAGAGAAGCCATATTCATGTTCAGAATGTGGGAAATGTTTTACTCAGAAATCGCATCTTGTTACACATGAGAGAATTCACACAGGAGAAAGGCCATATTCATGTTCAGAATGTGGGAAATGTTTTACTGATAAATCGGCCTTTTTTATACATAAGAGAATTCATGCAGGAGTCAAACCATATTCGTGCTCAGAATGTGGGAAATGTTTTACTCAAAAATCAGCTCTTGTTAAACATAAGATAATTCACACAGGAGAGAAGCCATATTCATGTGCAGAATGTGGGAAATGGTTTACACAGAAATCAGTTCTTGTTAGACATGAGAAAATTCACACAGACGAGAAGCCGTATTCATGTTCAGAATGTGAAAAATCTTTTATTCAGAAATCAGATTTTGTTAGACATGAGAGAATTCACACAGGAGAGAAGCCATATTCATGTACAGAATGTGGGAAGTGTTTTATTCAGAAATCAGATTTTGTTAGACATGAAAGAATTCACACAAGAGAGAAGCCGTATTGATCTACAAGGGTAATGCTTTGCCAAAAATTGAGTTTAATGAAACATCAGACTCAACGGAGAAGCAATTTGTATTTTTAAGAATATGAAATATGTTTTACTCAAAGATAAGATCTTGTTATGTGAGAGAATTCACTCAGAGGAGAAGCCGTTCATGTCATGGATGACTATTTTATTTAGAAAACAACTCTTCCACACAATGATAAAATCCATTTTCATCTTCAGAACTTAGGAAATGTTTCACTTGGATATCGGCTCTCGATCTTCATGAGAGAATTCACAAAGGACAGAAACCATTGTAATAGTCACATTGTACGTGTGATGCTCCATTGTATTGTGTGATGCTCCATTGTATTGTGAGTCTTGCTGAATTAACACATGAGTACATACATGTGTATAAACCCAATACAAAGGCTATAGGTGTGTACAGCGCTGTGCAGGAGCTTCTGCCGTGTGGCCTGTGCAGCTGGTGAGAGGTCAGGACCTGGTTCCCCTCTAATCCACAGGAATTTGAAGGACTATTGTATATTACAATAAAAGTATTAATGTTTTGTTATAATTTAAACACCTAACTATGACACAAAAGTGTTACTGTTTAGTACAAAGAGATTTTTTGTAATGAACAAATTATAACAATGACCTAAAAGAGAACAAAATACACGGCGTCTTTAGACTTCACGTTTGTAACGTTCTCACGACCCATGACGTACATGTATGTCAGCTCCCTCACTTTGATATGAGCTCCAGAGGTGAGCTCACATCATCATTCACCTGACACATCAGCTGAGATGTGGGCTAACAACACGATATGATCCGCGATCCGATCGGTGCTGTCAACCCTATGGATCGCACTATTATTCACTGACAGCGCGATCCAAAAGCGTCGCTGTGAGGACCACGCCGGTCCCCACCGGGATCAGAGATCATGCGATAAAATCGCGGATCTTTACATCACCTGATAGCCCGAGGTCCTGCAGTGACCCCAAATGCTATCAGGGATCACTTCCTGTGAGTGGTTGGCAAGCGCTGCCAACCACAGAAAGTCATAATTCGTGCCATGTCCTGATGTGCTGCAGCTCATCAGGACATGGCACAAGTGATCGGACAGTGCAGCACTGTGGCGCCCTATGGGGCAGTGTAAAATAAACAATAAATTAAAAAATAAAGTTTTTAAAAATATAAAACACTAGTTGAAATCACCCCTCTTTTGCTCCATTCAAAACAAAAGTATTTAAAAAAAATACACATATTTGGTATCACCGCATTCAGAATTGCCTGATCTTCATGTATAAAGTTGAATGTATGTGCGTATGTATCAAGGCCCAACCACTCCCCATAGCTCCATCTCCTTCATAATGCTCTGGACGCATATGGCTTCACTCAGCAGGAGCCCCCAGTATACTGCAGGAGGCCACACGCCCGTCCGCAGTATACCACAGGAGGCTGCATACAATCCCCCAGTATACTGCAGGAGGCCACACACAGCCCCCAGTGTACCGCAGAAGGCCGCACAAAGTCCCCAGATTACCACAGGAGGACACACATCCCCAATGTATAGCAGGAGGCCGCACAAACCCCAAGTATCAGCAGAGGCCACACACAGCCCAGTATACCACGAGGGCACACACCCCAAGTATACCCGCAGGAGGTGCAACACAAGCCCCAGTATCACCCCGACAGGAGGCTGAATACAGCCCCAGTACATAGAAGGAGCCGCATGCACCCCAGTATACCGCAGGAGGCCACACAAAGCCCCCAGTATACTGCAGGAGACCGAACACAGCCCCACACAGACAATGTTTCGAGGGGAAATTTTAACCCTGCGCTTTACAGTCAGTCGCCAAAAAAGGCCTATTCACTAAATGTGTGAGGTTATAGATACTGTTTTTAGACAGCCTGCATATTTATCAGGGGATCTATAACTTACAGGGAATCTGTCACCTACCTAAAGCCCCCCAGGCTATCACTACAAGTCTCTGCATTTTCCTACTACTACTCTAACTATCCCTTTCTATGCTAAATCTGCCCTATGACTGTCTATAAAAAAGGTTTTTGATACTCACTAATTTCTATGATCATGACCAGGGGGGCTACCGTTGCTAGCCCCCCTGGGCGTCCTCTCTGTCTCCCCATCCCTTTTTCATGTGAATGCGCATGCCCCCCACCCTGCTTGTCTGTCGGTTGAGTTCCAGGAATGATGCTGCATGTGTCATTTCCAGTACTCCATACCGCGACTTCGGGCTCAGTAGTGCGTATGCTCTGTGGAGCACCGTAGCTGTATACAGATATATATATAGGTAGTTGCCTACATGTGTGTAAATACGTGTGTATATATATATATATATATATATTGTCGGGGTCGTTGCGACAATACACTCCTTCACCAGTCACTCCAAATTAAACTAAGAGCATGGGGTACCCAAGTAAGAATGAGTCAGACAAGGAATCTGGTTCAATCTCAGTGCATGCTCAGCAACGGTCACAGCAACTGCACTTTTATTTCCGGCTACACGGCATTTTATACTCTAGGGCAGTGATGGCGAACTCCAGGCCTCGAGTGCCGCACACAGTCCAGGTGTTCAGGATTTCCTTAGAGTTTGACAGTTGGTAATTTGATTGCCAACTGTCAAATGCAATGGAAATCCTGAAAACCTGGACTGTGTGTGGCACTCGAGGCCTGGAGTTCGCCATCACTGCTTTAGGGACTAGGCGTGAAATGGCCAGGACAAGGTAGGTGGGGTTAGGTTAATATATCTATCTCTGTTAGTAATAATTAGTCCTTTGTCCTCTCTGTTGAGTCCATCCTTCTTCTTGACACGATGCCATCTCTGGGCTCCTGGCATGTAGGACATCTCAGATTTCTCATGGTACTCCTTGGCACAGGCATCCAGAGGACAGCTTATCTCCTCAGTTCTCATCCATCTCAACACGACAGTATCTTCTTTTCAGCAGATATATCTATTGAGTACTAGGTTAAGGGAAAAACTTATTGTTTCTCACCTAGAGTATTAGTAAAAATATAAAATATAAAAGTATATCAAGAAAATATAAGTCAGTGGAAAAGTGTCTTTTCTACCTCAACAATATATATATATATATATATATATACACACATATATATGCACATATATATATATATATGTGTATATATATAAAAATATATATGTGTATATAAATGTGTGCATACATGTATGTATACATATATATGTGTATATGCCTTAATGTGTGTATATATACATATATATTACAGTAAAAAATGTAGCTACATATATACATGTATACATAAATAAATATATGTACAGTACAGACGTACACACCTTCTGATTCAAAGAGTTTTCCTTATTTTCATGACTATGAAAATTGTAGATTCACACTGAAGGCATCAAAACTATGAATTATCACATTTGGAATTATATACTGAACAAAAAAGTGTGAAACAACTGAGATTATGTCTTATATTCTAGGTTTCTTCACAGTAGCCACCTTTTGCTTTGATTACTGCCTTGCACACTCTTGGCATTCTCTTGATGAGCTTCAAGAGGTAGTCAACGGAAATGGTCTTCCAACAGTCTTGAGGATGTTCCCAGAGATGCTTAGCACTTGTTGGCCCTTTTGCCTTCACTCTGCGGTCCAGCTCACCCCAAACCAACTCGATTGGGTTCAGGTCTTGTGACTGTGGAGGCCAGGTCATCTGTTGTAGCACCCCATCACTCTACTTCTTGGTCAAATAGCCCTTACACAGCCTGGAGGTGTGTTTGGGGTCATTGTCCTGTTGAAAAATAAATGATGGTCCAACTAAACACAAACCAGATGGAATAGCATGCCGCTGCAAGATGCTGTGGTAGCCATTCTGGTTCAGTATGCCTTCAATTTTGAATAAATCCCCAACAGTGTCACCAGCAAAGCCCCCCATACCATCACACCTCCTCCTCCATACTTCACAGTGGGAACCAGGCATGTAGAGTCCATCCGTTCACCTTTTCTGCGTCGCACAAAGACACGGTGGTTGGAACCAAAGATCTCAAATTTGGACCCATCAGACCAAAGCACAGATTTCCACTGGTCTAATGTCCATTCCTTGTGTTCTTATAGATCCCTCATAACCACACAAGTCTCTTCTGCTTGTTGCCTGTCCTTAGCAGTGGTTTCCTAGCAGCTATTTTACCATGAAGGCCTGCTGCACAAAGTCTCCTCTTAACAGTTGTTGTAGAGATGTGTCTGCTGCTTGAACTCTGTGTGGCATTGACCTGGTCTCTAATCTGAGCTGCTGTTAACCTGCGATTTCTGAGGCTGGTGACTCGGATGAACTTATCCTCCGCAGCAGAGGTGACTCTTGGTCTTCCTTTCCTGGGGCGGTCCTCATGTGAGACAGTTTCTTTGTAGCGCTTGATGGTTTTTGCAACTGCACTTGGGGACACTTTCAACGTTTTCCCAATTTTTTGGACTGACGGACCTTCATTTCTTAAAGTAATGATGGCCACTTGTTTTTCTTTACTTACAGTGTTGGCCAAAAGTATTGACACCCCTGCAATTCTGTCAGATAATACTCAGTTTCTTCCTGAAAATGATTGCAATCACAAATTCTTTGGTATTATTATCTTCATTTAATTTGTCTGAAAAGCAAAACATTGATTATTTCACAAAAACTCCAAAAATGGGCCAAACAAAAGTATTGGCACCCTCAGCCTAATACTTGATTGCACAACCTTTAGCCAAAATAACTGCGATCAACCGCTTCCGGTAACCATCAATGAGTTTCTTACAATGCTCTGCTGGAATTTTAGACCATTCTTCTTTGGCAAACTGCTCCAGGTCCCTGATATTTGAAGGGTGCCTTCTCCAAACTGCCATTTTTAGATCTCTCCACAGGTGATCTATGGGATTCAGGTCTGGACTCATTGCTGGCCACCTTAGAAGTCTCCAGTGTTTTCTCTCAAACCATTTTCTAGTGCTTTTTGAAGTGTGTTTTGGGTCATTTTCCTGCTGGAAGACCCATGACTACTGAGGGAGACCCAGCTTTCTCACACTGGGCCCTACATTATGCTGCAAAATTTGTTGGTAGTCTTCAGACATCATAATGCCATGCAAACGGTCAAGCAGTCCAGTGCCAGAGGCAGCAAAGCAACCCCAAAACATCAGGGAACCTCCGCCATGTTTGACTGTAGGGACCGTGTTCTTTTCTTTGAATGCCTCTTTTTTCTCCTGTAAACTCTATATTGATGCCTTTGCCCAAAAAGAGAGAACATTCTTCCAAAACGTTTAGGCTTTCTCAGGTAAGTTTTGGCAAACTCCAGCCTGGCTTTTTCATGTCTCGGGGTAAGAAGTGGGGTCTTCCTGGTTCTCCTACCATACAGTCCCTTCTCATTCAGATGCCGACGGATAGTAAGGGTTGACACCGTTGTACCCTCGGACTGCAGGGCAGCTTGAACTTGTTTGAATGTTAATCCAAGGTTCTTTATCCACCATCTGCACAATCTTGCATTGAAATCTCTTGTCAATTTTTCTTTTCCGTCCACATCTAGGGAGATTAGCCACAGTGCCATGGGCATTAAATTATTGATGACACTGCGCACGGTAGACACAGGAACATTCAGGTCTTTGGAGATGGACTTGTAGCCTTGAGATTGCTCATGCTTCCTCACAATTTGGTTTCTCAAGTCCTCAGACAGTTCTTTGGTCTTCTTTCTTTTCTCCATGCTCAATGTGGTACACACAAGGACACAGGACAGAGGTTGAGTCAACTTTAATCCATGTCAACTGGCTGCAAGTGTGATTTAGTTATTGCCAACACCTGTTAGGTGCCACAGGTAAGTTACAGGTGCTGTTAATTACACAAATTAGAGAAGCGTCACATGATTTTTCTAACAGTGCCAATACTTTTGTCCACCCCCCTTTTTTATGTTTGGTATGGAATTATATACAATTTGGCTTTAGGACAATTCTTTTTGTGTTGTTTTCATTGAAGACAAATTAAATGAAGATAATAATACCAAAGAATTTGTGATTGCAATCATTTTCAGGAAGAAACTGAGGATTATCTGACAGAATTGCAGGGGTGTCAATACTTTTGGGCACAACTGTACATACACACATTCAGCTTTATATATATATATATATATATATATATATATATATATATATATATATATATATACAGATAGAGTGAGTGATGCCAGAGAGTGCATACTATCAATTTGAAAAGGCTCATCAGCTGCAGTATATATATATATATATATATATATATATTTTTTATTAATGCTATAGGGGGTACACACCATAAAAGTCCTTTTAGATCTCTCAGATCGTTGGTGGGACTATGGGGGCTGTAAAAACAGCCTTTGTTTTGCAGAGTCCAGGAGATCCCTCTTCCTTCAGGCTCCCCAGTGTGCTTCACTCTGTGGATGCACGTACTTCAGCTGATCTCAACTCACGTACGGCGCTCCACAGAGCATGCGCACTGCTGAGCCCGAAGTCACGGTATGGTGTACCGGAAATTACACGTGCAGCGTCATTCCTGGAACTCAGCCGACGGACAAGCAGGACGGGGGGCGTGCGCATTCACATGAAAAAGGGATGGAGACACAGATAGGATGCCCAGGGGGCTAGCAACGGTAGCCCCCCTTCTCATTATCATAGAAATGAGTATCAAAAACCTTTTTATAGACAGCCATAGGACAGATTTAGCATAGAAAGGGATAGTAGTAAGACAATGCAGCGACAGGTAGTGATGGCCTGGGGGGCTTTAGGTAGGTGACAGGTTCCTTTTAATAACGTTGTTATGCTGTTGCTATCCAGTGATGAATGAAGAACAACTTACCATTGGGCTTTAGTAACACTTCCCTGTGTCCATGCTTCACTATGCCGCTTCTCTATGCAGCTACTGTTTCCCCAAAAATAAGACAGTGTCTTATATTAATTTTTGTGCTTAAAGATGCACCATGTCTTATTTTCAGGGGATGTCTTATTGTTCCATGAAGAATAATTCACATTTATTATTGAAAAAAAAGAACATTTATTATATACTGTACATCACAAACCAGCATAACCAAACTCTGAATCCTATAAAGAATTTACAGCACTTTGCTGCCCCCAATATGGTACTCCATCATCTACTTGCAGCCCCCAATATATCCCCATCATCCCCCAATATGGTATTCATCCCCTTGCAGCCCCCAATATGATACCCCCATCATCTACCTGCAGCCCCCAATATGGTACTCCCATCATCCCTTTGCAGTCCCCAATATGAACCCCATGCAGCCCTTTGCATCCCCCACCATAGTGTCGGTACCTGCAGAAAAAAAACAGATACTTCGCGGTCCATGCTGTAAAGTGTTCCGGGTGCCGCTCTGTCCTTGTTGTCATACCCATATGTTACCAACCAGAAGCCAGCGGCCAATCAGATTCCCGCTTGTGATGTCATGCACCACTGATTGGCCTGTGCCTGCTGGGCCTCTGATTGTACCACAGCATACTTGGCCTCCTGGCTTAACCCGTACAGCATCTGGGACAGAGTGCGGCACCCGGAACACCATAAAGCGGCGGTGGGAACCTGACAAAGGCGGGATGCAGCTGTGTAGCGGGTAAATCAGTTTTATATAGATTTGACTGCAAGCCAGATTCAGCCAGCATAAGAATCCCATCTGGCTCACAAGACATAGGTTCCCGCCCCTGCTCTAACACCTATTTTCTATAGTGTTCCATATTTATGGTACATAATACAGCAATATATCTTGATATGCGTCTCTCTCGCTTCTTTCTCCTTATAGAGGAACCACTTTACCCAAGTTAATGATAAACAAAGTTCCCAGCAGAACCATGGGTGTAGTGACTATGATGTTGTAGGGCAAGCAGGGGTTAAATAAATTGTAAAGAGGAAGCTTTGTGGGTTTAAAAGTTTAAGGGGGCTGGAAAAAAGGGGTGGTCGATTGTTTAAGCAGGGTATATGTAACAAGGTGGGGGTGAGGGCATCACTGCGGCGTGATCCGGTCTGGGCTGTCCGGGACCGGATCAGCACACAGGACTGGGGGCTATTATGCCCTCCAGTCCTGCGTGCAGCGCACCCAGCTGCAGCCGCTGACAGGTCCGCGGTCCTGACTTATCAGCAGCGGAACTGCGTGCGCTGCATACAGACCGGAGTGCATAATAGCCCCCAGTCCTGTGTGCTGATCCGGTCCGCAGCTGTCTGGGTCATCCCGGACAGCCCCGGACCGGATAACCCGCAGTGTGAAGTGGCCCTTTGTAACACACGGGCACCAAAAGGAAAAGTTCTTCGTGACACCACAGTATCACTCCAGGAACATCTTCATCGTGATCTTCCTTCTGCTTCCGCACCACATGTCACAACATGAGAGCAATCCATCCAGGTGGCCGGGCTGACAGTGGTGGGCAGCTCCCGCTGGTAATGTGACCAATCCTGCTACCTTTAGTGTCTCAGACTTCAACAAAATGGTGGCGGTCCTTCCCAGCAATTTTCAGTAGAAAGAGACGGCACTCACCAAAAATTGTGCAACGGTGGTATCTTTATTACAAATTAGCGGTGATACATGGTGCAGGGAGGACGGCGGCACCCATTTGCGCTGGTATGTGCTTCTACGGGTCCAAGCTAATGGCGGCGTGAGCTCCAAACTATTAAATAGGAGGAGCTTAAACTACGTGATCACGTCGCCAATAGAAAACTTATTACGAAACTGAAACTGTCAAAATAAAAATGCAAAATACATAAACTTCAACGCTGCGATGTAAACATAACATAGTTCTAATAGTTTAAATCGAGGCGCAGATCAAAACCTGCGGCATAAAGCAAAGCAGATATACACTGCAAGATAAATACAGAGCAATGGGTTACCTGGCAACCAACAGCAGGATACAATCAGCTAATGAGGTTCAAGATGCCAATGAGCGGCTCGGTGAGGCATTCCCTGTAAACCACAACACACAGCTGAATACTGCTCGCATGCCACTAACCCAATACGGGAATTTGTTCAGTAAAACAGTCTAATGTGAGCGTAATTCTGATAGTAAATGTGAGTTTTCTGCAAGCAGATTTTCCACATTAAAGTCAAATTCAGTATTCTGACAATAATACATTAGAAGTATGTAGAAATAAGTTAATCGATTTATTAGCTTACATATAAAGGACAGAATAATTTCATCTATAAAATATAATATACCGTATACTACTTTAATGATTTATTAAAGCCTTAAAGGGCCACATAATTAATGATAACCTATCTGCGCCCTCTAGTATGCTAACCTAGATTACTATTTTAATAGGCTCTAATGCCTCCATACAAGCTTTATTAATATCAAAGTACTGGTGACTCCTTTTAAGCCTAATAATCAAGTTTGTTTTTTTTCCCCCCAGCAATGCTCCTGTCGGTGAGACTGCTGTTCACCTAGAGGTCATACGTCTGGTTCCCCCTGGTGTTGGGTCACAAGGGTCTTTGCGGAGGTTGGCTTCTAGATCCATCCTGGGATGTTGTGGAGGCTTCGGTCTGCTCCCTGGTCATATTTGGGTCCTCCAATATCACTAATGTGGGGGCCAAAATATGGGTACACAATACCCAAGGACCGCCATCTGAAGCGAGATCATTGCAGTGGGAAAAGATAGAACACTCTTGATACGTAGACCAGGAGTGAAGAAGTGGGAATATGTCCCACAGGAGAAATGTTATTTACAGGAATGATGCCATCTTTTATTGTACCCTAGGTATGGCTGTTAGTGGAATCCTTGGAAGCGTATTTTTAGGCATAGCGGATGGATGGAGCAACCTACACAGAGGAGCTGATAGCCAACAAGTTCCAGGTGCACCATCAAGTGATGACGGAGGCGTTGAATAACACTCAGCCTACAGATTGTTGGATTTGTACTCATCTCCTGTGACAGCTACCATATTCCTTTCCTGGCTATACCGGTAACAATGGAAGAAATCCTGATGTGGGACAATTGCTCAGTTTGGCCAGTAACGATACCCGAAATGTTCGACTATGGAACACCACAGTACCTATCCCTATTGAGGGATGGGTTAACCTTTCATGGTGGTAAGGAAATCTGAGCGGATAATTAAGAATTTGCAGTATATGGCCTCTAAGGAAAGGAGGTTTTGGTGCCGAGAAATAAAACTGGGTTGACTGATTTGGGCTACTCCCTATGGACAATATACGTATAAGTTTTGGGACAATTCATGTGACAAATACAGCAGATGCTTTCAAACCTAGTTTGCTGGAAAGGACAATTTATGATGTATTCTGGCCTTATGCCACTATGTTTATTAATGGAACTAGTGATATTGTAGCAATTTACCCGGTAATTTAATGTATAATGAATCTTAAGCTAATGAACCAACAGTAGTAACCCTGTTGCAGGGATATTGAAGTCCTATTGGGCAAAAACCGGGGTGGTGTATACTAACCAATATCTTTGTTGATTTAGTACACCAACTAGTTTTACAACACTCATTTTATGAGATCTCCCCAGAGGGATGTATTGGGTATGGGGGCAAAATGCTTATAAATGGCTTCCTGTAGGGGTTAAGGTTGGTGCACCCTAGCTCGTTTAACTCCAGAATATACAGCGTTTAGGGAAAATATCAAAAGGATAATAATGACCACAAAATAGTTGGTGGGCCTGTACTTTTTCTTTCCTGAATCCCACAAATTGGTTTAAGGAATTGGGGGATAGTTAATGGGCTTCTGCAAGGGGCCTTCCAGGTTATATTGTAGTTTAGTTTTAATATATGTATTGGTTAAAGTGATAGTATTTTTATCTCAATGTTGTTTGAAAAAATCAAGAAAGTTGAAATCAGATGTAAAAGTGATTTCTTATTGATGTATTGATCAAATATAGTTGCAGATGCAATTTCTCATCATTGGCATGATGTTCTCATGAATGTTCACCCTCTGCTGGAAGAACTTTGAATTTCTCGATTCACTCTGTGTTGGTGATTGCTATTATAGTAATTCCACTTTTAATCTGGAATTGTTGTATAGCATGCAAAAATTTCTGTAGGAAGCCAAAAGTACTGATGGTTTCTTATGGAAATGGAATATAATTCCTGTGGTCAAGGACCGATTGTGATACCCAATGTGATAAGAATGGTGTGTGGATGTGAATAGAATAGATATAGAACAGGTAATCATAATTAGAATATAGTGACCACAGGTCTTATATCATTCCATATATGTCTCAGTACAATGTTGAAATATAAAATGGTGAATTCTCTGACATTATGCTACTATGATGAGAACACAGGTTGCATGTCCTCATGATGTGTATCTTGTGACAGGCAAATGTCTTTCAATGATTGTTGTATTGTTATATCTTATGACAGGCAGGGGTCTTTCAATGGCTGTTGTATTGTTATATACGGGCTGCATGTCTCGGGATATACATCCTATGACAAGCAAGTTATAGAAGAACCTATTCAACATCCTGTGGCTGATGGTCACGAGGGAAATTGAATGGTACAGTCAGCGCGTGCTCGTAGATATTCTAAACAGTATAAAAGATGGGAGATAATGGTCAGTGAGGGAAGAGCTCTTCCAGGGCAAGATGGACATACACCTCCTGCGATGCAAGCCTCAATATTGCTCCCTTCTCACTGATACTGTTCCCCCGAATGGAGGTGAAGCAGCTACAATATCAGGAAATATATATATACATTGATGCTTATTCGCTATAATCAAGTCTAGGTATAGTTTGTGTTAAGCCTGTATTCAGTTTGATGACAATTCATGTGCTACTTTGTAACAAATAAATTTAATCTTGTATAAAGATATTATTATTCATGCCTGATTTGTAAGTCAGTGAGTGCTTGTAGGTACGGGCTCTGCCCCGATCCAGGTAAATTTAGCAAGGACACACCTTCGTTCTCAAAGGTTATCATGGGGCACAGCAAGATGGCAAAGACTCCATAGCCATAGTGATAGGGTATTTACATTGTGAGTCAAAATGGGGACAATGAAGATGATGTTTATAAAGAACTATGGAAATTAATGCTGCATATTGCTGAAGCTAATGTGAGCAGCCAGCATGGCCTAAACACACTACTATGGCTGCAGCGTCTCCAGCCTTGTCCCCCATCGAGCACATCAGAGACGTCATTGGTCTGTGATTACACAGGAGGCCAGCAGTGGATTTTAATAATTTTTGTGCCAAACGGCATTCACGACAGAACATCCCTCAGATAACCCTTAATAACCTCACTGATAGCAGCCAAGGCGGGGAAGTGCAGGCATTTCTGGGCGATACTCAGACTTTTCCATTTTGATCTTAGAAGTTCAATATTAAAGAAAGTATATAGAAAATATGAGATTATAGAAGAATAGCGGAAATGGAGGCTTGTTCCACACATTGCATGTTATCATACGAACCAGCGCATGTGTAGAGGCCCCATAAACATTACACTAATGTCACCAGAACCAGCCAATGTCAGGATTGCAGACAGACTAATGTATACGGGGGTCCAGTTTTAGACTGACAATGGTTTTGTTCCCATAGTGATAAATCACAGCCGAGCTGAGGACTCCGGTGTATGGAGGAATCGGGAGTGAACACTCAGCCAATCCATAGTGTATAGGGGCTTACCTACAGGGGACATCTAAGAGCAAAGGGTTTAATCACGAGTATCACTGCAGGAACGTTACAAACCTGAAGTGTAAAGACGCCGGGTGTTCTGTTTTCCTATAGGGTCATGGTTATAATTTGGTCATTACAAGAAATCACTTTGTACTAAGCAGTAATGCTTTTATGTGTCATACATAGGCATTTACATAGTAGAAAACATTAATATTATTGTAATATGCAATAGTCTTATAAAATTCCTGTTGATTAGAGGGGAACCAGGTCCTGACCCCTCACCAGCTGCACAGGCCACACGGCAGAGGCTCCCGCACAGCGCTGTACACACCTATAGCCTTTGTATTGGGTTTATACACATGTATATACTCATGAGTTCAATATGCAAAAGGTAAATACTGGGCACTACGGGTAGCAAAGGGGGCTAATTTAACTACTGATAACCTGCCGTATCTTCCTGAATGTTTCTGTTGTTCGGTGTTGCATGCCTCTAATATGGATAACTTCTAGACATGAGCATGTAGCGAATGAGAGAAATGGCAACCGTTGTCCTTCGATTCTCTGCTCACTCTCCTGCTGCACCAAATTGCATTAATGTTGGAATTGCAGGAATAAAAGAAGATCCACAAATCAGTGAGTGCCGGCAACTTTCCTTTCTACATGTACCGTATATACTCGTGTATAAGCCGACCAGTGTATAAGCCGACCCCCCTACTTTTGCCCCCAAAACCTGGGAAAACCTATTGACTCGTGTATAAGAAGAGGGTGGACCCCAGCACAGGTATACAGCCCCCAGCAGTGTGGTATACAGGCCCCCTCAGTGGTATACAGCAGCCTCCCCAGTGGTAGTATACAGCAGCCTCCCCAGTGGTAGTATACAGTAGCCTCCCCAGTGGTATATACAGCAGCCCCAGAGGGGTATACAGCAGCCCCAGAGCTGTATACAGCAGCCCCAGAGGGGTATACAGCAGCCCCAGAGGGGTATACAGCAGCCCCAGAGAGGTATATAGCAGCCCCAGAGGGGTATATAGCAGCCCCAGAGGGGTATACAGCAGCCCTAGAGGGGTATACAGCAGCCCCAGAGGGGTATATAGCAGCCCCAGAGGGGTATATAGCAGCCCCAGAGCTGTATACAGCAGTCCCAGAGCTGTATACAGCAGCCCCAGAGGGGTATACAGCAGCCCCAGAGGGGTATACAGCAGCCCCAGAGGGGTATACAGCAGCCCCAGAGGGGTATATAGCAGCCCCAGAGGGGTATATAGCAGCCCCAGAGGGGTATATAGCAGCCCCAGAGGGGTATACAGCAGCCCTAGAGCTGTATACAGCAGCCCCAGAGCTGTATACAGCAGCCCCAGAGGGGTATACAGCAGCCCCAGAGCTGTATACAGCAGCCCCAGAGCTGTATACAGCAGCCCCAGAGGGGTATACAGCAGCCCCAGAGGGGTATACAGCAGCCCCAGAGCTGTATACAGCAGCCCCAGAGGGGTATACAGCAGCCCCAGAGGGGTATACAGCAGCCCCAGAGGGGTATACAGCAGCCCCAGAGGGGTATATAGCAGCCCCAGAGGGGTATATACAGCAGCCCCAGAGGGGTATATAGCAGCCCCAGAGGGGTATATAGCAGCCCCAGAGGGGTATACAGCAGCCCCAGAGGGGTATACAGCAGCCCCAGAGGGGTATATAGCAGCCCCAGAGCTGTATACAGCAGTCCCAGAGCTGTATACAGCAGCCCCAGAGGGGTATACAGCAGCCCCAGAGGGGTATATAGCAGCCCCAGAGGGGTATACAGCAGCCCCAGAGGGGTATTTAGCAGCCCCAGAGGGGTATACAGCAGCCCCCGCTGTATACAGCAGCCCCGCTGTATACAGCGGTACCCGGCTGTATACAGCCCTCCCCCCTGGTATACCGGGCCCCCCTGTGGCCACCTGTAAAGGAAGCGATGATTATACTTATCGGGTCGCCGACGCCGACGCCGCCGCTCTGTCACCGTCCGTCACCGCGCTCCTTCCCGTCTTCATGCTTCCTTCACCGGCGCACAGAAAATGACGTCATTTCCTGTGCGACGGTGAAGGAAGCATGAAGACCAGGAGCAGCGCGGTGACGGACGGTGACAGAGTGGCGGCTTCGGCGACAGCGACCCGATAAGTATAATCATCGCTTCCTTTACAGGTTGCCACAAGGGGGGCCCGGTATACCACGGGGGGGGGCTGTATACAGCCGGGTATAAATTTTTTTTTTTTTTATTATTACCGTATATACTCGTGTATAAGCCGAGGGGGGACTTTTCAGCACATTTTTTGTGCTGAAAAACTCGGCTTATACACGAGTATATACGGTATATACTCATGTGTTAGTTTAACAAGAGTCACAAAGGAGCATCACACGTACAATGTGACTATTACAATGGTTTCTGGTTGTTGTGAATTCTCTCATGGAGATCGAGAGCTGATATCCAAGTGAAACATTTCCTAAGTTCTGAAGATGAAAATGTATTTTATCGCTGCTTGAGGACTTCTATGTAGAAGAGTTGTTTTCCAAAGAAACCTTCATCCATATACTGAACATGAGCGGCTTCTCCTTTGATTTAACGCTCTCTCGTAACAAGATTTTATCATCGACTATAGCATATCTCACATTCTTAAACATGAACATTACTTCTTTATTAAATGAACGTTTTGATGTTTCATAGGATCCGATTTCTGGCAAAAGCAATTATTCACATTCTGAACACGAATATAGCTTCTCTCCTGTGTGAATTATTTCATGATTAACAAGAGCCGATTTCCGAGTAAAACATTTCCCACATTCTGAACATGAATACGGCTTCTCTCCTGTGTGAATTCTCTTATGTGTAACAAGAGTTGATTTATCAGTAAAACATTTCCCACATTCTGAACATGAATATGGCTTCTCTCCTGTGTGAGTTCTCTCATGTTTAACAAGATGTGCTTTCTGAGTAAAACATTCCCCACATTCTGAACATAAATATGGCTTCTCTCCTGTGTGAATTCTCTCATGCTTAACAAGATCTGATTTCTGAATAAAACAATTCCCACATTCTGAACATGAAAATGAGTTATCTCCAGTGTGAACTCTCTCATGTTTAACAAGATCTGGTTTTCTAGTAAAACATCTCCCACATTCGGAACATGAATATGGCTTTTCTCCTCTGTGAATTTTCTCATGTAGATCAAGATGTGATTTCCGAGTAAAACATTTCCCACATTCTGAACATGAATATGGCTTCTCTCCTGTGTGAATTCTCTTATGTATGAAAAAAAGCTGAATTATCAGTAAAACATTTCCCACATTCTGAACATGAATATGGCTTCTCCCCTGTGTGAATTCTCTCATGAGTAACAAGAGTAGATTTATCATTAAAACATTTCCCACATTTTGCACATGAATGTGGCTTCTCCCCTGTGTGAGTTCTCTCATGTGTAACAAGATGTGATTTCCGAGTAAAACATTTCCCACATTCTGAACATGAATATGGCTTCTCCCCTGTGTGAATTCTCTTATGTGTAACAAGAATTGATTTATCAGTAAAACATTTCCCACATTCTGAACATGAATATGGCTTCTCTCCTGTGTGAGTTCTCTCATGTTTAACAAGATGTGCTTTCTGAGTAAAACATTCCCCACATTCTGAACATAAATATGGCTTCTCTCCTGTGTGAATTCTCTCATGCTTAACGAGATCTGATTTCTGAATAAAACAATTCCCACATTCTGAACATGAATATGAGTTATCTCCAGTGTGAACTCTCTCATGTTTAACAAGATCTGGTTTTCTAGTAAAACATTTCCCACATTCTGAACATGAAAATGGCTTCTCCCTTGTAGGAGCCCTTTCGTCTTCATTGTTTTTTCTGTGACTTTTATCTTGTTTATCAGTCTGTGATGAATTTGGAGATGACTTTAATGAAGTATTATCAGATGATCCATCTCTGCTGTGAATGGCTGAGGGTATATCTAAGATGTTGGCATGCTGTGTACATGTGTCTTTTTTATTATTACAATCAGCTTTAAATTCTAAAGATCTCACATGTCCATCAGAGCTCCTGGTAAAGTAATCTGCAAAGAAAAAAAACTGATGTTATTTTTTTTTAATAATATAACCTTAAAGGGACACTGTCACCAGGATTTTGCCATCTCATCTGACAGCAGCATAATGTAGAGACAGAGACCCTGATTCCAGCGATATGTCACTTACTGGGTAGTTTTCATAAACTCACAGTTTAATCAGTTGGAGATTAACATTATAGGACTAATCAAATAGTTCAGCACATTCATTTTCTGCTAAATATGAAGCAGGGAAAATAGTAATTATATTAAAATTACAGCAAGCAGCTCAGTAAGTGACACATCGCTGGAATCAGGGTCTCTATTTTTTACAGTATGCTGTTGTCAGATGGGCTGACAAAAACCTGGTGACAGTGTCCCTTTAAATATTATACAGGGTGGGCCATTTATATGGATGCATCTAAATAAAATGGGAATGGTTGGCGATATCAACTTTCTGTTTGTGGCACATTAGTATGTGGCAGGTGGAAAACTTTTCCAGATAGCTGTTGACCATGGCGGCCATTTTGGATCCAACTTTATGTTTTTCAATGGGAAGAGGGTCATGTGACATCAAACGTATTGAGAATGTTATAAGAAAAACGAGGGTGTGCTTGGTTTTAACATAACTTTATTCGTTCATGAGTTATTTACAAGTTTATGACCACTTATAAAATGTGTTCAAAGTGCTGCCCATTGTGTTGGATTGTCAATGCAACCCTCTTCTCCCACTCCTGACACACTGATAGCAACACCGCAGAAGAAACGCTAGCACAGGCTTGCTGGATCCGTTGTGTCAGATGCTGCACATCTCATATCTTCACAGCATAGACAATTGCCTTCAGATGAGGGATGAGGCAAACTTTGTGAATTGTGAAGTTAACAAACAAAACCAGCGCTATTGGTCTGACACTAACCCACAAAGATAGTGGGACCATAAATGGAAACCTCAAAGCCACCGAGTACCTGAAATTGCTCCATGATTCAGCTATCCAGTGGCATTGAGGTTTCCATTGATGAAGAATGGCCCCACTATCTTTGTACCCCATATACCACACCATACCATCAATTTTTGTGTTCAAATAGTCTTGGAGGGATCTATCCACAGTAAGTTTGATGACCCTCTTCCCATTGAAAAAAATAAAGTTTGATCCAAAATGGCCGACTTCAAAATGGCCACCATGATCACCACCCATCTGGAAAAGTTTTCCCCCTCCCATATACTAATGTGACACAAACAGGAAGTTGATATCACCAACCATTCCCATTATATATTTAGGTGTATCCATATAGATGGCCCACCCTGCATATATCTAAAAAGAACAAAAAATACTGTATAAATTGCAAAGGACATAGCAAAACTTTATTATTAACTGATTAAAGTGTTATTTACTTTGGGTGAAGTTAAAATAAACAATCAGTTCTACTAATGTTCATTCCGGATCATTGTCCGGTGTAAGCGTCAAAGCACAAACAATAGACATATTGTTATAGATCTTATATTTTACACAACCATAAACATTATCGTTATCGACAACACATTCCTCTGTGTAAATAGAGAATGTGCTTCTACCAATCAAAAAATACACGAGAAGAGGGAACAATCCATCACTGATACATCTTTCCATTCCTCCAGTACCATAGAGCTGGTGGAGCGGTCTTCTCTACACCGCTCCACCAGCTCTATTGTACTGGAAGTCTGGAGAGAAAAGCATCTGGTGCCGCTCCACAGCAGAGATCCATGCTGCGGAGTGCAGACCTCGGCTTCACAGCACAGGGTGAGCGGCACACACATGCAGCGGTCCCTGCTGCACTGATATATTGTGCAGAAAAGCCTTCACAGCAACGGATTCAGGACAGTGTATTAGTGCAGTGGGGACCGTTGTGTACAGTGGGGTGGATGGTGACATTTGGGGCTGGGGCGGACAGTAGGAGCCCTGGGGGTGGCTGGCCATACTAAGACTGGGGAGGGGGCGGACAGTAGGAACTCTGGGGTGGCTGGCCATACTAAGACTGGGGAGGGGGCGGGCCTGTAAGATCCTGAGGGTGGCTGGCCATACTAAGACTGGGGGAGGGGGCGTGTTTCTAGGAGACTGGGAGGAAACAACCTGTTTCCATTTACGTTGCACAAACACACCCCCACGACGTTCTCCTCCAGCCGCAAATATGTGATATCTAGGTAACTCTGCAAAATGTTGACAGCAAGTATATTGCAAATTGTCAACATTTAGCAGCCTAGATACACATGTGATTTATAGCAAAAGCCTGGACAACCCATTTAATAATATGTATATAGTAGAGGGACTACAAGGACACTAAACTTTAGGAAGGTGAATTTCCGACGGTTGAGGGATGGTCTTATGGTACCTTTACACGCCGCCACTGCAGGATGGATACAACCCGCTACAGGCTACAAATGTAGCTTGTCGCGCCAATATCGCCCGTAGTAGCGGCGTCTGAAGACGGGACGACACAGCCGGCTACAGATACATCTGTATCCGTACACTGCCCATAAACAGATGGCTACATCGCCGATTGTAGCGAGCTGTATCGGCGTGTAAAGAACCCACAGAAGGGAACTGTGGACACCCGGCGATGTAGCTGCAATGTAGCTAAGGCGTCACCCAAGCTCCGTGTTACCGCGCCCCCTTCAGCGATCAATGGAGGAAGCTCCTGCGTTGCGATTGGTTGTTGCCGCACAGGGCGGCATATTTAAGGAGCTGACGAGTCACACTACACAATTGCTCGAGCGTCAAGTATTAATCAGCCTCCTGCGATGCCTGGCCAATCATGGTATTATTGCTTTGTCCTATCAGCGTACGGACGTCTCGTAATCCACAATTGTAGCACGCCTATGTGCTGTCCCTGCTGCACCAGGTACGCCCATAGTAGCTGGTTGTAGCGGTGTGTAAATGAGCTACAGATGGCTACTTGAGACACCCGGCGATGTATCTAGCTGTAGATGTAGCGTAGCGTAGCGCACCTTGTGGCGGCGTGTAAAGGAGGTGCGTTTACCGTTTGTAACCGTTTGGGCGTGCTCGTGCACGTGAAGTAGCCGTTGGTATCCATCCTGCAGTGGCGGCGTGTAAAGGTACCATTAGTGTAATAAGCTGGGACGATGTCCTGAGACATAAAAGTACACAAAGCAAGTGGGAGACGTGTATTAGCTTCCTGAATAGGACCTGTGCAAAATATATACCCTATGGGAATAAACAAGCTAGAAATAGAAGGAAATCACTATGGCTAAATAAAGCTGTAAGGGGCGCAATAAGTGACAAAAAGGAAGCATTTAGGGAATTAAAGCAAGTAGGTAGTGATGAGGCATTAAATAAATACAGAAAATTAAATACATTCTGTTAAATGCAAATCAAGGTAGCAAAGATTGAGACAGAGAGACTCGTTGCCAGAGAAAGTAATAATAATCCTAAAATATTCTTCACCTGATAAATAGTGAGAAGCTGAGTAATGATGGTGTTGGCCCCTTACAAATAGTCTGGGTGAAATGAAGGATGAGGATGAGGGAAAAGCCAATATGCTAAATGACTTTTTCAACAGTATTTACACAAGAAAATCCCATGACAGACAATATGATCAGTGATAACAAATTCCCCATTAAAAGTCACCTGATAACCCAGCAGGAAGTACGACGACATCTAAAAATCACTAAAGGTGACAAATTCCTGAGCTGGATGGGAAACATCCCGAGAACTGTAGCAATTAAGTACTGACATAGGCAGATCATTATTTATAGTCTTCAAACCAATCTGATAAGCTTCTATGAAGAGGTAAGTTCTGGTCTGGATCAGGGAAATCCAGTGGATGTGGTGTATATGGACTTTTCAATAGCATTTGATATGGTGCCGCACTAAAGGTTGACACATAAAATGAGAAAAATGGGGATAGGGGAAAATATGTGTAAGGCTGCCTTCACAGTGGCGTTCCCCTCCGCAGCGTCCTGCGGAGGGGAACCGCAAGCTGAGCGCATACACTGCAAGTCCCTATGTTTAACATGAGGACGTGGCTGTATGCGCTCGGGTGCAGATTGGCGTGTGCATCCATTCACTTCCGTGAGTGATTTGTACGCATGCGGATGCTTGCGTACAAATCACACACTCTCGTCCGCACCCTGAACGCGAAATGTCGCGTTCCTGGTGCGGACGAGAATGTATGATTTGTACGCAAGCATAAACAGTATAATGGCCTCCATTAACCCTCCATAGAGTATAATGCCCCCACTATCCCTCCATAGAGTATAATGCCCCCACTATCCCTCCAAGGTGAATAATTTGCCCACACAAATTCCTCCATACAGTATAATGGCCCCCACTATCCCTCCAAACAGTATAATGGCTCCCACTATCCCTTCAAACTGTATAATGGCCCCCACTATCCCTCCATACAGTATAATGGCCCCCACTATTTCACCATACAGTATGACGACCACTATCCCTCAAAACAGTATAATGGCCCCCACTATCCCTCCAAACTGTATAATTGGACCCCACTAACCATCCACACAGTATAATGGCCCCCATTATCCCTCTAAATTGTAGAAGGACCCATACTATCCTTTCAAACAGTATAATTGGCACCCACTATCCCTTCAAACTGTATGATGCCCCCACTATCCTTCCAAACAGTATAATGGCCCCCACTATCCCTTCATACACTATAATGGCCCCATTATCCCTCTATACAGTATAATGGCCCCAACTATCCCTACATACAGTATATGGCCCCCACTATCCCTCCATACAGTATAATGGCCCCCATTATCCTTCTATACAGTATAACGGCCCCAACTATCCCTACATACAGTATAACGGCCCCCACTATCCCTGCAAACAGTATAATGGCCCGCATTATCCCTCTATACAGTATAATGGCCCGCACTCTCTCTCCATACAGTATAATGGCCCTACTGTCCCTCCATACAGTATAATGGCCCCACTATCCCTTCATACACTATAATGGCCCCCATTATCCCTCTATACAGTATAATGGCCCCAACTATCCCTACATACAGTATAATGGCCCCCCACTATCCCTCCATACAGTATAATGGCCCCCATTATCCTTCTATACAGTATAACGGCCCCAACTATCCCTACATACAGTATAACGGCCCCCACTATCCCTGCAAACAGTATAATGGCCCGCATTATCCCTCTATACAGTATAATGGCCCGCACTCTCTCTCCATACAGTATAATGGCCCCTACTGTCCCTCCATACAGTATAATGGCCCCCATTATCCCTCTATACAGTATAATGGCCTTCAATATCCCTCCATACAGTATAATGCCCCACTATCCCTCCATACAGTATAATGGCCCCATTATCCCTCTATACAGTATAATGGCCCCCATTATCCCTCTATACAGTATAATGGCCCCAACTATCCCTACATACAGTATAATGGCCCCCACTATCCCTCCATACAGTATAATGGCCCCCATTATCCTTCTATACAGTATAACGGCCCCAACTATCCCTACATACAGTATAACGGCCCCCCACTATCCCTGCAAACAGTATAATGGCCCGCATTATCCCTCTATACAGTATAATGGCCCGCACTCTCTCTCCATACAGTATAATGGCCCCTACTGTCCCTCCATACAGTATAATGGCCCCCATTATCCCTCTATACAGTATAATGGCCTTCAATATCCCTCCATACAGTATAATGCCCCCACTATCCCTCCATACAGTATAATGGCCCCACTATCCCTCCAAACAGTATAATACCTTCACACTGTATAATTGTTCACACTGTATAAAGGCTCCCTCATAGCCCTTCATAAAGTATAAGGCATCCCTCATAGCCCTCCATATAGTATAAGGACTCCCTCATAGACCTCCATACAGTATAACGGCTCTCTAATGGCCCTCCATATAGTATAAGAGCTCCCTCATAGTCTTCCATATAGTATAAGGGCTCCCTAATAGCCCTCCATATTGTATAAGGGCTCCCTCATAGCCCTCCATATAGTATAAGGGCTCCCTCATAGCCCTCCATATAGTATAATGGGCTCCCTTGTAGTCCTCCATATAGTATAATGGGCTCCCTCATAGCCCTCCATATAGTATAAGGGCTCCCTCATAGCCCTCCATATAGTATAAGGGCTTCCTCATAGTCCTCCATAAAGTATAAGGGCTCCCCCATATCCCTCCATAAAGTATAAGGGCTCCCCCATATCCCTACATATAGTATAAAGGCTCTCTCATATCCCTGCATATATGTAGTGCTAATAAAAATATGGATATCTTATAGCCTACATATTGTTTATAAGCTTTGATAAAGTGTGGTCACTAGACCAAGTGTGGAATGTATTGCAAATATGAAATATGGTTGTTTGAATCCAAACACTATATATTGCAATATACTGCAGTGTAATATCATTGATGCTGAACTTTGTTCATCCACATGAACTGTCCTTCATGCTATCCACAAAAGTGTTTACTCTGTGTTAATACTGTAAGACAATGTTAATTGTTCTATGGTCTTTGAAGCTGTGTGTTTCAAGGATTCATTATCCTGATTTGTACACAAGTGTCCACTGAGATATTTGCTTTGACAAACAGTGGGGTTGTAACCAAAATCCTGATTCAAATAGTCTATGTATATTTATGCATTATGTTCCGTGAGAAATACACAGATCAATTGTCTGGAATAATGTTTATAAGTAATCCTCTCGAGATTACATTATCTGGCCAATTCGGTTTTATCAACAAGGCAAACAAACATTAACTGGTTTTATACTTCCATTGTCTAAGCCTTAGAAAAGTCGCAGGAATCATGATACAGACAGAAGCTTTCTTGTGGAGACTTCAGGAGTTCTCTGTCAATTGGGCAGATGATGTTAACTCCTTGATGGCGAAGTAATATTGTGTACCTGTATTCGTTTGACATCCGAATACAGTGTTGTGTTTTCCCACTGAGCTCTCCTGTCTTCATCGTGATTCTCCAATTGATGTTACAAGACAAGATGATGTGTTATAACTCAGTGGTGATGTGATGGGACATTCCAGAAGGTATCGTGAATGCACGAATTCTGTGATGACAAGACCAGAGTATTTTCTTCTCGCGGACACTGAGGTCCCTCCGATGGAGAAGTGATGTTACAATACTTGGTAATGTATTGATGCTTATTTCTCTATATACTATGATTCACATTAATTGTATGATTCACATGAAATAAATCAAAGGAACAGGGTAATATTATATCTGCCATTCTATACTTGAGCATTATCCTGATGCAATCTTAATAAATTGTTACATTATTATTTTACCATAAAACTATTCAGTGTGCCCACTTCGTATATTAGCGAGCGCTACCTAAGTAAGGGCGTATCCGCCCTATCACTTTGACGTAGTAAAACAATATAGTATAAGGACTCCCTCATAGCCCTCCATATAGTATAAGGGCTTTCTCATAGCCCTCCATATAGTATAAGGGCTCCCTCATAGCCCTTCATATAGTATAAGGGCTCCCTCATAGCCCTTCATATAGTATAAGGGCTCCCTCATAGCCCTTCATATAGTATAAGGGCTCCCTCATAGCCCTCCATATAGTATAAGGGCTCCCTCATAGCCCTCCATATAGTACAAGGGCTCCCTCATAGCCCTCTGTAAATAGTGGTATACTGGTCCTCAAATAGTCATCCATATAGTATAAACTCTCCCTCACAGCCCTCCATAAAGTATAACGGCTCCCTCATAGCCCTTCATCTAGTATAAGGGCTCCATCATAGCCCTCCATATAGTATAATGGCACACTCATAGCCTCCATATAGCATAAGGGCTCCCTCATAGCCCTCCATATAGCATAAGGGCCCCCTCATAGCCCTCTATAAATAGTGGTAATCGGTATAATAAACCTCAAATAGCCCTCCATGGGTGGTGAAACTATGGAAGGTTCGAGGGGTGGGGAGTGGAGATTGGTGGGGAAGAGCTTGTGTGGAGTCTCAGGGGGGACCCCAAAATTTTGCCAGTCAGGAGCCCTGAAATTCCTAGTGGCAGTCCTGGTAAAATCTATCCCTCAGCATAGCCTGTTTTGAAAGGTTTCTCCTGTACAAGGAATATGTGGATTATTTTTTTATGCATGCTCTATAGGATCTAGGATCTCTTTTGAGGAACATTAATACCCCTATTTATTGCTCCATCCCGAAGGGGAAATATCCAGGGAGGAGGAGAAGAGGGGAAAGGCGGGAGGGCCGAGGACGCTAGATCAAAAGAGGGAAGGAGACAGTAGAAGGAGGTCGGGGAAGGGGAAGCTAAGGAAAAGGTAACAGAAAAGGAGCACAGTAATCAGGGGAGGGATTAGAAGAAGAAATAAAAAAGAAGCACGAGTTTCGACTCCAATAAGTGGAAAGAAAACCAACTCAACACCCCTACAAGTTGGGAAGTATGTATTGTTAGCATCTCTAAACGAGGCGACTATCCGTTGGGGGGGGGGAATGCTATTCAGTGATGGTCGACTCTCCCCACCCCAGCACATTAATAATATTTGCACATCCCCATAGCAAAGTTGGGCTTTGAGCTCTCATAGAAGTATAGGCCGAATCATAAGGAGCAAGTTTCCCACAATTATGTCCAACTTGCCCCCATAGAGAGAGGGGAGGCAAAACAAAAAAGGAAGGGGGGGGGGAAGGAACAAATATGTGTCATACAATTCATAAGGAGCCTCACTATCCCTCATAAGCCTAGGAAAGGAAAGGTTGTGCTAGCTGTAGTGATAGTTCTCAAGTAGGCGAAAGCCTCCCTTTCCGGGATGCTCCGTCCCCTCCAGATAGCCTCCCAGCAGATCATCGGGAGGAGGCTAAACATTAACGCAATCGGGACCTTGGGCCATTCGTCAAAGTCTATATGAGGGAGATTTAATTCCGCCAAAAAGGGTTCAACGCCCCCTGGGGAAAGGACTATCAGCATTTTCCCTTCCCTCTTAACCTGGAGGCAGAAAGGGAACCCCCCACGTGTAGGGTATCTCCTTGGCTCTCAAGACGTCCAGGAGGGACCTCAACGCCCTTCTTTTCAGCAGAGTAAGACGAGAAAGGTCAGGTACAACCTGCAGATCCTATGCATGGTATAACCCTCGGGCCCCCTGCCAGAGACCCTGCATGATAGCTTCCTTCTTTCTATAGTGGTGGACCCTGCAGATGACGTCACATGGGCGGTCAGGATTTGTAGATCTCGGCCAGAGAGATCTATGGGCCCTATCGAGTTCCATGTCTAGGGGACCATTTAGGACTTTGGAGAAAATCTGATGCAGAGCAGATGGGAGATCCCTGGGCTCAATTGTCTCAGGGAGCCCCCTCACCCCTATTC
Source organism: Allobates femoralis (assembly GCA_033576535.1). Classification (NCBI taxonomy): domain Eukaryota; kingdom Metazoa; phylum Chordata; class Amphibia; order Anura; family Aromobatidae; genus Allobates; species Allobates femoralis. Next base: position 13,389,312 of record JARQOC010000013.1, read on the forward strand.
TCTGCGTCGCCCATCGCTTCTACCAAGTATTACCAAGACCTGCAGCTCCACTTTAGAAACCTCTGCACGAGTGGATGCCAGTTCCACCCTGCAGGCCCTCTCCAGCCTGTCAACATAAGCCTCCATATCAGCTTTGGATGGCATGGATCCAATGTGGGCCCTCAGGGACCTGAACTCAGCCATTAGGTCCAGCTCCTGTTCACCCAGAGAGGGGGGACTCCCATTTTCCTCTCCCCCATGCTGCATCACAGGGGCCCATCACATTCAATTCTATTGTCCTCCAGCACATCATGTGTCTCGCCCCGGGCAGGGACTGTGGGTACCGGTAATTCTGTTTCTAGGAACCTTCCACGACAGAACAGAGGTTGCCTCCCCGCCTTAAATATGGGACAGGAAACACAAAGAGGTTAAATACCCCTCCCCTTCCTGCACCCACCAGTGTTTTTACTGTACACACCAGCATGAATAGTGACCAAAGTGCAGGAATAACAATATACCAATCAATCAAGATTACAACAAGGGAGGGAAATTAATGCTGTCGTGGAAGGGTCCTAGAAACCGAATTACCGGTAAGACAAATTCTATTTTCTCTAGTCACCTTCCACGACAGCATAACGGAGGAATACCAACGAATATACCTTAGGGTGGGATAACAGCCTGCAGGACTCTCCTGCCAAACATGAGAACCCTATTGAAGTCCAGCCTGTAATGCCTGGTAAAAGCATGGAGCGAAGTCCATGTGGCGGCTCTGCAGATCTGCTCAGAAGACGCATCAACCCATTCAGCCCATGAAGTTGAGACGGATCTGGTTGAGTGAGCCTTGAGATGTGTCAGTGGCAAGTGCCCCTATTGAACATAGGCAGTGCAGATAGCCTTTTTAATCCAACTGGCGATGGAACTTCTAGAGGCCTTGTGCCCCATCCGGCGGCCAAAATGTTGAACAAAAATTCTGGTCCACTCGAAAATCGGCTGTCTGCTGGAGATAATGAACCACAGTCCTGCGGACATCCAGAGTATGAACCTTCTCCTCCTTAGGATTAGAAGGAGACGAACAAAAAGATGTCAATACGATATCCTGTGACCGATGGAAATCAGAGACCACCTTAGGTAAAAAAAAGACGGGTCAAGTCTAAGCACAATACTATCGTCCAGAATTGTCATATAAGGTTCCCGAATTGAGAGGGCCTGTAGTTCGCCCACCCTCCTGGCAGAGGTGATGGCCACCAGGAAGGCCGTCTTGTGGGTGAGAACCTGAAGTCCGATAAAGGTTCAAAGGGTGTTGACGTCAATCCAGTGAGGACTATGTTAAGGTCCCAAGGAGGGACCTGACTCTGGAGACATGGCCGAATCCGGCTGGCAGATGTCGTGAAACGCCTAATCCATGGATGAGCGGCAAGACGTTGGTCGAAAAAGGAACTGAGAGACGATATCTGTACCTTCAAAGTACCAGGCCGAAGACCCAAGTCCAGACTCTTGTAAAAAATCTAAATCCGGGCGATATGAGGATGAAAGGGATCCGACGGTTCTGTCGCACACCAAGGAAACAAATCTCTCCCAGATTTTTCCATATATGGCATTCGTGACAGGTTTCCTACTTTAATTGCAAGGTAGTAATCACTCCGTCAGACAATCCCTTGACTCGCAAGATGTTGCTTCAACAACAAAGCCGCTAGGTTCAGCCACCAAAGATTGGGATGAAGAAGAGGTCCCTGGTGAAGGAGTTTGGACCTCAGAGGCAGAAGTACCGGCCCCTCCAGAGCTAGATTCCTCAGAGCACTGTACCAACTCTGGCCTGGCTAGAGAGGTGTCACCAGGATAGTGGGCACGTTGTCCATTCTAACTTTCTGCAAAGTCCTGGAAATGAGAGGGATTGGGGGAAACACATAAGCAACGGAGAATTCCAAGGGTGAGAGAATGCATCCACCCCCAAAGCTCTGCCCGAAGGTGCCAGGGAGAAAAACCTTTTCCACCTGTGTATTGTGATGAGAGGCAAAGAGGTCCACATCGGGATGTCCCCATCTGGAAATCAGAGATCCGAAGACCTCCTGGTGGAGACACCACTTCCCCGGATGAATATCCCTCCTGCTGAGGAAGTCCGCTTGAACTGTTGGACCCCCTCAGATCAACAGCAGACAGGACAGGATGTGTCTTTTTGCCAGGAAAAAAATTCTTGCAGAAATCGAGGTAAGGCTTGCAAATCTTGTAACTCCCTAATATGCGCCACCGTCGTAACATTGTCCGAAAAGACCCGGACGTGGTGACCCTGGAGCAAGGACTCCGCTGCCCTGAGAGCCTCCTCTACCGCCTTCAATTCCCGTAGTTGGAGGACCGGGCACTGACCTGAGGGACCACTTGCCCTAGATGAGGCGACTCGCTACCATAGCACCCGCAGCCCCGTTTGCTGGCGTCTGTTGTGAGGGACATCAAGGGGGACTGGTCCCAAGCGACACCTTTCCGGAGGTTTCCAGCAGCCAACCACCAGGTCAGCGAGGACCTCACATGTCCCGGAAGGGCCACCATCCGGGAGAGGGAAGGGGACGGCTTGTCCCAGGATGAAAGGAAATGTTTCTGCAAAATCCTGGTGTGGGCTTGAGTCCAGGGAACTGCTTGGATGCAGGCCGTCAAGGACCCCAGCGCCGACATCTTGTTCCTCAGAGAAGGCGTTGATCCCTGAACCGGGAGAGTTTCTGCACCAGCCGACGTTCAGTCGGCAAGAAAGAAGCCTGCTGGGACGAGTCAAGGAGAATGCCCAGGAACTTCTTTTGGGACGACGGAACCAGGTTGGTCTTTCTGAATGTGGAAACAATCCCAGGGAGAGCATGACCTTGAGTGTGGTCGAGTGTGGCCATAACGCAATCTTGGCTGATTAAGGAAATGGCTGTTTGTACGGATTCCATCTCGAACCGACGGTAAACAACCGACCGCTTCAAAGGCTTCAGATTGATGATAATCTAGTAGGAGTCCAACGGTTTCTTACCAAGAAGAGGCAGGAATAATGGCCTTTGCCGTTTTCCTGAGGAGGAACCCGAGAAATTTCACTGGGCTCCAGGAGAGCCTGAAGACCTAGCCATAATGCGTTCTGAAGAGAGCGGGAGGGCAGGGAGGTGATCCGTAGACACCTTGGGGGGTAGGCCTCGAATTCTATTTGCAATTTGTCTCGGACGCGCGAGGCACCCGCTGATTGGTGGCGATGTCCCGCCACCTGGAAAAAAAATTCAAGAGAGCCGACCCTCACCCTGTGGCAGTCACTGCTTGTCTGGCTGCTGTGGGACAAGATATTCATCCTTTGCCCCCTTTCAGGTAACTCCACCGCCCATTTTCCCCTTCCCTCTGTATGAATAGGCTTGCTCACGGGGACGGGGAGGATGAAAGAAATCGCTTCCTAGCAGATCTTTGTTTGGGTAAGGACTTCATATCTGTGGCCTGCTCGAGAAGATCATCAAGTCGGGCCAAACACCAGTTCCCCTTTGAAGGGTATAGAACACAGTCTGACTTTGGAAGTCCCATCACCATTCCACAGTTTAAGCCAGAGAGCCCTTCTGGCCGAGTTACACAAGCCAGAAACCCTGTCGCCTTATGCAGAAGAGTGAGAGTTAAGGATCTCCTCCTTAGGAGTACCCTGGGAAAACATGGTCCTCCAGCTCGAGAAGCCATCAAGAGAGGGATCTGGCCAGACAAGTAGAAGCGACATTTGACTGCAGGAGATAAGAGGAAGAGTCCCAGGTTTTCCGAAGAAGACCCTCAATCTTCCTGTCCATGGGGTCTTTCAATTGCGAGGAATCCTCAAAAGGGAGAGCAGTTTTCCTCGCAACCCTAGACACCTGAACGTCTACTTTGTTCCCACCTGGGAGCATTCACCATTAAAGAGAAACCTATGCTTTAGCTCACTTGGGACACTGAGGCGTTTCTCAGGAGACTCCCATTTATGCATAATAAGATTTCTTTTTTTTTTATTCCTTTTTATTATATTTTCAAATAACAGTATAAACACAGATACCAAGCATAATATACATCCTATAATATACATGCTGTACAATTGTGGTTGTTGTCAATCAAGCATCTTATCTATATATTCACAAAATGATAAGCAAATGATTATTCTGTCTCTCGAACACCAAATGCTTCTATGTAGTTAGTTGTTTATTTTCCTCTTCTTTTTTAATGGTGTTGATATTGATTTGTTCAGCTCCCTACTGAGCATAAATCTGGCCTTTCTAGCTCTAATCATGGTCAAGCCCTTTCTACATAACCTCCCCAGACTATTCCCAATATCTTCCAGCAGATACCATTCTGTGTTTCTGAATGGTTCAATGATGCATACAATTTCAGGGTCGGAAAGTTTTGTTTCTATGAATCCTCTCCATTTTTGTATAAATTTTGCCGTCAGCTTGTCCTTGTTCCTTTCAGCTTCCCTCCTGTCTAGATCTAATGCCCATTTCAGGCCAGTCACCATTTCCTCTTCACCTGGTAATGATGTATATATATACAGTGTCTCAGGATCAGGCGTTTTGCCAGTAAAGCGAACACATGAAATAATTTCACTCCACCTTGGCCTCCCTGTGTTCCCATTTACATTTTGGAAAATCCATGTTAAGGGGTTGAGGTCTAGATTCTGTCCACATATGTTGTAAGTCAGTCTCTAAACTAGTAACCAAAGATTCTGAACATGCGTGCAAACCCGTAGACCATGTATGTCATCCGATCTTTGCATTTCTGGCACTGTGTGGACCTGTCTGGATATGTGTTATTTGGTGGAATGTTAAAACCGCAAACCATTCCATGCATTATGTGGTACTGGGTGTCTCTCCATTGTTCGTTTAAGATACATTTTCTGATCTTACCCCAGCCTTTAATGATATCCTATGCGGCATCATCTCGTTTTAGGTGTTGTATCCACTTTGTGAATAATTTCTCAGTCTTGGATGGTATCAGAGTCTCCCTGATCTCTCCGTAGATCGTTGATACACTCAATTATTCTATATCTCTCTCTACCAGAGAATGTTACAGACATTTGGTCCGGCCTCTTTTAAGACATCTATTAATTTAGACATAATATGGTGTTTCATTTGGAGGAATTGAATGCCATGCGAACTGCGAAGTCCGAATGTCTCTAAATCTTCTCGACCTGTCATCCATCTCTCTACTGGGTTTATCAGGTCCCCCATCTTCCCTATTCCCCTCTGTCTCCATTTCTGAAACAAGGCATTTTCCCTTCCTTGTGGAAAGCCCACGTGTGAGCCCATGGATTGAGATATTTGGAAACCCTACAGGGCCAGTTTACATTTTTTTCGTACCGCCTTCCACGCCATCATTGTATCTCTGAAAATTGTGTTTTTGATCTGTTTTGGGATGCTCGTCAGGGATGTGTGTAGCAGGGATTTTCTGTCCCATGGTGCACAGTACTCAGAATTCAGCCCGTCATGTGAGTATCTACACTGCCTGACAGAAGTTATGTCCCTTATTCATGTTATGCGAATAAAAGCTTATAACCTGACGGTAAATTCATCCATTGTTGTATAAATTACTCTTTTGAGAGCTGAAACCCTCCAAATTGTGGTTAAGGTTAAGAAAATAAATTGGCATCAATGTTGAAATATTGATCATTTAATGAACACAGAATGGTCAGATTTTGGCAAGACAAAAGCTTGGTCGCCCACAGAAAGTAATGTGATATTCAAACAAATAATTAACTTAAAATACAAACATATGTTGCATAACATTGGTGAATGACGTTGTGGTGCTATTAGTCATATTTAATATTTTATGTGACTTCCATGAGCTTGAAGGACTGCATCCATGCGGTTCAACAATGATTCATGCAATTTATTAATGAAGTCATCAGGAATAGCAAAGAATGCAGTCTTACATGCCTCCCAGAGTTCATCTAGATTCTTTGGTTTTGTCTTCCAAGCTTCCTCTTTCATCCTACCCCAACATGCTCAATGATGTTCATGTCTGGTGACTGGGCTGGCCAGTCCTTGAGCACCTTGATCTTTTTTGCCTGGAGGAACTTTGTTGTAGAGATGGATGTATGAGATGGAGCACCCTCCTGCTGCAGAATTTGACCCATTTGGAATATAAGGAGGTAGTTAATACTTCTTGATATTTTAGGCTATTGATATTGCCTTCCACCTTGCAAATGTTTCCACACTCCCATACTGAATGTAACCCTACACAATGATCTTTCCACCACCAAATTTAACTGTTTTCTGGGTGTATTTTGGATCCATATGGGCTCCAGTAGGTCTACTGCAGTATTTGTGGTGGCTGTGGTGTAATTCTACTGAAGATTCATCAGAGAAATCCACCTTCTGCCACTTTTCCATTTGTTTAGCAGGCTGTGGGACTTTGCAAATGCCACACGGTTTTTTATTTGCCTATTGTTTAGTGCTGGCTTCTGGGCACTGATTCAACCATGGAGGCCATTTCGAGACAGAATCCTACAAACTGTTCTAGTTGACACAGGGACTTGAGGTGACCAGGCCTGTTGGAGCTATGCTGCAGTGGAAGTGGGGCTTACTTTGGATTTTCCAACCAACAATTGTTCCTCCTGAGCAGTTGTCTTGCGGGGTCTTCCGGACCTGGGCTTATCAAACACATCTCCAGTCTCTTGAAATCTTATTTTTTTTTAATTCTTTGTACTTGATGCTGAGACACATTAAAGGTGCCAGCCACCTCTGCAGTGGATCTGGTCTTCAGCCTCTTGATAATCAAGGCTTTGGTGGCAGGGTGGATTTTTGGCATGTTGTCAGAGCTCAAGTTGCAGTTCAAGTGAAGGTCTGGTGTGCTGGGTGGGTGCTACCACTAATTAACCGATCATTTACTGAGCACAGGTGAGGATGTAAACTAGGATTGGGGGCATTATATGACCAAGCGACAAAACTTTTGTCTTGCCAAAATCTGACCATTCTGTGTTCATTAAATGATCAATATTTCAGTATTGATGTCAATTTATTTTCTTAACCAAAACCACATTTCGGAGGGTTTCAGCTTCAAAAAAGAGAATTTTGTTTACTTACCGTAAATTCTTTTTTCTATAGTCCGTAAATCTGGGAGACCCTGACATTGGGTGTTATATGCCGATGGTCCCCTAAACTTCATCTGTAGCATGGAGCTTCAGTGTGGAGATGTGCCTCCAACAACACCAAATAACAAACTGACAGTATTCCTGTAGAGGGCGTATATGCTGCAGGGGAGAAGGAGGAGTAAATCTCTTCTATATTTGGTGTGACCTCCAGGGGGCAGCATATAACACCCAATGTCAGGGTCTCCCAGATTTGGACGACAAGAAAAGAGTAATTTACACAACCAACAGATGAATTTAACGTCAGGTTATAAGCTTTTATTTACATAACAAAGATAAGCGACATAACTTCTGTCAGGGAGTGTATTGGTGCCTTTTATCCAGTCTATCACGCGTCTCAGGAAGCATGCCAAATTATATCCTCTGATATTTGGTAGTCCCACCCCGCCCTTATCCCTGGGTAACATCAAGGAAGTCATTTTCAGTCTGGGTTTTTTCCCTCTCCAAATAAATTTGGCAAAGGCTCGATTCAGTCTGTTAATAATCAGTGTGTTTGATCAGGAGGGGCAATGTTTGCATCGGGTAGAGTAGGCGTACGAAGCTTATCTTTAATAAGTGGCATCTGTCCAGTAATGATAGCGGGAGTTCAGCCCATCTCGACAGCTCTTTCTCCATTTTGACTAGTAGAGGTTTATAGTTCAATGTATATACCTGGCTTGGCGTTCTGCCCAAATTTAAGCCCAAATATTTTATAGAGGTGGTAGCCTTTATTATGTCCATTAGGTGGTCTCCTCCCCCCTCTCGGTCATTGCCTCTTAGTCTCAGCATTTGAGATTTTGCTCTATTTAGGCGAAAACCAGAAAAGGATCCAAACCCCTCAATGTGTCAACAGGTCTGAGAGATCTCTCTCTGGGCTATTCATAAACAAGAGGATATCATCAGCAAATAAAGCCGACTTGATCTCCCATCTGTCATATTTTTATGCCTTCGATTATGCTATATTTATTCAGGAATCTGGATAGCGGTTGCAGAGCCAGATTGAACAATAGCGGTGATAGGGAGCACCCTTGTCTAGTTCCTTTGCTTAATTGAAAGGTATGTGACAATAAGCCTGGCGTGTAAACCCTGACCCTCGGGTTATGGTATAGTTTCTTCAGGAAGGCTCTGAAATTTCCCTGCTGGTCCAGCCATGGCCACCTCACATTGTCAAATGCCTTTTCAGCATTGAGTGTATAATAAGATTTAAAACATTATTATGCACGGGGAACCCCTTAAGGGTCTTGGCTTTAGGCCCCCAAACATGACATCTTGCACAGAGATGATTTCACTTCCTCCACCCCCATGGTGGAACGCACCATATCAAGGAGCTCATCCATATCCTCCGATGAAAAGAGAAATGTCTTATTGTCAGACCCTGAAGAAGCCCAAGGGTCCTCAGAATACCCTAAAGTTTCAGGATCAGATGAAACCACCTTGCCTGACTCAGATGAAGGATCTTCCAGGACTAATTTACTCTTCTTAGGTGGAGGAGTCATAACAGGGGGTGGCGGCTGGGATATAGCCAACATGGAAGATTGGACCTCCTGTCTAATAAGGGACTTGATATCGTCAATGAGGGACGGCTGTTCAGCACGTAAGACATCATCTGTGCACGGTTGGCACAGTTTCTTTTTGTGCGAAGCAGGCAATTTAACAGAGCAGATCCCACACTTTCGGGCAGATAACTTCTCTTTCTCCTTTTTGGGGCCAGAAGCTTTGTCTCCCTACAGAAAAAGGACCTGTAAGGCACCAGAAGAACACAGACCCAAAGAAATGGGAGACCCATATCCTGCTACTTACAGTATGGTGATGAACGCTGGGCTCTGCAGATGCAGGAACAAGTGCTTTGTCACTGTCCATGATGGCCTGCTAGTACTAACCAGGTCCACCCTGGTAACCCTCTGAGGGCAAAGGGTTCAAAGGAGCTTCAGGGGGATGGCTGAATGCACCTTCAGCACCTAGATTCCTAGCTGCTAGTGATGGGCAGTCCGGTTCTTTTTGATGAGCCGGCTCTTTCGGCTCAGTTCACTAAAAAGAGTCGGCTCTTTCGGCTCAAAAAACGGCTCTTTTTTACAATAATCCTCTGCTACACCCTGTCATGAATACTGAACCTCCCCTGTACAGTGAGAGCCTCATTCTACACCTTAGTATGTATCTAGTGAAGCAGTAAAGACTTATTAGCATTATTGTTTCCTCAGATTGTCAGCTCTTCTGGACAGGGTCCTCGCTCCTCATTTGTATTCTCAACTTTTATTGCTTTCTAATATGTGGTGTTTTTTGTACATGTCCTTATTAGTAAATGCTCTGATATGTGTCAGTCCTAATTCTTAAATATAAAGGTTGCAATTACTGTGCTATGTCACTGTATGTGCAACATACACTGTACATACTACACACATTGTACACACATACTGTACACATACACACATACTGTACATACACACACACTGTACACACATACTGTACACACATACATACACTGTACACACATACTGTACACACATACATACACACATACTGTACATACACACATTGTACACACATACTGTACACACACACATTGTACACACATACTGTACACACACACACTGTACACACATACATACACTGTACACACATACATACACACATTGTACACACATACTGTACATACACACATTGTACACACATACTGTACACACACACATTGTACACACATACTGTACACACACACACTGTACACACATACTGTACACACATACATACACACATTGTACACACATACTGTACACACACACATTGTACACACATACTGTACACACACACATTGTACACACATACTGTACACACACACATACACACATTGTACACACATACTGTACACACACACATTGTACACACATACTGTACACACACACATTGTACACACATACTGTACACACATACATACACACATTGTACACACATACTGGTCACACACACATTGTACACACATACTGTACACACACACATTGTACACACATACTGTACACACATACATACACACATTGTACACACATACTGTACACACATACATACACACATTGTACACACATACTGTACACACATACATACACACATTGTACACACATACTGTACACACATACATACACACATTGTACACACATACTGTACACATATACATACACACATACTGTACACATATACATACACACATACTGTACACACATACATACACACATACTGTACACACATACATACACACATTGTACACACATACTGTACACACATACATACACACATTGTACACACATACTGTACACACATACATACACACATTGTACACACATACTGTACACACATACATACACACATTGTACACACATACTGTACACACATACATACACACATTGTACACACATACTGTACACACATACATACACACATACTGTACACACATACTGTACACACATACATACACACATACTGTACACACATACATACACACATACTGTACACACATTGTACACACATACTGTACACACATACACACATACTGTACACACATACTGTACACACATACATACACACATACTGTACACACATACATACACACATTGTACACACATACTGTACACACATACATACACACATTGTACACACATACTGTACACACATACATACACACATTGTACACACATACTGTACACACATACATACACACATACTGTACACACATACATACACACACTGTACACATACATACACACACTGTACACACATACTGTACACACATACATATACACATTGTACACACATACTGTACACATACTGTACACACATATATACACACACAAGATATACACGCACAATATATACACACACACGATATATATACACACATGATATATACACACACATATGATAAATACACACCCACATGATATACACACACACATGATATATACACACACATGATATATACACACACACAATATATACACACACACGATATATATACACACACATGATATATATACACACACACGATATATACACACACACATATGATATATATACACACATGATATATACACACATATGATATATATACACACACACACGATATATACACACACACATGATATATACACACACACACACGATATATACACACACACATGATATACACACACACACACACATGATATACACACACACATATATATACACACACACGATATATATATACACACATGATATACACACACACATATGATATATACACACACACATGATATATACACACACACATGATATACACACACACATGATATACACACACACACACGATATACACACACACGATATACACACACACACGATATACACACACACACGATATACACACACACATATGATATATACACACACACGATATATATACACACACAATATATATATACACACACACATGATAAATACACACACATGATATATACACACACACACACTATATACACACACACACACGATATACACACACATGATAAATACACACACACATATGATATATACACACACAATATATATACACACACATATGATATATACACACACACGATATATATACACACACACATATGATATATACACACACACAATATATATATACACACACACATGATAAATACACACACATATGATATATACACACACACACACGATATACACACACATGATAAATACACACACACATATGATATATACACACACACAATATATATACACACACACATGATATACACACACACACATATGATATATACACACACATGATATACACACACAGCGCCTTCCATTAAACATTGAAGAGATGGAGACAGAACATTTTGTTAAAGATTTTCTCTTTTTTTTATACCAGAAAAAAAAAACTTAAGGGGTTAAACACCAGTCCTGGATGTCAGTAGGCCAACTCCACTGGGCACTATGTGCTGACTCCCTATTACACTGCCTCTATATACAATTATTGAAGCTGCACCTATATCTCTCCATGTTTTGCCTAAAATCCTATTCCTTACCCAACAACAGCTCTATTCTCCCCTGCAGTGTCCTCCTGACTAAAGACTGAGAAGATGATCAATGATAATAAATAAACTGAGTCCTCCTACACATCCCATATGCAGATAAGGTCAGGGAAACTTAACCCATAAACATGCTGCTGGTCTTGTGCCCACTGCCCTGAGGAAGAAACAATGTGTGTGTATAGCTTTAATTGGGAGAAGGGGCTTCACGCCATGTGTTGGAAACTTTGTTTACACTTCCAGTGTTAGCTCACTTATCTCCTGGCTGCTCCTCCCAGTCACAGTCAGGCTAAATAAAGCTGCCAGCAGAGGGTAAAAAAAAAAAAAAATAAAACACGGCTCTCTGGCTCGTTCACTGTGAAGAGTCGGCTCTTATCAGTCACATGAAAGAGCCGGCTCAATGTGTCGGATCGTTCGCGAACGACACATCACTACTAGCTGCCAATAGACACAGAGGCCTTCCTGTATTGAAGCAAGACGGGGCGCTTTGAAAGCGGGCCCTCAGCGTTAGTAAGACTCCTCCTATGGGTCCAGCAGAAGAGATTCCGACCGCCAAGAGCAAGAGGAGCACTGGATAAGCTGCCAGAGAAGGTCAGCCGGCCGGGAACGTAAAGCAGAAGTGACACGGTAACCTTCGCAACATCACTTCCGGAAGGCGTGAACACCGGCCGGCGGCGCCTAGGGAGGAGAACGACGCAGAGCTCAGAGAGGCTCTCGGTCATCCACAGCTCCGCTCCCCCAGGAGAGTGTGGGAGGAGCGGTCAAGGAAGATCCCAGAATCACATGGCCATCATGGAGACGGGAGTGGCACCAGCAGGAAAAAGAGAGCCAAAGCTTTGTGACCTCAGCTGCCTGGTACATGCAAGTCCACAGTGCCCCTAGTCACCGGCCACAGGCAGCACCGAAGTAACCTCTTCATGCCCCATAGGGGACAGGAAAAATACAAGGGGTGCAGGAAGGGGAGGGGTATTTATCCTCTTTGTGTTTCCTGTCCCCTATTTAGGGCGGGGAAGCAACCCCCATTCTGTTGTCATGGAAGGTTCTAGAGAAATAAAAAATAAAAGAGTAAGATTGTCGTGAGGCCACCCGTGGTGCGTGGCCAGCTGTAGCCACCACAGCAGTCAGGACCTCTGGGTATGGTGGGAGTTGCAGCCAAGATGATGCGCCCTCCACGGATAGGGCTGGTCCCCAGGGCTTTCGTGTAGATGGTGCGGATGAAAGGGAAGAAACTTGTCTATATTCTCAGGCAGCCTCAAGCTGCCTGGTCCCTGTGTCGATAGGCCCCGTCCTGAGCGCGCAATTAAGAGTCACACAAAGTTTGAGCTTTTACTGGGTTTTACAGAAGCTCCGCAGTTCACACAGGACAACAGTTCACAAGCGGCTCCACTCACAAACTAGCAGCTGGGACAGTTTGTTAACAGCACTCCCTCTCTGGTTCCATTCAGGCCTTGTTCTCTATTCCGCATGCTAGTTACGGGCCAGCTGTCACAGGCTTTTCTGGGGGCTCTGTCTGACCCCCTAACCCAGTTCGACTGCCTTCCCTTTACTGCACCAGCGGGTAGGTTCCAGGCATAAAGTCCCTTCACCCCGCCGGTTCATCTGTGGTTGTGGCACACAGCAACCGGCCACTTCAACAGGGCCGGCACCCTGGCTTCGACCCGGTCCCCTGGTGACTCGGACACACCGTGGACCCCTTCTTGCTTCCCTCGGTACGTAGCCTGGAACCCGGGCTAGCCCATACATTGGCACAGGCCGCCAGGTCTGGGTTCTTCATGTCCGGTGTCTCAGGGACTAGGCTGCCAGGCGTCTCTGCTTAGGTGTTCTATCCCGTCCTCTTTCCCCTCTCTTCCCACTACTCTTCTCCTTTCCCTAACTTAGTGTTCCTGGGTTTTAGTCCAATTTCTCCACCCTTTACTGGGCTCTCCTCTCCTCACTTGATCCCTCCCGCTATCCTTGCCTGACATGAAGTAACTAGGACTAGGGATCGGGGGATGTTTGTTCGGGGTGACCAACTTACCAGTCCCAGCTGCTATACCACTTAGTAGCGACCGGTCCGCCACATATGCTCCTGCACAGGGCTCTGTATGGGAGTTGAGCAGTCATGGCTCCATTCTCTTGCAGATCGTGTAATCTTCCCCTCTCAGGTCTTCCCGTCTCCATCACATTCTCCTGGGGAAGAGGGATCTCACACCCTTATATCCAGGGACTGGGGCCCAGTGGATCTTCCCCCAATGTCTTTTTGCACATATCCCTTATGGACTGTATTTGCAAGGGCAGTCCTGTCAGTGCTGAGAATCTCAACCCCGGCATTCTCCCTGGGGAGGGGGCGTTCTGCTCCAAGAGGGTCCCTGCTGAAGCCGGGGAATGCTGCTGTGCTGTCCTGCTGCTTTTTAGTGATATAAACAGTTTACACTAAAATATCCTATGGAGGTTCCTGTGTACAGTCATAAGAAAAAGTTTGGGCACCCCTCTTAATCTTACTCATTTTTTTTTGTTTTTAATATTGGGTTTTTGCAACAGCTATGTCAGTGTGATCTATGTAATAACTGATGGACACAGTAATATTTCAGTGTGATCTATGTAATAACTGAAGGACACAGTAATATTTCAGTGTGATCTATGTAATAACTGATGGACACAGTAATATTTCAGTGTGATCTATGTAATAACTGATGGACACAGTAATATTTCAGTGTGATCTATGTAATAACTGATGGACGCAGTAATATTTCAGTGTGATCTATGTAATAACTGATGGACACAGTAATATTTCAGTGTGATCTATGTAATAACTGATGGACACAGTAATATTTCAGTGTGATCTATGTAATAACTGATGGACACAGTAATATTTCAGTGTGATCTATGTAATAACTGATGGACACAGTAATATTTCAGTGTGATCTATGTAATAACTGATGGACGCAAAAAATATCTCAGTGTGATCTATGTAATAACTGATGGACGCAAAAAATATCTCAGTGTGATCTATGTAATAACTGATGGACGCAGTAATATTTCAGTGTGATCTATGTAATAACTGATGGACACAGTAATATTTCAGTGTGATCTATGTAATAACTGAAGGACACAGTAATATTTCAGTGTGATCTATGTAATAACCGATGAACACAGTAATATTTCAGTGTGATCTATGTAATAACTGATGGACACAGTAATATTTCAGTGTGATATATTAATAACTGATGGACGCAGTAATATTTCAGTGTGATCTATGTAATAACCGATGGACACAGTAATATTTCAGTGTGATCTATGTAATAACTGATGGACACAGTAATATTTCAGTGTGATCTATGTAATAACTGATGGACACAGTAATATTTCAGTGTGATCTATGTAATAACTGATGGACACAGTAATATTTCAGTGTGATCTATGTAATAACTGATGGACACAGTAATATTTCAGTGTGATCTATGTAATAACTGATGGACGCAGTAATATTTCAGTGTGATCTATGTAATAACTGATGGACACAGTAATATTTCAGTGTGATCTATGTAATAACTGATGGACACAGTCATATTTCAGTGTGATCTATGTAATAACTGATGGACACAGTAATACTTCAGTGTGATCTATGTAATAACTGATGGACACAGTAATATTTCAGTGTGATCTATGTAATAACTGATGGACACAGTAATATTTCAGTGTGATCTATGTAATAACTGATGGACACAGTAATATTTCAGTGTGATCTATGTAATAACTGATGGACACAGTAATATTTCAGTGTGATCTATGTAATAACTGAAGGACACAGTAATATTTCAGTGTGATCTATGTAATAACTGATGGACACAGTAATATTTCAGTGTGATCTATGTAATAACTGATGGACACAGTAATATTTCAGTGTGATCTATGTAATAACTGAAGGACACAGTAATATTTCAGTGTGATCTATGTAATAACTGATGGACACAGTAATATTTCAGTGTGATCTATGTAATAACTGATGGACACAGTAATATTTCAGTGTGATCTATGTAATAACTGATGGACGCAGTAATATTTCAGTGTGATCTATGTAATAACTGATGGACACAGTAATATTTCAGTGTGATCTATGTAATAACTGATGGACACAGTAATATTTCAGGATTGAAATGAGGTTTATTGTAGTAACCGAAAATGTGAAATATGCATTATTTCAAAAATTAACAGGTGCAAAAGTATGGGCACCTCAACAGAAAAGTGACATTAATATTTAGTAGATCCACCTTTTGCCTCTAGTGGCTTCCTGTAGCTGTTAATGAGTTCTGGATCCTGGATGGAGGGATTTGGGACCATTCCTCTTTACAAAACAATTCCAGCTCTGTTAAGTTTGATGGTCGCCGAGCATGGACATTCCCACAGATGTTCAATGATATTCAGGTCTGGGGACTGGGATGGCCATTCCAGAACATTGTATTTTTCCTCTGCATGAATGCCTGAGTAGATTTGGAGAGGTGTTTTGGATCATTGTCTTGCTGAAAGATCCATCCCCGGCATAACTTCAACTTTGACACTTATTCTTGAACATTATTCTCAAGAATCTGCTGATACTGAGTGGAATCCATGCGACCCTCAACTTTAACAAGATTCCCGATGCCGTCATTGGCCACACAGTCCCAAAGCATGATGGACCCTCCCCCAAATTTGACAGTGGGTAGCAAGTGTTTTTCTGGAATGCTGTTTTTGTGGCGCCATGTATAACGCCTTGTTGCATGACCAAACAACTCAATCTTTGTTTCATCAGTCCACAGGACCTTCTTCCAAAATGAAACTGGCTTGTCCAAATATGCTTTTGCATACCTCAGGCGACTCTGTTTGTGGCGTGCATGCAGAAGCGGCTTCTTTCGCATCACTCCCCCATACAGCTTCTCCTTGTGCAGTGTGCGATGTATTGTCGACCGATGCACAGTGACACCATCTGCAGCAAGATGATGCTGCAGGTCTTTGGAGGTGGTCTGTGGATTGTTCTTGACTGTTCTCACCATTCTTCTTTTCCTTTGATATTTTTGATGGTCTGCCACTTCTGGCCTTTACAAGAACTGTCCCTGTGGTCTTCCATTTCCTTACTATGTTCCTCACAGTGGAAACTGACAGGTTAAATGTCTGAGACAACTTTTTGTATCCTTCCCCTGAACAACTATGTTGAACAATCTTTTTTTCAGATCATTTGAGAGCTGTTTTGAGGAGCCCATGATGCCACTCCTCAGAGAAGATGCAACTAGGAGAACAACTTGCAAGTGGACACCTGAAATAGCTTTTCTCATGATTGGATACACCGGGCTATGAAGTACAAAGCTCAATGAGGTTACCAAACCAATTTAGTGTTTCAGTAAGTCAGAAAAAAGTAGTTAGGAGTATTCAAATCATGAAAATCAGAAGGGTGCCCATACTTTGGCACCTGTTCAATTTTGAAATAATGCATATTTCACATTTTTGGTTAGTTCAATAAACCTCATTTCAATCCTGAAATATTACTGTGTCCATCAGTTATTACATATATCACACTGAAATAGCTGGTGCAAAAAAACAATTTTAAACAAAAAAAAATGAGTAAGATTAAGAGGGGTGCCCAAACTTTTTTATATGAATGTAATTGCCTGCAGGTGGGGTGGATGTCCAGGGCCTCAGACCCACCAACTGCTTAATAGACTGCTGAGAAGTGCAGTGCAGCTTGTGAGGTCGGAGCACAGAACAGGGAACGGGTTACATAGAAGATACAAAATCCAAACATCATTGTACCAAGCGGAGAATAAGTGACTGTAGAGGCCACTACTCACCTGGGCGGTGATCTGTAGGGATCTCCTCTGTCCTCCGCTCATCACCCCTCACATAGGTCTCTGGAGGATTAATATGGGGCAGATCTTCACCCTGAAACAAAGATTGTAAAAGTCACAGACAGATGTAGAAGTCCCATCTGTGATCAGCTGTAATCTGCCATCTCCACCCATCTCATTACACAAGTATAACACATCTAATAGTGGAGGAGAAAACAAGACTGAGACAAGATCTTCACAGCCGTCTACACATCATAGGGAGATCTCATCACACCTTCTCTCCATCTACCTGATCATCCGGAGGAACATCGGGATCTTCTGGATTACAGTCCTGTGGGAGAAGAGGACGGGGACATCTCTCTGGTGTTGTCCTCTTACTGGATAGACCTGGAGGAGACACATACAGGACTGAATTCATTCTTTACATACAGATCATTATAGGCCGTGTGTATTTAGCCCTATTACCTGGTGATGTGAGGGGATCCTCCATCATGACTATGTCCTTGTACAGATCTCTGTGTCCTTCTAAATACTCCCACTCCTCCATGGAGAAATAGACGGAGACGTCCTGACACCTTATAGGAACCTGACACATACAATGATAGCCGCATTGTCATCATTCCCCCATCCTTCATAGCGTTACTGTATAATGTCCCAGCAGCAGCATTCCCAGCAGTGTCACCTCTCCAGTCAGCAGCTCAATCATCCTGTAGATGAGTTCTAGGATCTTCTGCTCATTGATGTCCTCATGTATCAGGGGGTGAGGTGGAGGCCCCGTGATTGGGCTCAGGGCTCTTCCCTCACACTGTACAGGGTCCTGACAGCACAGATCACTCCAGCTCTTCTTCACCACTGTGTAATCCTGGTTATGGAGAGGAGACACATTAATAAATCTCCTCCAGACACTCCAGAGTCTTCACCTCTCCAGCTCTGTCCGTTATTCTGTCCATAGATAAGAATGATGTCATGTGACATTGTCATCTCTCACCTCTCCAGTAACAAGGAAGAGGATCTCTAGGGTGAGGGGTAAGATCCTCTCCGCCATCTTGTCCCTGTCCAGATCCATCCTTGATGGTCAATCAGGAGAATTCTCTTCTATAGAAGATGTGAGAGGATCGATATTGTAGAGACCTGAATGGGGGAAGAGACGATGGAACATCAGAAAGATCCTGTGTAATAATACAATTACTGGAGACTCCGATCACCATAGGCAGAACTGATGGTGACAAGACTGGAACATGACAACACCTTGTACACACGGCTCCGCTCCGTAAGCCTCGGACATGCGCAGCTCCGCATGTAGCGGAGCCGTGTGTGTGTGTACGTCGTGCATGTAGCGGAGCCGTGTGTGTGTACGTCGTGCATGTAGCAGAGCCGTGTGTGTACGTCGTGCATGTAGTAGAGCCGTGTGTTGTACGTCGTGATGTAGCAGAGCCGTGTGTGTGTACGTCGTGCATGTAGCGGAGCCGTGTGTGTAGTCGTGCACGTAGCAGAGTGTGTGTGTCGTGTGCAGTAGCAGAGCCGTGTGTGTGTACGTTTGCATGTAGCAGAGCCGTGTGTGTAGTTGTGCACGTAGCAGAGCCGTGTGTGTACGTTGTGCATGTAGCAGAGCCGTGTGTGTACGTTGTGCATGTAGCAGAGCCGTGTGTGTACGTTGTGCATGTAGCAGAGCCGTGTGTGTACGTCGTGCATGTAGCAG
Source organism: Allobates femoralis (assembly GCA_033576535.1). NCBI lineage: Eukaryota > Metazoa > Chordata > Amphibia > Anura > Aromobatidae > Allobates > Allobates femoralis. The sequence goes on from JARQOC010000013.1 coordinate 13,408,935, forward strand.
AGCCGTGTGTGTACGTCGTGCATGTAGCAGAGCCGTGTGTACATCGTGTATATAACAAGAGCCGTGTGTGTACGTCGTGTATATAACAAGAGCCGTGTGTACGTCGTGTATATAACAAGAGCCGTGTGTGTACGTCGTGTATATAACAAGAGCCGTGTGTGTACGTCGTGTATATAACAAGAGCCGTGTGTGTACGTCGTGTATATAACAAGAGCCGTGTGTGTACGTCGTGATTAAAACAAGAGCCGTGTGTGTACGTCGTGATGTATACACACGCCGTGTGTGTACGTCGTGTATATAGCAGAGCCGTGTGTGTACGTCGTGTATGTAACAAGAGCCGTGTGTGTACGTCGTGACGTACAAGAGTCGTGTGTGTACGTCGTGATTAACAGAGCCGTGTGTGTACGTCGTGCATGTAACAAGAGCCGTGTGTGTACGTGTGAATAACAAGAGCTGTGTGTGTACGTTGTGAATAACAAGAGCGTGTGTGTACGTCGTGCATATAACAAGAGCCGTGTGTGGTGTGTATATAGCAGAGCCGTGTGTGTACGTTGTGCGTTAACAGAGCCGTGTGTGTCCGTTGTGTCACTTAAGAAAGAGCCGTGTGTGTACGTTGTGCATATAACAGAGCAGAGTCGTGTGTGTACGTTGTGCACTAGCAGAGCCAGTGTGTGTACGCTGTGATAGCAGAGCCGTGTGTGTACGTTGTGTATACAGAGCCGTGTGTGTACGTTGTGCTAGTAACAGAGCCGTGTGTGTACGTGTGCACGTAGCAGAGCCGTGTGTGTACGTTGTGAAATAGACAGAGCCGTGTGTGTACGTTGTGTACTAACAGAGCCGTGTGTGTGTACGTCGTGTATATAACAGAGCCTGTGTGTGTTGTACGTGTATATAACAGAGCCGTGTGTGTACGTACGTGTATATAACAGAGCCGTGTGTGTACGTCGTGCTATATAACAGAGCCGTGTTGTACGTCGTGTCATGTACAGAGCCGTGTGTGTGTACGTCGTGCATGTACAGAGCTGTGTGTGTGTGTACGTCGTGCATGGAGCAGAGCCGTGTGTGTGTACGTCGTGTATGAAAGCAAGCCGTGTGTGTACGTCTGTGCATGTAACAGAGCTGTGTGTTCGTATGTGTATGTAGCAGAGCCGTGTGTTCGTGTGTATATGTAGTAGCAGAACCATGTGTAGTACGTTGTGTATGTAAGCTGAGCTTGTGTGTTCGTTGTGTATGTAAGAGCCCTTGTGTTGTACGCGGAGCATTGGTATGTAGCGGAACCATGTGTGATGTACGTTGTTATGAGCTAAGCTGTGTTCATATGTTGTGTATGTAGTGGAGCCATGTGTATGTAGCGGGTGTGACGTACGTGTTGTGTATGTCAGCTGAGCTGTGTGTGTATGCTGTGTATGTAGTGGGCCAGTGTATGTACGTTGGGTATGTAGTGTAGCCGTGTGTATATGTATGTTGTGTATGTAGCAGAGCTGCGTGTGTATGTTGTTTATGTAGTGAAGCCGTGTATGTATGAATGTGTTTGTAGTGGAGCCGTGTGTGTATGTTGTGTATGTAGAGGAGCAGTGTGCATACATTGTGTATGTGGCGCCCCTACGGTCTAGTTACACAAAGGAGTACTGCACCCATCCCACGAGTGTAGTATTCCTGTTTCAGTAAACAGCATGGTAAGTCCAGACACCCATAAAAGCGCCCAACACACCCGGTCCCAGGACGGTAAACGGACCCGATAGAGGGAGGGCACAGTTAGTCATTGGGACGGAGGTTAGAAAGCTGTAGGGTGGCAAGTTAGTTGAGTCAGTCGGCAGGAAGCAGTGAAAGGAGGATCCGGAGGACTTGAGCACGAGGAGCTCATCCTGGGTCTCAGACAGCAGACTGCAGAGAGGCAGAGGGAGCCCTAGGGGTACGGGCAGTGAGCGATCCACCCATGCTCCTGAATCTGAAGAAAAGCAGAAGTGCAGGTTGAGAACAAGGGGATCGGCCCCGAAAGTGTCGAGAAGACTCTACGCTCCAACCACGGAACCAGAGGCCATGAGATCTAGAGGAGCTGTGGCCAACTCCCAACACATCCACCGAGAAGGCACCAGTACTAGGGTCAGGGGATTTAGATGGCGCCCGAGAGGACCCGTGGGCTGCCGGATTGGGGCACTGTGTGCGGAGACGCGAAAGGAGAGAGGCGGACAGGCAGCGCTGAGAGAGAAAGCAACCCATGAAGTAACAAAATATAAAAGGTGGTGTCTTGGACGAGCTATCCTGGTTGTTGAGGACTATATGGACAGATTGTGCAAGGACATACCCTGTAACACCGCTAACTGAGAAGTTAAGTAAACCAGGTTAGAACACAACTGTGTGGAGACTGTTCATCTCCCACCTGCAGAGCGGTAGACTGATAAGAAGCACAGGCCGCAGAAGACCTGACTGTGATTCGCCTCTCCTGGCAGAGACAACCCTGCTAGTCCCTTCATCACACAGGTTGCCCTGGGGAAACGCTCCACCCATGGGGAGCGAAACCACCACAGCTGCCATCCCATTGCCCCCAGAGGTCCCGCACCGCTGCGTCGCCCAGCGTTATGGGCCAGGTCTTGACCTCCGTGGCTACTCAGCAGAACTGTTGCCCGGTTCAGAGTACCGCATGACTGGGGGGGGGGGTCAACTTGGCGTCATGAACAGGATGATAAGCCCCAGTGTCGCCCAGTCGCATGCGCTCTCAGGACTGTATTGAAAATACTCTACTTTTGAGGCCAGAGTAATGGTGGCCGCAATAAAGTGAAGCCATGTGCTGGCTGGGGGGCGTGCCGCAGTCCTCCATCGTGGGCCGGGCCAGCACAGAGCGAAGAAAATGGCCTACACCCCCTTCGTCCTGCGCCCAGGAGACTGGATTGCTCCACCCCGATGTGTGGCTGACAGCAAAACCGAAAGGAACAGCCCACAGAAGGAGGGAGAAGAGAGGAGTTCTGTACTGGCAGAGCAGCAGGGTGTAGCGCGTGGGACACTGGAGAGGAGCCCAGTTGGCGCCATGGAGAAAGGAGGTCAGGAGAACCCGGAGCATAGGGTGGCAGTGGAAGACTCCCCCAGCCATCTGAAGGACCTGAACTGGCTGCCTGCTATGAACCTGGACTCTCAAAGAAGAGGTGCGGGATCTGGGTTGCCATCTTCTCCGAACCCAGACGGCCACGGTGGGGAGGTGGAGGCAGACTCTACTGCAAGGGGATGCCCAGCAATGGGCCACTTCGCGCCCAGTCTCCCTGGAGCCCGATGGCATCGCACTGGAGGAACCCCATGCCGGGAAGGATGATGGTGGAGGTACTGGCGTTGCCCCAGTAGAGAGGAAGACCCTGATAGGGCCTGTTAAACACACCCTTGCGCCCCAAACCCTGGCCAGCGGCTATCATTCCTGGCCACCAGGTGACAGGGAAGGACTAGCCAAACCGCTGGCCCCAGAATCCCCAGCCCAAGAAGTCCACGGGGAACCGGTAGTGTTCAGGTGGGAGAACCCGAGCAGAGAGCTGATAGGGTTCCCGGGGAAGGCGCGAGTGGGAGAAGCCATGGTGGAGGTCCTAAGCTGGTAGGAGCATGTCCAGCAGCGGGTTGCCCAGTGGGAGGCGGAGGAAAACTGGAGAGCTCAACAGAGGGCCTTAGAGGAGAGAAACATGAGGGCGAAGGCGGAGGCCCGCAAGGCTTGGTCCACAGCTAGTGGTCTGCGGAAACGGGATACCGTTGCGACCTTTGACCTCCGAAGAGGCTGGGGTTTCATCAGACTAACAGGGGCAGCTGTGGAACTTTTCATATCTGGTTGGGATGTCGAGGAGCACATGCCCAAAGGCTGCCCGGTCAGGGATCTGCACCCCTGGGACAGGGTCACTTTTACCAGGCAGGAAGGAGAGCGAGGACCGTATGCCCTCCGAGTAAAGCGGGTGCGTTCCAAGGTTGCTGCGACAGGCCTGCTCCATCTAAAGAGCAGGGCACACAGACATCCGTTGTGGAAGGTGACTAGAGAAAGTCCCCGGCTGCCTAGTTTTACTTTGGCTGATAATTAAAGCTAGGGTGAAGCCCACGTATTTGTTCTCCATTATTTATTTTCCGCACTATGACGGCAGGATGGTTACACTAATGTGTATGACAACCAAGCACAGACACCGGTACAGAATGTGGGAGTGCAGTCTGAGTGCAACAGCCAATCACAGAGGCTCTGACAGAGAGGGAGCGTCTGTGATTGGTCTTTGTAGTTCAGTGCAGTGACTATTGATGAAGCTTAATGGGCGGTCCAAGAAGCAGCATCGGGAGGGCAGGAGACTGGTGAGCTCTATCTACCGAGACCCGCATGCGCAGTAGGCAAAACCGGATCCAGCGCCCATTCACTTTCAGATTAATTTATACTGGATTCTTCCGGATCTGGTTGGTGGCAGTTTGTTGCCGACCCCAAAAAACGCTACATATTGTGATTTTGGATGTCAGCAAAATAAGGTTTCTGCCACATCAAGTAGAAACCGGATGTAACCGCATGTGCTGGAGCCACAATGAAAGTCAACAGAGACAATCCGGATCCGGCATCACCTGGTAGAGTCCAAATTCTGCCGGAGGGAAGAAAGACCCAATGTGTGAGAGCAGCTAAGTCTATTCTCACCATCCTACAACCTGTAGACCCATAGTAATAGTGTCACATCGCCATTGGACTCGGTGGCTGGGAGGAGCCGGATTCCTTCGGCTGGTGGCGCCGGTAATAGGAGGGCCTTGTCCTCATATGGAACCGCTCCCGCGACGTCTGCCTCTGTCGCTGAGCGCCGCTGTGTTTCCCCTCTGGGTGGTGTTGGTCGCAGAGGAAAGGGCCCTGCAGAGGTGTCCGTTAGGCGCAGCCTGCGTTCTTCTGTCAGAGGAGGCGTGGGTGGAGCCAGTCGTGCATCTCCATCTGGCCTGGATCTAGGGGCGGTCCGGATGAGGTCATCAGGTTGTGAGCTCCAGCCTATGGGAGGTAGCCGTGCCCTTCAAGTACATTGGAGCCTGGCTTGCAGGCCGCCAGATATAGTTTTGGTTCCCCAGTGATAGTGTGTGTTTAGTTTCGTGTCTGACCTTGCCTGGATTTCTGACTCTGCCTCTGCCTATTGATTTTGTACCTCAGCTGCCCTCTTGGTTTTGCCCTTGACCTTTGCCTGGATTTCTGACTCTGCCTCTGCCTATTGATTTTGTACCTCAGCTGCCCTCTTGGTTTTGCCCTTGACCTTTGCCTGGATTTTTGACTCTGCTACTGCCTGACGATTTTGTACCTTCGCTCCCTCTCGGTTTTGACTCGGACATCTGACTTCGTTTTTCGGGTCTTGATTTTCCCTGGCGACCTCCCCGGCTCTGTTGCTCATATAGGCAGCTACCCCTGGGCTCCGCTATAATTCCAGATCCCTGTATAGGGTGTTAAGGGTCTCGGGGTTTCTCGGGGTGCTGCCTACCAGCAGCTCGGCCTCACAGCGGATGGTCGTCACAAATAGATTTACAAAGGGAAAAATGGTGATAGATTCCTTTTAAGATGGAAAAGAACATGGCGGCCGGTAACAGCGACACAGGAACAACAAGATGGAAGAGAACATGGCGGCCGGTGACAGCGACACAGGAACAAGATGGAAGAGAACATGGCGGCCGGTGACAGCGACACAGGAACAACAAGATGGAAGAGAACATGGCAGCCGGTGACAGCGACACAGGAACAACAAGATGGAAGAGAACATGGCGGCCGGTCACAGCAACAGAGGAACAAAATGGAGGAGAACATGGCGGCCGGTAACAGCGACACAGGAACAAGATGGAGAACATGGCGGCCGGTCACAGCGACATAAGAACAATATGGAGAACATGGCGGCCGGTCACAGCAACACAGGAACAATATGGAGAACATGGGGGCCGGTCACAGCGACACAGGAACAATATGGAGAACATGGGGGCCGGTCACAGCGACACAGGAACAATATGGAGAACATGGCGGAAAATCACAGCGACACAAGAAAAAGAAGGAGAACATGGCGGCCAGTCACAGCGACACAGGAACAAGATGGAGAACATGACGGCCGCTCACAGCGACACAAGAACAATATGGAGAACATGGCGGCCGGTCACAGCGACACAGGAACAAGATGGAGAACATGGCGGCCGGTCACAGCGACACAAAGAACAAGATAGAGAACATGGCGGCCGGTCACAGCGACACAAGAACAATATGGAGAACATGGCGGCCGGTCACAGCGACACAAGAACAAGATAGAGAACATGGCGGCCGGTCACAGCGACACAAGAACAATATGGAGAACATGGCGGCCGGTCCCAGCGACACAAGAACAAGATAGAGAACATGGCGGCCGGTCACAGCGACACAAGAACAATATGGAGAACATGGAGGCCGGTCACAGCGACACAGGAACAATATGGAGAATATGGCGGCCGGTCACAGCGACACAAGAACAATATGGAGAACATGGCGGCCGGTCACAGCGACACAAGAACAAGATAGAGAACATGGCGGCCGGTCACAGCGACACAAGAACAATATGGAGAACATGGAGGCCGGTCACAGCGACACAGGAACAATATGGAGAACATGGAGGCCGGTCACAGCGACACAGGAACAATATGGAGAACATGGCGGCCGGTCACAGCGACACAAGAACAATATGGAGAACATGGCAGCCGGTCACAGCGACACAAGAACAAGATGGAAGAGAACATGGCAGCCGGTCACAGCAACAGAGGAACAAGATGGAGAACATGGCGGCCGGTCACAGCAACAGAGGAACAAGATGGAGAACATGGCAGCCGGTCACAGCAACAGAGGAACAAGATGGAGAACATGGCAGCCGGTCACAGCAACAGAGGAACAAGATGGAGAACATGGCGGCCGGTCACAGCAACAGAGGAACAAGATGGAGAACATGGCAGCCGGTCACAGCAACAGAGGAACAAGGTGGAGAACATGGCGGCCGGTCACAGCAACAAGATGGAGAACATGGCGGCCGGTCACAGCAACGGAGGAACAAGATGGCGAACATGGCGGCCGGTCACAGCGACACAGGAACAACAAGATGGAGGAGAACATGGCGGCCGGTCACAGCAACAGAGGAACAAGATGGAGAACATGGCAGCCGGTCACAGCAACAGAGGAACAATATGGAGAACATGGCGGCCGATCTCAGCAACAGAGGAACAAGGTGGAGAACATGGCGGCCGGTCACAGCGACACAGGAACAAGATGGAGGAAAACATGGCGGCCGGTCACAGTTGCTCTGTTCCCCGGGGGCCGGTGCTTCTCTAACATCAGGGGCTCAGGCTGCTGCTTTCTCCTCTATTCTTTACACTGCAGATGAATTTGGTAAATCTTTCTGCTGTGTAACTAGATCAGCCGAAGATCAGTACAAGGAGAGCGGCTGCAGTGTAAAGCATGGTGAGGCATGATGGCCGGCGTCAGCACCCATGGAAGTGTTGGGGCCCTTAATAAACAAGGAGGTCCGTTCTCTTTCGCAAACACCATCTGTGCCACTTGCTGGACGATGTCCCCGCAGATGTATTGGGCTTGGGGTAACTGTCTCTCGCTCCCTGTGTCTCTCCAGATTCTGGACTGTGCGGCTGATGAATAGTCATAATCCGGCAGCAGAGACCCAGGACGTCACCGGGGGCGGGGCTGATCCCATGCAATCACCAGGAAGAGAACACAGAGCACAGGAGAGACCACAAGGGGGAGACATCACACAGAAGGGAATATATTAGGGGGGGGGGCTATACCATATGTGGCCCCAATGATGCCGCCCGGCAGAGGGAGGAGCCTGTCACACCGCTCCCAACAACAACCAATAAGAATCCTTGTCTCATGCCTCACACACAGCAGGGGATGGAAGCAGTGATCGGATTGGTTGCCATGGGGACCGGCTCTCCCGCTCTTTCTCTATCACTCACATCTCCCGCACACTCCGCACTCACCTAGCGAAGCGGCTTCCTTGGTGACCGGACTAATGAGGCCCCGCCCTATCCTGTGACCTCACCGAGCTCTTCCCACCGGAGCCATAGGATAGGCTGCTCAATAGTCTGAGGCCCCGCCCTCTCATGTGACGTCCCAACACAAGCAGCACACGTGACTGAGGAGGCCCCGCCTATTCCGGTGACGTCACATCCCCTAGCTCCTCCCTCTCTCGCTCCCGGTGGCGGCGGCGCTTCTTCCAGAGACATCACTGCATGACGTCACCACAGTCTATCTGTACCGGAAGTGAGTGTGCGCGAGAGGAGAGCCGGTACCATGGCAACATCGGGGCCACAGCATGAGGACGGCACTGTCACCCCCGGGGGCCACAGCATGGGGACGGCACTGTCACCCCAGAGGCCACAGCATGAGGACGGCACTGTCACCCCCGGGCCACAGCATGAGGACGGCACTGTCACCCCCGGGGCCACAGCATGGGGACGGCACTGTCACTCTCGGGGGCCACAGCATGGGGACGGCACTGTCACCCCGGGGGCCACAGCATGGGGACGGCACTGTCACCCCGGGGGCCACATCATGGGGACGGCTCTGTCACCCCCGGGGGCCACAGCATGGGGACGGCACTGTCACCCCCGGGGCCACAGCATGGGGACGGCACTGTCACCCCACGGGCCACAGCATGGGGACGGCACTGTCACCCCCGGGGCCACAGCACGGGGACGGCACTGTCACCCCACGGGCCACAGCATGAGGACAGCACTGTCACTCTCGGGGGCCACAGCATGGGGACGGTGCCGTCACCCTCGGGGGCCACAGCATGGGGATGGCATCGTCACCCTCGGGGGCCACAGCATGAGGACGGCACTGTCACCCCGGGGGGCCACAGCATGGGGACGGCACTGTCACCCCGGGGGCCACAGCATGGGGACGGCACTGTCACCCCGGGGGGCCACAGCATGGGGACGGCTCTGTCACCCCCGGGGGCCACAGCATGGGGACGGCACTGTCACCCCCGGGGCCACAGCATGGGGACGGCACTGTCACCCCTGGGGGCCACAGCACGGGGACGGCACTGTCGCCCCACGGGCCACAGCATGAGGACAGCACTGTCACTCTCGGGGGCCACAGCATGGGGACGGTGCCGTCACCCTCGGGGGCCACAGCATGGGGATGGCATCGTCACCCTCGGGGGCCACAGCATGAGGACGGCACTGTCACCCCGGGGGGCCACAGCATGGGGACGGCACTGTCACCCCGGGGGCCACAGCATGGGGACGGCACTGTCACCCCGGGGGGCCACAGCATGGGGATGGCTCTGTCACCCCCGGGGGCCACAGCATGGGGACGGCACTGTCACCCCCGGGGCCACAGCATGGGGACGGCACTGTCACCCCTGGGGGCCACAGCACGGGGACGGCACTGTCACCCCACGGGCCACAGCATGAGGACAGCACTGTCACTCTCGGGGGCCACAGCATGGGGACGGCACTGTCACCCCGGGGGGCCACAGCATGGGGACGGCTCTGTCACCCCCGGGGGCCACAGCATGGGGACGGCACTGTCACCCCCAGGGCCACAGCATGGGGACGGCACTGTCACCCCTGGGGGCCACAGCACGGGGACGGCACTGTCACCCCACGGGCCACAGCATGAGGACAGCACTGTCACTCTCGGGGGCCACAGCATGGGGACGGTGCCGTCACCCTCGGGGGCCACAGCATGGGGATGGCATCGTCACCCTCGGGGGCCACAGCATGAGGACGGCACTGTCACCCCGGGGGGCCACAGCATGGGGACGGCACTGTCACCCCGGGGGCCACAGCATGGGGACGGCACTGTCACCCCGGGGGGCCACAGCATGGGGACGGCTCTGTCACCCCCGGGGGCCACAGCATGGGGACGGCACTGTCACCCCCGGGGCCACAGCATGGGGACGGCACTGTCACCCCTGGGGGCCACAGCACGGGGACGGCACTGTCACCCCACGGGCCACAGCATGAGGACAGCACTGTCACTCTCGGGGGCCACAGCATGGGGACGGTGCCGTCACCCTCGGGGCCACAGCATGGGGATGGCATCGTCACCCTCGGGGGCCACAGCATGAGGACGGCACTGTAACCCTGGGGGGCCACATACACAGTGAAGAAAATAAGTATTTGACCCCTTGCTGATTTTGTACATTTGCCCACTGACACAGACATGAACAGTCGATCATTTTAAAGATACCGTTACACAGTTCAACATCAAGCAAGTGGGAGACATTTATTATCCTCCTGAATAGGGCCTGTGCACAATATATACCCTATGGGAATAAGCATGCTAGAAAGAGGAGGAAACCACTATGGCTAAATAAAGCGGTAAGAGGCGCAATACATGACACAAAGAAAGCATTTAGGGAATTAAAGCAAGTAGGTAGTGATGAGGCATTAAATAAATACAGAAAATTAACTTTTGTAAAAAGCAAATTAAGGCAGCAAAGATTGAGACAGAGAGACTCATTGCCAGAGAAAGTAAAAATAATCCCAAATTATTCTTTAACTACATAAATAGTAAGAAACTAAAAATTGATGGTGTTTGCCCCTTTAAAATAGTCTGGGTGAAATGGTGGATGAGGATGAGGAAAAAGCCAATATGCTAAATGACTTTTTTTCAACAGTATTTACACAAGAAAATCCCATGACAGACAATATGATCAGTGATAACAAAAATTCTCAATTAAATGTCACCTGCTTAACCCAACAGGAAGTACGGCATCGTCTAAAAATCACTAAAATTGACAAATCCCCGGGCCCGGATGGGATACACCCCAGAGTGCTGCAGGAATTAAGTACTGTCATAGATAACCATTATTTTTAATCTTTAAAGATTCCATAATAACAGGGTCTGTACCACAGGACTGGCGTATAGCAAATGTGGTGCCAATATTCAAAAAGGGGACAAAAACTGAACTTGGAAATTATAGGCCAGTAAGCTTAACCTCTACTGTGGGTAAAATCCTAGAGGGTTTTCTAAGAGATGCTATACTGGAGTATCTGAAGAGAAATAACCTCATGACCCATTATCAACATGGTTTTACGAGGGACCGTTCCTGTCAAACTAATCTGATAAGCTTCTATGAATTCCAATTGCTGGCGCTTTACCTGGCTCTTTCCAATGCCCTAGTGCTGTGGCATCAGGGTGATAGAAGGGGTTAATGACAGTTGATGATTGACAGCTTGTCATTAAGCCCTGGATTGGTAATGTCAGGCGTCTTCTGATACCCGCCCATTACCAATCCGATAAGGGAATAGTTAACACACACACACTTCCTTTATTAGAAATAAAACACACTGACAACCCTCATTTACCCATTTATTAAGTCCCAACAAGGACATACCCTCCAATGATAATTCACTCATGGTCCTCACACAGATCATATACACACAGTCCTGCAAACACCACACACACACACCACACACATTAGGATTCTGCAGGATTAGGGATGAACATGGTACATCATGTGCTTGTTCCTTAAGATGCTGGGGAGTGAGGGACCTGAAGTACCCGTGACTCCCCGGAAGCAAATGCCCATTACACGTGCCGCAGTATGGCCGAAACCGCACTGCACAGGAAAGGAAGCCACGTCACAAGCCCCTGGGGCCTGAATAGGCGGTGATTGGAATGTAAATCTAAAAAAGGGGGCGACCTTCCGGACCGAACACCCTAGAGTTAGGAAGCCTCATTACCATAAGGTGATCAGAGGTGATGATATAGGAACAAGGCATCTGCTATGAGGCTACAGGTCAGTCTATTCTCACCATCCTATTACCTGTAGGCCCATAGTAATAGTTTACAAAGGGCAAAGAGGGGACAGATTTCTGTGAAAGGCAAAAGGTGAAATCATCGTTCCCCTTTAGTCGTCCCCACATAGAACATTTCACTGTTATTGTCCCTGCTGAGCTGTGGAAGTTTGCCCCCTATTAGATATGTCAGGTGCCCCCACTCCCCACATAGGCGGCCCCCCATCTCCTGGTAGACCCTATATGTGTGCTCAGCCCCAAACAGTAGATCTCGATCAGAGAGAGAAACGTGAGCGGCCGCACAGAGATCAGGAGGACGAGATGAGATTGTATTTCTATAGAAAAGTCTCATGGCGGAAACAACAGAATGGATATAACTGATGGCAAAGATACACAGAACAAAGATACAGTGCTCCGCTACATACACAACATACAGACACGGCTCTGTTACATACACAACATACACACACGGCTCTGCTACCTACACAACATACACTGATTCAAAACTTGACCTTAATACTACTGTTAGGCCCTCCAACCAAGATATCGTTCAGACAAAAACCCCAGGAGTTAGGCCAGATACTTTGCAATCAAAAACAAGCTTTATTGAGACATTATTGAGTCAGCTTAAAACAGAGATGTTATACAAAGCATACACACAAGCAGGAGACCCTCCAGTATAATCACATAGGTGCAAAAATCAATCTAATCCATCTCTTGGCACAATAGCCCACCTACACATAACATTGTGACATACCCCTATGTACATACCAAGTGGTTACAATCATGGAAACAATAAAAGCAATGTACTGGGTCAGAGTAACATCTACCTGCTCATGGCTGCCTCCCCTGACGCGCGTTTTGCGTTAGCTTTCTCACAAGGGGTCCCCCTTGTATAACATCTCTGTTTTAAGCTGACTTAATTGTCTCAATAAAGCTTGTTTTTGATTGCCAAAGTATCTGGCCTAACTCCTGGGTTTTTTGTCTGGACTACACAACGTACACACACGGCTCTGCTACATACACAAGTACACACTGCTCTGCTACATACACAACGTACACACACGGCTCTGCTACATACACAACGTACACACACGCTCTACTACACACTACACAACAGCTGTACACAAAAACACACACAGCTCTGCTACATGCACGACGTAACACTGTAAACAGAAGCAAGCGCAGATAGGGTCTTATTGTTTTAAAGAGCTCGGCGGCTTTGAAGTCATAAGTATCAATGCTCACCTTGTAGAGTTGTGTAACCACAACCAGTATAGTAGGCACAAAATGGCGGCTGCTGCTGGACCCACACTTCCATGTGCAATGTGGTCAATAATCCAGAGATTTCCAGGGACAATGTGTTGTTGGTCCGCGCTGCCACAGTAAACGCGTAATCGAAGCCTTCAAATTATAACACCTTTATTGGATCCATCCACGCGTTTTAGAGCCTGCTATGCTCCTTCATCAGGGAGTGTAAAGGTTTCACTCCGTGATGGAGCATAGCAGGCTCTGAAACGCGTCGGATGGATCCAATAAAGGTGTTATAATTTGAAGGCTTCGATTGCGTGTTTACTGTGGCGGGACCAACAACACTTTGTCCCTGGAAATCTTGACATAACTGCGGACATGCACGAGCTAGACACACGGCTTTGCCACATGCACGACATAGAGGACACCAGTGCTCTGCCACATGCACGACGTAGACACACGGCTCTGCCACATGCACGACGTAGACACACGGCTCTGCCACATAGAAGCTGCACATTACCGAGGCTTATGGAGCGGAGCTGTGTGTACAAGGTGTTGTCATGTTCGAGACTTGTTGCCATCATTTCTGCAGCCGGTGATCAGAGTCTCCAGTAATTGTATTATTACACAGGATCTTTCTGATGTTCCATCGTCATCTTTCCCCATTCAGGTCTCTACAATATCGAATCCTCTCACATCTTCTATAGAAGAGAATTCTCCTGATTGACCCTCAAGGATGGATCTGGACAGGGACAAGATGGCAGAGAGGATCTTACCCCTCACATCACCAGGTAATAGGACTAAATACACACGGCCTATAATGATCTGTATGTAAAGAATGAATTCAGTCCTGTATGTGTCTCCTCCAGGTCTATCCAGTAAGAGGACAACACCAGAGAGATGTCCCCGTCCTCTTCTCCCACAGGTCTGTAATCCAGAAGATCCCGATGTTCCTCCGGATGATCAGGTAGATGGAGAGAAGGTGTGATGAGATCTCCCTATGAATGTGTAGACGGCTGTGAAGATCTTGTCTCAGTCTTGTTTTCTCCCCCACTATTAGATGTGTTATACTTGTGTAATGAGATGGGTGGAGATGGCAGATTACAGCTGATCACAGATGGGACTTCTCCACCTGTCTGTGACTTTTACAATTTTGTTTCAGGGTGAAGATCTGCCCCATATTAATCCTCCAGAGACCTATGTGAGGGGTGATGAGCGGAGGACAGAGGAGATCCCTACAGATCACCGCCCAGGTGAGTAGTGGCCTCTACAGTCACTTATTCTCCGCTTGGTACAATGATGTGTTGGATTTTGTATCTTCTATGTAACCCGTTCCCTGTTCTGTGCTCCGACCTCACAAGCTGCACTGCACTTCTCAGCAATCTATTAAGCAGTTGGGGGGTCTCAGGCCCTGGATATTTACTCCACCTGCACCAATTACACAGGAAACCTCCATAATATTTTTTAGTATAAACTGTTTATATCACTAAAAAGCGACTGATTCGAGGTTGTGTTGTCTGCTCTGTATTGCAGAGATTGTAGGAGCCCAATATGCAAATTTAGCCCTCAACTATAGGGGCATTACCAGAGATTTATCTGGGGAGAGAGGGGTGTTACTTTTTCTGCTCTATAGAACTGTCCATGAAGGAATGGCGAAACCAGAGAGTCGATCAGATACCAGGAGACTTGGAGAGCGGACCTGCGGCCGGGCTGGAGTGGTCCTGGGGCCCCCTCCATGTCTCCTGGTGTATTGGTTGTCTCCTGGTATCTGCTCCCTGCTCTGGACACTGTGCTGACAGACACAGCTCCCGTTCTCCACAGCTCACATTGATGGGCCATCCTGGAGGAGCTGCTCGACCTGAGACAATTTTGGGGGTTGTAGACATCGCCTCATGCTCCCTCTAGGGGTGAGAGCAATGACAACATGCAAAAGTGACTGAAAAACACCAAAAAGGCTGATAACGGGAATGGTCAGTGGTCCCCACCTGCAGCACCGCTCCTTTATAACGGCGTCCTGCTCCCATCATTTCTACCTGTTTTCTGTTCCATTTACAGCAGGAGACATTGATTCACAATGAGTCACTTCATAACCGGACAGATGATTTCACAGAAGTGATGACCTGGAGTCACATTGTGTGAATATGGAGGACTATGGGGGGCATTATACTATATGGAGGACTATGGGGGGCTTTATACTATATGGAGGACTATGGGGATATTATACTAATATATAGGACTATGGGCTGATTATACTATATGGAGGACTATGGGGCATTATACTATACGGAGGACTATGGGGTGCATTATAATATATGGAGGACTATGGGGTGCATTATACTATATGGAGGACTATGGGGTGCATTATACTATATGGAGGACTATGGGGTGCATTATACTATATGGAGGACTATGGGGGGCATTGTACTATATGGAGGACTATGTGGGGGCAATTATACTATATATGGAGGACTGTGGGCATTTTACTGTATGGTGACTATGGGGTGCATTATACTATATGGAGGGCATTATACTATATGGAGGACTTAAGGGGTCTATTATACTATATGGAGGACTTGGGGGCATTAACTATATATGGAGGACTATGGGGGGCATTATACTATATGGAGGACTATTGGGCATTATAGTATATGGAGGACTATGGGGGGCATTATACTATTTGGAGGACTATGCGGGGGCAATATACTATTTGGAGGACTATGCGGGGGCAATATACTATTGGAGGACTATGCTGGGGCATTATAGTGTATGGATGACTATGGGGTCATTATACTATATGGAGGACTATGGAGGGCATTATACTATATGGAGGATTAAGGGGGTCCATTATACTATATGGAGGACTATGGGGGCATTATACTATATAGGGCAGGGGTCAGGAACCTTTTTGGCTGAGAGAGCCATGATCGCCACATATTTTAAAATGAAATTCTGTGAGAGCCGTACAATATGTTTACAACTAAATACAGAGTCCTGCGAATTGCAACCAAACCATCTACCCAAGAATGGAGGTATAATGCACCCTGGGGTTACTGCATTTCTCCACCTTATAAATAATCAGGGTCCATGTTCCCCATCACACTCCGCTGTGTTTTAGGCCACACTGCCCTTGTACTCCTGACTGTGACATGTACACTGTGCAGCCTGTGTCTGATCTGTGCAGAACATAGCACGTCAGAATATCACAAAGTAGAGTCCAATGGAATCCAATGGAATTCTCCGCCACTATATGTAAAAATAAAACTTCACATTTAGGAAGAAAGTCTAAAATTCACGATACGCCACTCATAAAAACAGGCAAGGCTACCTTCAGAATATCACCAGCAGAAAAGACCAGAAAGGGGAAGGTATAAATAGCTGCACCCAAAAGATGATTGGGCAGAACAAATGAACACACCTGCTAGCCTAAAAAGACTAAAGCACGGGTAACAGGCAATAAACACCCGGATTAAGAGTGACCCTGCTGTTGCTCAGTGGTTAGGACAGAAAACGCATATGAAAACAAGTGGAAAAGGGGCGCAATGTGAAGATCTTAGTGAGTAATGTGCTTTGTGTGTGCGGGGCCAATAGTCACTCACCTATTGAGGTTGTGTACCTCTGCACACCCCTAGTGATATCCTCCTGAACTATGGAGCCTGCTCCAGACCGGAGCATCCTCTCTTAGCCAGTGGTGGTGCCTCCCCACGCCACTTTCAGGTCCGGCCACGTGATCGGACTTTCGGTGACGTCACGGCAGGTCCTAGAGGTTAGTTTGCAGTCTCCTGGGCGACGCCAGGTCCTTCAGGGTGATATTAAAGAGCCCGGAGCTGCTCCTGCCGCCAATCCCTCAGAGAGGGAACATGGGAAGAAGTTGAGGCGGTCTTGTTTGGAGCCTGAGGCACTAGGGCAGTAATTAAGACAATCTAAGAGTGTGGTTACGAACCTTTATTTGCCATCTACTTCCCACATCCTGTTTCGACATAAAATGTCTTCATCAGGTGGAGTAAAGGGTGTGGACAAGGAAATGACATATAAAGGGGTTGGTCCTCTGTGATTGGACTTACAATTAACAACATTAACCCTCAGTTTGCCATTACATAAAAACATACATAGAACACTGTTACCACAAATTCCAAATTAATAATTACAACACTTCTAGCCAAATATTTTCAAAGGATACATAAATAGAAGTGCATTAAATACTAAAAGTGTCATAAAGTTATAAAAAATGTAAAAACCTCAATAAAAAAATTACATTAAAATTATATTACCATTATAAAAAAATAATATTTTCCATACTATTTAGCACTCACCAAGTTTTGATTGTAATAATGTATTAATTGTCTCATAGACCAACTGATATTAACGCTTGGCTACATTATCGATGGTCAAATTGTGTCCTTCAGGAGCCAAAGTGCCCATCTTATATATTTAAAACTCTCTTTCCTTATAAGAGCTCTGAGGCGATCAATTTCTTTGTCAGTCACATGGTCTATAATTGTGACGCTCATAAGGCTGTAATCTTTTTGGTGACAAGACGTATAGTGCCTTGAAACGCTATGCAGTTGATTGCCCATTTTAATGTTGTGGCTATGCTTATTTAAGCATAAATGCATGGCCTGAAGTGTGCGGCCCACGTACTGGAGACCACATGAGCACTCCAGCACGTAGATCATATAGGATGTTTGACATGTGACTTTATGGTTAATAGAAAAGGTCAAATTCAAGGACCTAGATGTTATTGATTTGGCCCCATTCGAAATGACCTGACAGCACATGCATTTCGGGACCTTGCAGGGGTAGCAATCATTATCACCACAACAGTGGTGAGAGTTTTTTTAGGTTTCAAGCTTGTGTTGCTCATCTTCAAGAATGATCCTATATTAACTGGACATATTCACAGAAGCCTATTATTATCTATAAAAAAGAATAAAAGTCTACGGAATCTGGTAGCACCAAGAAACACAAGACCGCTCCTCTCAGCGCTCCTATAAGACCGGCTCAACTTCTTCCCAGGTACAAAACACAGGCCCACTGGATCAACCCCTGAAGCATGACATTGGAATTACGGCCACAAAGTTCCCCCTCAGTCTCATCAGACATACAGTTGTGCTCAATAGTTACACACCCCGCAGATTTTTTGCTTTCTTGGCTTTTTTCTGAGCATATGAATGATAACACAAAAACTTTTTTTCCAAAGCCATTGGGAAAATTGGTGAAGCCATTTATTGTCAAACTAGTGTGTTTTCCTCTTTTTAAATCATAATGACAACCAAAAACATCCAAAATGACCCAAAAGTTCACATCCCCTGGTGAGTTTGGTCTGATAACATGCACACAGGTTGACACAATTGGGTTTGAATGGCCAATAAAGATAACATCCTCACCTCTGACCTGTTTGCTTGTAATCAAAGCGTGTGCTTAAAGGTTGAGTGAGTTTCTGGGATCCAGACAGACTCCTGCATCTTTCATCCAGCCACTGATGTTTCTGGATTGTGAGTCATGAGGAAAGCAAAAGAATTGTCAACGGATCTACAGGAAAAGATAGTTGAACTATATAAAACAGGAAAGGGATACAAAAAGATATCCAAGGAATTGATGATGCCAGTCAGCAGTGTTCAAACTGTGATTAACAAATGGAAAATCAGGGGCTCTGTAAAAACCAAACCACAATCAGGTAGAACAAAAAAAATTCAGCCACAACAGCAAATACAACAAGAAAAGTTACACCACATCAAATGACATATTATACAAAAATACAGGACAGGGAAAACTACATATCATGACAATCCCTTCCCCCCGCAATTTGTGTACGTACTAGGGACCTCTACAGGTCACTTGTTAAGTACACAAAGTCATAGTTGGTCTTCACACTCGGCTTCATGCAGCCACAAATTGGCATTGTAGCTGCCCCACATCATTGTCCAGAATGACATCTGCCGGAAGGCCGCTCATCACCCCAACCACACATCGTCTGACCCCAAAGCCAAAGTTCAGATCCACAGTAGCTTTGGGAATAGTCCTCCATTGTCCACCAGCCAGCTCAATGACAATCCCAGGTCCTCTATGAATTGCCTCAGGCCGAACCACTCGGGGATCAGCCAGTGTGAGGAAAGCCCCTGAGTCACAAAATCCAACAAGTCTCTGTCCATCCAGCACGACCTCCTGCAAGTGCTTACCTCGATAGCAGAAGTCTTTGTTGCTGCGGCCGCACCCCATAGACTCCTGGTAGGGGAGCCAGGATATCAGAGTCACTTGGCAAGTCCTCAGGGACTGAATCCAGCTCTTCTCCTGGTGAAGGTGTCTGCTGATAATGAACAGGCTGTCTGTAGCTGTTCTGCCTCCGAACACCTGGACAGTGGGCTTGCAAATGCCCAGACTGCCCACATCCATGACATCTGCGCTCTGGGATCCTTCCACTTCCAAAGCGCCCTCTTGGGCAGGGTGTAAGGGGACCTGGCAGTAAGCTTCCACCTGAAGGTGCTGTAGGGGTTTGAGGACGACTCCTCCATTGGATGGCTGGGCATGTGGCCTGCAGATGCCCGGGATGTCCACAACCATAACACCTGCGCTCTGCTGCTTTCTCTCCTCGTCGCATTCCAAAAGACGCTGTAGGAGCAACTGGAGGCACAGTCACATGGCATCAACATGAGGTGGTGGCTTAGGGGAACGATGAACAATGGGAATAGCAGGGCAAGGGGCCACTGGTGCTGTGGAGCTGGCGGGCCTCTCTCCATCCTCCAGCAGATACTCCACCGAGGCCTGACGGTGAGAACCTCATCAGCTAGAGCTGCAGCTTGCTCCACTGTGGCTGGTCTGCTTTCACGTACCCATTCCCTGATCTCAGCAGGGCACTTGAGTAAAACTGCTCTTTTAGGATGACCTGGAGGAAGTCTCCCAGGTTAAGGCTCCCTCTCCCTCCAGCCAGCGATGACATACTTGTTTGAGCCTGTGGGCATACATCTTGAAAGACACTTCCCCATCACAGACTAAAGTACGGAACTGAGTCCTGTAAGTATCTGGGGTCACGGTATAATGTTGCAGGATGGTCTGCTTTATCTCCCATACTCACAGTTCCACAGAGGGTCCATAGCTCTGTAGGCTTCAGCAGCTCCACCCTCTAAGAGCCCCACCAGATGTCGGACTCCTCCCTTACCGGGACTTCCATTAATTCGCATTGATGCTCAAAGTCCTGGAAGAACCCTCAATGTCACCTGCAGCCTCATTAAACTGCTTGAAGTCCTTGCGGGACACTCTGGAGGGTTCCCTCATGGTGGGTTTACAGTCTGTCTGGAGCTTTGAGCATCCTCCATCCTGCACTGCCTCTCCTGAGCTCTATGAATGGCCTCCATCTTATATTCTATGGAGACCTCTTCCCCCAGCAAGGCCATCTCCTCCTCGTACCAAACAGCCCACTGACTTTTCCGGGTATTTACCTCCGGCTGCCGTCTTTCCTCCATTTGCTGTGGGGATCCTTCCTCAGCGTCATCTTGCAGGCGAACTCTTCCAAAGCCTCAATTAGCTATTCCTTGGGAGAGTCCTTTGAAGCGTATTCCTAATTCTCAGGCCTTTGTTTGCAGATTCCCCACAGTCCAGTTCTTGTACTCAGAAGTCCTTGTTAAGATGTTGATGGGCCGTTGTCCTCCATTCCTTCTGCTCTGATCCCACCTCTGCCAACCAGTTTGTGACGGGGTGTGCGACAGAGCAGGAAGGGACACCAGGCCAATGATCAATCCAAGGAGGTTTATTAAACAAGAAAGCTGGAACAACACACAAGAAGGTAAATCTGCAGAGTCCGCAATGAGTCCAAACAAAGGAAACAGACGGGGAACCTCCCGATAATCCTTGTGCCAGATAAAGGAAAGCAATAGTCCTTCCAAGAGTCCAATGGATCCAACACAATCCCACGGACGACGAGATCTGGCCTCAGCTCAGGTCTCTCTCCGGTCCCTTCCACGCTCGACTCACATCTGATCCTAAAAACATGAATGTATTGTCCTGTGCCTGTGGATACACCCCTCCTATTCAATGGTTTGGTCCATTAATAGAGTCTAGGATAGTAGGCTCCGGTGTGTCTGCGAGGATGTGTATTGGAAGTAATCCCTTCTTAGGAGAACAATGGGGAATTCCTAGCTGTGTTGACCAAACTGAATTAAATCATGGTTACTTACATCACAAGACATTGCAAAGTACACAGCAAATACAACCAGAGAAAAGTTACACCACATCAAATGACATATTATACAGGAATACAGGACAGGGAAAACTACATATCATGACAAAAGGGACCTAAAAGAGTTCACCTTGTCGTGGTGGCAGGGTTAAAATGATCTCTAAGCCAAACAATCTGAGAGCTGTGTTTGTATGTGATCCGGTGTCTGATGGGAACTGTTAATGTGTGATTGCTGAGGACGTGATGAAGAAGTAGAGTTTTTCCAATAGTGGGCAGTGGAATTGTGGAAGGTTTGCGGGGTCGGAGCGAGCTTGGGTGGAGTCTCGGGGGGGGGGGGGGGAGGGGCAAAATTTTGCCAGTGAGGGGCCCTGAAATTCCTAGTGGCAGGGCTGCAAGTGATAATGCAGGAAAACTGTTTCCTAACATTTTTGCCTGTACAGTACAATTTAAGGTACCGTCACACGCGGCAATTTTGCTAGCAATTTGCTGGTTGCAGTGAAATCATGGACACATTGTTACATTTGTACACAGCAACAAGATAGAACAATGTGTCCATGATTTCACTGCAACCAGCAAATTGCCAGTGACATTGCTAGCAAATTGCCGCGTGTGACGGTACCTTTAGATCTGTCAGCTTCCACACAACACATCCAGGATGACATTAGAACCTACAGTGTGGTATCAAGAGCAGATACTACTGGGGGACACGCCTGGATAGAGATATGTTTGGTAGAGCCGCCGTGTAGAGATACATCTAGGGGTCAGAGGTCTATCTCATAGCGGCCTTACCATTTTATTTCAAGTCATATTAGCGCTAATGTATGAAAACTTTATTTTTTTAAATAAAAACAAGGTTTAAAAAAAACAAAAAAATGTGATTTACGTTTGGTTTGGTCGGTGTTCTTGTGAATCTATAGAAGTGGTGTAATACTGTAATTACCTTATTCCCAGACACCATATGTGGTCAGAGATGGTGCAGGCAGATTCTCCAGGCTCTCCCATTCAGTCTCATCACTTTCAGCCTGTTCCTCAGGCCTCCAGACATCTTCATTGGGTCCAGCAGGAAATCACTCATGTTTCCCATTGACTTGCATTGGACTCGCTATTCAGGACAAACACGCGATTATTACAGAGTTGTCGTTACCATTCTCCTGAATCCGAGTATTTCACTATTCGCTCATCACTATTTATAATGTTTGAGTAGAATTCAGATCAAGTGGAATATATTGTGTCATCTCTAGCAGTGATGATAGGACACAATTATACCGGAGTCTGCTGACCGCTGTCTGTCCTGTCTCCCAATACACAAGCGTCATCTGTTCTCTGTGGGGAGAAGAAATCCTCCCCAGACTCCTCCGACCGCACTACAATATCCAGAGAACCAATGGGTCCAGTTCACACTGTGCGGAGTGTTGGGAGGCCACATACACATTAGATGAACCCGATTCTTCTGAATAATGTACATGGGGCAGTAACTGGTCTCCTGGTCCTGCTGTGAGGTCACAGTTCACACTGTGCGGAGTGTTGGGGGTCACATACACATTAGATGGGACCGATCTTCTGTATAATGTACATGGGGCAGTAACTGGTCTCCTGGTCCGGCTGTGAGGTCACAGTTCACACTGTGTGGAGTGTTGGGAGGTCACATACACATTAGATGGGCCTATTCTTCTGAATAATGTACATGGTGCAGTAACTGGTCTCCTGGTCCCGGCTGTGAGGTCACAGTTCACACTGTGTGGAGTGTTGGGAGGTCACATACACATTAGATGGGCCTATTCTTCTGAATAATGTACATGGTGCAGTAACTGGTCTCCTGGTCTCTGCTGTGAGGTCACAGTTCACACTGTGGGAGTGTTGGGAGGTCACATACACATTAGATGGGGCCTATTCTTCTGAATAATGTACATGGTGCAGTAACTGGTCTCCTGGTCTCTGCTGTGAGGTCACAGTTCACACTGTGCGGAGTGTTGGGAGGTCACATACACATCAGATGGGACTGATTCTTCTGAATACTGTACATGGGGGCAGTAACTGGTCTCCTGGTCCTGGCTGTGAGGTCACAGTTCACACTGTGCGGAGTGTTGGGGGGTCACATACACATCAGATGGGGATGATTCTTCTGAATAATGTACATGGGGCAGTAACTGGTCTCCTGGTCCTGGCTGTGAGGTCACAGTTCACACTGTGCAGAGTGTTGGGAGGCCACATACACATCAGATGGGCCGATTCTTCTGAATAATGTACATGGGGCAGTAACTGGTCTCCTGGTCCCTGCTGTGAGGTCACAGTTCACACTGTGCGGAGTGTTGGGAGGTCACATACACATCAGATGGGACTGATTCTTCTGAATAATGTACATGGGGGCAGTAACTGGTCTCCTGGTCCCGGCTGTGAGGTCACAGTTCACACTGTGCGGAGTATTGGGAGGTCCACATACACATTATATGGGACCGATCTTCTGAATAATGTACATGGGGGGCAGTAACTGGTCTCCTGGTCCCGGCTGTGAGGTCACAGTTCACACTGTGTGGAGTGTTGGGAGGTCACATACACATCAGATGGGTCCAATCTTCTGAATAATGTACATGGGGCAGTAACTGGTCTCCTGGTCTCTGCTGTGAGGTCACAGTTCACACTGTGTGGAGTGTTGGGAGGCCACATACACATTAGATGGGTCCGATCTCCTGAATAATGTACATGGGGCAGTAACTGGTCTCTTGGTCCCGGCTGTGAGGTCACAGTTCACACTGTGCGGAGTGTTGGGAGGCCACATACACATCAGATGGGGCCGATTCTTCTGAATAATGTACATGGGGGCAGTAACTGGTCTCCTGGTCCCTGCTGTGAGGTCACAGTTCACACTGTGCGGAGTGTTGGGAGGCCACATACACATTAGATGGGTCCGATCTCCTGAATAATGTACATGGGGCAGTAACTGGTCTCTTGGTCCCGGCTGTGAGGTCACAGTTCACACTGTGTGGAGTGTTGGGAGGCCACATACACATTATATGGGACCGATCTTCTGAATAATGTACATGGGGGCAGTAACTGGTCTCCTGGTCCTGCTGTGAGGTCACAGTTCACACTGTGCGGAGTGTTGGGGGGTCACATACACATCAGATGGGTCCAATCTTCTGAATAATGTACATGGGGGCAGTAACTGGTCTCCTGGTCCTGCTGTGAGGTCACAGTTCACACTGTGCGGAGTGTTGGGAGGCCACATACACATCAGATGGGTCCAATCTTCTGAATAATGTACATGGGGGCAGTAACTGGTCTCTGGTCCCGGCTGTGAGGTCACAGTTCACACTGTGTGGAGTGTTGGGAGGCCACATACACATCAGATGGGTCCGATCTTCTGAATAATGTACATGGGGCAGTAACTGGTCTCCTGGTCCCGGCTGTGAGGTCACAGTTCACACTGTGCGGAGTGTTGGGAGGTCACATACACATCAGATGGGTCCGATCTTCTGAATAATGTACATGGGGGCAGTAACTGGTGTCCTGGTCCCGGCTGTGAGGTCACAGTTCACACTGTGCGGAGTGTTGGGAGGCCACATACACATCAGATGGGTCCGATCTTCTGAATAATGTACATGGGGCAGTAACTGGTCTCCTGGTCCTGGCTGTGAGGTCACAGTTCACACTGTGCGGAGTGTTGGGAGGCCACATACACATCAGATGGGGCCGATTCTTCTGAATAATGTACATGGGGGCAGTAACTGGTCTCCTGGTCCCTGCTGTGAGGTCACAGTTCACACTGTGCGGAGTGTTGGGAGGCCACATACACATTAGATGGGTCCGATCTCCTGAATAATGTACATGGGGCAGTAACTGGTCTCTTGGTCCCGGCTGTGAGGTCACAGTTCACACTGTGTGGAGTGTTGGGAGGCCACATACACATTAGATGGGTCCGATCTCCTGAATAATGTACATGGGGCAGTAACTGGTCTCTTGGTCCCGGCTGTGAGGTCACAGTTCACACTGTGCGGAGTGTTGGGAGGTCACATACACATTATATGGGACCGATCTTCTGAATAATGTACATGGGGGCAGTAACTGGTCTCCTGGTCCCGGCTGTGAGGTCACAGTTCACACTGTGCGGAGTGTTGGGAGGTCACATACACATCAGATGGGTCCAATTCTTCTGAATAATGTACATGGGGGGCAGTAACTGGTCTCCTGGTCCCGGCTGTGAGGTCACAGTTCACACTGTGCGGAGTGTTGGGAGGCCACATACACATTATATGGGACCGATCTTCTGAATAATGTACATGGGGGCAGTAACTGGTGTCCTGGTCCCGGCTGTGAGGTCACAGTTCACACTGTGCGGAGTGTTGGGAGGTCACATACACATTATATGGGACGGATTCTTCTGAATAATGTACATGGGGGCAGTAACTGGTCTCCTGGTCCCGGCTGTGAGGTCACAGTTCACACTGTGCGGAGTGTTGGGAGGCCACATACACATTAGATGGGGCCGATTCTTCTGAATAATGTACATGGGGGCAGTAACTGGTCTCCTGGTCCCGGCTGTGAGGTCACAGTTCACACTGTGCGGAGTGTTGGGAGGTCACATACACATTATATGGGACGGATTCTTCTGTATAATGTACATGGGGGCAGTAACTGGTCTCCTGGTCCCGGCTGTGAGGTCACAGTTCACACTGTGCGGAGTGTTGGGAGGTCACATACACATTATATGGGACGGATTCTTCTGTATAATGTACATGGGGGCAGTAACTGGTCTCCTGGTCCTGCTGTGAGGTCACAGTATAAAACCGTCCAGAAAAATCTGAGATCTCACTAATCTCCAGCCACCATCATGTTTTTTTTCCTGACTGAATTAGAAAACTGCGGTGTTGTTTAACCCCTTCATCACCCAGCAAATTTTTCGTTTTTGTTTTTTGCTCCCCTGCTTCCTAGAGCCATAACTTTTTTTATTTTTCCGTCATTCTAGACATATGACTGCTTGTTTTTTGTGGGAAGAGTTGTACTTTCAGATTAAATCATTTATTTAATCACTAGATGGCGGCCCGATTCTAAAGAATCGGGTAGTCTAGAATCCATATATAGTTTATTTACTAATAGTTACGGGAGTGCGGTGAAATGAATTGTGTGTATACAGGTGGCTCAGTGGGTAGCAGAGTATACGGTGGCTCAGTGGTTAGCAGTGAGTGCGGTGGCTCAGTGGTTAGCAGTGAGTGCGGTGGCTCAGTGGTTAGCAGTGAGTGCGGTGAGATTGGTCAGCGCAGCGACGTGGGCAGAGTGGTCAGCGCAGAGGACAGGGGGCAGAGGCGGCTGGGCAGAGGACAGGGGGCAGAGGCGGCTGGGCAGAGGACAGGGGGCAGAGGCGGCTGGGCAGAGGACAGGGGGCAGAGGCGGCTGGGCAGAGGACAGGGGGCAGAGGCGGCTGGGCAGAGGACAGGGGGCAGAGGCGGCTGGGCAGAGGACAGGGGGCAGAGGCGGCTGGGCAGAGGACAGGGGGCAGAGGCGGCTGGGCGGAGAGGACAGGGGGCAGAGGCGGCTGGGCAGAGGACAGGGGGCAGAGGCGGCTGGGCAGAGGACAGGGGGCAGAGGCGGCTGGGCAGAGGACAGGGGGCAGAGGACAGGGGGCAGAGGACAGGGGGCAGAGGGACAGGGGGCAGAGGACAGGGGGCAGAGGACGCAGAGGGGGCAGAGGACGCAGAGGGGGCAGAGGACGCAGAGGGGGCAGAGGACGCAGAGGGGGCAGAGGACGCAGAGGGGGCAGAGGACACGAGGGGGCAGAGGACACAGAGGGGGCAGAGGGACACAGGGGGCAGAGGACACAGAGGGGGCAGAGGACACAGAAGCAGAGGACAGGGGGAAAGAGGACAGGGGGCAGAGGACGCAGAGGGGGCAGAGGACGCAGAGGGGGCAGAGGACAGGGGCAGAGGACACAGAGGGGGCAGAGGAGGCAGAGTACCAGAGGCAGGGAACAGAGGGGCAGAGGACCGAGGGGCAGAGACAGGGGGCAGAGGACAGGGGCAGAGGACAGGGCAGAGGACAGGGGGCAGAGGACAGGGGGGCAGAGGACAGGGGGCAGAGGGGAGCAAGGGGGCAGAGACCAAGGGGGCAGAGGAAGGGGGCAGAGGACACAGAGGGGGCAGAGGACAGGGGCAGAGGAGCAGGGGGCAGAGGACAGGGCAGAGGACAGGGGGCAGAGGGACAGGGGCAGAGGACAGGGGGCAGAGGACGCATGAGGAGAGGGGGCAGAGGGACGCAGAGGCAGGGGCAGAGGACGCAGAGGGGCAGGGGGCAAGGACGCAGAGGAGAGGGGCAGAGGACGCAGAGACAGGGGCAGAGAGGGCAGAGGACAGGGGCAGAGGACGCAGAGGACAGGGGCAAGGACGGCAGAGGACAAGGCGGGGCAGAGGACACCAGAGGACAGGGGGCAGAGGACAGCAGGGGGCAGAGGACGCAGGAGGGGGCAGAGGACGCAAGAGGGGCAGAGGCGCAGAGGGCAGAGGACGCAGAGGGGCAGAGGACGCAGAGGACAGGGGGCAGAGGACGCAGAGGACAGGGGGCAGAGGAGGCAGAGGACAGGGGGCAGAGGACAGGGAGGGGGCAGAGGAGACAGGGGGCAGAGGACGGCAGAGGACAGGGGGCAGAGGACGCAGCAGGACGAGAGGGGGCAGAGGACGCAGAGGACAGGGGCAGAGGACGCAGAGGACAGGGGGCAGAGGACGCAGAGACAGGGGCAGAGGACGCAGAGGACAGGGGGGCAGGAGGAGAGAGACGCAGAGGGGGCAGAGGACGCAGAGAGGGGCAGAGGACGCAGAGGGGGGCAGAGGACGCAGAGGGGGCAGAGGGACGCAGAGGGGGCAGAGGACGCAGAGGGGGGCAGAGGAGCGCAGAGGGGCAGAGACCAGAGGGGGCAGAGGACGCAGAGGGGGCAGAGGACGCAGAGGGGGCAGAGGACGCAGAGGGGGCAGAGGACGCAGAGGGGGCAGAGGACGCAGGGGGCGCAGAGGGGCAGAGGACAGGGGCAGAGGACGCAGAGGACAGGGTCAGAGCATAGACAGAGTCGCATGAGGAGCAGGGGGGCAGAGTGACAGGTGGGCAACAGTAGACGCAGATGGACAGGGCAGAGGACGCAGAGGACAGGCAGGAAGAGACGCAGAGGACAGGGGTGCGAGGAATGAGGTCAAGGTGGCAGGAGAGGAACAGGGGGCAGGAGGAAAAGAGGACAGGGGCAGAGGACCAGAGGACAGGGGCAGGGACAGGGGCAGAGGACACAGGGGGCAGAGGACAGGGGGCAGAGGACACAGGGGCAGAGGACAAGGGGGCAGAGGACAAGGGGGCAGAGGAACAGGGGGCAGAGGACGGGGGCAGAGGACACAGGGGGCAGAGGACGACAGGGGGCAGAGGAAGGGGGCAGAGGACAGGGGCGAGGCACGAGGACAGGGGGCAGAGGGACACGAGGACAGGGGGCAGAGGGACAGAGGCAGGGGGCAGAGGACAGGCTGGGCAGAGGACAGGGGGCAGAGGCGGCGGGGCAGAGGACAGGGGGCAGAGGCGGCTGGGCAGAGGACAGGGGGCAGAGGCGGCTGGGCAGAGGGACAGGGGGCAGAGGGGCTGGGCAGAGGACAGGGGGCAGAGGACGGGGGCAGAGGACAGGGGCAGAGGCAGGGGGCAGAGGACAGGGGGCAGAGGACGCAGAGGGGGCAGAGGACGAGAGGGGCAGAGGAGCAGAGGGGGCAGAGGACGCAGAGGGGGCAGAGGGGCAGAGGACGCAGAGGGGGGCAGGAGGACGAGGAGGGGGCAGAGGAGCAGAGGGGGCAGAGGACGCAGAGGGGGCAGAGGCGAGGGACGCAGAGGACGCAGAGGGGCAGAGGGGGCAGAGGACGCAGAGGGGGCAGAGGACGCAGAGGGGGGCAGAGGGGGCAGAGGACGCAGAGGGGGCAGAGGACGCAGAGGGGGCAGAGGAGCAGAGGGGGCAGAGGACGCAGAGGGGCAGAGGACGCAGAGGGGGCAGAGGACGCAGAGGGGGCAGAGGACGCAGAGGGGGCAGAGGACGCAGAGGGGGCAGAGGAGGCAGAGGGGGCAGAGGCAGAGGGGGCAGAGGACGCAGAGGACAGGGGGCAGAGGAGGCAGAGGACAGGGGGCAGAGGAGGCAGAGGACAGGGGGCAGAGGACGCAGAGGACAGGGGGCAGAGGACGCAGAGGACAGGGGGCAGAGGACGCAGAGGACAGGGGGCAGAGGACGCAGAGGACAGGGGGCAGAGGACGCAGAGGACAGGGGGCAGAGGACGCAGAGGACAGGGGGCAGAGGACGCAGAGGACAGGGGGCAGAGGACGCAGAGGGGGCAGAGGACGCAGAGGGGGCAGAGGACGCAGAGGGGGCAGAGGACGCAGAGGGGGCAGAGGACGCAGAGGGGCAGAGGACGCAGAGGGGGCAGAGGACGCAGAGGGGGCAGAGGACGCAGAGGGGGCAGAGGACGCAGAGGGGGCAGAGGACGCAGAGGGGGCAGAGGACGCAGAGGGGGCAGAGGACGCAGAGGACGCAGAGGGGGCAGAGGACAGGGGGCAGAGGACGCAGAGGACAGGGGGCAGAGGACGCAGAGGACAGGGGGCAGAGGACAGGGGGCAGAGGACGCAGAGGACAGGGGGCAGAGGACGCAGAGGACAGGGGGCAGAGGACGCAGAGGACAGGGGGCAGAGGACACAGAGGGCAGAGGACACAGAGGACAGGGGGCAGAGGACACAGAGGACAGGGGGCAGAGGACACAGAGGACAGGGGGCAGAGGACAGGGGGCAGAGGACACAGGGGGCAGAGGACACAGGGGGCAGAGGACACAGGGGGCAGAGGACACAGGGGGCAGAGGACACAGGGGGCAGAGGACACAGGGGGCAGAGGACACAGGGGGCAGAGGACACAGGGGGCAGAGGACACAGGGGGCAGAGGAAAGGGGGCAGAGGACAGGGGCAGAGGACACAGAGGACAGGGGGCAGAGGACACAGAGGACAGGGGGCAGAGGACACAGAGGACAGGGGGCAGAGGACACAGAGGACAGGGGGCAGAGGACACAGAGGACAGGGGGCAGAGGACACAGAGGACAGGGGGCAGAGGACACAGAGGACAGGGGGCAGAGGACACAGGCCGGAGGGGGGGTCACAGGACACAGGCCGGAGGGGGGGTCACAGGACACAGGCCGGAGGGGGGCACAGGACACAGGCTGGAGGAGACACAGGCTGGAGGGAGCACAGGCTGCAGCGGAGGCGGCGGGCACAGGCTGGAGCGGAGGCGGAGGCAGGAGGGCAGACTTACCGGTGGGCGCGCGTCGGGTGTAGGAGGAGAGGAGGGGCGGGCAGAGCTGCAGGACAGTCAGTCCCGCCCTCTCTCCTCTCCAGGCGCGGAGCACGTGTACCCCCAGAGGTTGTGTGGCCCCCCGAGGTGGCGGGGGAGCGTTGCCGGCGGAGGCCGCACACCGGAGTGTGGGCCGGTCCGGGCCGGTTCCCTCATGTTGGTGGGCGCACACCAGGCTGTGTGCGGACCCAGTGGCGGCATGGCGGTCCCTGATGGAGAGTGGGCGGTGAGCTGCAGGGCTGTGGGCTGGATGGGGTGGGCGCAGACGGGGCTCTGTGGGTCTGGTGCTTCCGGTTCCGGTGTTTGACACAGGAGGGAGGCCATCACGGAAGCGGAAGTGGATTTTGGGCGGAAGTGGCCTTCGGGTTTTATATAATAGATATAGTGTACAGGAAAATGGAGGAAAAAACATCCAAGTGCAGTGAAATAGCAAAAATAAAAGTGCAATTGAACGTTTGTTCTTTTGGATTTTTTATTCACTATATTCACTATATGGTAAACATGAGGTGTCGGTATGATGTCTGGGGTCAGTACTATATGGTAACACTGAGGTGTCGGTATGATGTCTGGGGTCAGTACTATATGGTAACACTGAGGTGTCGGTATGATGCCTGGGGTCAGTACTATATGGTAACACTGAGGTGTCGGTATGATGTCTGGGGTCAGTACTATATGGTAACACTGAGGTGTCAGTATGATGTCTGGGGTCAGTACTATATGGTAACACTTAAGTGTCAGTATGATGTCTGGGGTCAGTACTATATGGTAACACTGAGGTGTCGGTATGATGTCTGGGGTCAGTACTCTATGGTAACACTGAGGTGTCGGTACGATGTCTGGGGTTAGTACTATATGGTAACACTGAGGTGTCTGTATGATGTCTGGGGTCAGTACTATATGGTAACACTGAGGTGTCGGTATGATGTCTGGGGTCAGTACTATATGGTAACACTGAGGTGTCGGTATGATGTCTGGGGTCAGTACTATATGGTAACACTGAGGTGTCAGTATGATGTCTGGGGTCAGTACTATATGGTAACACTTAAGTGTCAGTATGATGTCTGGGGTCAGTACTATATGGTAACACTGAGGTGTCGGTATGATGTCTGGGGTCAGTACTATATGGTAACACTGAGGTGTCGGTATGATGTCTGGGGTCAGTACTATATGGTAACACTGACGTGTCGGTATGATGTCTGGGGTCAGTACTCTATGGTAACACTGAGGTGTCGGTACGATGTCTGGGGTTAGTACTATATGGTAACACTGAGGTGTCTGTATGATGTCTGGGTCAGTACTATATGGAACACTGAGGTGTCGGTATGATGTCTGGGGTCAGTACTATATGGTAACACTGACGTGTCGGTATGATGTCTGGGGTCAGTACTCTATGGTAACACTGAGGTGTCGGTACGATGTCTGGGGTTAGTACTATATGGTAACACTGAGGTGTCTGTATGATGTCTGGGGTCAGTACTATATGGTAACACTGAGGTGTCAGTACGATGTCTGGGGTCAGTACTATATGGTAACACTGAGGTGTCGGTATGATGTCTGGGGTCAGTACTATATGGTAACACTGAGGTGTCAGTATGATGTCTGGGGTCAGTACTATATGGTAACACTGAGGTGTCGGTATGATGTCTGGGGTCAGTACTATATGGTAACACTGAGGTGTCGGTATGATGTCTGGGGTCAGTACTATATGGTAACACTGAGGTGTCGGTATGATGTCTGGGGTCAGTACTATATGGTAACACTGAGGTGTCAGTATGATGTCTGGGGTCAGTACTATATGGTAACACTTAAGTGTCAGTATGATGTCTGGGGTCAGTACTATATGGTAACACTGAGGTGTCGGTATGATGTCTGGGGTCAGTACTATATGGTAACACTGAGGTGTCGGTATGATGTCTGGGGTCAGTACTATATGGTAACACTGACGTGTCGGTATGATGTCTGGGGTCAGTACTCTATGGTAACACTGAGGTGTCGGTACGATGTCTGGGGTTAGTACTATATGGTAACACTGAGGTGTCTGTATGATGTCTGGGGTCAGTACTATATGGTAACACTGAGGTGTCGGTATGATGTCTGGGGTCAGTACTATATGGTAACACTGAGGTGTCGGTATGATGTCTGGGGTCAGTACTATATGGTAACACTGAGGTGTCGGTATGATGTCTGGGGTCAGTACTATATGGTAACACTGAGGTGTCTGTATGATGTCTGGGGTCAGTACTATATGGTAACACTGAGGTGTCAGTACGATGTCTGGGGTCAGTACTATATGGTAACACTGAGGTGTCGGTATGATGTCTGGGGTCAGTACTATATGGTAACACTGAGGTGTCAGTATGATGTCTGGGGTCAGTACTATATGGTAACACTGAGGTGTCGGTATGATGTCTGGGGTCAGTACTATACGATAGTTGTTCAGGCCGGAGTTGACAGGTTTTCCAGCATGCAGGGTAACCTGTCAACTTCAACTTAAACAACCGGCGTGATCGTTCGGTGTGACACCGTAATAGCGATGTCACGGTCAATCCTGCCTATTCGTTGCATTGCAACGAATCGCTCGCTGGGTTGATCCCAGCCCAGCAAGCGATCGCGGCAACCAATATCGCAGCGCCGTCACCGGGAACATCTTGCCGTGTGACAGCGCGCATCCGACATCGCAGCCGATGTTGGAAGGTGTAACGGGGCCTTAAGACAGACTTGGAATCAGTCCGATAGATCTGGAGGATATAGAAGGGGAGATGTCTTATAGACATTTCTATAGTCTTTTTAGAAAGTTACATTTACACAGGTGGAGAGGACAGTTGGGTAATCCAATATGTCTATGAGAGCCTGTTTTCATCTTTGATAGCAGTGCCTCAATAGATAAAAGTTTGTAAAATCATCATTGGTGTTACAATTTTCATCATGAAGATATATGTCTTAATGTTTTTTATTGTGTTGTTTTATTATGAACATTTATTATGAACTTTTATTGATTTATTTATTATGTACTCAAATACAGAAACAAATATGTACTTATATATCAGCAAAGAAAAAGGGAAAAATCAGAGATCTCCCAGAGAAAGAAGGAGAGACAATTAGCAAACTCTCATCAGCCAGGCAACCTGACCTGTGCACTTAGCATAATTAGGATAATTAGCCAGGAGCTCAGTCTCTATATAAAGAAATGTTCATAATACACTTGAATACCTGAGGAAGGCTTATTTACTACTGTAAAGCCGAAACGCGTTGTATGTTCTTCACCATACACTACTTGTTGAAAAATAAGAAGATCGTGGATTGTGATACTACCAGAACCGGTAGCGCTCGTCTATACACCAGATAATCCTGTTTTGTGAACGCACCTACGGATTCCGGGCTGGGAGTTTCGTCAACTCTGGGACGTAGCAGCATATCAAGAGACCGGCACACCAAGGAGGAGGTAGATCGAGTGACCCTATAAGGAGTGGTTAAATTAACTACTTAAGACATCAAAAGGGGCATGGCCTAGCGCTAGATGAGAACAGTCGGGTGGTAGCGATCCTCAGCCGCCTAGACTTCCGATTATCCTGTCAGGAGCCCGAACCCGATCAACATGTATCCCGGTGCCGATGTCTGACAGTCCCTGGAGCCATTGGAGAGCATTGGCAAGACTCAGAGAATCGGAGATGGTGCGGAGGCGACAGAAAGATGCCAGAGTTGGAGGCAGCATACATATCCAAGATGGCGATGAGAAGGAGGAGGAGGCGGGACGCAGAAACACTGCTTATGAACGGATACTGGAGGTGGCTGAACAGCTGCAAAGGTATGCAAGGGGCGCAGAGGCACACACAGAAGGGAGTAAACTGCAAGGAGGGGATGGAGAGGCTGAAGAGGAGATGGATGAGCAGGAGAGAGAAGAGGGGGCTGCAGAGGAAGAATCAGGCTTGCAGGGTGATTGTGGCAGTGGAAGTCTTGACGCATCTATGACCCTGGAGGAGGGATGTCTTTCACATAGTATCCTTCTGTAAAACAGCTTTAACCACCCTGGCTCAATAAGTAGATGGCTTGAAAGAAGAGATGGGAGGTATATAAGCAGCCATGCAGAAAGTTAATGTCAGGATGAATGCTGTGGAAGACAGAGTCAGCGCCACAGAAGATCATCTGACAACAATGCAAAAGACACAGCACCAACATACTCAAAAAATAACAGATGTGGCTACTAAGAACGATGACCTGGAAAACCGTTCCAGAAGAAATAATTTGCGCATTGTGGGAATCCCTGAGAGGGCGGAGGGGACTGATCCTACAACCTTTATTGAAAAATGGCTGATTGATAAATTTGGTGCTGAACACTTGTTTGCAGTTGATAGCGCGCACCGTGTACCTATGAGGCCTCCCATCCCAGGTTCTGCCCCTCGCACTGTACTGACCAGAATCTTGAACTGTAGAGATAGAGATATTATTCTACTTAAGGCCGGAAGCACTACAGACCTCACTGTGGATGGAAAACGAATAGAAATATATCCTGACTATTCGGCTGAGGTTCAGAAATTACGTCTACGCTACAGCGAGGTGAAAAAAACAACTTTGTGCCTTGAATGTGAAGTACTCTACAATATACCCAGCAAAAGTACGTGTGGAAGCTCTGGGGAAAGTGCACTTTTATCCGACTCCAGTTGAAGTCATCGCGTGGCTGGAGCGGAATCACACTAAACTCAGGGCAGAGAAAGACTTGATAAACTGACTGCACTGATTGTAGTTTAACTAAGGATGATGCTGAAGTATTGCTGTTGAGCTATATACTATTTGGAAGACAGGGAAATAACTGACGCTAGGTTTTATAGATGATAGGATTGTTCATGGTTCGGGAATATGAAACATATGGCCATTAAGGTGGAGGAAATCACGGAGACTGGTGGAAACTTTGACACGTACCCATGCATGCGACATGGCAACAGCATTTGGGTTTCTTATACACCCACTCTCCACATCCGGAGAGAAAGTTAATTAAGGGATGGGAGGGAGGGGGAAGGAAAGGGGTTGGCAGGGTATGTAGGAGGGTTGGAGTGAGACCACCGTTTGGGTTGATATAGGGGGGTAGAATGGAAACGGAAATTCTGTATAAAATATCTCCTTTGCTTCATAATGAGTAATAGCAAAATTCTAATTTTAAGTTGGAATGTCCGAGGTATATCGGACAAAGTTAAGAGAGCAGCAATTCTGGGTCATGTTAAATCGTGCAATCCGCTAATTACGTGCTTACTGGGAATGTTATGGCAATAAATAGTTAACAATTTATATTAGTTTTTAGTCATTCAGAAATCTTTCAGGCGAGAGGCCTGTTTGTAGGAAAAAGGCCTTGGCCTTGCTCTTTTCCCTAGCTAGCCCTCTCTTCTCTCCTTCTTCCCTCCCACCTTCGGGAAATTCTTCTGTCTCAAGACTATGTAGCTGTGCTGAACCGTTCTTATCAGCATTGGACTGAATGTACACTTCAAGGCTAGTTTAAACTAACTAACACACAGAATATAATAAAATGTTTTTTCAGATTAAAATGTATATTTAACATAATATGATGCAATTACCTAGAACCACCCCTAAGGAATGCCCCTTTAATGATAAGTAATAGAACTGCTAACCACTCCTAAAATAAAGGTCTTTGTCATTAAGCTCTACATTGACTTGTGTGTCAGCGTGGTTCTTTTCGGTGACGTGTACGCACTCAGATAAAGCATCCAATTTGGCAGCAGACAATTAAGATGACAGCCTCACCCAAAAGGTGTGGGGGGCATCCATTACAGGAACACATCTTACAGGGGACACAGTGCACTGGCTAACAAAACCATGGATTCTAAAAGCTTATCACTCCACGTACTCGTCATACTCAAGGAGGGTGTCGGTGTTGATACACGCTCATGCTCACTACGATGAGATAGAGGTACATGTTGATAGTGATGGGCAGTTTGTCTGTATTACTTGTAGATTGTTTGGGCAGCAAATGACTCTTGTGGCCCTACATATTCCACCACCATACTCCAAGAAGAAATTACAGGAAATAGTGGAGCGGACGGGCAAGAAAGGGAGAACTCCACTGTTGATCATGGGGGATATGAATAATGTCATGTATGAACATTGGGATAAAGTACGACCAGAAGGCATGGATGAAGGGTGTGATAGATTGACTGCATTCGGAAACTATATTGGTAAACGTGGGCTGATAGATGTGTGGAGAGTGTGGAATGAAAGGAAGAGATGTTTCTCCTGCCACTCTGCGACACATGGTACACTTTCCCGCATAGACTTAGCACTGGGGAACAATAGTATGGATAACATGGTGGAGGATTTAATGTACTTGCAGAGGGTATTGTCTGATCACAGTCCTCTACTGACCACACTCCTTCTAGGACCGAATCGGGGTTGGCAAGGGGGGTGGCAATTTCATCCGACATGGTTAAAGACTATAGACATGGGAAGTATAGAAAGGGAACTAGAACAATTTTTCCAAATGAATGAAGGAAGTACGACACTGACTGTGGAATGGGATGCGATGCCCGATGTAAAACGAAAAATAAAAAAGCTGACCAGGCAGTGAGAGATGAATTGAGTAAGGCAGAGGCGGTTATGATATTGACACCTACAGGTGGTGCTCAGATTAGATTGAGAGAGGTGCAAGAGGCAGTAAATAAATTACCAATGCAACATACAGAGAGGAAAAGGGCATTCCAACACTCATTGTTTTACGAGGAAGGGGAGGGAGTGGGTCACTTGCTATCTGTAGTCTCTGCTGCACAGAGGGAATCGTCTCGTGTGTATAAGTTGATGGGTAGAGGGGGAATAATAGCCACTGACACAACTGACATTTTGGAAGTTTTTAAGGAATTCTACACCAGATTGTACACCTCTGAGACACAAGCTACTGATAAAGAAATGGAGGAGTTTTTGGAGGGAAAACCGCTACCAAAATTGTCGGACAGGGAGAGGCAGAGTTTGGAAGATCCATTGACGATTGAGGAGATGGAGAGAGCAATACTTTCCATGTCCAACAATAAAGCACCAGGGGCTGATGGTATTCCGGGGGAGGTGTATAAAGAATTGGTAGAACTATTGGCACCAAAATTGAAGGCGGTGTTTGAGGAAGAATTGGAGAGGGGGCACTCCCAAGATCGATGGAAGAAGCGGTTATAGTGGTACTCCCGAAGAAAGGGAAGGACCCCATTTGTGCGGAATCATATAGACCCATATCTTCGTTAACGACAGATGTTAAGATACTTGCTAAAGTCCTGACTACCCGTCTTACTGGGGTTATACAATCAATTATTCATACGGACCAATCAGACTTTATGCCAAATCGATCTACAGCAATAAACCAGAGACGATTGTTTCTTAATTTACAACTACCAGCTGATAATGGTGGCCAAAGGATAGTGGTATATCTAGACGCAAGGATGGCATTCGATAGTGTGGAATGGAGGTATTTGTGGAAAATAATGGGGAAAATGGGCTTTGGGTCTGAATTCCTAGCATGGGTGAAGCTTTTATACTCCTCTCCAAGGGACGCAGTTGGAGTAAATGGAGAACAGTCGGGGACTTTTAATCTGCACAGAGGCACGCGGCAGGGGTGTCCACTGTCCCTATTATTATTTGGGGTGGCGGTGGAGCCATTAGCAGCCAAAATTAGAACCTCAAGAGGGGTGGTTGGATTTAAATACGGAACTATTGAAGAAAAAAAAATCGCTTTATATGCCGATGATATTTTGCTATTCTTAGAAAATGCGGGGGAGACGCTGGATAATACAATGGAAATAATTAGACAGTTTGGAGAAGTGTCTGGTCTTCAGATAAATTGGCACAAGTCCAGTGTTATGGCAGTAGACAGAGAAATTGGTGTAGAGGAGATAGCTGATAGGGGACGGCAACTTCAATGGGTTTCACAGTTCAAACATTTAGGGATATGGGTTGCGCTTCCATTGACTCGATTTACGGATATGAATATTAACCCATTACTAGAGAAATTTAAAAGTAAGATAGGGGCATGGTGCAAATTATCTTTCTCAGTGATGGGTCGGGCTAATCTAACCAAGATGGTGCTGATGCCACAGTTAATGTATGTCTTAAACAATGCACCTATCTGGCTCCCGAAAAAAAGATTCCATGGCATTAACACCATTTTTAGAAATTTAATATGGGGTAAGAGACAGGCGAAGATCAAATTGGAAACCCTACAGAGAAGTAAAGTGGAGGGAGGACTGGCTGTGCCAAACCCTTGGATATACTTCTTGTCGGTACAGGGTCAACACCTTAGGGGATGGAGGGAAGTGGGACTGTGGAGGGTCTGTTTGTCGGATGCTGATACATATGATGGGAAGTTAGCCACTAATTCAAGGGTTGGAGGATTATTATTATTATTTATTTATATAGCGCCATTAGGTTCCATGGTGCTTTACATGAGGATAAGGGAGACAAGAACAAGTACACTAAATATAGGCGATCAGGACGTACAGGTACAGGAGGGGCAGGGACCCTGTCCACGAGGGCTCACAGTCTACAAGGGGCAGGTTGGGATACAGTAGGATGGGGGAATGTCAGGTATGGGGCGGTCGCCTGGGTCTCATGGCAGGTTGTAGGCTTGACGGAACAAGTGAGTCTTCAGGTGACACTTGAAGCTTCTCAGGGTAGGAGAGTGTCTGACGTGTTCGGGCAGGGAGTTCCAGAGTAAGGCAGATGCCCTACCTTTAGTTGGTACCTTTAGTTGATTGGGATCGCAATGTCCCACGCTGGACCTAATTTGCAGGGTATGGGAAGCTATTAAAAGCATTAGAGGAGTGGACAAATTATCTGCCTACTCACCGATATGGAATAATGAACACATATCTGAACTCAATAAGTTGGGACATATGGATAACTTGGAAGGAGAAAGGAGTACGGTATGTGTGTCAGTTGATAAATGGAGATGACCTGAAATCATTTGCCTCCCTGCGAGAAGAATACGATATTCCCGTGACGTGGGAATTTCAATATACCAGAATACGACACGCTTGGTTAGCTTAATGTAAACTAACAAATGTGACCATACAGAAAGATATAGTATTAGACTGTGTGTATGATGGGAGGAACGAAAGGGGTCATATCGGGTATTTACAATGATTTACTACACACTTTTCTGGGACAATATCCAATTACAGCTAAAAGTAAGTGGGAAGAAGTAGGGGAGATACCGGTAGAGCAATGGGACACTATACTAGAATATATACCCAGGCTTTCTCTAAGTGAACCAGCTAGATTGTCACAGCTGTACATTATACTCAG
The DNA here is from genome assembly GCA_033576535.1 of Allobates femoralis. Classification (NCBI taxonomy): domain Eukaryota; kingdom Metazoa; phylum Chordata; class Amphibia; order Anura; family Aromobatidae; genus Allobates; species Allobates femoralis. Next base: position 13,448,711 of record JARQOC010000013.1, read on the forward strand.
AACCTACAAAACACCGATGTTATTGTTTAAAGCCGGTTTGCGAGACGACTCTACATGTCCCAGATGTGGGACGGATCAGGCTGGGATGCTCCTATTGGCTTACAGTGATCACTAAAATCGAAGGAGTGTATGGATGTGTGCTCGATAGAAATCCGGTGACGTGTATACTTGGGGATGTGGAAGGGATTAAAGTTTTGGATGCTTGTAAGTTGGCTATAGCAAGATTGTTATATGCGGCGCGTAAGTTAATTGGACAAAAATGGATTGACTCAGAACCTCCATCCAGGAGGGAATTTCTTGGTCAAGTATAATATGTGCTACGCTTGGAGGAAAGTGTATATAGATGGAGACATAAAGAAAAGATATTTGAGAATACATGGTCCACATGGGTAGCGGTAGTCTAAACGACACTAATGAATTGTTAAAATGTATTACTTGTTAAATACTAGGGGGAAGGGTTGGGGGTGGGTTGTATATTACTCTGAGATGTATCCTTTTTTGAATGTTATTTACATTGGCATTGTCTTGAGAAAATGTAATAAAAATTAATCTGGTTAAAAAAAAAAAAGACATCAAAAGGGTGAGTAGAAAACTTGTTACCTTTTACCATACGATATAATCTACACTTAGATTTGCGTCCTCTCTCTCTATCACCCCCATCTCCCAGAGCCCAGAGGTCGGACTCCTTTGAATGTTATATTTAGGGATATATATATATATATATATAGATATATATATATATATATAATTATATATATATACAGGGTGAGCCATTTATATGGATGCACCTAAATAAAATGGGAATGGTTGGTGATATCAACTTCCTGTTTGTGGCACATTAGTCTATGGGAGGGGGGAAACTTTTGCAGATGGGTGGTGAACATGGTGGCCATTTTGAAGTCGGCCATTTTGGATCCAAATTTAATTTTTTTTAATGGGAAGAGGGTCACGTGACACATCAAAATTATTCAGAATTTCATAAGAAAAACAATGGTGTGCTTGGATTGAATGTAACTTTATTCATGAATTATTTACAAATTTATGATCACTTATAAAATGTGTTCAAAGTGCTGCCCATTGTGTTGGATTGTCAATGCAACCCTCTTCTCCCACTCTTGACACACTGATAGCAACACCACAGAAGGAATGCTAGCACAGACGTCCAGTAACTTTATTCTTTCACGGGTTATTTACAAGTTTCTCTTTGTTTACAGCCATTGACATATCACAGAGGTTAACACGTGAGAAGTGTATAGAAATTGTGTTGATGTCTGGTGAACGCAGTACCCCAATCATTGCCGCAAATTCCAATGCAAGACACCCTACGAGACCACCCATCTCCATGTTACAGTTAGCAAACTCCTTGCCAAATTTTGTGACAGGTTCAGTGTTACATTAAAACCAAGCACACCATTGTTTTTCTTATGAAATTCTCAATGAGTTTGATGTGTCACATGACCCTTTTCCCATTGAAAAAAAATACAGTTGGATCCAAAATGGCTGACTTCAAAATGGCCACCATGGTCACCACCCATCTGGAAAAGTTTTCCCCCCTCTCATATACTTATGTGATATCACCAACTATTCCCATTTTATTTAGGTGTATCCATATAAATGGACCACCCTGTATTTCATGTTACATTATTCAAAAATATCAGTTGTATTCTTGGCAGATGACTGTACCAGAAGCTCCACAGGACATCTGACATCTTCAGAATGTGAAGCAGATGATCGTAGTATCACACAAGATACACGTGAACAGCATGACGATATCTTTGATATACCCCCAGCCGATCACAGCAAAGATGATATTAATGAAGTGTGCTCTCCAAAATCATCTCAGAAGGTTAAACAAAATAAAAGAGGAAGAATGAAGAAGCCACATTCATGTTCAGAATGTGGGAAATGTTTTACTAAGAAGTCAAATCTTGTCACACATGAGAGAATTCACACAGGAGAGAAGCCATATTCATGTTCAGAATGTGGGAAATGTTTTACTCAGAAATCATATCTTATTACACATGAGAGAATTCACACAGGAGAGAAGCTATATTCATGTTCAGAATGTGGAAAATGTTTTACACAGAAATCACAACTTGTTAGACATGAGAGAATTCACACAGGAGAGAAGCCATATTCATGTTCAGAATGTGGGAAATGTTTTACACAGAAATCACAACTTGTTACACATGAGAGAATTCACACAGGAGAGAAGCTATATTCATGTTCAGAATGTGGCAAATGTTTTCCTCAGAAATCAGGTCTTGTTAGACATGAGAGAATTCACACAGGAGAGAAGCCATATTCATGTTCAGAATGTGGGAAATGTTTTACAGTGAAATCACAACTTATTGCACATCAAAATATTCACACAGGAGAGAAGCCATATTCATGTGCAGAATGTGGGAAATGTTTTGCAAATAAATCAGATCTTTTTAGACAGAAGAGAATTCACACGGGTAAAGCCATATTCATGTGCAGAATGTGGGAAATGTTTTGCAAATAAATCACATCTTGTTAAACATGAGAAAATTCACACAGGAGAGAAGCCATATTCTTGTTCAGAATGTGAGAAATGTTTTACAGATAAATCACATCTTGTTAAACATGAGAAAATTCACACAGGACAGAAGCCATATTCATGTTCAGAATGTGGGAAATGTTTTACTTGGAAATTAAGTCTTGTGGCACATCAGAGAAATCACACAGGAGAGAAGACATATTCATGTTCAGAATGTGGGAAATGTTTTACTTGGAAATTAAGTCTTGTGGCACATCAGAGAATTCACACAGGAGTGAAGCCATATTCATGTTCAAATGTGGGAAGTGTTTTACTGATAAATCAACTCTTGTTACACATGAGAGAATTCACACAGGAGAGAAGCCATATTCATGTTCAGAATGTGGGAAATGTTTTACTGATAAATCAACTCTTGTTACACATGAGAGAATTCACACAGGAGAGAAGCCATATTCATGTTCAGAATGTGGGAAATGTTTTACTGATAAATCAGCTCTTGTTACACATGAGAGAATTCACACAGGAGAGAAGCCATATTCATGTTCAGAATGTGGGAAATGTTTTACTCGGAAATCAAGTCTTGATGCACATGAAAGAATTCACACAGGAGAGAAATCATATTCATGTGCAGAATGTGGGAAAAGTTTTTAAATTACATTTAATCTTGTGAGACATAAGATAATTTTGAGACACTATAAGATGAGATAATTCATGTTCAGAATATGATGAATGTTTTTTTTCGATAATCAGCTCTTTCCAAGCATAAGAAAATGTCCACAGTGAAGCATTTTTATATTCAGATTGTAACAGAAGTATACGATGTTTAGAGACCTTTATGTTTCTATGGTTCTTTTACCTTCCTGCAGTGATTCTCTTGCTCTTAATGGGAAGGGGCCACATTTTTATATTATTTAAAAAGTTACATAACATGTTTTAACCAGTGGTGACTTGCGTTGTATTTCTTTTAATAACTTTTTAATGCAGCCACTGCTGGTGGCCGTTTTAGGCTGGTTTCCCACTTCAGGGTTTTTCAGATCAGGCAAGATCAGGTTTTTCAGCAAAACTGAATCTTTCATGATCCATTTTTTTGCCTATTCACTTTAATGGTGTCAGGCAGAATCCTGCTGCTTCAGGTTGGTATCTGACACCATTAAAGTGAATGGGTGTCTAGCTAAATATACCTGGATCGGGGCAGAGCACGTGCTTACGTAGCGCTCACTGACTTACAAATCAGGCATGAATGATAATATTCTCTATAGCAAGATTAAATGTATTTGTTTACAAAGTATCACATGAATTGTCATCAATTGAATACAGGCTTAATACAAATTATACCAATTATACCTAGACTTAATTATAGCGAATAAGCGTCAATACTTTACTGCGTATTGTAGCTGCTTCACCTTCTTCATCGGGGAGGTCACGATCAGTGAGTAGGGATCAACACCACAGCTTGCTTCACAGAGTCGTGCGTCCACGTTGGCCTCTGGAAAGGTTTTCCTCTGACTCACTGAACGTAACCTCCTTCATTTATACAATTTTAGAATATCTATGATCACGCGCTGATGGCATGATCCAGCTTTCCTCATGACATGACCATCAGCCACAGGATATTCACTTCTTCCTTTGACTGTCGCAAAACATCCATCTGTTTTCCTGTCCCAGGATGTATGTCTCAAGACATCCAGCTAGTGTTCTCATCATAACAGCATAATGTCAAAGAGAGTTCACCCCTTTTATATTTCAACATTGTACTGATACAATAATGGAATGATAAGACCTGTGGTCACTATTCTATTATTAAGATACCTATTCTATACACATACACACTCCATTCTCATCTCATGGGTATCACAATCGGTCCTTGACCACATGGAATATCTTCCATTTCCATAGGAAACCATCAGTACTTTTGCATGCTATATAACAATTCCAGTTTAAAAGTGGAATTACCATAATGGCAATCACCAAGACAAGGTGAATCAATAAATTCAAAATTCTTCCAGCAGAGGGTGAGTGTCTCATGAAAACATCATACCAATGATGAGAAATTGCATCTGCAATTATATTTGACCGACACATCAATAAGAAATCACTTTTACATGTAATTTCAACTTTCTTGATTTTTTTCAAACAACATTGAAATAAAAATACTATCACCTTAACCAATACATACATTAAAACTAAAAACAATATGACCTGAGAAGCCCCACTAACCATCCTCCAATTCCTTTAAACCAATTTGTTGGATTCCGGAAAGAAAAAGTATAGGCCCACCAACTATGCTTGTGGTCATTATTATCTTTCTGATATTTATCCCTTAAACGCTGTATATTCTGGAGTTAAACGAGCTAGGGTGCAACCACCCTTAACTCCTACAGGAAGCCATTTATAAGCATTTTGCCCACATACCCAATACATCCCTCTGGGGAGATCTCATAAAGACTACACCTTAGTTCATTAGCTTAAGATTCATTACACATTAAATTACCTGGTATATTATTACAGGTATCACTAGTTCCATTAATAAACATAGTGGCATAAGGCCAGAATACATCATGAATCGTCCTTTCCAGCAAACTAGGTTTGAAAGCATCTGCTGTATTTGTAATTGTCCCAAAACTTATACGTATATTGTCCATAGGGAGTAGTCCCAGATCGGTAAACCCAGTTTTATTTCTCGGCACCCAAACTGCTTCCTTAGGGGCCATATACTGCAAATTCTTAATTATCCCGCTCAGATTTCCTTACCACCATGAAAGATTAACCCATCCTACAATAGGGATAGGTACTGTGCTGTTCCATAGTCGAACATTTCGGGTATCATTACTGGCCAAACTGTCTGAGCACTTTTCGCACATCAGGATTTCTTCCATTGTTACCGGTATAGCCAGGAAAGGAATACTGGTAGCTGTCACAGGAGAATGAGTACAAATCCAACAATCTGTGGGTTGAGTGTTATTCAATGACTCCGTTATCACTTGATGGTGCACCAGAAACTTGTTGGCTATCGGCCTTCTCTCTATGTAGGTTGCTCCATCCATCAGCTACGTCCAAAAATACGCTTCCAAGAATTCCACATAACAGCCATACCTAGGGTACAATAAAAGATGGCATCATTCCCGTAAATAATATTTCTCCTGTGGGACATATTCCCACTTCTTCACTCCTGGTCTCATTGTTAGCAGAGTTCTATCTTTTCCCACCGCAATGACCTCAGCTTCAGATGGCGGTACTTGAGTATTCTGTACCCATATTTTGGCCCCCACATTAGTGATATTGGAGAACCCAAAACCTTTATCTCCCCTGATTGTCAATTCTGTAGGGGCTGTTCTTTCCTTAACTTGGAACAAGTTTACAGGTATAAGTAACATTTGGACAATCCTTTGGCTCGTAGACAACACTCTAGAGTCTCTAGAGTCAACATGAGAACCTTAATTTCACCTTGATAATCAGGATCAATAACACCTCCTACTACTATTGCACCTTTTAAGCAAAACTAGATCTTGTTGCAATTTCACCAAAATGTCCTTTAAGAATCTTACATGCAAAACCAGTGGAAATGCTACTTACCGTATATACTCGTGTATAAGCCGATCCCCCTACATTTGCCCCCCGAAACCTGGGAAAACCTATTGACTCGTGTATAAGCCGAGGGTGGACCCCAGCACAGGTATACAGGCCTCCCCAGTGGTAGTATACAGCAGCCTCCCCAGTGGTAGTATACAGCAGCCTCCCCAGTGGTGTGTACAGGCCCCAGCAGTATTACAGCAGCCTCCCCAGTGGTATATACAGGCCCCAGCGGTGTATACAGCAGCCTCCCCAGTGGTGTATACAGCAGCCTCCCCAGTGGTGGTGTATACAGCAGCCCCAGTGGTGGTATATACAGGCAGCCCCAGAGGTGTATACAGCAGCCCCAGTGGTGGTATATACAGGCAGCCCCAAAGGTGTATACAGGCAGCCCCAGTGGTGGTATATACAGGCAGCCCCAGTGGTGGTATATACAGGCAGCCCCAGTGGTGGTATATACAGGCAGCCCCAGAGGTGGTATATACAGGCAGCCCCAGTGGTGGTATATACAGGCAGCCCCAGAGGTGTATACAGCAGCCCCAGTGGTGGTATATACAGGCAGCCCAGAGGTGTATACAGGCAGCCCCAGTGGTGGTATATACAGGCAGCCCCAGAGGTGTATACAGCAGCCCCAGTGGTGGTATATACAGGCAGCCCCAGTGGTGTATACAGCGGCCCCAGTGGTGGTATATACAGGCAGCCCCAGTGGTGTATACAGCAGCAGCCCCAGTGGTGGTATATACAGCAGCCCCAGTGGTGGTATATACAGGCAGCCCCAGAGGTGTATACAGGCAGCCCCAGTGGTGGTATATACAGGCAGCCCTAAAGGTATATACAGGCAGCCCCAGTGGTGGTATATACAGGCAGCCCCAGTGGTGGTATATACAAGCAGCCCCAGTGGTGGTATATACAAGCAGCCCCAGTGGTGGTATATACAGGCAGCCCCAGTGGTGATATATACAGGCAGCCCCAGAGGTGTATACAGGCAGCCCCAGTGGTGGTATATACAGGCAGCCCCAGAGGCAGGGGCGGAACTACCGTGGTGCAGCTGGTGCAGCTGCACCAGGGCCCCGACCAGCTAGGGGGCCCCTGGGGCTCCAGCGGCAGGTCCGTTCCCCTGTCAGACAGAAGGGTGGTAGGCAGCGGCAGTAGTGTGGGGGTGGTGCTGTCAGGTGTCAGTGGCGCTGCACACCCGCGGCACTGTTCTGGCATTAAGTTCCGGGGAAGGGGGGAGTGGCAGGGCCGTAATTGCCATTAGGCACTTTTCGGGGAGGGCGGCGACGTGTTCTTTTTTTTGTGTCTTTTTTTTTATTCCTGCTCTGAGCCCCGGCCGGGTGACCCCGCCCCCTGGATACCTCACCCCCTCCCCTGGACGCCTCACACACACCCCCTGGACACCTCACCCCCCCCCCCCCAGTCATCGCGCCCCCTCACCTCACCCCCCCCTCCTCACCTCACTAGTGGTGGTGCATGACGCCGGCTGAGGTCGGTGGGCGGCAGGATTATAGCACCACCGGCGGGGACAGATTCCGGGTGTTACAGGACCTGCGATGACGTCACGCACATGTGACTCAGGTGGGCGGAGCTGCATTTTGCCCGGTAAGATGAATTGCCAGAGGAGGAACTGGGACTGAGTTTACAAGGTACATACATGGCCCATCTAACATGGGGGTGTATGCAGAGGACGTGGGGGTTGTGCAGAGGACGTGGGGGGTGTGCAGAGGACGTGGGGGTTGTGCAGAGGACGAGGGGTGTTTGCAGAGGACGTGGGGGTTGTGCAGAGGACGTGGGGGGGTGTGCAGAGGACGAGGGGGGTGTGCAGAGGACGTGGGGGGTGTGCAGAGGACGTGGGGTTGTGCAGAGGACGTGGGGGTTGTGCAGAGGACGTGGGGGGTGTGCAGAGGACGTGGGGGTTGTGCAGAGGACGTGGGGGTTGTGCAGAGGACGAGGGGTGTGTGCAGAGGACGAGGGGTGTGTGCAGAGGACGAGGGGTGTGTGCAGAGGACGAGGGGTGTGTGCAGAGGACGAGGGGTGTGTGCAGAGGACGAGGGGGTTGTGCAGAGGACGAGGGGGTTGTGCAGAGGACGTGGGGGTTGTGCAGAGGACGTGGGTGTGTGCAGAGGACGTGGGTGGTGTGTGCAGAGGACGTGGGGGTTGTGCAGAGGACGAGGGGTGTGTGCAGAGGACAAGGGTGTGTGTGTGCAGAGGACGTGGGGGTATGTGCAGAGGACGTGGGTGTGTGTGCAGAGGACGTGGGGGTTGTGCAGAGGACGAGGGGTGTGTGCAGAGGACAAGGGTGTGTGTGCAGAGGACGTGGGGGTATGTGCAGAGGACGTGGGGGTGTGTGCAGAGGACGTGGGGGTGTGTGAAGAGGACTTGGGGGTGTGTGCAGAGGACGTGGAGGGTGTGCAGAGGACGAGGGGTGTTGTGCAGAGGACGAGGGGGTTGTGCAGAGGACGTGGGGTGTGTGGAGAGGGCGTGGGGTGTGGGAGAGGACGTGGGGTGTGTGGAGAGGACGTGTGGGGTGTGTGGAGAGGACGTGGGGTGTGTGCAGAGGACGTGGGGGTGTGTGCAGAGGACGTGGGGGTGTGTGCAGAGGACGTGGGGGTGTGTGCAGAGGACGTGGGGGTGTGTGCAGAGGACGTGGGGGTGTGTGCAGAGGACGTGGAGGGGGTGGGCAGAGGACGTGGTGGGGTGGGCAGAGGACGTGGGGTTGTGTGCAGAGGACGTGGAGGGGGTGGGCAGAGGACGTGGGGGACTGGAGTGTGTGCAGAGGACGTGGAGTGGTGTGCAGAGGACGTGGATGGTGTGCAGAGGACGTGGAGTGGTGTGCAGAGGACGTGGAGTGGTGTGCAGAGGACATGGATCGAGGGTGTGCAGAGGACATGGATCGAGGGTGTGCAGAGGACATGGATCGAGGGTGTGCAGAGGGCATGGATCGAGGGTGTGCAGAGGACATGGATCGAGGGTGTGCAGAGGACATGGATCGAGGGTGTGCAGAGGACATGGATCGAGGGTGTGCAGAGGACATGGATCGAGGGTGTGCAGAGGACATGGTGGAGTGTGGGCAGAGGACATGGTGGTGCACAGCACGGAGCTGAGGACATGGTGGTACACTATGCACAGCACAGAGCTAGGAAGATGTAACATCTGTTTTTTAGTCCGTTTGGCATCCAACTGTTGTGCGAGTGTCCGACATTTCTCTCAGATCACATCCATGTGATGTGAATGTGAATTTCACTTTGCTGGCAGACAAAAGGCACATTGCGTATTTTGAGAAAGCGTGCGTAAAAAAGCGCAGCAAAATACGCAATGTGTGAACGCAGCCTCAGACTCGGATGGTTCGTGTGCTGTCCGTGTGCGGTCTGTGATTTTGTCGGACCCATAGACTTGCATTGGTGAGTCTCGGTGTGAATCGCAGACTGTCGCAGCATGTTGCAACTTTTTTCTCATCCTAAATCTGGATGAGAAAAAAGCGTCGGACACTCCCCAATCTGCTCTCAGAGATTGATTGCAATGCGAGAAAATCACACATTGCACTCATCAGAGTTTCACGCCAGTGTGTCCGTACCCGAATACTAAAATCCATATAGTAATCCTACTGGTATGGGGAGGATTTATGGCTCAGTTAGTACACTCTATACTTCTCGTTATTAACCAGTTAATGCTTTCTTGTCCACCGCACTCCAGTGTCAAAAGAGGACGACAGCGAGACAGACCGCAACATGGCATCAGAGAGCCCCTGACCTCGAAATAGAAGAGCCTCAGATCCCGGTATTGTGACATCATATTAAGAATAAAGTTTTTTTGCATTTATATTGCATTATTAACTCCACAGCACGGCGGCGAAAATTGCTCCGGCCACGGGCCCTCCTTGACTCCTGCTTGTTGTCATACACTGGGGTTCTACAGAGGTGGCAATTGCACCCCTTCTCTTTGTGTTTTAGTATAGTAGTTATATTCTTGTATATAGGGGCAGACAGTGTATACTATGTATACTTCCAGATTATCAATAACCAAAGGGGCGGAGAAATTTTTCGACCGCCCCGGTCGCCACAAACAGTTGCTACACCGCTGGCTGTGCTGCACACCCGCAGCACTATTCTGGCACTGAGTTCCAGGGAAGGGGGGCCCGAAAAATTTCTTGCACCAGGGCCCACTACAGTCTGGGTCCGCCCCTGCCCAGAGGTGTATACAGCAGCCCCAGTGGTGGTATATACAGGCAGCCCCAGAGGTGTATACAGCAGCCCCAAATGCTGGCACTTGCCCCCCTGCTTGTAAGGCCCCCCCCCCCGGCTGCTTAACTTACCATCCCTGGTATTCTGCATCGCGTGCGCAGGTCCCTCCGTGCTCCCATCCTCCGTGCTGCCGGCGTCAGCTGCATCCGGGGTCCCCGGCCGTCGCGTAGCGATGACATCATGCGACCGGCCGGTCACATGACCCCGGATGCTACGGAGGACGGGAGTACGGAGGGACCTGCGCGATTCAAAATACCAAGGATGGTAATAAAAGCAGCCGGGGGGGCCTTACAAGCAGGGGGGCAAGTGCCAGCATTTGGGGACATATATTTAGATATGCACTGCTTCCCCCTGCTGCTGATTGACAGGGGGAAGCAGTGCATATATAATGAGCGGCCCCACGTGATGGGGCGCTCATTCAGCAGCCTCCCCCCGCCTCCTCTAGCCTCCCCAGCCCCGAACACAGCCCCCACCACGCAGCCTACCGTATTGACCCGTGTATAAGCCGAGGGGGAGACTTTTCAGCCCAATTTTTGGGCTGAAAAACTCGGCTTATGCACGAATATATATACGGTACCTTACCTGGTGCTGTGAGCACTGCCTCTACTGAGTAGAGGTCCAGTCCTGCAGCCGCTGGAATAGCTCTGTAAGGAATGTGTGCTTCCTCATTCAATTTCCAATAGACCAATGTATCTACATGTACTTTATGTATGCTCAGATTATGTGTAGTCCGTGATAGGTCTGTTCTTAATTATTCGGAGAGCCTCACTCAAATTATCTCTCCATTGTCCATTTAAACCTGTAATGGAGTACTATAATACTATGTGATCAGTTTGTGTTCTCAAAGTACTCCACTGGGTGGCAGGTTTACAAAGAAACCTCACCATCAATTCTGAGTATGTGTCTGCAGCCGTACAGATAGATTTACACCTTCTACTCTCTGGCAGAGGACCGATGAAATCCATCTGCCAAATCTAAGCTGGTAATTCACCTATGTGTCCCATTACAGTATGTGGTACTGCCCTTTTCTATGAATGTTGACATATGGGACATTGTGCAATTACTTGTTTTATAACATCTAAAGTTAAGGGCACTCCTCTGTCTTGTGCCCACCTGTAAGTGGCATTTTCTCCCAAGTGTCCACCTTTCCGATGCGTTAAAACAGCTATACCTTGCAACCATATTTCTTTCTGTTTATCAGGTTCAGTACCTGTGACAGACATTGAGGCTGCCGCATCTGCTTGGGAATTAAACAAACATTTCAATGAGTCAAGAGGAACATGTGCATCAACATGAAAAGAGTATTTTTGGTTGTTTGGACATATTCTTCAATATTTTGCCAAACTTTTTTCCCCTACAACTCTTTCCTATGAATTTGTCAATCATTTTATTTTTCATCCTATAATCCAAGTAGCTGAACCACTAACTATAAACCATGAATCAGTGAACAAATAACATTTTATTCCTTGTTCAGATTTATATTTTTTGGCCTAAGAAAATAGCTAATACCCAATTTCACCTTCTACCTGTATAGCATCACCTGCCTTGGCAGGGATTCCCTCGAGTACATTAACAACATCAAGGGGTTATAAACCCTTGATCTTATTATTTCAAGCATCAGCTAATCTACTATGTAACAATTTCTGCGCTATGATATTGTAGGGAGCCTCGGACCAGCCTCGGACATCCAACTTTTCCTGAAACATGCACAACCCACACAAAATCTGCAGAACATTCAACACAATCGTTTCACTTGCAGCCTCCCCAAATATTAGTTAGTTTAATGCAAAACCACAGGCTACCGGCAAAACACGGACAGGACAAGCCCGACTACGTGTATTCCCAGTCTTTCTGCTTAACTTCACAATGTTAACAAAATACTTGGTTTCAGCTTATCTCATTCTCTCAAGTGTAATTGGTATGTGTTTTTCACTTGCTAAATGTTCCTCCGTTTTATCCCTGATGCCAGTTGACAAGGGATCACAACTAATTGGACTCCTTTATACAATCAGGATTTTTATTTTTAACTTCTTATTACATGCATACGGTCATTCAGTTCAATCAAGGAGTCTCATACCAGTCACGTTCTTTCACATGCAATTATTCGACAAACAAATGTTAATACACAAATGGAATGTGTTTGCACTATCCCTTAAACAAATTTATCTAGCTGTTTCAATTTAAAAGTTATGCGGCTTTGAAAAGTTTTTGACAAAATGCTAACTGATTCAAACTGCACACCAACGTGCGCTTCACTTTCTTAACCAGCTGAGAATATTTTCCTATGAACTGTCCTATAGGCTGAG